>CM028131.1:1197953653-1198568269 GCA_016271365.2 Neoceratodus forsteri | reverse complement strand
CATTTGCACACCATGTTTGAACGTTGCTGGATTGCCCCAAGTGCTTTCGTATATTAGGGCTAGTGCTAGCACTGATGCTGCACTAATACTACATCCCTATGCAGCACAGACATGATGTCACACTTTGGGAGTTATGTCATGATGCAGTGCCAGCATGTAGTATGATGTCATGCTGTGGCATGTGCACATGTGGCACTAGCCTGCACAATCACACCATGTGCATTTGCCACTCTGCATCTGCCACGTGTGGACTGTCCCTCCAATTGGAAACATGCATAGTGCTGTGCTAATCGATGTCAGTGTTGTGCTAATGACAAAACATGTTACGCAAATTACAGACCTAACCAACAGAGCCAGGGACTTGTCATTAGCTTGGTGTGGGGACTGGTACTAGGAATAATTCCACAATGTTAACAGAAGAGAGAGAGCAGTCAGGCAGAGAGATGCTCACTGGTCTGCCACAGAGCATTCCAACCTTGTTGACCTGGGTATTGCCAGGGAGATCCAGCTATTGGGTGAATAGTGTGAGAGTTCTGAGGCTGACAGGCCAAGGTGAGAGGTGTGGGTCTGTCTGGGAAGACACCTGATATGGTGCACCAGTCACATGCACCGGTGACCAATGCAGGCACTGGTTTAATGCCCTGTACTATAGGAAACCACAGCACTTGTAGCAGCTGAGGGCAATGGTCGAGAATGGCACTGTGCCAAGGCAAGGTGAGTACAGATGACTATATGTATGGCTTCTGTTGTATCCTGTGTGCTGTAATGTTTCCATGCCCACTTACCTCTGGGTTACTGTCCTTGAAGGAATGTGCACAGTATTTGTGTGTCCCTGTTGTGTCTCCTCTGTCCATTAGGAGATGCTTCAGTGTATAGCCTGATCTTACCAATGCAGGTGTATGAGACCACTGTCCCAAAAGATGTTTCCAGTGCCCTGTGTATTACTGGACCCACTGTGGATCTCTGAGCCATGCACCTGGCAGCATTGGTGTGTGCTAATACAGTAACATGGTTGTGGTGTCAGTGTTTGATTATATCATGTGACATGTGGTCCACATGTAGTTATAATGGCAGGTGCATGTAACGGCACTTCACAGAGTCCACCATCTGTTCCATATACATTGTCCATGTTCTGTAGCACAGGTGCCAGTACACATATGCCAAGTAATGAATGATGTACTAAAATATTGTACAGGATGTGCCACCCATGGACCTGCCGTTGTGTTGGGCTACACCTGTGGTACAATGTTCTCCCTACTGTTGCAGGAGGTATGCTTCCTGTGTCCCTGTTGTATAAGACCTAGGACTACATACATTATACTGTGTATTATGAGGTGTACATGGCCTGTAGCTTACATGTATGGATATGTTGAACAGCGGTGGTGAGGACAGCTGGATATGGGCACTACATAGGCTCATGTACACAGTGCTAGGCCATAGCTACAACAATGGGATGTAGCGTTCTTGCTTCAGTTAGGCCAAGGCACACCTAAGAGGTGGCCTTGCATGAACCTGCCATCCGCACCATGCACATGTGGCTGCTGCTGCTGCACACTAATAGTATATAGTTGTGTGTCATATGTAGGGGTTATGGTTTCGTACCACGTGTTCCACTTCATGCTATTAATAACATGTCCTTTTCCTCCTCCACAGACAAGCCAGGTCCAGAGAGCTGGAGCAGGGACACCAGGACCAGCGGCAGTGAGAGAAGACATCAGACTGTGATGTGGCCTTACATAGCCATCCTGCAGAGGGATATTCCACAGACACACTTCTACATAAGTACCCCTGCATTTTGTATTTCACCATCTGAGTTTCATGTCTACACTATGCTTCACATTTCTCCTGTTGGAGATGGATGTCCATGTGAGTGTCACCAGATTGTGCACATACCTATTGGGGCAGCACCTATGCAGATATGGCTGAGGACACTCACCCTACCCTTGGGCATTTTCCCACCACTGACACAGTAGTGTGTCAGTGTCAGCATTTGTGGAGTCTACTGTTGTGCATAGCCTTGTGGCAGGCATGCTGCCATATGTGTGTGTGTGTGTGTGTGTACTGCGGCTTGGTATACATTACATCATGTGATGGCGTGACCCCTGTGCTGCTGTCCTGGTACACCAGGGCACTGGTGGTAATGCTCACAGCCCCAGGAGGTAGTCCTGTCATTGTCAGTCGAGTCTGTTGTGCCACATGGTTAAGACTAGGTATCCATATCTGTCTGGATGATGTAGGCATGGGCCACTGTTATACCAGTACACCACTGTGACATGCCTAGTGCATTATACAACACCCATGGCAGTCTGCCCACATCACTGCAATCTCCAGCACCATATGCATTGGTTGTCAGGCCATTGCAATTCAACAGAACTGGGCATATGTGGTATGAGACAATGGCAGGGAGAGGCATTGGTGGGCATTGAAGGTACCTTACCATGTGTGATTGACATTATGATGCAAAGTTGGTAGTGGCCTACCAATCCAGTAATGTTCAGAGTATGATTATTCCATGGTACAAGGGCAGAAACCATGTGTACATTTGGACACAATATGGTCTTCGCAGGGCCAATGTCCTGCACTGCCTCTGTATGAGGAGAAACCCTGTCCCTAAGTTGGGACCTGCATCTGCTGGGATGGGGGTGCCTCCAGGTGGCTCTGAGTCTCATGCCGGTGTTGTGCTGACTGCAATACAGTGTGTAGGGTGATTAACTCTATACCACACTGCTGCACTTGCATGTTTCCCTTGCTGATGCACACAGTGCCGTATAACAGTGCCTTCCATATGGCAATGGGCGTGTGTGTGTGCAACTCCAAGCCACTTGGGCCATTACACAGTCTATTGCACTCTGGCTTTGTGCTACTTGTCAGGATGTTTCTTTTGCATCCTCCTCAGTGTTGCTAATTAGTGACATTAAACAACAAACCAAACAGTGTAATTCATCTCAGACATCACAGTGCTGTATATGGGAGATTACAATTGTGTTACTATGGAAGTTGTTATACGAACGTATGAACACACAATTAAGTCAACAGAATAAGGACATTTAATCTATCTAAACTGCTCATATTGCAGAGTCTACAGCTTAAGTTGCTGACTCTGCCCACTCCCAAATCCTCCCATCCTTTCCATCTGTCCCTCCCATGACCCTTATTTTCACCTTAGGTTTATCCCAGCCTCTGTTGAAGCTGTCCACTGCCTTCACAAAGACCACCTCTTCCTTCAGTGCATTCCAACAGGCCACCACCCTTACCATGAAAAAATGCTTCCTAGATTCTCTCCTAAACCTCCCCCCTCTAACTTAAGACTGTGTCACTTCATGTTTCGGTTGCCACTCTACTGAAAGAGACCAGATTCTTATCCACCCTTTTTATCCTGTTCAGGTACTTGAAGGACTCAGTCAGTTCAGGGCTCTCAACTGATCCTTGTATGCCCATGACCATCTTGACTCCATAACTTCATGCTAATGACTGTGGAACAATTGACTGATGCAATTAAAGTCAGCAGAGCATATACTAATTCCATTGTGGACTGAGCTATGGCACTCACCATTAATCTTGCCAAAAAGAACACTTTACTGCGGATCCACCTGGAAAATTCTGAGAACTCACTTTGTGCGTGCAACATCAGGGCACTGGGTCTCCCTGAGTGATTGGAGGGGGAGAATACAGTCAATTTCATGGAGCCCTGGTTACATAAAAAATTGAACTTTCGGAGCCCTGCAAGTTGGAAAAGGCCCCTACAGAATAACTTTGAAGCAATCAACCACATGAATTGAAATCCACATGCAGTTCTATTGGGTTTCCTCTTTGTATGAGATAGGGACAAAGTGTGGAAGTCAAAAGACATTCTGTGATGGTGGCGGG
Source organism: Neoceratodus forsteri (assembly GCA_016271365.2). Classification (NCBI taxonomy): domain Eukaryota; kingdom Metazoa; phylum Chordata; order Ceratodontiformes; family Ceratodontidae; genus Neoceratodus; species Neoceratodus forsteri. The sequence continues at coordinate 1,198,564,402 of CM028131.1, read as the reverse complement.
GAAACAAATATTATTTTTCAGGACTGTTCTGATGCCACGTGACAAAGGTGTGAGGCTTTTGATGGCTTTAAAAAGAGCTCTGGCTGAAGCAGCTTCCCTTTGCCCTCATGCTGCCTGCAAGATTACACCTCACCATTGAAAATTAAGCATACTCCTTTTCTGAACTGAATATGCTGGTTAAATTACTAGAGTGACTGGAAGCATCAGGAACCCAGAGGTGCAGGAGGGCCAATTCATGTGGAGGAATCAGCTGACACTTCTGGAGAGGATGACACTTGAACTTATTTTGCTGGTAGACTATTTTTATTACTACTATTCCATAGTTAAGTTAGCTTGATTTTTGGCCCTTGGTTGGTGGGATAAGGTCAGTGCATTAAGTTGTTCTAGGTTTGTCTCTCTCTTTATAAAGTGAATGTATAAAGCTTAATCATATATACAATGTGCAAGTGAGTGGCTCTGCAATAACCTGGTGGGTACTGTTGCTGCCAAATGGACTAAAAGACACATCATTGACTTCTGTACCATTGCAGACACCTGGTGTACAAATGATGCAGATATAATTGATACCTACTCAACCATTTTGCTGATCTTATACTAAAGACTTTGGTGATACCTGAACCCCACAAGAGACCAGTTAGTAACTGATCGGTTCTTCCGGTTGGTCCCTCTGGTTGACATGGGATGGGGAAAGTTTAAAGTCAGTTCTATTTAGGTGCAGTTAATGTGTGAAAGTCTGTAATATGCCGGAGCTTTGCGTTTCACTGTAGAAACTGGAATATTACTGAAGTTTAGTAGGTACATGGTAAACCAGTCGCATACCTATCACTATTTAAATTAGTCTTGTTCTTCTACCCAGGCTTTTGATGGCAGTACACCTGTTGATTTAATACCACATTTAGCTGAATTATGAAATTTATGACTTGCCCCTTCAATGTATCATGGTTGGAAATGTGAATGCTTCACTATCATAAGTGTACTGTGTAACACTAGACTGTGTATGTTCTTTTACATGGATATATTAGTAAAATTATTTAATGAATATCCAATAAAAATAAAATAAAAAAATAATGGGAAAAGCAGGGCTTAAAGTGCGCCAGGTCGGGGGGCGGGGTCAGACCTGGCAAAAAGTTTGTGAGGAATTAGTGGGGGACTCACAGGGTCTCAAGGCAGGGCCCTTACTCCATGTTTGTTTACTGTTACCATGACTTTAGGAGGGCATTATGAACCTTAGTTCCCTTGTGCCTCAATTTCCTACAGTATCTTCATCTTTTGTGACTGTGTTTTGACTTATTTGCAAAAAACTAGGTAAAAATGAAAAAAAAAATTCCACACTTTGAAGGAAAAAGAGGACTTCTACAGTAGTAGTCCGTGTATTTTTTTATAATTATGACTCTTAGAGACCTGGCAATTTTTTTTTCTGCACTCTTTTTGCACTAGGGAAAAATAATACCGATACTTGTTTTGCATCAGAGAGATTAATTAACAAGGTGAGTAGTCTTTTCTGGTCTGAAAAATACCACGGATAAAATTAATAACAATGATTAACTGCTGTCTTGCATTTAATACAGAATAATATAAATTACAGAAATAAGATTTTTATTTAATTAGACATGAGAGGTATGTATATATTGCTTGATTTAGAACAGAAGCTTTTATTTAAAAACGTTTATGTATATGAACTAGGCTGTCTGGAAGAAGTGACCTTGGAGGCCACAAAACAGTGACCTTTGACCTTTATGGACTGTTTATACTGATGCTTTTGAAATAAATTGGTCTGGCAGCATAGCCTAGAGATTAGACTAACAAGCTGTGAATGAGCTTGGTACATCCAGCAGACCAGACCTGGCTTTGATTCTCACAACCTCCCCCTTGCATACTGTGTGACTCTGAACAAATCACTTACTGCCCAGTGCTCCCAGGTCGCCTCTGAAAACAGGCACTTGTGCCTAGTGGGCCTTATCCAGTTACCAAACACTAAAATAAAATTAGGATTTATTGATTTTCTGCTCCAGTGAGTGGATCCATTCATTCAATTGTTTGTAGGTGTCTGATTTGCAGTTATGGAATAGATCCCTCCTGGAGTTTTCTTTTATATTTTCAGAGGAGTAGAGGGGGTATCCTAGCTCATTACAGTGATCCCTAAAATTGCATAGAAGGACACTTTCAGCATTACATGTGAAATGCTGACAGCAGTGTGCTGTAGACTACAGTGGCCACCTTGGGATGCAGCGGAACTAAGATCACTCACTCGTGGTGGCTCTACAATTCGCCATTGAGTGACATGAACTCACGGTCTCCATCCTGGTCCCTGTATCTGTTTCTCTCAAGGGTTAGGATCCATGACATTAATGCCTTGGCGGCACCAGCTCCACCAACTTCTTTTGCTCTGTTTTTAGGATTGTGGCATGTTGTCTGAATGCTGCATGATACGCTGTATGTATCAATCTGTAGGCATAGAATGCCACATCAGTACCTATGTGGTGTGACATGGTCACATCAATTGAACAGCACACCCAGAAGCCACACCTTCACCTAGCTGACTATTAAAGAGTCCTGCCAGCATGCAGGCTGCTCATGTGCATACATGGGGTAGCAATGCCAGGGGAAGACTATGCAGTGATGTGGCTGTGTGTACTAATGGACATAATGCTACTCCAGTTACATGATGAGGTGTTACAACACCACAGGAACTGTGAGGGATGCCACTGTACCTACTGTCCAAGGGCAGACACAGTGATATTCACACAGCACCAGTACATTGGCAGAAATCGGCTGGGCGGGGAGCACCCTACAGATCATGCCAGAATGGTGTACAGGCTCTTCACTGTATGCTGCATTCTGCACAACATTGCCATTAGGAAACACCTAGCGGTTTCTGATGATGACATGCCCCTGCTTGGTGACATGCCCGTGATGTAGAGGGACAGATCTTTAATGGACATGAACATGCCACCAGTTATGGCCATGGATACCATGCTGGGCATGTATGCAGGGTAAGTGCTGTGAAGACCTACTTCTCATAGTGCAGGTGGAGCCATTGCTTGTGCCTGTGCCATAATAAAGCAGTGTGACTACCCTATCTGATGTAGTGCAATCAATGCTGTGTGTACCTGGTATGCCATGTGGGCCTTGAGTGTACTCATTGTGGTGTCCCTGAATGGTGATCAGATCACTCTTGTGGTGCACCTTTATACAGTCATGCACTGTGCCTCCTGCCCTCTGTGATGTTGCTGTTCTCTTGCTGGGTGGCTGGGGGGAGGCATTTCCATCTGTGCCAGAGTGGGCAAGTTCTGAATCTGGGGCTCGTTTTGTGACTAAGCCATATGCATCACCCTATATGGGCACAGTGTTAGGAGCTGTGAAGCGCCGAAGTGTGGGTTTACCTGTAGACCAAGTCTGGCACCAGCCACCCATGTGAGGTTGGTGAGTCCCTGACCCAGGCCTCTGCCAATTATTCAAGGCTGCTGCCAATGGAGAATCCAAAGACCCCAAGTTCCTCTTGCATGCCTCTGACCTCCATGCACAGGTTTCCCACATTGAGGATCATGTGCTGTAGGTACTCATGCCCTGCCCATGCCTGGTGGATGTGCTGTTGCTCAAGGTCACAGGCCTCAGTATACATGCCGTGTTGGGAATGCTTCCTTGGATGGCAGCTAGCTGGTGACAGCTCTGAGGGTTCCTCCATGGGATCCAAGTCCACAGCCAACTGAACTTGCTGTCCCCAGGCACACCAGTCAGTGTCCTGTGGTGGTGCCAGCTGTGCAGTACATGCAGAGTCTATCTGGGGGTGTGGGGTTACATCAGTGTCCCCCAGTTGGTCGTTCATGTCTGGTGTGCTCTGGGGACAGACAACGGGCCACACTGTGGGTTTTATGTCACTGGCATCCTCATCCAGCTCCAGAGTCTCTTTGGTCTCCTAGGTATCCTGGTTCTTCTGTGTGTCTGGGGTCTCTTGGTTGTCCTGGCTAACTTGTTTGTCCAGGGTCTCCTATGTCTCTTGGGTTTCCAGGTGTCCATCATCTCACTGTGCATAGGACCTGTTGGGGGAGGGTGAGAAGTTACCTATTAGTATGCCCTTGGGCCCATGGCATGCGGCCCTGTGTGATAAAAACTGGCTGCGTACCTGTGTCCGGTGTTCTGTTCTCCTACAAGGCACACTCATCCTCCTGGACATGTGTGGCTGGTACATAACTTGTAAGTAAAGTTGTTGTCTAACACCTGTCTATGTCCCTATCCATCCCAGCCCTGGCCCCTGCATGCCACATGCCTGTACACATGCCTGCACTCACCCTCCAGCTTGTCTAGTCAATCATCCTCATCCCCTACAGCCTTCTGACTGATGGTGTCAGCCACAGTGCTGTCCACTTCCATCCGCACACTGCAGTATAATAGGCTGAGTGATGTGTAGTTTAGTGCAGTGTTGTGACTTTTCCTAAACATTTTTAGCACTGAATCATTTTTTGACTTATAGCACCATTACATCATACAGCTGTATGGATGGCATGCTGTATCACTGTAGCTGCTGTGCATTTTTAGATTTTTAATATGATGAACAACTTGGTGAATAGTACTGCCATTGTATAGTGTGTTCAGAAGCATGCAGCACAATGCATGCAGAAACTGCTGTGTTTTTTCCCCACAAGACACATGATGACATAGAAATTATGGCTGGAAGAGACACCAGGTCTATCACATCCACCTTCTCTCATTCATAAGCAGGGACGAAAAAAGTATCCTGGTGCAAACATGTATTACTTCACAGTGATTCCCTACCCACACTATTATGCAGGGTGCCCATAAATTTCCTTGGTAAGCAGACATTTATCAAGGGCTACCTAAAGTGTTGAATCCACACAACCACACACATTTGTTAGGGTTTCTTAAAAACTTCAAAGAATCACAACTAAAGTAGATTTTAAATCACTTCACTGTGTCACAGCTCATTTATCGTGTAAAGAAACCCCAGCTAAAGTACACTTTCAAGTACATCACCTGTGCCACTGTTTCAAGACCCTTCAACACCAACAGTAGGAAAAAAAAGAGTTTTACTTTCATGTTTCAAATAGGGATGGGCAAACTGGTTCACCAAAAATATGAACTGACACAAACATGCCAAAGTGTTCAGAAACAAATGGCTTCTGAATTCTTTCAGCTGTTCAGATTGGTTCGGACAGCTCCTATCATGGGAACTGCAGTGTGTGAAGTGTCAGTGCAGAAGGAACCCACAGGAGGGACTAGAGACAAGACTCTGGTCCCTTATTGGATGGTTGAGCTGTTCATCTCTCTAAGGTAGCACCTGACTAGGTTGCTGCTCTAGCAACCCATATGGTCCACCTTTGAGCTATGCAGAGGAATCAGGAGGATGAAGAAGGAGCAGCATCTTCTCTTGGCTGCTCCTTGCATTGCAGATTGCAGAATCAATTGTTTTATTCTGTGCTTGTACTGCCTGTGGTTTATTTTTTGCTCTTTGGGCAAGCAAAGAAGTCCACTCATAGCCTGCCACTCACCCGTGAAAAAAAAACAAAAGCAGAATTTTTTTTAAACGAAATGAACTTAAGGGAGGAAGGGATTGGGAACTTGGGGAAGTTGGAGAAGGGGAATTGGGGACTGGGAGTTGGGGACTCAGGAAGGGATTGCCAGCAAGGACTGGGTGTGTGACTCAGGAGGGAGTTGGGGATTGGGGTGGGGACTGGATTGGGGACTGGAGATTACAATGTATGGGAGAGGAGACTTGGACAGGGGATCTTCATGAACATGAACACTGAATGATGAGCCAGGATGGAACTTGGAAAAAGAGACTGAGGGCAGCTTGTGAGAACTAGAGTGCTGTGTGTAAACAATCTGTCAGCCAGTCATCAGTGCCCTAGTGCCACTTCTTGCATACCATCTGTGTGACCCCCTCCTGTGTCAAAGAGGGTTAGACCAGGCAGGGTACCCCAGAATCTCTGTGGGTATACTAGAAGCAGTGCCTGCAGCATCACCCTTAACATAGGTGGTGTGTAAAATAAAATCTGCCAAGACTGCCAGCCAGTCGTCAGTGCACTTCTTCCATACTGTCTGTGTACCCCCTCCCCCCAAAGAGTCAGTCATCTGTCATCTTCCTCCCTGTGCTCGTTCAGCAGGGTATAAGTTTTAGCTTACTGGGCAGGGCATTCCATTACATTACATGGAATGAAGAAAAAAAAATCCTTGAAGAGGAAAAGTACTGTCAGAGAGGGTTAGGCCAAGCAGGGTCCTCCAGAATCTCTGTGGGTATACTAGCAGCAGTGCCTGCAGCAACACCCTTATCATAGGTGGTGAGTGAAATAAATACTGCATGTGAAATAAAATCTGCCAGCCAGTCGTCAGTGCACCAGTGCCACTTCTTGCATACTGTCAATGCGACCCCCCCAAGAAGTCAATCATATGTCATCTTCTTCCCTATGCTCACTCAGTGGGGTATAAGCTTTGGCTCAGTGGGCAGGGCATTCCATCACATCACATGGAATAAATAAAAAAAAATAAAAAAATCCTTGAAGAGGAAAAGTACTGTGTCAGAGAGGGTTAGGCCAGGCAGGGTCCCTCAGAATTTCTGTGGGTATGCTAACAGCAGTGCCTGCAGCATCACCCTTAGCATAGGTGGCATGTGAAATAAATACTGCATGTGAAATAAAATCTGCCAGCCAGTCGTCAGTGCACCAGTGCCACTTCTTGCATACTGTCTGTGTTACCCACCCAAGAAGTCAGTCATCTGTCATCTTCCTCCCTGTGCTCACTCAGTGGGGTATAAGCTTTGACTCAGTGCGCAGAGTATTCTGTCACATTATGTGGAATAAAGAAAAAAAAATAATAACCACTTTTTGACCCTGAACAAGTAACAGACTGGCATTCTGAGTACTCCAGAAAATAGTAAAGCAAAAGCCGGGGAAAGAAAGTAATAAAAGTAAAAAAAAAATGATTCTAGAGCCCAGAAAGAAGTGGCCCAAAAAGTAAAGTACAACAACAACAAATACCACAGGGGCTGAATGAAATGCTACTACTATCCATGTGCAGGTTAACTCTCAAAATACTGAAAACCCAGCAAGGGTTAGTGGACTATTTATGTCAGAAGGGCTCAGTAGTACAGCCTACAAAGTGTCAAAAGACAGTGACAATAGCAAGTTGTCTGAGAAAAAAAAGTGCCAAAACAAAGAGTATTTCAATTCCAATTGTACATAAAGTTAAAGCACTTACAGGTACAACTCGCAGTGGAGTTGCTCGACTTGCAACATATGCAAATCAAAAAACTCAATCTGTGACTGCAAATGTTAGCTCTACTGAGTCTGATAGTGATGATAGTGATAACCATGGTCATGGTGAGACTGATGGTGTTGAGCTTGTGACTTTACCTTTAGCTATGTCTCATTCTGGTTCTGACAGTGACAATGTGGATAAAAATAATGGCAATAGTAGAGCGTTAAAAGGGAAAAAGAAAAAGTCAAAGGCACAAGTCACACAACGTGAAACAAAGTTTGATAGTAGTGATGATGATGATGGCAATAGCGCTACAGAGGATTCTATGATTGTCTTACCTGATGAACTTGAATCTTCCGCTGATGTCTTCCCCACGTAAACCCAGCCACTTGACTCCTCATCCTACTGAGGTTGTATATGGTTCAAAAAAACAGTCTATGGCTGGAAATCTAGCAGGGCTCTTGGTAAACAGGAACATTCCACTGAAACAGTGGGAGATGAGCACCAGGCAAGATCCAAAGGTCCTCTTTTACCTCGCGCTCACTGTCATGATAATTCTGTAAGGTCCTCTGTTTTACCAGGCATGGCATGTAGTCATACAACACTCCCAACCAAATGTAACTTTACCCCCTCCATAAGAGGCAGTTGAAGTGAAAAGAAGTGTTTGAAAAAAACTCTAAGTATTCATGAAACCATCCCATAGCACTGGCAATAAATTGTAAAATAGCAGAAATTATTGTACTTGATTTATAGCCATACTGTACTGTGGAAGATGTGGGTTTTAGAAAGCTTATGGAATACTCTGAGCCATGATATTTAATGCCAAGTAGAAAATACTTCTCAGTAACCGCTGTGACCAGGATGTATGACAGCTTAATAGTTCAAGTAAGGCATGCTCTCTGAGAGGATGAGGACAAGGTAGTTACTTCACTACTGATATGTGGACCAGCAGCTAAACCATTGCCTATCTTTCTCTTACTGCACAGTGGGTCAGTTTTGTGGGCAACTCATCATCATCCTCATGTACTACTAGTCTGTCTGATACCACTTCCACCAGTACTTCTACTACCACTACTATCTCTCAGAGCTCAACAAAAATCACATTTCAGAAAATGGCAGTTCTCCATGTATGTTACTTTCAGGACACTCATACAGCACAACACATTCAGTAAAAACTGAAAAGATTACTTACTCCTTGGGTCACTTCACAGGGTTTGAAATGTGCTCTTTTTTTTGTTGCCGAAAATGGTTCAAATATTTAAAAAGCATTTCACAATGGCAACTATGTACATACACCCTGTTTTGCCAGTTGTCTTTACCTAATTGTTCGAAGCTTCCTGGATAATGGCTGGCGAATGTTAACCACTGTGGGTACAGCGTACAAAGTGTGTGGCCACTTCAACCATTCAGTAAAAGCCCATGACATCCTTGCTGATACCCAGAAGAACAGAGGTCTTCCTCATCTCCAGCTTGTAGCAACAAGGTAGAATTCAACTTACTTTATGATTGTACACATTCCTGAACAAAAGAAAGCTATCACTGAGTATATCATGTACAATGATGTCGGGGAAGGCATTGTACTCCATTCTACTCAATGGTCTTTGCTGGAACAGTTGTATCATATTCTGAAACCATTCATGAGTGCTACAAAAGAGGTCAGTGCAGAAAAGCCATCCCTTAGCCAAGATATTCCACTCATTCGACTTCTCAAAAAAAAGGTTGGAGAAAATGAGGAGCAACTTAGATATGAACCAATTTCTAGTCAATAACCTACTAACCAGACTTAGCAATGATGAGAAATTATCAGCCATGACTCGGAGCAAGGAGTATCTCTTAGCAACATTGCTAGATCCACGTTTCCAGAACAGACATCTTCCTCATGTGGTTTCTGATGATATGGAGGAGTTGAACTACAGGCAACTTTTGATTTATGCAGTAGATTAGGTTTCATTGGTAGGACTGGCAAGCAGTATACAATGACACCACCTCAAATTCAAAAGACTGCTCCAAAAACCAGTACAGAAGCAGACAATGAGGTGGATGATATTTGGGGCCAACTGTAGGACATTGAAATTCCACAAGGAGAAAATGCATGCTCAGTAGTAAACATGGTAGATGCATATCTGTCTGAGCCCAAGATTAGTATTAAGGATGACTCTTTAGCTTACTGGCAAGATAAAAAAATCATGTTGGCCAAAGGTGGCTGCCCTGGCTTGTAAGTATATTGGATGTCCACCCTCTAGTGTCTGTTCTGAGCATTTATTTAGCTCTGCTGTGGATGTTGTGACTGATAAATGAACAAGATTAACACCAGACAGTGTGGAGAAGCTAACATTCTTGAAGGTTAACTTGCCAAACGTTGGCTACATATGTGATGCTGATCTTAAAGAAGATGACACTGACAGCAGTTCCTGTGCTGAAGCTGCGGAGTGACACATCAGCTTTTAATTTTGAGACTCATTAGACTGCTTAAATGTAGCGATCTGGGACTTGCCTACCTTTTGACCACATCATCATCATGCAGGAGGTGGGTGGGAGGTGCAACCAGTACATCACGTTCATGTCATCACATACTGGTAGCAACTGTGGCAGACAAGTCATAGAGGGGATTAGTTGGTGGTGAAATCAAAGAGGATGGCCTTAGCTTACTCAGGAGAAGGGAGTGGGAGACAGTGTCGACAAAGATTGCAGAGGTGATGCATCCCTGATCCATGCCTGAGAGAACTGTGCAGTATAAAATTGCAAAGTGCTACCTAGTGCATTTAAAAAATGTTTTTTACTATTGAAAGACGCAAACTTACTGAAGTCAGCCTACACATAAAAGTCCATTAAGGTAAAATTGGTATTTATATTGACCAGATTGTACAAAGAAATAGTTATTAATTATATGTATGTTACATCATTACCTTAATGGACTTTTAAGTGTAGGCTGACTACAGTAAGTTTGTGTCTCTCAATAGTAAAAAAAAAAAAAGATTAAATGCACTAGGTAGCACTGCTATTTTGCACTTTCCACTTTGCAATTTTACACTGCACCTTTAAGAGTATGCATGATTTGCACATGTGATGACTTTAAATCAACTATTTAAACATACCCATATGTCCTGGTTCACTGTCCCTTGAGAATGCCATAACAGGCAAAACAAGGTCTGGTCAGATACCAGCCAGTACATTTTTTGCACTTTATTTTGCTAGCACAGCACAGCCAGGTATTGTAATGTTGCTTGGATACTTATTAAACTTCTTGGCATACACTGTAACCTGGTGCCATGGTTTTTGCTGTTACTCTATGTCATAATGTGCCTAAGTGTGGGGATGTGGAGGTCAGCTTCACTGGGGGTAGGGGCATAAGACTGACTATAGTGGGGCTCCAATAGTCTGTGCATACCATACCATTCAATGGTCCCTGAATACAAGGGACAGCCCTCATTCTACCCCTGAAAATTGTTCTGCCCCTCATCCATCCCTCATGAAAAACATGCTGCTCACACAGAGGATGTCCTGTAAATTTAGACTTTATGGTAGGGGCATCATTCCAGATTTCAGCAAGGGGGAGCCAACAACCAGTGGAGGCCAGGTGCTAGTTAGCCCCTAATAGGCAAGCTCTGGAATGTCTGGAACATCTCTAAAAGGTAAAACTTATTTGTTGTGACTGAAAAGTGATATGCAAATCAGGAAACATTTAAATGTATAAGATTGATCTGTCTAGACACCTGAGCAGTGCATCAGATTTGGGCTTAAACCCACCCAGTTACAAACCAACTTTTTTTCCTGGCTGAAGTTCTGACCCCCCCCAAAAAAAAGTTATTGTACTTTCTCTCCAAAACTCCATTCCATTCAATACCCATCCCAAATGGGTTGTGAAGCTGCCCAAAGGTGCAGAAATGTTAAAAATATACCAGTAGTTCAGTTCTTCCCAATCCCCCTGTAAAAAAAAATAAATAATTATGGCCTAAGCCAGTGTGCCACCAGCGCAGTTTTCAGTCTGCTCCACCTCCATCCTTCTGGCAGAAGTTGGATGCTAGAACCAACCATCCCAGGTTCCAACGTGGTCTGCAACCAAGTCACCTCACCAACTGAACCCACCAAACCTGTGTTGCTTACTTCTTGCTTGGCTGCTGCTGTGGCTGCTGCCATACTGCACTGATCAAGGCCAAAAAAGGCCACCCACACCACTGTCACTGCTGCTGCAGGCCTAGCTTGCTGCCGAGGGTGGCCCACACTGTTTCTTTTGTGAGGCAAGCCTAGTAAGTAGGTAGCCTAGGCTCGAGTTAGTTTCTTGCTCCCCCCTCAGCCCCTTCAGCCACCAAGGAAGACAGAGACTCACTAAGAGTAGACCAACACAAATATGCCACCACAGCATCCTATTCAGAGTTCAGTGCTCACCAACTTCTCCAAGCTGTAGTGTGTAGTGTGCAGCCTGTCTGCTTTGTGGCAATAAAGACAGTGTCCTACTCATGTGACTCATGTGCTCTTGCTTTTCTGGAGCTCCTCCACATCACATGTGATGGCACTGCCACTAATAGATGGAGTGGACAACACAATACAGACACAGCCGAGTCAGGAGTGTACCTGCAGCTTGAGCACAACACAAGTCGGAGGCACTTGTGCAAAAGATTAAATCCAAATTTAATGCCATTATTGCCACACCATAAGAACAACCTAGGCACAAATGTGGGGGGCAACTGCCCCCTCTGCCCAACCTAAATGGCACCCCTGCTTTATGGTAGAAATTAATTATCAGGGGCTAACATCAGTGCAAGTAAATACAATGATTTCCACTGTGTTCTGAGGTACTGTATCTCCGTGTTTCAGGATGTATCCTGGTCATTGTGAGGGTTAGTGTCACTCATTGTCCCTCATTTTGAGTGCCCGTGATCCTCATTTCAGTGACAAAATATGAGGAATGGAGCATGCTTCCAAAGTCCTCTGTGGTTTTACAAGGAAGTGGCTACCCCAGTCAAAGAAAAAAAGAAGACATACAGCATATACCAGGAAATCAAAACTGAGAAAGACTGGGAGTCATACAAGGAAAAAATGAGGGAGTCTAACAAACAAATTAAAAAGGCAAAAGCCCAGACAGAGGAAAAGGTAGCAGAAGGGACAAAGAGAGGAGACAAATAATTTTTTAGGTACATTAGGGAAACATGGTACACAGATAACCATGACTGGGATGATAAAATACCAGGGTACACAACCTACAGGAGTGACAGGGAGGGTAAAAGAGGGGGAAGGGTAGCTCTCTATGTAAGGGAAGGGATAAAAGCAACAGAACAAAAGAGTAAACAGGGAGGAGAAGAGGCCCTGTGGGTCACCTTAGAGACTGGTAATGGCACCACATTCCGCACAGGGGTTGTATACAGACTTCCATGTCAGGGATAGGGAATGGACAAGGGTATGATAGAAGGCATCCTTAGGATGGCAGAGAAAGGGGAAATACTGTTGATGGGGGACCTGAATATGCCAGATGTTAACTGGAGCACCTTTGCTGCAGCCATATCCAAGAGCAGGGCCATTTTCGCTGCCCTACAGGTGTCATGCCTCAGACAGCTAGTTTTGGAACCCACTCATGAGGGAGCAATCTTAGACCTTGTACTCTCAAATTGGGACAGTGAAAAGGATCTCAGATCTAGAAGTGGGTAGCCATCTCGGAACAAGTGACCATCAAACAGTGTGGTTCATGATAAACTCAGCTACAGAGTCGAGCCATGCAAAAATGAGGGCTGACTTTGGCAGGATGGGAGAGTGCCTTAGAAAAGCACTAGCCAACAAGCTAGAAGGAGGAGTGGAGCAACAATGGGGAACACCAAAACCGCCATCACAGAGGCAACAAGCTTTTGTGTGAAGCAAATAAAAAAATCAAAATGAAAGGAAAAAGCCACTATGGTTCTCAAAAGAGGTGGTGGGGAAGGTTAGGGAGAAAAATATAGCATTTAGGAAGTATAAGGAAACACAGAAGGAGCAAGACAGAGAACTGTACCAGTTAAGGCAGAAGGAAGCAGGGAGGCAAGTCAGAATAGCAAAGGCCCAAACTGAGGAAAAGATAGCCAACTCGGTTAAGAAGTGGGATAAAACCTTTTATAGGTACATCAGGGAGCATAGAAAGACAAAGGGAGGGATATTGAGGATGAAAAGAAAGGACGGTGGGAGGGCAGAGAGGGACAATGAAAAAGCAGGGATACTGAATGAATACTTCCGCTCAGTATTCACAAAAGAGGAGGAGAGGGAGGTGCCTAATCCAATTAACAGAAGCACTCTGGATAGGGGGTTGAAACCAGTCCTTTCACAGAAGAAAGGGTTCTGAAAGAACTCCTAAAACTGAAGGTGGACAAAGCAATGGGGCCTGACAGAATTCACCCCAGAATTCTAAAAGAATTAAGGGGAGAACTAGTGACACCACTGACTACCCTTTTTAACAGATCATGGGAAGATGGTGTGGTACCCGAGGACTGGAGGAAGGTGGATGTGATTCCTCTTCACAAAAGTGAGAGCAAGACAGAGGCAGGAAACTACAGACCTATCAGTTTGACCTCTGTGGTAGGGAAAGTGATGGAATCACTTCTGGAGGAAAGAACTGTTGAGTACCTAGAGGAAAGTGAAGGCACATGATCCAAGGCAGCACGGGTTCACAGCAGGAAAGTCATGTCAGACAAATTTAATTGATTTATTTGACTGGGAGACCAAAGTAGTAGACCAAGGATGGGCTGTGGATGGTCTACCTAGACTTTAGTAAGGCATTTGACACAGTCCCACACAAAGATTAATAATCAAATTAACCAGCCTAGGAGTGGGTCCCAGGGTGGTAGCCTGGGTAAAACATTGGCTGGATAACAGAACACAGAAGGTAATTGTAAATGGATTCCACTGTGAAGAAAGAGGGGTTACTAGTGGGGTACCGCAGGGTTTAGTGCTGGGTCCAGTCCTTTTTAATGTCTTTATAAGTGACATTGCAGAGGGACTGGAAGGAAAAGTATGCCTCTTTGCAGATGACACAAAGATCTGCAACAGGGTTGATACACAAGGAGTCGTAGAAAGGATGAAAAGGGACTTGGCAAAGTTGGAGGAATAGTCAGAAGTATGGCAGCTTGGATTCAATGCAAAGAAGTGCAAAATAATGCATCTGGGAAACAAAAACCAAGGGGAAGATTACACAATGGGGGGGGAGGTAGTAACAACAACAAAAATAGAAAGAGACCTGGGGTAATCATATCAGATGACCTTAAGGTTAGCAAGCAATGTGAGAATGCAGTAGGGAGGGCTGGGGTGATACTGAAATGTATAGAGAGAGGCATCACCAGCAGAAAACAGGAATTTGTTATCCCTCTGTACAGACAGATGGTGAGACCCCATCTGGAGTACTGCATCCAGTTCTGGAGACCCCATCTCTGCAAGGACATAGACAGGATGGAGGCAGTCCAGAGGAGGGCAACTAAAATGGTGCAGGGTCTGCAAGAGAAGCCATATGAGGAGAGACTAAAGGAGCTTAATATGTACACCCTTGAAGGAGGGAGAGGGAGAGGGAGAGGGAGAGGAGGGACATGATAGAAACTTTAAGTACCTCAGTGGCATCAACAAAGTCCAAGAGGGTAACATCTTTCAGAAAGGAGATGTGCAAGAACAATGGGACACAATTTGAAGACAAAGTGGGGACAGCTCAGGGGCAATGTGGAAGTATTTTTCTCAGAGAGGTGGTGGACGCATAGAACAGCCTTCCGAGGAGGTTGTGGGGTCTAAAACTGTGGGAGAATTCAAGAATGCATGGGACAGACATAAGGCAATTCTTGTAGTGGGTAGGAAGAAATAGACTGTTGGTTAACTAGGATCTGCAGCTTATGCTGTATGTAGGAAAATGGGCAGACTAGATGGGCCAAGCGGTCCTTATCTGCCATCAAAGTCAAAGTCTATGAATGCAGGAAGGCAAAAAGGGGTATAGTAAAGATTGCTACTGAAGAAGGGAAATGCACTAAACATGACCCAGAGAAAGCCAAAATCTTCCTCAAATACTTCTGCTCAGTGTTTATCAAAGAGGACCCAGGGAATGTCCCAGCCCTGAAAAAACACAACATCCCAGGACCAGGGGTAGACACAAGTCCCTTTACAGAAGCCGAAGTATGGGAGGTGCTAAATAAAATAAAAGCAGACAAAGCCATGGGACCAGATGAGATGCACCCCAAAATCCTTAATGAACTGGGGCAGAATTAGCAGCCCCTCTGGAATTTATATTCATGAAATCCTTGAAGACTGATGTGGTACCCGAATGCTGAAAAAAGGCAATAGTGGTTCCACTTCTCAAATCAGACAGTTACGAAGAGGCTAGTAATTACAGACTGGTGAGCCTCACATCTACAGTAGGGAAACTAATGGAGACACTGCTCAAACAGAGGATCATAGCATTCCTCAAAACTAGCAGCCAACAAGACCCTATACAACATGGTTTCACAGCAGGCAGGTCATGCCAGAGAAATCTACTTGAGTTTTGACAACACTACAAAAATAGTGGATGACGGTGGGACAGTAGATGTGGTCTACCTAGACTTTAGTAAGGCCTTCATCTCTGTTCCACACAGAAGGCTGGTAAAGAAGCTTGACCACACAAGGGTTGGTCCAGAAGTAGTCAGATGGGTACAAAACTGGTTTCAAGGCAGAACCCAAAGGGTACAGGTTAATGGAACGCAATCAATGGAAAGCAGGATGACCAGCGGGATGCCCCAGGGCTCTGTGCTTTGGCCTCTGCTCTTCAATGTTTTTATTGCAGACATTGCTGACAGACTGGAAGGGAAGGTGTGTCTGTTCGCAGATGACACCAAGCTATGTAACAGGGTGGACACCTCAGATGGAGTGAGCAAGATGGAAGCTGACCTCAAGAAACTAGAATGGTCTATAGTGTAGCAGCTGAGATTTAGCCCCAAAAAGTGCAAGGTCATGCACATAGGAAAGAAAAATCCAAGAAAGGAGTATGACATAGGAGGCACAAGACTGGTGACGTCAAACCAGGAACAAGATCAGGGAATCATAATCTCAGATGACTTGAAGGTTAGTAAGCAGTGTGAGAAGGAACACTGACAGCCCACAGAATGCTGGGCTGCATTGGGAGGAATCATGAGCAAGAGGAGAGAGGTGGTATACCACTGTAAAGACTGTTGGTCAGGCCTCACCTGGAATATGGATTCCAATTTTGGAGGCCTTACCTCAGGAAGGACATTGACCGGGTGGAAACAGTACAGAGAAAGGTGACAAAATGATTCAGAGTCTGCAGTACATGTCCTATGAGGAAAGTCTTAGGGAACTGAATATGTACTCCCTGGAGCAGAGAAGAGAGAGAGAAGACATGATTGCAAAATTCAAGTAAATTCAAGTACATGAAAGACATTAACAAGGTACAGGCAAAGGAACTTTTTAACTTCAAGAAGGGCTCCAGTACCAGGGGACATGACCTCAGGCTGCAAGGAGGGAGGTTCTCTAACAACACCAGGATGTTTTTCTTCACAGAAAGAGTGGTGGACACCTGGAACAGCCTGCCCCAAGAGGTTGTAGGGGTCAGCACTGTGGGGGATTCAAGAATGCATGGGATAGACACAAGGGAGCCCTGACTACAAAGTACAATTGGAGTGTCAAAATAGGTCTTAAACAAATGGACAGACTAGATGGACCTAGCGGTCTCCTTCTGCCATCAACTTATAAGATTCTATGTTTCTATGTCTCTACTCAGCACAAAGAGTGCTGATCATGACCATAGTGTATATACTCCATACAGAATGACAACGGGAAAGTAAGTGAGCCATAGCAGTCATGGAGAAACACATTTGTAGCACTAAATATAGATAAGGGTATCTGCATGACCCAAAACAAAAAAGTCAGGTTTCACAACACAGAGTCCCCTCTTTACACATCTGGAATGGGGGGCTTTGTCTGACTATATCCTAGGCATTTAATGCAGTAAGCAAACAGTACTTTACAAATTAATGGCAATTTAATAACAAAAATCAAAAGCCATT
Source organism: Neoceratodus forsteri (assembly GCA_016271365.2). Classification (NCBI taxonomy): domain Eukaryota; kingdom Metazoa; phylum Chordata; order Ceratodontiformes; family Ceratodontidae; genus Neoceratodus; species Neoceratodus forsteri. Next base: position 1,198,547,195 of record CM028131.1, on the reverse strand, counting down.
AAATGACCTGCAAAGGATCATAATTAATAAGTTTACCTAATTTTAATGGAAATCAATGAAAAATGTATTTTAATGGCTCTGTTAGCAGTAGTATGAGAAATAGAAACTGATGTGTTTTTTTTTAGATGAGATGTGCCAAGCTTAGTTTCTGTACACATGGCAAACATGCAGCATGTGAACATGATGTGATTTTAAATGATGTTCATATCAGCTTACCTGCTGCACACATATCAATCTTGCAGCATGCGTACCTGATGTACTTTTAGACCAGGTTCACATAGGTTCACTTTGTGTATGCAAACCACATGCAAACATTGCACAATTAAGCATGTGGCATGCATTCTGCATGTAAGCAACACTTATATTTCTGTAAGGGCTTCTACAAAAGTCAGACTCAGGAGATTGGTTTAAAAAAATAGAGATCTGGGACTTGCCTGCCCTTCAAATGCATCATCGTCATCCTGGGGGTTGGTGGTAGGTGCAGCCAGTACATCACATTCACGTCATCATATACTGGTAGCAACTGTACCAGACAAGTCCCTGATCTCACACACAGTCGCTTTCTCATTCTGACAAGATCATTTATTTTATTACCTAATGCACCTAAGAATAATTATTTCTTATATAACCATAGTTCTATTTTTCCTTCTGATAGTAGTGGTAGTAGTAGCAGTGGTGAAGAGATCAATTTGGACTGCCTGGTGCTCCTATTCTTCACATTGCTTTGCACTGCATTCCATACCAAGACCCACTGCTATGCTAAAATAATTGGTGACATACAAAAAACACACTGACCCCTTCTACTTAAAGTCAGACTCAGGAGACTGGTTTAAAAAATAGAGATCTGGGACTTGCCTGTCTTCGACTGCATCATAGTCATCCTGGGGGTGGGTGGAGGTGCAGCCAGTACATCATGTTCACATCATCATGTACTGGTAGCAACTGTGGAAAACAGTCCCTGTTCTCACACACACAGTCGCTTTGTCATTCTTAGGAGGTCATTTACCTAAATGCGCACAATTAAATAACCACATTGGAATGCTGCTAGCTCTGTTTTTTCCCCTGCTAGTAGTGGTAGTAGTACTACTACAAAGTACAATTATTTAAAGACACTATTATCCCTTTCTAAAAATCAGATTCAGGAAGACTATTTATTTACAAACTAGAGAGCTGGTCTGCGACTTTCTTGTCATCACAGTCACTTTCTCATTCTTTTCTAAGCAGTTATTTTTGGTGAATGTGCCTTAACCATACTGATTTCAGTGCTGGTAGACTACTTCTAGTTTCCCCTGATTATAGCAGCGGGGTGAAGCAGACTGCAGTCTTGAAGTGGTAGCTGGCTGACTGGCTCTCTCTGACTGGCTGCCCTCTGCTCTGGCCTGTTGCCGTTTTGGGGTTCCTGGCTTCTTCTTCATCACTTAACTGTCTAAAACACATCTGGTGCCTGCCTGCATCTGTTGAGAAATAGAAATCACTACTGTTAATATAACTTATACACAGTATTAGTATTATTTTCTTAAATGTCAGAAATGGAAGAGTGATTAGAGAGCATTCACTACTACTAAACAGTGGTTTAATTGTCTCTTTCTACAGATGTGTTGATTAAAAGTATTTTAAAATTATTTTTTAACATATGGTTACCATAAAATAATAACAGTCATAAAAGGTTTGGATAAGGTTCAGATAAGGATGTTAACCTTTTTTTGCTTATTAGAACCTTTCAGGACCCCAGAACTTTTTGAGGTTCTCCCATCCTTAGTTTCAAACACTAGCCTCTAGGTTTGCCCTGTTTGTCACTTTTTCTTACCCTATATTTATAAATAGCAATTCTCATATTATAAAGGCAAGTATACACTCCATGTTTTGTGGGTTGTGTTTTATATACAATGGTTCTGAGTTGTTGAAGCCCCTCAGCTTCATTGTGTGGCTCCAACACCCATAACCATGGTATAATAAGCATAACTCACACCTGTTTTGTATTGTTGCTTACAGCATGTATGAAATATTCATCTAGGTGTGAGAAAGCATGTAGAAAGGTGAATAAAAAGCATTTAGAAATTCAAATAGGACATTAGTGTTATCAGAAGCGGCTTTTCTAGATATAACAAGGAAGTGGTCTTGCCTAGGACCATGTGAAATGTATCTTCTCCTAGCAAAATTCTAGCAAAATTATTTTGTATCACTTAAATTTCATGAAATTTCAGCAAACATTTCACAAAATGTTTGCAAAAATTGTTATTTCAGTTATTTCAATTTAATTTACAAGGTTTGTCCAAATTGCACCACATGTGGTACATAGACTCAAACAGGGTTTGTAGAGAAGTGTACCAAGTTTCAAATCTCTATCTTTAAAGTTAACTGAGTTATAAGCCTCCAAACATTCAGATATTTTTCAAGTTACATTTCGCAAGTATGTAAACTGCAGAATTGTAAGCTCCTATAACTTTAAAACTAGAAAATTGAATATCACCATTTTTGGGGGGAACCCTGAACATTAGGCTTTGAGGCCACCCCCATTGCCCAGCAGCAGAGTATCACACTGCAATTCTGATGACACAGGTTTGGAAGCAAGCCAGGGAAGTCATGTTGGGAAGCAGGCCATGGCAGAGACTGCTGCCACTTGGTAGTGCATCTCAGTCGGGGGGGTTGGCAATGGGTTTTAGCCTATTAAAAATGAATAAATAGGGACTGGCCTGCTGGCGCAGTAGTTGGAATTCCACTTGCGGCACCGCGACCCAGGTTCAGGAACAGACCTGGGTCATTGGAGGCCGGCGGGGAGAAGGATAGAACACCCCATGGGCACTCTGCTTCTCTGGGGAGGTGGGGCAGTGTCTGGTGCAATGAGAACTCCTGGCGGAGACTGGGAGTCACTCACACTACCAGCGCTTGGCATCAGGGATGCGGGGTGGATGCTGGCATCATTATGCGTACCCGCTCTGAGAAAACCAGGGAAAAAGATGGCAGGTGGGTCTGCTGTCTATGTGAAGCCCTTCCTGGGGCTTCAATAGCTACCATTGCCCCATCCCGACCAGATACCAGTTCCGCGGCATGGATGAAGGGAACCGATGCTGCGGCCCCACTCTCTGGGGGGTAAGCCGGGGATAACTGGGGTTGGCGGCAGTAGATGGCAGTGGAAGTCCCAGGGGCCATGACCAGGGCTGATGGTGACAGCAGACCGGCCAGGATAAAGAAGAAAATAAAAAAAATAAAAAATGAATAAATAAAGCAAACAGCATAAACAGCATATTTTGTAAATAGTGACAAGACTATGTGGATACAACTGGGCAACAGCAGCAGGACTGATTGGACACAATTGGAAGATGTGGGCAAAGGTAAAGCATGCATTTGTGTCTGTATCCAATCCTTTTGAAAATCTGGCCCTGTGCTTATCTGTCCTCAACCATCTATGTATTGATATATCTATGAAATGTCAGTCCAGGATTGCACAGGCAAATGGGAAGTCAGCACTTGACATGGAATAAAGGAAGGCATGTATGCATGATGATGGTGGTGCATGAATTACAGGGAAGACAATACATAAGTCAGCTGTTGTTCACAATAATGATGTGCAAATGAAACAGGCATTATTATAGTTAAATATGCTTTATTGAAAAATTTACCAATAGTCAAGTACAATGAACTTTAAAACATGAAACAAAAAAATAAACTCTGACGTGCAACATCTTAAATACCCCCACCACACACACCCTGCCTGAAAGTGCGACAAACGGCAGCACCTCATGCCAGGGCAAAAAATAAATAGTTATCCAAAAAGAAAAAAGGACAATGTACACCAAACAAAACTTAGGAGGAGCCCAAAGAAAAACAACTAAGCAACCAATAATAATGTATAAGGGTTCCCACCTGGAATGGAAAAGTGAGAGGCAACTATAAAGGAGGCAATATGTTTTTCAACTGAGAGAGCTAGCAAGATTTCTTTATGCCATTCTCTCCAAGTCGGGACCTCATCAGCCAATTTGGAAGAATAATCAATTTGGCCATAAAGGGCAATTAAAGCCAAATATTCCCTCCTGGGGCAAAAAGATCTGCAAGGGATAATAACCAATAATGCATGCCTGAGGAGTACAACAGTCATTAAGCCCCAGAAGTAGATCTAAGTGACCTTTAATCTCATTCCAGATGGGAACCACTTAACACAGTCCCATAATATATGTTTCAAAGTGCCTTGCACTAAACCACATCTGGTTCACAAAAGGGATGCAAGTCTGCCCATCCTATAGAGTTTCTGAGGCATGAAATATACTGTAAGTTATGCAGAATGTTGTGTTGCACCAGGTGATATCTATCCTGCTTGATATATTTATGCAAATGTTACCACTTTTTGCCAAGTAGGAGAGGCCTATGGTAAACCAATGCATGTTGCCAATAAAGCAATTGCCCATGGGGTATGTGAATCTATAGATTGTAAAAGCTTGGTAAAGTCCGACACAAAATGGGGTTGAGTGGCTGTGAATAGAAGAGTGCCCAGATGGTCCCATGAAAGATTTGCCCAAGGAGGAGGGCCAAGGTGGGCGGTTATGGCTTGAGCCAACTGAAAGTGCTTAAAAATGGAAGAACTAGGCAAACTATACTGCCCTTGAAGGGTGGTGAAAGGCAGAAGGTGGCCACCCTCCAGAATAGAAGCTATAAAAGAATAAGGCAATTGGGGCCAAAAAGAAAGAGTGATGGGACAGTGACCTATACTAAAATTGGGGTTGTCCACAAATGTTTGGGTGAGATATTTATACCAACAGAGACCTAAATAAGAGCACAATTGGAAGTCAGCATGAAGAGACCATTATATCAGGGTGTTACACATGGAGGAGGGAAACAGGCATTGTTAAAAAATGATACAACATTGGAGATATACTGCAGGACCAACTCAATAAGGGCCAGGCCACTTGTTCACAGGGAAAGGAAGGTTGGCTTCTTGTCATGAGGGCCAAATGATGATGTCAGGCATTTAGGGAAGAAAAGTTCTAATAGCTTATTTTATTCATTGTATGAAACAAACAAGCAAGAATTATGATTATTTTATGTAGCTCTCCTCTACCACACCCTGAGCTCTTACACATCAGTGACAACTGTTGTTGATGAAGTTAGGATTTCACAGCACTTGTCCTGAAACTGAAACATTTAATAGTTGTGATTCACTGCTCCGTATCCCCAGCTTCCATTATCTGTCTCCATAACTCTGTTGATTTCATACACTAACTTCAGGGACTTCTTCAGCATGAGGTGAAAGTCACATATGTCCATTTAAAAGATGTTGAGTTACTCAGTACTGGTGGCACTTAGTAGATTTCTTTTGTCTGTCACAATGCTTCCAGCAACATGAGTCAGGATGCAGTCGTCAGTTCTGGTTGTGAGCTGGAGCTAAGCAAACTGCCCGGTGTGCCAATCCCAAAACTAATGGTGGCAGATCTGAATTTTCACTGTAAAGAACTATGTTTGCCAGCATATCTCTCTTAAATTTAAGGATTCCCATAAAATAGGCACGTAGCTGAAGATTGTGGATCATTCTGTCTTCTGCTGCGAAGCTGCCTCAGGCTCTGCATGGTTGGGTAAAGTCTTTTTCTTTATTTTGTTTCACCCAACTGGTCAGTAACATTCTTAACTGTGCTTCCCTGGTGTTTGTGGGAGTGCTCAGGATATTAGTGAAGCCAGGCAAAGCCGTTTTCCTATACAACTAATAAGCTGTTCTTCTAATTGTGTTCCCCAGCATTTTGCATGGGGTGAGTTGGGGATATTTTGACGCTTGTAACAAGGCATGTCAAAAATGGTCTGACTTGTCAAGGAAATCACTTGGATGTGCAGCAGAAGCTGAAAGGAAGAAAACTCCAAACAAAATCTTTGTGACCCACAAGATTCTGCCATGCAGACTGTTGTTTCCCTTGGATTTCAGAGCCTTCATTTGGTAAACCAGAAACCCTTATTGCCCTTAGCAGAGACTCTAGTAAGTGAGCTACAAAGAACTTTACTCCTGACAAAATACAATTTTATTGTACCCAGAAAGAGAATAACTCAAAAGCAGATAAAGCAGTTTCAGAACAAACCACCAAATTTGTTAAAATGCCTCCCAAAAAATACTTAACAAGCTGCAGGAAGTGAGTAAAGGTGAATCCCTGACAGAAGGGAAAGGGACTGTTAAAGCTTCTGAAATTGTAATTGAATCTGGAGGGGAAGGGGGATGAACTAGTAAATGTACCAGAAAAACATGGTGAACCAATTATCTCTTTAGAAAGGGACAGGAGAGAATATGCCACTGAATATGGTTTAGCCTCTGACATTCAAGATTTACAGACTAAAAACAATGAGTAAAATGTAAACATCCAAGCTCCACCAAGTAGTAATATCTCCCATTTCTCTGAGTCTAATGAAATTATGACTGCAGTTACCTCACTATGGGGGAAAATGCTTAATGCACTAGATGAAATAAACACCTCAGTAAAGGGCATCTCAGATTCAGTTAGCTCAATCACTGAGAAGTGTGCAGGGTTATCAATCAGAACTCAAGATCTAGAAACTCGGGTCTCTCAAATTGAGGATATTAAAGGCCCATTTTAAAACACAGACATTACATGAAAAACAGCTCCAAACTCTGGCACAAAATGTAGCAGAATTAGAAGACAGATTTAGAAGGACAACATATGTATCTGAAATGTGCCTGAGGTCAGGATGAAACAGGAGACTCAGTTCCATTCTTTGAAAAATTATTACTGTGGCCATTAGGAGAAACTATGCAGAACAAAAATTACCTTAGACAGAGCTCATAGGGAGGTTCCCAATTTTCTAACTCTCAACAGGGTTACCAAGGCCATCTATAAAAGCCACATAAATATTTGGATAAAGGCCCGTTCTGCAAAAAGCCAGAACTGAACATGGCTTAAAATTTCATAACATTAGTTTCAATGCTTACCCTGACCTCTCTGCAGAGACAGTAAATAAGCGTAAACTTTTCAACCCTGTAAAAATGTTACATGACATGGGCATCAGGTTTTCAATGCTATACCCAGCAAAATTACATTTTGTGGTGAATGGTAAACTTATGACCTTTGATGATGCCGAAGAAGCAAATGAGGCTTTTGAAATAACTTACAATTGCATGCCAATCAGCAATCTAAACCTTCTCCAAGACAACACCAACAACAGCCATACCAGCAGCAGCATGAAGTAGCAACTACAGTACTTTGGAGCTATTGACTATTGATGCATTACTCTAGTAGGGGTACCTAGAGAATATTAAGAGGAAGCCAAGGAGAAGGAACTAAAAGAGGGGGAAGAAAAAATAAAAGAGCAAGTATCCCCCCCCCAAGTATGGCCTGTTGAGTTTACAGACTAGGTTGAGATCAGTCTTTAATTTAATAGTGAACCCCCATGAAATTTTATGAAGAGACCTCTTGCTTCCCACTGTTGTTCTTTTTTCCTCCATATATATAGAAACATTTGAATAAGTTGAAAAAGTTGAGTAATCATAAGTGAAGAAATCTCCTAGATATGTTAACTTTGAACTATATGGCATGGCCACTGCAAATTAATTTAATTTCTTATCAGTGGATTAGCTGAATAAATAAAGAATAAATGGAAAAATAGTTAGCTTAAAAAATGAAGGAGAAGATTGGGGGTATGAGGGGAAGTGAAAGGCAGATGATGAATCTGGGAAAGAAACAGGGTTGTCAAATGGTGGGATGGGGTAAAGAAAAGGGAAAGAGAGAAGGAATGAAGGAGAGAAAAGGAAAGAAAGGAAAAAGTAGGAAGGAAAATGGGGACGAGGATAGGGAACAAAAAAGAAGGGAAAACAAAAGTGAAATGGAAATTATGGGAATATGTGAGTAAAAATGAAAAGCTGATTGATGAAAATATAAAAATGTTTTGAAATGACTGGGACAGTGTTCAGCTGGTGTAAGAGATGACACAGCAGTTATCTCTGCTACTGTGGGGGGGGTTGGAGAAAAGTTTTTCTCCAATGAGGGGGTTATGGAGCACAAGGGTGTGGTGTGTTGGAAAAAGGGGAACACATGAAAAATCTGATTCATAGAATAAACAAAAATAGAAAAAATTAAAAGATCAGGATATAGAAGCTGAGTTAAGAAAAATGAACAAAGACATAACAGTTAATGGCTAAGGCATTAAATATAGCCTCCTGGAATGTCAATGGGTTAAGGCAAAGGTGAACAAAGTTATTAACTACTTGGAAAAATGCAGGTTAACTGTGTTCTATTACAAGAAAAACATTTTTTGGATAGGGACTTTCAATGGTTTCAGGAGAAATGGGGTCCAGGAGCCCATTCATCCTATAACACAAATTCAGAGGAGTTGCCATATGTTTTCATAAACATAAAATAAAACTTATGATCTCCAGAACAAATATTCATCAAAATGGAATATATATTATTATGGAAATAGAAATTGGAACTAACAGGCTAACTATTGCTACAGTATATGGACCCAACCAAAATAATCCTGCCTTCTATATGGAATTCTTTCTACAGATTTCATCGTACAATTCCCCATACATAATGGGAGGTGGGGTGGGGGACTTCAAGTTTGCCATAAATAAAAATGATAGAACATCCAGCACTTCACGTAACTTTAGAACATTGATAAGGGTTATAAAAAATGTTATGGACCTTAAAATAATAGATCCCTGGGTAGAATTCAAACCAGTTTGTACAAAATATTCATACCATTCTCCATTACACCATTCATATTCTCATATTGACTTTTTTCTGATATCAGAATCACTATATTATAGAAAAACAAGTGTGTACTATCCTGGGATTATTATTTCAGACCATTCACCTCGCTTATTAGATTTAGAACTAGAAGACTTGAGTCTGAGTTTATTTGCTCCAAAGATGGAGATTACTCTTCTAAAACAGGAAGAAACAAACAAATTGTGTAGGAAATTAAAGAAATTTTCCTTACAAATACTGAAAAACAGACTAGTATATTATATATCTGAGACACTTTTAAAGCCTAGAGGAGGGGTAAATTTCAAACATTAAAAGGAATCAGGGGAAAAAAGTGGAAACAATAACAAAAACAATTGGAACAAGACATATATTCATTGGAAATAATCCATTCTTCCACACTAGATAAAACAAATTTTAACACCCTGGTTCATAAAAAAGAGGCATATAATAAACTGATCACAGAAAATGCAGAAAAACAGATTATTTTAACCAGATCCAATTAGAGTGGACTCCACTTGTATGCCATTCAGATGTATGCATATTCCAGATACATGAACAAAAAACTGAAGTCCCAATTCTTGCCCTGTTTCAACAGTCTTAATTATTTTGTTTGTATGCACAAAGTTTTTCAGTTATATGAACATTTTTTGCATCTTGACATGCTCCACAGCAGGTCCCCAGAAGGTATTTGTCACCTCTTTGACAGTTGTATTCAGTTGTTATTCCCTTGCAGCTACTAGATTGTCCCCTGTATCCAATCACTAATCACCTGACAAATGCCAGAGCCCAGTTAAAACTGTCCCCCCACGCATCATAGTGATAGTGATTGCTGTTAGTTTTCAGTTCTAATTAACTTATAGAGGGCAAAGGACTGAAATTCATGCTACTCACTGAAATCACATTCACTCTACTTGCACACAGCAGAAGTGGGTCAGTATCAGTTAGTGTTCAGTTTAAAAAAAAAAAATAAATGATGTGCTATGGTAATGGTTGTCACTTCTCATATTGCTTAAAATAACATTCAACAACATTTAAGATGGCTTAGGTGTATTTGTGAGCATGTGAGTTATGTTTTGAAAAAGGTCCCCATTGATTTCAAAATGCACTCATTCATTTTTATGGTGTTCTGATTGTACGTGCATTCCGGTTGTATGCACAAATTCAGCTTGTCCCATGCATGTGCATACATCAGAAATCCACTGTACTACATTACTTCTGATAAGCCTCTCACATTAATGTCTTGGCAATTAAAAAAAAGACCAAGAAAATAATAACATCTTTGTGATAAAGGACAAAAATGGGATTGCACACATGCATCCAAAGGAAATAAATACATTTTTTACAGAATTTTATCAAGAATTATATACTTCACAAAACACTAGTGACTTAGATTCTATGGCAAGGTACTTAAAAAAAAATAGAACTTGAACAAATCACATCTGAACTTAAAATCCTTTTGGATGCCCCTATTACAAATAATGAGATTGAACTAGCAATTGATAACCTTAAATTAGGAAACTCCCCCAGATTAGATGGGTTCCAGATGGAGTTATTTAAAAAATATAAAGAACTTCTAATGCCTACTCTCACTAACCTTTTCAATAAAATAAACCTACTAAACAAAGCCCCTCCACCCTTTAGTGAAGCCTTTATTTTGTTATTTCATAAACAAGGTAAGGAACCGGACCTCTGTAAATCATATAGACCAATCTCACTGCTGAATGCAGATTATAAAATTTTTGTGAAGTTTCTGGTAAATCGATTGGAGGAAACATTACCTCTTTTAATTAACCAAGACGAAGATGGCTTTATCAAAGGCAGATGAATAACAGAGAATATAAGATGTACAAATTAATATAATGTCAAACTCAAATAAAACAGGAACCATCTTATTTACAATAGATGCTGAAAAGGCATTTGATAGAATTTAATGGAAATTTGTATTACAAACACTTCAAAAATGAACTTTGGGGACAAGTATGTTAACTGGATCAAAAGTTTATATCATTGACCCACTACTAAACTTAAAACAAATAATATTGTATCTGACTCCTTTAAACTATCTAGGGGCACAAGGCAGGGGTGTCTCCTTCCCCTCTGATATTTGCCCTAGTGATGAAACCATTAGCAGAAGAAATAAGGAGAAATAAACGGCTGGTAGGTATAGTTCAAAATTCTATGGAACATAAAATAAATTTATATGCAGACAGTGCATTATTATACATGGGGGACTCACCCAGATCCATAGAAGAATTCATAAAAATCACTACCACATATGATCTAGTCTCAAGGTACAAAACCAATTGGCAAACATTATTAATTCTTAAATTAGATAAAAACACTAATATACAACTTCCTGCTAATTGCCCCATGTGATGTCAGATTCCTTTAAATATCTAGAGATTACCATAACCAATCTGGTGGCTCTTTATACACATAATTTGGAAAATCTTCTACAGACAATTAAAATAGACCTGACCAAATGCCAAATGCTTCCACTAACATTAATTGGTAGGGTTAATGTAATCAAGATGCAGATACTTCCTAAAATATTATATATTTGTCAAACTTTACCAATAGATGTTCCAAAAGAGTTTTATAAGAAGTAAAAAAAAAACCATCACTATCTTCCTATGGAAAAGTAAGAAGCCCCATATTGCCTATGAAAAATTAGTCCTTCTCAAGGAAAAAGGAGGACTTGCACTCCCAGATTTTCATAAATATTATTTAGTAGCCCAAATAGCAGTAATTTGGAATTGCTTAAATACTGAACAACAAAAGCTTAAACGTGTAGAGGTGGCAATAAGGAATATGGATATTAATTAAATCTTTTACTCTCAGGGTTCCTTCAAAATAAACAAAATACAAATAAACATAATATGGCAACTGATATCACTATCTCTTGTTGGAATGAAATACATAAGATATTGAACATAAAATTGATGTTACACAAGGTTCTACTATGGCGCTGCGACATCCACAGTGCTGACATCCCAGACAGTGACAGCTGTAATGAAGTGTCGGCATTCCACTTTCAGGGATGCATCTTTGTTTTATTAGAAGACTGCACCCTAGACCCCCACCCTGACTCTGGTTTACTAACTCCAGGTCAGGGTTGTCTCAGGGAGGAGGTGATACGTTGGCAAGGCAGTGCCAGTGTCAGCAGAGACCATCATGGCGGCGCCTGGCTATCGCCGATTACTGTCGCTGTAATGGTCATCATGCACATAAGTTCACTGTACTGTTGGTGGACCATTACACAATACACCCTAATATACAATAACTTTAATTTCACCCTTCAATTAATGACAAAATATATAAAGAATGGCAAAGGTTAGGATTAAATGAATGCAGACAACTTCATATTAACAATCAGTTTAAAAGATTTGAAACTTTACAAATTCAATATAATATTCCAGAATATCATAATTTTAAATACATACAAATTAGAAGTTACTAGAACAAATGGAAACCTGACTCTACAAACAACCCATTTTACAAATTCTTAGAACACAAAAAGAAAATAAGAGTTTGACTTCAAAATTATACTCAGGCCTATTTCCAACAGCTACAAAAGATATTATAGCATTAAAAAATAAATGGTCAAAGGATCTGTGCATTGAGGTATCAGAGGAGTTGTGGTGCTCATTCCTATATATTCCAACTCAAAAAATAAAAAAAATGGCAAAATGCAGCAAATTCAATATAACACACTCTATAAAGTATATTATACCCCATATATTACACAAAATAAGCATACAATTCCAGAGAAGTACCCATGGTGCACATACAACAGGAATACTCATTCATCTGATACATCATTGCCTGTAACTTACTAATTTTCGAACTAAAATATTTCAAATGTTAAATAAAACATTAAATAAACAAATACAATTTTCACCATTAATTACCCTATTGGCACAAGAAGAAGAATCAATTAACATTGACCAATATCAAAAAATATTTTTAACAATGGCAATGGCATTAGCAAAAAAATGTATCTTGGTAAAATGGAAAGACCCTAATCCATCAGTTTTTGGCGCATGGATTAACTTTATGTTAGGCTCTATGAAATTAAAAAGAATACATTACATGAAAAATGTAGAAGATTTTGTTTTTGAAAAGATATAGAACCCTTTTAGTTCCCAAATCAAGAAAGGAATCAAATAATAGGGCTAAGGTGACCTATTATAATCCTGGATCATTAGAGTAGTGTGGTGTAGGAGGTGATGGTGATGAAAAATGTAGGAGCTTGTTGACTGATTAAAAATGTCAGAAAACCTTACTCCCAATTCCTTTTTCAACTGAACATCTAAAATAAAACAAAGAAAAAATGTTTCCAGCAACATTAATAATTCTTTTTAAAGCCAGGAAAGCTAGAGATAAAAGTGGGTATTGCTAAAAGAACTGGGAGGGATGCTGATTGGTTTGCATAGAGACACACTTAAAATGTTTACACATCTAAGGTTAGGCTAGTTAAACAGGAACATGTTAGACTTAAGTTAGATAATAATCATAAACATGATGTAAGATCTTTCTGGAGAACTATATCCGATTTAACAAGAAATAATAAGCATCAGGTAAATAAAATTGTGGTGGAGGGAACTGAAGTGGTGCTTGGGAGGGAACTTGTGGACATCTTTAATACACATTTTAGTAAGGTGGGTTCTCTTGTACATACTAAAGATGGCCAGTTGGATTGTATATCAGCTGGAAGCGATAATCTGTCTTGGCAGGAGGCTTCTGGGGTCTTTAGTTTTCATTATATTTCACCACAAGAAGTGAAGACTGAATTATTGAGGTTGAATATTTCTAAGGCAATTGGGTTTGATGGGATTCCAGCCAGACTGCTTAAGTATGCTGCCCCTTGTATAGCTGAACCATTGGCCCTCATTTTTAATTTATCTTGTAATTGTAGTGAGTTTCCAGAGGGATGGAAGGTACAGTAGCTAGAGTAAAGCCTATCTTTAAGGGTAGGGACAGGAACGAGCTGGGCAATTATAGGCCCATCTTGCTCCTGCCACAGATTTCAAAGATCTTTATGAAAATTATTTCTGTTCAATTGAGAGAATATTTGGATTTAAATGACAGAATGTCTATTTATCAGTCTGGTTTTAGGTCCCAACACAGTACCAAAACTGCACTAGTTAAGGTGGTTAATGATCTGCAGCAGAGCCTGGACAGGAGACAAATGGTTGGAGCTTTATTCATAGATCTTTCTAAAGCTTTTGATACTTTAAACCACCAGGTGCACCTGTCCAGTCTCAGCCAGATTGGTTTATCTATTCAAGTTGTAAATTGGTTTTCAACCTTATTTAAATAGAGAAAACAATTTGTTGAATTGGCCCCTTTAGGTCTAACTTAGTCGATATGTTAAATGGTGCCCCACAAGGGTCAATCTTGGGACCATTGTTATTCAATATTTATATTAACAATCTTAGTTTTGACCTTGCAGATATAGGGTACCATCTTTATGCTGATGATATGATTATATATGTCGAGCACCCAACCTTGGATTTGATTAGACCTAACCTCCAGATGGCCTTTGATCAGGTGCAGGATTTTTTCAAGAAGCATCTCTTAGCATTAAATTCCAAAAAGACCCAGGTTGTTATATTTAGGAATAAGCAGTCCAAAGAACAGAATTTAGATCTGAAAGTAACAACATTGGATGGCACTATTATAACGGAAGGGGATCATTATAAGTATTTGGGCCTTTGGTTAGATTGCAGTCTGTCCTGGTCCCTTCATTTAAATAATATCATAGTGGGATTAAGTAAGAAATTGGGGGCTCTTTATAGGTTTAAGAGATATATGTCAAGCGATGTCAGTTTAAATGTTGTGAACTCTCTGTTAATGCCTACAGTAGATTAAGGAATCTCCTTTATGGTGGAGCTTCCGGCTTTTTGTTGGATAGGGTGGATCTGATGTTCCATAGAATGGCTCATTTGTACTGGAGATCCCTTATAGGACTCACAGGTGTCTGAGCATATGAATCTTCATCTCCTTAAATTTATGTTCCAAATTTGGAAAAAATGGGATCCAATTTACATCTCTCAGTTGTTTCCTCCTACAAGTATGAAAGATAATATCAGGACTGCCAGGGGTTACATTATTTAACCCCAGATGTAACAGAATGTTGGCAAGTCATCAGTTCCTTTTAGAAGGATGACCTTATGGAACAAAATTCCAATAGGTCTAAGGGATGTGAATCAGATAATTTATTTTTCTGACCTAAATAAATGGTACCTGGGTTGGGTTAGTAGTCAATTTATTTGTAATCAATGTGATATTTACTTATCTTGATTGCTTATATATATTGCTCCTTGTTGTATATTGTACACTTTTATATTGTAATTTAATAACGCAGACTGTTAAGTTCTTTGAAACTTATGTTTGATGTTTGTTCATCTTTTGATACTTGGGACTTCATTGTAAATGAGCTATGCTCAATTGAATGCTTCCCTTATTTTCATGAATAAAAAAGATTTACTACTACTACTTCTACTTTGGGCTGCCTGGGGTTTATATCCATCGCTTGCAGCTAGTGCAGAACTTCAGCAGCCCGGTTGCCCGGCAGCCCGTTGTTAATGGGGACTTCCCATTCCTCCCATATTACACCGTTGCTCCGAGATCTGCACTGGCTGCTGATTCAGTGGCGGATCACCTTCAAAGTCGGACTTCTGACTTACAAAGCCCTACATGGTTTGGGCCCTGATTACCTGAAAGAGCTTCTGGTGCCTTACCTACCGACGCGACCACTCCGCTCGGCCAACGAGGGGTTGCTAGAGGTCCTGAGGGTAATTTTAAAATCTTCCGGCACCCGAGCTTTTATGTTTGTGGCACCGACCCTCTGGAATTCTCTACCACGTTGCATTAGAGAGTGCATGACGGTAGAGGGTTTCAAAAGGGGCTTAAAGTCTTTTTTATGGAGTAAGGCATTTGCAGATAACTTGGAGGCCGATTAATTGTTTGTAGTCTACTGAGTTTTTTTTTTTTTTTTTGTTTTTTTAAATATGTTTTAGTATGTTTTTATTCTGTATTTTATTGTAATGCACCTTGGTTTTGAGAAAGGCGCACATAAATAAAGTTTATTATTATTATTATTATTACTTAGTGTACACAATGGAACAAGAGCAGCTTAAGTAATAAATTGAAGCTTCTGCCAAGGCTGGCCACATTGTCAGTTTTCTATCCATAATGGAATGTATCCATACCTATGCAGAGGACTATTTTGTCTGTGATATACTTCTGCAGCATAGTAGCCATAGTAGTTTGCTCCATACTAGACAATTGTAAGATATGCCCCATTTTGAAGGCAATATCCCAGGATTACATGTGGATAATGACAAATTGCTCTTTCCCTGAAGAACTCCAGGGGCTTGATATTCAAAATTATGCAAAGCAGAGCTCCAAAATTTACACTCCACCTTGCAATTGTCCAGGTGCCTGAAGATACTATTTTCAGTGGAATGAAACACCGGTGCTATTTGACTGAATATGAGGCGATGTCAGCCCAGTGCTAAGCCATTTAGCACTGCCCTAAATGGTTTCAAAATATGGCGCTAGCGCAATTTGCCATATTCAAAAGACTCATGCAAATGATCCCATTGAGCATGCACAGCACTAAGGGGCCTTTTGGATGCCCATTATGGGATTATATGCATGGGAGCCAGGCAAGCTTATATGATGCTGCCCTCACTTCAATTGCCCGTCCCAGACATGAAGCAATCCCTGCTGTTTACTGCACTGGATGTTCCCTTGCTCAGATACAGGGTGCCTGCAGCTATCTTTTTAGTGCTTCAGGACTTCCTGAATCATCATAAATTGGTTCTTAATGAAGGAATATCAAAAGTGATGTTGTTTGGAAATTATCACAGGAGTCAGTTATCGCATGAGAGCCTAGATATTGTTTACTTACTTGGGGATAAACTTGAACAAGTTCCATTGTATAAATATTTGGGATTGTTGATTGATGAGGGGCTTTGATGGGATGTTCACATTGAACAGATCATTAGAGCTTGCATAAAAACTAAGTGCATTGCATTGTGAGACATAGGACCATTGAGTCTCTATACTGCCTATTAAACCATGGGGATATTTTATGGAGGTGCCACAGGGACAGTATTTCATAAGTTGGACATCTTGTACAATAAATTTGCAAGATTAACACAGTGGAGACAGCATCACTGACTACTTTATTGGGAATTAGGCTGAGATTGGGAAATTTCTGGAATTTGCACACTGTAGAAATGAGGTACAAACTGTACAAAAACAGTTACCTAATTATATCTTAGAAACAATGGAAATTAACAAAGGCAGGTCAAACTTAAGATCCTCAGAAGGAATGAATTTTTGTAATAACATAAGAAGGACTTGTATAGGTAGGCGTCTTTTAATCATAGAGGGCCAGATGCTTGAATTCTTTATCAATTGAACTTATAAGTAGTACAAGTTCAATATATTTTGGTACCATAAAGAATGTACTGATCTGAGAAAGCTTTAAGTCCCAGAGCTGTATCCTGACTTTCAGAAAGGATAGTTGTCCTCTCCCATCTCTGTTTACATGATAGTGCAGTCCCAGTGTTAATGTATGTAACAATGTATTTAAAATAGTGATGCACGGATATCTGACCAGGAGATCTGATCCAGTCGGATATTAGGCTTTTTACCCCTATCCAACCAAATCGTTTTTTAAATTTTAATCAGGTTGGGTCGGGTCAATTATTTTAAAGATGCACCAGCTCAATCTGTGACGACCATGACTCCACAACAGCATCTTGAATAAAAAACAAAATAAATACAGTACAGTACCAGTACCAGGTAGTGGGCAGCTGCAGATGGAAGCGGTAATGTCTCGGCAAAAGTAGAGCTGAAGTAGGTGGAGGCAGGCAAGCTAACAGGAAAGGCACTGAGAGCAATCTCAGAGGAGTACAAGACAAGCAGTAATGTGGTGGCTAAAACAGCTGATTGTTAGTCGGGGTCCATGGTCACCTTTTGTTATAGCAGGAGTTTTTGCTGCTCTGTCTGACTCCTTAACTGGCTGAATACATCTACTTCTAATTAAATCATCTATCCAGTCAGGTATTGAATTTAAAGTAAATTTAATAGAAAACAGAAATCCTTTTTCCACGGAGCAGCAGGCAGCACTGAAAAGTACAAAGTAAGACGTACTATCGCAGAAACATTACAACCTTTATTTTTCTACAGTGTTACCCTTCAGTGTTGCAGCCGTTTAGGCAAGACACAAGCCAGTCCTAAATCTATGAACTTCTCTTTTTACCATGCAGACTTAAAGGGCAAACTAAATATATTTTATTATTAAAGCAGCTGGAACTGGAAGTGACGTCATGATGGGTGAGTGACAGGAGCGACTCCCTGGCCAGTGATAACGAGTGCCTGATAATTCAAGTAAGATAAAGGAGATTTTTTTTTACTATTTTGAACTTGAATTTGAGTGTGCTGGCATTTTTCTCTGTAAAGGAAGATATCACGTAGAGAGCTGGGTGATCTGATAAAGGCAAAGGGGAGGTTGCGAGCATATTTGGTGGGTTTCCTCCTAAGAGCTACTGACTGCTGTAAAGGCTGAGACTCGATAGGAAGTGAAAGCAGTGTGGCATATCTGTTAGATGCGATTAGCACCGTGTTTACAGGGACTGCTCTTCTATTTACTATCTGACCCGATGTTGAACCGATTCGGTCGGATATTAGATGCAGGATATCCGGATCCGATATCTGGCATAAAAGTGATATCCGTGCATCTCTAATTTAAAATGAATTTTATTTCCATAACGAACGTGGTGCATGAGATGTGAGTCACGTATATGATTGGAAGTAATACATTTTATTTCTTTTATTAAGTGTATTTGTACTATAGATATTGTAACACAGAATTCGTTTGATTATGGTACCCATTGTAAATGAGTCCTGTGGCTCAATTGGGATATGACCATGTTCATGTTTTCTTGTATTGATTAACATGAATAGAAAATGTTACTACTTACTACTACTACTCACAGTGGTGATCATGCAAATGTTTAGCATTAGCTCAGTATAACGCTACTGTGCAATTGCGGTACTCCATTGAATAACATGTATACAGCTATCGTGCAATGACACACGTTGCACGGTAATGCTAAACTTTTGCATGATCACCACTGTACTTGTGGTCCCCCCAGCTGATGCCAGCCTCATAATGGTAGAGTAATGCCATGGTGCAAGTGGTATCCACCCTCTGTCCAATCCCAGCCCTGACATAACAGTATCCATCCTTGGTGGTAGTGGTTCTCCCCTGATTTACAACCAAACATTCCCTGAATCCAGTGGTCCTTTATGCAGCACTGGGCCACATTCCCACTCACCTCAGTAGTAGCCACCATAGTGCAGAGGCATACATCTCCTGGCAGAGCCCTCCACATATCTCCTTGGATTGGACCGTATGCACAGACAGGGGTGTGCCTCTTACTCATAGGATAGGAGATACACCTGTCCTTTAAATAAGAGGCTTGTTCCTGCATGTACATATGGTGAGCTGAGGAGGTGTGCAGAGGGTTGTGTCAGCTGCCATATGCTCCTGTGGCACCATGGTGGCTACTGCTGAGCTGACTGGGGGTGGTGCAATGGTGGGGAGGGGAACCATTGGACACCATGGAGGAGTTGGTTGTAAATCCAGGCTGGCAATTGTGGGGGGGGGGACCACTACCACCAGGAATGGGTACTGTTACATTGGGGCTGGGATCAGAGGGATGGTGGACAGCACTAGCACCATGGAATTACACTATCATTATGGGCTGGGATTGGAGGGAGGGTTGGTGCCACTAGCACCAGGGCATTACTCTATCATTACAGGGCCAGTAATCAGAGGGAGGGTGGGTGCCACTAGCACCAGGGCATGTTTCTCACAGTATGGGGATAGCGATCAGTCCACAGGGGGCCACTGCAGTTCCTCCACCAACTGCTAGGGTTGTGTGGGAGTAAGTCATAGCCTCAGTCAGCGATCTTTGCTGCGTACAAGGGAACTGTGCAAAATGCCCTTGAAGACTGCAGATTCTCTGAATATTGGACTGCACTGATATTCAGGTCCTCATCCCTCCATTTGCATTTCACTCCCCTTCCACAGTTTGCCTGGTTGCAAACCAGGCTTTTGAATATAGGAAATCTGCACAAAGCCTGGTTTGCATGCACAAATCAGGGTTTGCACCTTGGCAACCTTTTGAATATCAGGTTCCAGATGGTTTGTAGGGCTGTTCTGCCCCTTCTTGTGGTTCATCCAGGTCCTGAAAGCCATATAGTATTGATTTTGTCACTACCCTTGAGAATGCAGGAGACAGTATCATGTCACTTTTTAAACTCCTAGGGCAGGATTTTAAAAAGCCTTAGATCACCGCAAACCCTGGGACACCAATGATACAGTGCCTGGGGTTTTTGGTGATCTAATGGGATTTTCTATCCCATGTGGCAATTGTTGCAAGTTACACTACTTTTCGGTCTACCTTGCAGCAATCCTGGGGACCATTTATGCAGGTGTACACCAGATATTTGGTGCAAGCTGCTGTAATTCATGGAAACTGTAGCAACTGCACCCAAGATTATAAAATCCAGCACAGTTGTGGCAAGGGTTTGGCACACCACCAGAACCAATGTGCCATGACTCAGGACTGGACGTAAGCCCTGCTCCATGTTTTGAAAATGTGCCCTTATTTTACAAGGTGAACATGTTAAATCAGCAGTATTTGTTTGTTGTCAAAATCTTTCATCAAATAGTTTTTTTTAACAAACATTTATTTCTAACAGCTTTGAATTCATAATCAGTGAATTTTCTAATTTTTGAAGATATTTGTAACCCTCATTTGTAGCTAATTTTGTATTGAATGACTCACATTATTAAAAATGGCCGCCACTCACAGTTTTTAAAATTCTCTTCCACTGAGGCTACCTCTGAAATGTACGTACTAGATTTTTATTGTAGATGTGTTAGGATGGTGTTACTACATGTTTCTGAAGTTAAACAGCATAGTACTGTACCACAATAATCAATTTTCTAAGCAGGGGACATGTCACTGGAGCAGAAATGTTTAAAAACTTCAAAATCCCATGTCTTAGTCTCTGTCTGCTGTTATCTCTGGACAACTTTTGACCTTTAAGTTTGGTTCAGCTGGAAGCACACTTAAGATATTCAAGCTCTCCGATGTCACTTTAATTATGTTCTGAAGGCCTGTTTTAAACCAATGAGAATTATTCTGTTTTTTTCTGCATGTTCTAAGTGTTAATAATATGGGATTTTCTAAATAACTCTCATTAGGCTTCTGAAGAAGGACTTGTTGGTCCAAAAGCTAAAGCTTTTTGTTCTTTTTGTAACATTCTTGTTGGTTCAATAAAAGGTATCGCACCATTTTTTCTGGATTTTTTCTTACTAATGACCAATATGGCATTAAACAGTTTGTTTGTCAACATGGAAGATACCAGAATTTGTCACAAAATGTGGAAGTTGCACAACATTAAGAAGAAAGTAGCACAGCTAGACAGTGACATCTATTTTTTTGCACAGTGCAAAATGAATAACATCATCCCTAAAAGTCTAACTATTTGGATTCATTGAGGAAACACAGATAATTCTACATAAGCTGAACAACTCTGTCGGGGACCTCTGAGAAACTGAGAAATCACAGGATCCATAGCTCATATGCAAAGAAAGTGTTTTGAAGAAACAGTTTGATGGGATTGTTACCACACTGGAGGATATCTGCTGGGGCAATTCCAGACATCCTGCATGAGATACCGTGAACTACCAAGAACCTTAAGAAAAGCCATGCTTATTAAAACACAAGTTAAATACCCTTCAATATGTCATACTTTCTAACACCATGAAGAACAGAATAGAGTGACTGAACAACTAAGCCACACAGATGGGCACCTTTCAGTTGTTAATTTGTCCAACCACACACTGACTACTGGGAATTAAGTGTACTTTCCAAAGACTTCACTTTCTGCCCAACAAAACCTCTAGACCTCTAGACAGAATACAGTTTTGTGGTGAAATGGAGGAATACTTCAGCAGACTGCAACTTAAAGAATATTTTAAAGAAGAAGAAATCGCATGGTAGTGAAGAAGTTCTAAACAGTAACAATTTAATAGACAAGAAAAATAAACCATCTGATTTTATCCCCACACCCCAGTGGCCGTAATAAGAAACTGGACAATTATACCCATTGCTTTCACTAGAGAATGACTGGTGAGATACTTAAAGGCAGAAATAAGCCTGCTACAACCTCTCTCCATTGGGATGCAGGACTATACAAACATTGAAATCAAACCACAATATTGTCATAAAAAGGCTGACAAAGGTTCTACAGTGGTGATACCGAACTGAGAGAATTACATTAAGGAAACCAACAGACAGCTAAGTGACCATACCTACTACAGAGAACTGGAAAGTGATCCCACAACAGAATATAAAAGAGAACTACAGGGATTGGTTAAATCATTTCCAGACCATGTCCAAAACAGAATAACTGCCTCATCCCTGATGAACCCAAGCCTGGGACGTTCTACATGCTACCTAAAATGCATAAACCTGGGAACCCAGAAGACCCTCTGGTAATGTAACCCTGACAGTGGGGCTCTCAGGTTTTGTAGAAGCTATTTTAAAACTGCTGGTTATACAAAGGGACAGTTACATTCAGGACACTACTCACTTCATGCATAAACTTTCTGGTTTTAAGGACTTACCACCCGATACCCTTTTAGCCACGATGGATGTAACATCCCTCTACACTAATATACTGCATACAGATGGCATTTCAGCCTGCCTTAAATACATGTATGAGAAAGGATTGGACCACAACATCAACCCTGACAACATGGGGGAACTTACTAAATTCATTCTGAAACATAGCAACTTCAGCTTTAATGGGGAACATTATGTTCACACTATAGGAACAGCAATGGGCACCAGGATGGCTAAACAGTATGCTAATCTCTTTATGGCCAATTTGGAGGAGGACTTTTTAAGGCACTGTACACACAAACCATTCGCTTACTTCTGCTACATTGATGATTTGTTTATAATTTGGACAGAAAGCACTGGCACACATAAGAATTTTCATCAGGAACTTAATAATCTCCACCCAACCATTAAGCTTTCCCTGGAATATTCTGCCACCAGTGTTAATTTTCTGTCACCAACAAGGTTGGAATCTTACATACATGTATGTACAGGAAACCAACAGACAGAGAGAGATACTTACAGAGGAAAAGTAATCACCCAAATCACACAAAAAAATCTGTCATTTATAGTCAAACACTTTGGTAACACCATCTCTGTTCAAATGAGGAAGACAGAGATAGACATTTAGCTATGTTGAAAAACACCTTTATTGAGCAGGGACACTCTTCCAGAGAAATTGACAGATCAATAGACTGTGCTGCACAAGTACCAAGAGAACACCTACTGCAATATAATGAAAGGACTACTGCTAGCAGAGTACCCTTAGTAGTCACATATCATTCTGATCTTGAACTTCTCTGTAAGATTATTAAGGCCTACACCCAATAACCAGTGAGGATGAAACCCTTAGTTGTATTTTTCGAGAACTACCACTAGTATCTTTAAACAACCACCCAATTTAGCCAACCAGATTATTAGAGTAAACGTGAACCTGAACAGAGTGCCATGACATCATATGCACACCCCTGTAATAAATGCAGATGTAAAACTTGTGAGCACGTTTCCACTTCAGACTGTGTGGTTACCTCACAAAACAGACAATTCAGGATATTGAGTAATTATACATGCACATCAAACAATGTTGTTTATCTTATTCAGTGCAGGAAATGTCCTCACACGGGGTATGTGGGGAAGATGAAACTACAACTCTGCACTAGAATGAATTCACACAGCTGTGATATTAATAGGAAGATGACTGACAAACCAGTGGCACAACACTTCTCTCAGGATGATCACTCAATCACAGATATGTCTATGATGGTCTTGAAAGGACATTTCAACAGTACACAACAGAGTCGAACTTGTGAGATCAGACTTGTTGCTTCTCACGAGTGGAAGGCGGCTTGAACATCGATGTTGGATATATGACACATTACATGTAAATTTACATGGACCTTTACTTCAAAGGATGGACATACATATTTTAGGTTTTCAGTGAACCTTGGACTTTAACTCTGATACTTATACAGCTCCTCTTAACTGGTTATCTACAGGTTGTCCCCTCACATTGGTATTGTGTGAATATGTGTGTGTGGGAGTATGTGTATGTGTGTGGGTTTGTGAGTATGTTTATGTGTGTGATGCAGGGTAGAAGAAGTGTGGCACAATTAATTTTTAATATGGGTATTTGAAATAGGTGGTTATGTGGGTATAGTGGATGTGAATATTGTGGTGTTACTGAGGTAAACTTATGTTCAGGTACATGACATTATGGTGTCATAGTTGCTAGGACTCTGGACTCATATTATAGTGGATATTTACTTCCTTTTTCTAGTTCTGTAGTTTGAGTATATACTGTTATGTTTTTACATCCTGTACTTATTAGGACACATTGTTTCATTTACTTGGGGGTTCATGACAGGTATAATTCCTTTTTGGGTAACTATTGTAGTGATGGGTGCAATTGATAGTGTATTAGGAGTCATACATGAATTTCATTTCAAGTAGTTACTTTCCGGGGGGTGGATTTAATTCCTAAGAATTTTTGTTTAGATTCCTTGGACTGTTTCTATATATGTATTATTTAGATTATACACTGACAATTTATTGAAATCTGTACGTATCAGGTTGCATAGTCTCAATTTCTTGAGGGTCCTTGACTAGTACTTCTTTGTATCTGGCACTTACACTGACAATTTATATTATAATGTATAAAATCTTGTTACGACACTGAAGGCCTTAAGGTTTCGGGAACATAATAGCTTGTTGAGAGTATGTTGGGAATATATCTCCAGTCATTTGCACTTTCATCAGTGTGATAAATTTACTCACTTTGGGTAAACATCACTTTCATCATTCTATATGCCATGTAAAGATAATTTCTGATGTTGTATTTTTGGGGCTTATTTTTTATTTTCTACTTGCTAATATGTTACATTTTGACATGCAATTGTTTTCTCCATGGTCATCTTATTGTCATAGGCCATATTCACAAACAGAGCTCTGAGCAGAGTTGAAGCTGGCTTTTACTGATGTGCTGTTAACTCACTCTTGAAGTATGTGTCCTCGGGAGGTTTCTTCTCTTGACATGTAATTTAGTGAGTAGAGAATCTTAGCGTTTTGTTATTCATTGAACTGATACATGGTATAATGTGGGTTGAACTCTCTGCCTGCTGTTATCTCTGGTCAACCTTTGACCTTTAAGTTTGGTTTGGCTGAAAGCACACTAAAGATATTCAAGCTCTCCAGTGTCACTTTAATTGTGTTCTGTGGCCTGTTTTTAAACCAATGAGAATTGTTTCTGTTTTTTCTGCATGTTCTAAGTGTTAATAATATGGGATTTTCTAAATAACTCTCATTAGGCTTCTGAAGAAGGATTTGTTGGCCTGAAAGCTAAAGCTCCTTGTTCTTTTTGTATCATCCTTGTTGGTCCAATAAAGGTATGAAACCATTTGTTCTGGATTAAGTCTTAGTCCAGGAATGAAAAGAAAAAGAAAAATAGTTTTGCCAGAAAATAATTATTACTGAAACAAATTACATGGTGACTAACTTACTTCTGTTTTAAAGGCTATCTACCTCTCCTCCTAGCTTTTACCTGCCATACCCTGATCATTTTAGGGGTCCTGCATTGCACCCTCTCAGCAGCCTAAATGTCCTTTTGTACTGAGAAGCCCAGAACTGCATGCAATACCGCATGTGGGGCATGTCGTGGGCCTTTAAATTGGAAACCTTACCTCCTCTGCCATACTTATCATATCCCTTTTGCTGCAATTTAACATTCTGTTTGCTCTCTTGCCAGCAGTTTTGCACTGCATATCATAACTTATCCCCTTGCCTGTTATGACCCATGCCCTTTATTCTCTTCAACTGCAACTGGAGGAGCTGCAAACACAGTTTAGGTTCTGTCTTAATCATTCCTTCCCAATGTGGCACATTACATTTGTCTACTTTGAATTTAAGACTCCTGGAGTTGAATCAATTCCCCAGTTTCTTCAGGTCCACCTAAAATTTGTCCTCATCCACAATGGAGTACAGCACCCTGGCCAGTTAAGTGTCATCAGCAAACTAGAGCAGACTGCTGGAGGCCCAGCTTCAAGATCATGTATAAAAATGTTGAACAGTTGTGGCCCTAGTACTAATTTGTTTATTTATTTACTGATTGATTGATTACTTTAAAATGTTTTACAAGAAAAGACATCCTGAACTGGTAAAAGCTCATTTCCAAATGCATCCTGAGGGAGGGGTGGGTGGAGGAGAGCAGTAGCAGTACAATGAGGTGCAATATGTACGATAAAACCAATAGCAAGGTGTAATAATTACAATCAATTAACAGTTGTGCAAAATGCAAATCATAGGTGCAGAGAAACACAATACAGTAAGGTGCAGAGGATTATAAATTTGTAATTGTGCCAAAGGTAATATAAAGTTCAGTGTGGCACTGTATCTATAGATGTAAATTGGGAAGGGTGGATAGGGATGACTACGGTAGCGCAAGTGTGGTACACAGGAGAGCAGTGACTGGGTGGTGGATAGCCACTCATGAAACATGACCAGGAACAGTTGCTGTGGTGTGTAGTTAAGTCATGAAGGAGAAGTTTCTGAGGTGGAAGGAAGGGCAGAGCAGATGGACCCAGCACCAGAGTTTAGGGAACTTGAAAGTTGAAGGCAGCTTGATTAGTAGTGAAGTTTACTGGATGAAAGGAAAGTGAGTGAGAATTAGTGTTGCAGAGGAGGATAAGGTGATAGAGGGGATGAGGGAGAGAGGCAAGGTACAAGGGAAGGAACCAAGCCAGAATTTGGAGACGAAGCATGCACAATGGGTGAGACATCTGGCATCATGGGAGGAGTGGGAAAAGGAGGAGTATAGGAAGCAGTGATGGGTGCAATGGGGACAGTCCAGGTCATAGCAGCAGAAAGAGTGAAAAAGGGGATGAGCAGCACTGTATACAATGTCACTGCAATCAATGATAGGGAATATCATCTTTGAGAGGCTCTGTCTGCAGGCAGGAAGTGGAAAACTTGCTTTGTTCCTTAAAAGTACACCAAGTTTAGGGTGGAGCTTCTGGTGGATGACATCCACATGCACAGATAAAATGAACTGATGATCCAGTCAAACTCCAAGGTACTTAAAGAAGAAGACATCCGATCACCACATCATCAAGAGTGTGAACAGAGGGAGAGAGGAGTCAATCTGTCAAGTTTCTGCCTGGTGTCAAAGGTCCTTTCTCTTGGCATTGTGTAACAGTTGTTTTGCCTGGAACCAGCACTGCATGTCTGCAAAATCCAGTTGGAGCCAGTCAGATAGGTAACGGCCAGAAGTGCCAGAGGCACAGAGCACTGTATCATAAGTGTATATGTGGATGGATGCAGTACAATAGACAATGGGGAGGTCATTTATGAGAATGTAAAGAGAACTGTGCCAAAGAATAACCTTTAGGGCATGCCAGCTCAGATAGGGAATGGGATGGGGGTTTAGGGTGTTTCCAACATAGACAGTCTGAGACTTGCCCTCATCGTAGGAGTGGATCCCTGACTGATGTCCCTGAGTGACCCCATCCACTTGGAGCAGTGCCTATTGAATACAACTCTGTGATTACTACCCCCACACTAGTTTGAAATCAGCCTTGTGGGTGCTTCATGTGCATACTGCACAGCTCCACAATTTCCAGGGTGTATTATGCTCCACTGTGTAAAAGGCCTTAATAATGTAAAGTCAGAATAGATGGTGTTGCCCTTGCACACCTCTCTGGTCATGACCTCAGAGCTATTTTTTGCTTTTTAACTTAATGATGTATCATTTTTATGGTTCTAAGATGATTTCCTGCTCACTGGCATGTTCATACAGAATGTTTTTCCACTTTATGTCTCATCAGTGGGGAGCATCTGTTTCATTTTGTTCTTGAACCATGTGTCAGATAATGACATCAGCACATACCTCTTCATTTTTAATATAGTATTTTCTTTCTTACCGTTTCTCAATTCCTTTTGTAGGCCCTGAATGAGTTGCACACAATAGTTCCTCCTGTCCCTGAAACTCCTTTGCTTTGTGTTTTAGAGCAATGTTCAGAAAATCAATGTGTGTTAGAATCTCATTTAAGCATGCCATCTCAGAGCTGACTTTCCATGTGACTGCCTCAAATGATTCTAGACTGGAAACCAAGTTTGTAATTAGCTGCCAGTTGCTGCCCCACAACATAATATCAGTGCCAGCAATGTTATGTGTCATCAGATAATTGTGGATAGCCACCTGCTGTTTCAGGAACTATTCTAATATAAAGATCCACCAATTTACTGCATCCTGTTTGAGGTTGCATAGGGCACTTCTTTTGAATACATGATAATATACAGGCTCTCTCGTACCTTCACTGAGTGGGAGAAGTGGGAAGCATTTTTTTCACTGTAGTAATTTATTTACTGATTTAAAATTGTTGTCCAGGAAAGGCATAGTAAGCCAAAGCTCATTTCCAGTTGTGATGTGGGGTGAAAGGGTACAAAGGGAAGAAATAATAAACAGAAAGATGCAAAAATTCAACATAATTTAAATAAACAGCAAGTCATAAAACAACCCATGACAGCTCAAATTATTGTGTGTAACAATCACAGAAAAAATAAAATTATATAGCTACTATGAAAATAAGATTTTGGGTGAGTGAAGTGGAAAGACATACACATAGGGCTAGACACAAATACTGTGCACAAAATGCACATGAAACAGCAATAGCTCAGGTAGGGAGGTATTACTGTGGCCAAATTTTTAATGGTAGAGAAAAGGAAAGAATGGATGGCGGAAGGAGAGACTAGTTG
Organism: Neoceratodus forsteri; assembly: GCA_016271365.2. Taxonomy (NCBI): domain Eukaryota; kingdom Metazoa; phylum Chordata; order Ceratodontiformes; family Ceratodontidae; genus Neoceratodus; species Neoceratodus forsteri. The sequence continues at coordinate 1,198,518,529 of CM028131.1, read as the reverse complement.
CAGGCACAATAATATACAAAGTGATTAATGTAGAGTGCTTTGAAAGATATTGGGGAGGTGGAGGAGAGGATTGAGAGGTCAAGCCTGGCCTAAAGGTGTGGAAGATGTGAGGAGAAAGCAGGTTGCCCAGCAGAGGTGCTGCAGTAGAGGGCAGTGAAACTGCCAGTATTGCATGATTGGAGGGCCTAGGAAAAGGGAAGGGCAGTGGAGAGGATTGAGGAGAGGTACAGTAGTAGAAGTTTATTTTCTAAAATGTCTGGAGATCTCTGAGGAGAATGTCATGAGATTTTCTGCAGGCAATCCCAGATATTTTTTTCTCGTTATTTCCAAAGAATCTCAGAAGTTAACTTTCTGAAATGACTGCTGTCACTGTAGCAAAGATGGTAACTGAACCAATATTTTCAAGTAAGGAGGAGTCATGAGAGAGGTGCCAGCCCTTGAGAGAGGGATTGATATGAAAGGGTACAGTTATGAATGCAAGTGCAAAGTGTCAGAAAAATGGAAGAGGAGATTAACCTAGATATTGTAGATTTATTTATTTTATTTTATTATTTTTTAACCAGGAGAGACACACTAAGCTGAAGTTGCGACCTGGGATCTAGGAAGAACATTGCATAACAATGGCTGGATTTTTTATTTTATTTTTATTTTATTTTGTTATTGTCTCAGATTACAACCTTTGAGCTAAAAGCTCATTTACAAAGTTCCAGGTCAGAGTGAGAACAAACAATAAATAGAGCAATAACAGTGCAAGGTAAAGTAACAGGTGGGAATATTTACATGGGAACAGCAATAAAGCATGTTTACATAGGAACTTTTTACTTAGGGAATATTCACATAGGGACAACCATAAAGCAGAATGTAAAACAAACAGGATTAGATCACTGTTACAGTTAATCAATAATGGAAGACTGCAAATTATACTAACCAAAATGTTTTACAAGACAGGCAGTTCTGGTAGAGAAGTAAAAAGAGGATTAAAGAGGGGCAGGCAGCAGTGGAGAGAAGGTATTTGCAGGGAAGGCAGTGGGGAGGCAGGATAGAGGTGGGGGAGAGGAGATGTGAGAATCATTGTGCAATCATAGCTAGATCAGCAGGTTGAGATGAAGTAGAGAGGGAAGGCGGAGGTAGAATGGGTGAGGTAGCTAGAGCTTGGAGTATGGATACAGCAGTGTAAAGTAGTGCAGTGAATAGAGTATGGATACAGGAAAGGGAGGCAGAGAGGGGGAAGGGAAAGATGTAGGGGGGCAAGGCAAGTAAAAAACAGCATAAGTGCTAGGTTCAATGGAGGGGCTGGTTCAGAAGAGGGAGGCAGTAGGTACCAAAGAAAGAAATAAAAGAAGGGTAGGGGTGGAATTGAGAGTAGGAACTGGGGATAGGGCAGGGTAATAGTGCGAGAGTCAGGGAGAGGAGCAAGGATAGTGGTAGCAGAAAATTACACCCATGCTACTGGTGGAGGAAGCCAGAACCAGAGGGCACAACATGACGCTAGAGGGTGGCAGATTCAGAGGCAACACACGTAAGTTCTTCTTCACTGAGAAAGTGGTTGAACCATGGAACTGCCTTCCACAGGAGGCAATGGAGGCAAAGAATGGTGGAAACTTTCAAGAAGGTGTGGGATAGATACAAGGGCACCATAACACTGAAAAGAAGTTAAGGCAAGGGTAGAATTGTGGGCAGACTAGATGGGCCACATGGCCCCTTCTTTCATCACTTTCTATGTTTCTATGTTTCTATAAGTAAGGAGGAGGAAACCAGTAAGGGGGTTAGTCTGAGCAATCTCTTCTCCTCGGTCATATAGGTACCATTTAAGATCTCTTTAAATGGCCCAAGTTTGGAGTTATTAGGATGTTAGCCAGGATCTTATTGAGCCAGAGTGCAGGCCTTATAGGAGAATGTTCTCTGGGCTAGAGCAGTCGGCAAAATTGGATGTGCAATATGTTCCTAGCATTGCCTCTGGCCCGATGTGGATATGTGCAGTTTGAGTAAATTATCAAAGGTTTTCAGGATCAGGCCTAGTAATGCTTTTTCTCAGGAGGCAGACTTGGTACTGTATTCTCTCTTGTAAGTTGAGCCTTTTTGGGCATAAAGGTCACATGTATGCATGCAATCATCTGCACTAAGCATCAGTCTACAGGTCTTGTTTAACATTTTTTTACATTTCAGTGACGTGTTTGTGGCTGTGCTATACACAACAAGGTTGTAGTCAACAATGGAAAAACAGGAGCTGTTTATAGCTAATAGGACCTCACCAGTCAAATAGGAGCAGTGCCTGTAGAGCAGACCTATCCTGGTGTTGACTGTTTTACAACTTGGTCAACTTGCTGTGTGAGAGAGGGATCAGTCTAGTATGACATATAGGTTTTAAAGGTGTCCACAAAGGCTCAAGCCTACTGTTATTGATGGTGAGATGGCTATATTTCCTTCTTGTTCTGGCTGTTATAGAACAACGTGGTTTTTGTTTTTTTGTAGTTTAGAAGTTTATTCTGGGTTAACCACTGCTCAACCCTTGAGAAACCCTCCTGTAATTCACTTGTTAAGGTCACAAGGTGGGGGCCACTTGTAAAAATGACAGTCATCCATGTAGAGGAGAAACTTGGCCAAACAGATCTTAGGAAGGGAGGTAAGAAAAAGGCTAAACAGTAGTCGATCAAGGATGGATCCCTGGGGTACCCCAAGCATTACCTTCCTTCCTCCAAGAGTACATTTTTAACTTTTACTTGCTGTTTTTTTTAGGCAAGGTAGCTCTGGAACCATGTGGCTGTCTCAGTGGATAAATCTAGAGCAAGTAATGTTTTTAAGAGGACACTGTGGTTGACTGTATCAAAGGCCTTTGTGAGGTCAATATATATTGACCCCCACAAGGTTCTCTTCATCCAGTGCCTCATGAATGTATTCTGTAAATTCTAAGATGGCAGTAGTGGTGCTGTGGGATTCATAAAATCCATGCTGTTGTGGACTCTGGATGTTGTATTTTTCCAGATAGTCTACCAACTGGTCCGAGACTATCCACTCAAGGGCCTTAGATATAGGGGGTAGGATGAAGATAAGGTGGTAGTTAGAGTGAGTGCATGGTCTCTACTTTTATGAACTGGGGTTACTATGGCTGATTTCAATTTTGAGGAATTTTGCCAGTTTGAGGAGAGGTTGATAATTTTGGTGATTGAATGTACTACTTTTCTAATGTGAGTGCTATCATTTTGAGATCGAGGCTGTTATTGCTATACCCTGATTTTCAAGTTCTACCAAGATATTTTTTAGTATCAGAAGCAGAGATTACCCCCACCCCACCTTAAAAGGAGCATCCAGTACTTGTGGCACCTTTGTACTACAACTGCACAACCTGTGAAACACATTTCATTACATAAAATGGCTTTAACTCTTGATGAAATTGCAGCAATTTTTGCACAGAAAAGGGCACATGCATCATAAAATGATGCATGCATCACTTTTGTACCATAAAGCAAGTAAACTTTCATCAATGTTTCCAATTTTTTGGACAATAACATTCAGATATTTTGACACATTTCAAATGATGCAGGCACTGTCACAAACTGGGAACTGCATCAGCATCATCAGTTTTGAAAATCCAGACCCTCATCTCATAGTCGAACTCTGCCAGCATCTCTTTATGTTAATCTCATGATCGAGCAGGAGTAGAAGGTAAGACTTGGGGCACAGTGTGCCTAACCTTAGATGAAGATTTTATGCGTCATTGATTTGGGATGGGAAATCAACGTTTTGATGCAGCCATACTCTGAGGTGCTGCACTTTAAGAAGGAACTAATTCCAGGAAGCCACCACTGAGAGTCATGAAAGCAGGGGACTGTGGAGCTTAGTGCTAAAGCTCATAAATGCAATTTTGGTATTAAGAGAGGTGCTTTGAGCAGAACTAGCATTAGATGTTGTCAAAGTTCCACTATAGAGATAATTCCATCTCAAGGGCCAAGGTACTTGAATCATAAAGTACAGTGCTGTCCACATACATGTGAAAATGCAAGGAGTCACTGACTGTAGAGAGGACATTCAGAAAGATTGAGGATAGGATTGTACCCAGAATGTAGCTTTCAGGAAACCCAAATTAAATGGGGAGAGTGGGGATAGGACTTCTTCAACCTGGATCACTTGGTGATGATCAGCATGTTAGAATTGAACTGACTGACTGTGAGATCTGAATGTCCAACATGCGAACATACATATGAAGAAGCCAGCAGAAGAAGGCCATTTTGTCTAGCAAGTCTGCTCGTATTGCAGAGTCCATAGCTTGAGCTAATGTCCCTGCCCTCCCTCCCCACTCTTCCCATCCTCCCTACCCATTAACCTTACCCTCCCCCATGCCTACCCCAGCCTCTCTTAAAGCTGCCCCCTGTATTCAATGAGATTACCTCTTCTGGTAGCACATTCCAAATGTCCACCACCCTCTCTATGAAGAAGTGCTTCCTGACCTCCCTCCTAAACCTCACACCCTCCAGCTTAAGACTGTGCCTCTCATGTTATGGTTGCCACTCAGCTTAAAGAGACTCTCCTTATTAACCTTATTTATCCCTTTCAAGTACTTGAAGGTCCCAATCATGTCCCTCTCTTTTCTGTCTTCCAGGAGTACATGTTCAGTGCCCTCAACCTTTCCTCATATGCCTTACCCTGCTGACCAGCTATCATCTTTTAGCCCTCCTCTGGACCTTCTTCAGCAGGTTAATGTCCTTTGAGGTGTGGGCACCAGCACTGAACTCCATACTAGATCTTGGTCTTACCAATAGATCTTGCAGGGCAATATAACCTCCTTTCCTACTACTGATCCCCTTAGATATGCTTCCCAGCATCTTGTTTGCCTTTGCTGCTACTTTCTTGCACTGAGTGCTCTAGGCCACTAGTGATCATCACTCTCAGGTCATTCTCTTCCTCGGATGCAGATACTCGGACTCCACCCAGGTAGTAATCTGTCCTAGGATTCTTAGCTCCAATACGCATAACTTTGCATTTTGTAGCATGGAAGTGAAGCTGCCATATCCTGGACCACCTGCCTAGCTTTTCCAGGTCTTCCTGTAGGTCTTGTATCCCTTCAGCTGTGTTCACACTCCTACAGAGTTTGGTGTCATCTGTGAATAGGCACATTTTGCCCTTAATACCATCTCCAATGTCATCGATGAAGACATTGAACAACACCAGCCCAGCACCGAGCCCTGTGGGACCCCACTGGTTACCTGTCTGGTGACAGATAACTCTTCCCCCATAGCCACCCTCTGGGTTCTGTCCTTCAGCCACTTTTCCACCCATCTGGCCATCTTTTCCCCAACCCCGAGATCCACCAGCTTGCTGATCAACCTTTTGTGGGGCACAGAGTCAAAGGCCTTGCTGAAATCAAGATAGAGGATTTCTACCACTTTGCCCCATCTACTGTCTTAGTGACACAGTCAAAGAAGTAAATCAGATTTGTTTGACACCCCCCAATGAACCCATGCTGCCTTGCATCCTAGAGACCATGCTCCACTAGATATTCCACAACCTCTCCTTTAGTAGGGTCTCCATGAGCTTGCCCACAATGGAGGTCAGATTGACTGATCTGTAATTCTGTGGGTCATCCATGGGACTGCTTTTGTGGAGTGGCATTACATGTCCAGCCCACACCAGTTTTTTATGGGAATGGCGTGGACCAAAGTGCTGAAGGCCTATCAAAGTCAATAAAGACAGCAGCATTAATCTGGTCCTAATACATTCCCTGAAGCAAAGAGTCCATAACCATGACAAGGAAGAGACAGTGGAACAGGATTTGTGAAATAAAAGAGCAGGCTGGAAAGTGAATAATATTGTGTTGCTGAATCTGCTTCATTATTACAATATATCTATGCTGGAATAAAAAGAAAAAATATGCAGGAGACTGGCATTCAAGTGCTTCCTTTTAGTTGCCAGTGTTCGTTTTGAACTTTACTTGGGTTAAGCACCAGGGTTTACTGGTGGCATAGGTCTCTCCCCCCAACTGCCAGCCCAGGATCTCTGTCTTGAAAGGAGATAGGATGTAAGCAGCATCTCAAAGGATGTGATCTATGTGAGGATAATTTTTTCTTGTACCTCAGCTAGTGCTAGAAGAAAATAGATGAGATGGTACTTTCCTAAAGAGGAGTCACCCTCTTGTTGGAGAGCTGGCTGCAATCCCAAGTAACCATTTTGAGTTGGAAGGCATATTTAAGAGAGGATACCATAGAGACTGCAATTACAGTAGCAGAAAGGTTCTGGAGTCTAGGATCCAGCCTGTCTGTGTGTTATCTCTTGGAGGGGTTGAGAGAGTGTAGTGTAGCTTCAGTAGCTGAAAGTGAGGTAGGTAGAAAGAGCGAAGGAGAAAGAGGGAGGGAGGGAAGGTAAAGAGGGACAGATGGGAGGTCCATGGGAAGAGACTGGGGCAGGAGAGGTAGTGTGGGGAAAAAGAAAAGAGTGCAGGAGATGAAATACTCATTGAACAAGGCAGCAACCTTAGCAAGTTCCTAGATAGGAAGCTGTCTAGTTTGAAGACTGTGGTAGTTAACAGGATAGGGGAGGCAAAATAAGAGTGGCTCACCTTCCAGAACTTGGCAGAGTACATACATTTGTTTTGGAGGTTGTTGGTAAAATAATTTGATTTGGCCTCACTGGTTGCCTATTTTGCTTCTGTTCTGGGGTTATTTGTAGCTCAATAAGTCTTCTGGGTACTACAAGACCTTATGTTGGTGCTAAGTAAAGTTGAAGTGTTTGTAGAGTTTGACTTAAACAATGAACTCTGCAAAAATCCAGGAAACGAGGGAATACTGAGACACAAAGCCACCAAAGGAGGATATGTTTGTCTAGGGTGGACAAGAAATTATTTTGAAAGTGAGAAAGAACTTTGTCAGTGCTGGATATTAATTGTGTGGGGGGGGGGAGGAGGCAGTCAAGGCAAGTATCACTAAGAAAAGAAAACAGCTTAAGAGACCTGACTGGCCTGCAACAGATGCAAGTTGTTGGGCTTTTAAAGGGTGGGTCATATAGATACTGTAGACTATATTATGGTCCTTGAAGACATTAGGAAGAGTGCCAGATTCCATGATACAATGGGGTGGGAGGATAGTACTCAGTCAATGAGAGAGTGATTGGAGTACAGTATGGGCTGAGGAAGATGGATTCTATAATTTAACTAAGAGAGGCTGAGGGATTCAATTTGCTGAATACATATTTTTGAGGAAGAGGAGAACCAATTTATGTTAGGGTCCCCAAGAACCGAAAGATCACCAGATGGTGCAAGATTAGAATGGCAGGACTGGAAATAAATGATGGTGATGTGCTTTATACAGGAAATGGAGTAGATACCACAAATAAAAACTGGGAAGGAGGAGGGGAAGTGGAGCTTGCACTGGAGATGTTCATGGAAGGTAACAGAGGACTAAAGCATGATATCACAGTTTGAGAAGGATCTTGACATAAATAGCCATACAGCCCTCAAACTTTCTACAAACTTGTCCATGGACTGCTTATCTTGACTTGCAAATGTTCACATCACTGTCCTTTAGCTAACATACTAACATACTAACATACTATTTGCCAGCAGATTAGGCCTTATGGTCTATCAAGTCTGCTCGAACCTAGATCCTTAGTTGGGTGCCGAGACCTCCATCCCTTGTGCTCCAGAAACCCTATCATCCATCCCACCCCCGGGACAGGCCATCATCTGATACATCCACTTTCTGTGTCTGTCCCACCCTTTCTTAAAGCTCTCACTGTGGATCTCTGAACCAGCTCACCAGGCAGAGCATTCCAAGGGTCCACCACCCTCTCAGTGAAAAACCTCCTCCTTTTTCCCCTCACCCTTCCACCTTCCAACTTCAAACCATGCCTCTGGTGATGCCTCCCTGCTTTAGTCTAAAGATCCTCCATGTTTACCCTATTTATTCCCTTGAGGTACTTGAAGACCTCAATCATGTCCCCTGTCTCTCCTCTCCTCCAATGAAAACAGGCAGAGCTCCTCAAGTCTGTCCTCATAAGTCAAATCCCTAGCCCTCGTATCATCTTTGTTGCCCTCCTCTGTACCCTCTCCAGGAGCTGTATGTCCCTCTTCAAGTGTGGTCTCCAGTACTGTACACAGTACTCAAGGTGTGGTCTAACCAGTCCATTGTACAGTGGCAGAATCACTTCCTTGCTCCTAGAGGTGATCCCCTTGCGATGCATCCCAACATCCTGTTTGCCTTGCTAGCTGCTCTCCTGCACTGCTCAGTGTTATTCATACATGTATCCACCATGACCCCTAGGTCTTTTTCCCCTGTTGAGGCTTCCAGCACCTCCCCTCCCAGGGTGTACCTGTGTTTAGGGTTTCCCCGACCAAGATGCAACACCTTGCACTTGGTGATATTGAAATTTAATTTCCATGTGTGAGCCCAGCTTTCCAGGGTGTCCAGGTCCCCTTGCAGGGCCAACCTCCCCTCTTCTCCCTCAACTACTGCTCCCATCTTGGAGTCATCCACGAAGAGACTCATTTCACACCCTATACCATCCCTGATGTCCGATATGTATGCATTAAACAGGATTGGACCCAGGACGAGCCCTGTGGTACCCACTACCAACCTCTGTAGGGTTCGAGAGCTCCCCACAGACCACTACTCTCTGAGTGCGTCCAGCTATCCAGTTTTCAATCCATCTGACCATCAAAGGGCCTACTCCTAACCCCATCAGTTTCTCCACCAGACCATTGTGGGGACAGAGTCAACACGCTTGCTGAAGTCCAAGAATAATACATCCACAGGCTTACCCTATCCAGTTCTGATGTTACCCATTCATAGAACTCTACAAGGTTGGTTTGACATGATCTACCTGGCACAAACCCATGCTGCCGACTATCCAGACCTCCCACCTCCTCCAAGTAAACCCCCAATCGTTCCTTTAGTATACTCTCCATTAATTTTCCCACCACCGAGGTTAAACTGATGGGTCTATAGTTTCCTGGTACTTCCTTCGACCCCCCTTTATGGATTGGTACCACATGTGCCTCTCGCCAATCCCTAGGTACCCTCCCTGTCTCAAGTGACCTGTTGAAAAGCTCCGCCAGGGGTGCAGCCAGTATGTCCGCCAATTCCCATAGTACTCTCGGATGAATGCCATCCGCCCAGGAGATTTGTCTTCTTTAGGCCTTGAGGGCAAACCACACCCTTGGTGGGATGGCATCATCCGTCCCCTCCACCTTACTGGTCTTTTTATCCTTATCCAGATGCGACACCCTGGTACCTTTCCTCCCTTTGCTCCATTTCTGCTGCTCCCCTGATCCCACTCCCTGCCGCTTCTATCCCCTTTGTGCCTTGCTTTGTAGATATCCCATCCCCCTCCCTAGTGAACACAGAGGCAAAGTACTCGTTAAATACCTCTGCCTGGTCCCTCGCCTCTTCCACCCACCCTCCTTCTGATCTCAATCTGCTGAGATGGCCCTTAGTTTTTCTCCGCTCCCCAATGTACCGGAAGAACCCCTTTTCCCCTCCATGTATCCCCTGTGCCAGCCGATGCTCTTTACTGGACTTTGCTCCCCTCACCATACGGGTGACTTTTCTAGATGCAAGCTGGTACATTTCTTATCCCTATCCCTCTTGTTGTTTATATTTTTGTAAGCCTTCTTTTTCTCTGACTGCTACCTGGACCTCACTGGACCACCAGCATGGTTTATGTGACCTTGCTCCTACGTTTCAACTTAGCGCAGATCCTGACTGCCTCATGAAGTCCCTTTTATGACCTCCCATCTCCTTTCCACACTTGTTGTTGAGGTAATCCCCTTCAAGTGATCCTTGAGAATATTTCCCATGCCCATAAAGTCTGCCCCCCTGAAGTCCACTGCCAGTGTCCTAGATCTCACCCCCACTCCCCCAGTGCTTATTTGAAACCAGACAGTATTGTGGTCACTCCCAGTCAGGGGGTCCTGTACAACCATGTCCCTTACCAGATCCCCATCTGCCAGAACCAAGCTCAGAGAAAGGACTCTGTGATTACTCAGATATCAGGCAGATACTGCAGGGCCCATACCCTAAGCTGTTCAAACTCAGTAAACAGGAGTGGAGAAAGCAGATGGGGAAGGCAGGGTTTACAACAATATTTCCTGACAGCAAAGAGGATAGAGTTTGGGTTCCAAGATGGCTGCTACTACTGTGCTGCACGAGTTTCTGCTCCCTACCTTTTGCAGGACAACTTACTAAAATACTGATACAATGCTTGGTTTGGGATACTTTCCATGAACTATGAACAGTTCTTAAACTGATAAGAATTTTTGATAAAGCTAAAATACTTATTTTATCAAAGAATGATGAATGAGTTTTAGACTGCAGAGACAAAATGGTGTTGAACACCTGCTGTTTTTTATAATCCATGGTGTTGTGGTGATCAAGCATCTAGGCATATTGGAGCAAAATTGCTCTTTTATTTGTGCCTATCTTTGTTGAACTCTGCAATGTCAGGGTATATTATTAGATGGGTGACTTTGTTAGGGCACCTTCATTAGAGCACCGTAACCAGTTTGTCTGTCATGCTAGTGAACTGGATTTCACAGCTCTCAGCAGAGATGGCACTGTAGGGGTGTTGCATCCTTTGCCCCATACACCTCCACCATGAAGTTGACTATAATAAAGAACAGGTGATTTGGGGGTTGCAGCCCCCCCCCGCAAACAGCCCAAACATGCCCTGGGGCATTTGGCATGATGGGGGTTGGGTGACACAATGGCCGGGCATGATGTTCACCATCAGTACTGTGCTGGCTCCTTAATGATGGTTACCCTTTCCTTGTTGCCGTGACATTGATGAACTGCTATTTCAGTTTAATCCACTTTGCAACATGGATATATTTGATGGATGCTTGAGAATTGGTGGGGAGAGGGAAAGGGAAATTGTTTAACCAGGAAAAGCACACTAAGCCAAATCTTGTTTCCAGGTGAGACCTGTAAGCACAAGGAAGTTAAGCTCATGCAGCTCACTACCCTAAACCAAATTAGTTGAAGACAACTTTAAAAGCTGTATAAAGGAAAAGTCACAAAAATAGAAAGTAAAAGGGAAAACTGACTAACATTTCTGAAAGTGACTTTTGAGCATGCCATCCCCAAAAAGGTAGAAAATCAGTCATATGCACAGGTTTCTTAGTACAGAACTGTAAGGAACTTTTTGTGGGGCTGAGCCCTGAGAATAGACGGCTCAATCAACCAACACAAAAAACTTCAGCATCTCAGCCTTGTAGAGGAGCACCTACCCTGAAGAAAATTACTACCTTTGAAGAGGAAAGTCACATTTTTTATTCCTATGTCAATAATTGGAAAGTGAAGACAAATGTAGATACACTAATGCCACCAATGAAAGAGAGACAGCACTATAACTGAGCTACAGAAGAAAATAATAACATTGCAAGAGGAAAAGAAAACTCCAGGTAGGGTCAGAATCTGGTTTTGCGCTTGTTTTCAGTTTACTAAAAGACAGTGGGCAAGATTTTAGATGTTTGACGTAGGGCTTGTGTCCAGCCCTGTCTAAAACCCAGCACTGATGCAGCTGTGGGATTGATGATTGCAACAACTGCACCCGATTTTACAATTTTGGGTGCAGTTACTACAATCAACCTTATTTACAGCAACTTGCACCAAACCTCAGATGCACGCTTGCCTGTAAAGGGTCCCCAGTTTAGACACAAGCTGTACCACAAAAAAATGCTCTAGCAAGTATCTTTTTGACAGAAGAGATAGAAAATCCCTTTAGATTGCTACAAGCCCAATGCATCATATCTTTGGTGCACCAGGACTTGCAGCTATTCTAGCTGTTATAAAATCTGGCCCAATGTCTCACTTAATCATAATATATTGAAAATCTCATAAACAACTTGTGTTGAAAAATCCTAGGTACAGCAGGTCTCAGGCTGTAGAAACAGACTCGGTTTCTATTTGGGACTTATTGTAGTTAAAACAGTATTTCAATTAGAAACCAGCAATGATACCTACAGTACACTGGTAATAGCATTTTGCTTGCCAACTAGGAAAACATAATCCTCCACTCCAGCAAAACCTCCAACAGTCCTCAGATCTTTTGCTTTGGAAACTGACCATGCAATGGTTATCAAGTACACTCGAGCATCATTTAGGATAGTGAGTGGGTAGTATCTGTGCTTGCTTTGCGCAGTTGCAAACAGATGGGTTTTTGTTCAAGAGATGCTGGTCTGGATAGGAAGGACATAAATACTTCGCTATACACCCCAGCAGCTTCAGAGCCTGAGGAGTAGACTCCAAAAGTAGGATTACACAGCACATTTTATTTTACAACAGGTATACCATTGTTACCCAGCGTGTAGTCTTCCCAGTCAATCTTACTGTTTGTTCATCCTGGTGGGTGGGCTGCCCTCTTTCTCTGTTTTTCACCATGAGGGTCTGGCTGAGGAGAGGTGGAGGTGGAGGTGCCGAGGAAACCATGGAGGTGTACTGGCTATGTTTTGCCTAGAGGGTAGTGGAGACATCAGTCTGATGATGACGGAGGAGCAGGACTGCTAAATTTGTCTTATTTGCATTGCATGCCAACTTACAAAGAAAAGTTTTCCAGTTCTACATACATATAATGTTTATTGTACTTTGTGCTTTGTTTGCATTTGCAATCTAAAACATATCTTTGATCGAATGGCTGATCAAGCTTTTTTTGAGCATCATGCATGCTATCTCGTAGTTTAATAGTAGTGTCATGTTGTACCTTTATTTTTATAAATTTATAATCTAGGTTATATTTGTATACTCTATATTTTATTTTATTTTCAAGTTTTTGCACACTTTAGTCCTTTGTCAGGTGACCTGTTAGTATAAAAGTGTGCATGTCAGCTAGTGGGCAGATCTCCTGCTTCACTAGTGAGCTAACAGTGTCCTATTTACAAGCAGTAATGGACTCACTGATTTTAGTGGCTAATAATTAACTTGGAACATTGGAATATTTCAGATTTTAGAGCAGTTTTATCTTTGTATCTTAAAAGTTTATATTTTATTATTTTTCCTTTTAGTATAAAATTCTCGGTAATTCTTGATAATTTCAGGCTGATTAACAGTAGTAGTAGTTAAAGGTTTGCATGCAACACACAGAAAAATGCTGAAACTTATAGTAGTTTTAGTAGTTTCTTTTTCATTTAGTGATTCTTTATAAGAACAGCCTGCAGCTGTATATACTTGAGGTGAGCCGGAGCCGGAGCACTAGAAATAACCGTATCTCAAAACCGATCCAAGACTGTTCCCCGAGATCACTGAAAAAATTGTATTTTAGCTGTTATTATGAACATGAGTCAAGGGACTTCCTGAACTGAATTGAACTAAAATTGCTTAAACTTGAGAGAGGTCTTCAGGCTTTCCTGCTTTCCTTTTTCTCCGGACTGATTTTTTTGCGTTTGTGAGAAGAATTTCATTCAGTTCATTTAAGGAAATGCTTGGCTTCTGAAATTGTGACTTTGAAGAACTCTGTCTTTGGATTATTCCTGCACTTTTGCACTTTTTATATTTTTGCACTTACTACGTGTATCTTCATTTAGCTAGGAATTTACGTACTAATTTATGTCGTCTACTGTTGTTTATTGACCACTTGTGCATTACTGTTCATTAGTGTTTTGAAGGATTTGAGCACAACTGTGGGGAGCAGTTAGTACAGGTTTTGTAAGTTTGAAATCTATATGCTATAATTGATATATTATTAGTAGCAATGGTTCATACTAGAAACAGATTCTCACAGTAGGGGGGAGTTTTAACATCTGTTGACGGAGTGTGCCCAGTGTCTTGGCTCTGAGCTCTCAAAATGGTTAATTGAAGTAGAGAATAAACAAGATATCTGCAGGATTGAACTGATGCATACTTCATTTAATTTACATTTGACCCGGTCATAATTTGCTCAAATTCTGAGTCATCAGAGAAGAAAAAAAAATAGAAGCAAAGGTAATGGTAGAGGCATAAAGAAAAAGGTTAAAGGTATTGGTATTAAAGGCAAGGGTTGCAAAGGAAAATAAAGTAAAAGTAACTTTAGTAAGGAAATAGAGTTTTCTAAAACTTTAACCAACAGTGAGCTTTATGGGAAAAAAGGGAAATTAAAGCAATCAAATATAAAAGACCATTATAGACCTTTAATTTTGGTTGAAAACGAGTTGAGCTTGCCATATAATGAACTCAATGGTCTACCAGACACAGAAAATGCTTACTTAAAGGATGAACTGGATTAAGTTCAAGTGGTGGAATTTAAAGGAACAGGGTGTGATATTTAAACGCCTGTAGATAATTCAAGTTTGGGAGTTTATATTAATATAGATGCCTCTAAAAGCATAACTGAGCTTATTGCCCATACCCCCAAAAGTACAGAAGAGATGTTAGAATTTTCTCCAGACTATTTTGTGAATCCAATCCAGAACCCTATTGGCAGAATTACCTAAAACATATAGCTGGGAATTACAGGAAACCATAAATGGATTAAAACAGTTTACAGGTATGAATTTAAATAAATAATATGATGTTGGAACAGCAGCCAATCTTACTACTGCTTTAAGCAAAGAACTTTGCTTAGCTGCATCTAACACACACACACACTGCGCACTTGATGATCTTGGACCACTATGGATCTGAAACATGATTAGACCTTCTAGAAAATGTAGCAATAAATGGATCAGATTAGCATACAAAGAGGAGGAGAGGAGGTGCCTAATCCAATTAACAGAAGCACTCTGGATGGGGGTTGAAACCAGTCCTTTCACAGAAGAAAGGGTTCTGAAAGAACTCCTAAAACTGAAGGTGGACAAAGCAATGGGGCCTGACAGAATTCACCCCAGAATTCTAAAAGAATTAAGGGGAGAACTAGTGACACCACTGACTACCCTTTTTAACAGATCATGGGAAGATGGTGTGGTACCCGAGGACTGGAGGAAGGTGGATGTGATTCCTCTTCACAAAAGTGAGAGCAAGACAGAGGCAGGAAACTACAGACCTATCAGTTTGACCTCTGTGGTAGGGAAAGTGATGGAATCACTTCTGGAGGAAAGAACTGTTGAGTACCTAGAGGAAAGTGAAGGCACATGATCCAAGGCAGCACGGGTTCACAGCGGGAAAGTCATGTCAGACAAATTTAATTGATTTATTTGACTGGGAGACCAAAGTAGTAGACCAAGGATGGGCTGTGGACATGGTCTACCTAGACTTTAGTAAGGCATTTGACACAGTCCCACACAAAAGATTAATAATCAAATTAACCAGCCTAGGAGTGGGTCCCAGGGTGGTAGCCTGGGTAAAACATTGGCTGGATAACAGAACACAGAAGGTAATTGTAAATGGATTCCACTGTGAAGAAAGAGGGGTTACTAGTGGGGTACCGCAGGGTTTAGTGCTGGGTCCAGTCCTTTTTAATGTCTTTATAAGTGACATTGCAGAGGGACTGGAAGGAAAAGTATGCCTCTTTGCAGATGACACAAAGATCTGCAACAGGGTTGATACACAAGGAGTCGTAGAAAGGATGAAAAGGGACTTGGCAAAGTTGGAGGAATAGTCAGAAGTATGGCAGCTTGGATTCAATGCAAAGAAGTGCAAAATAATGCATCTGGGAAACAAAAACCAAGGGGAAGATTACACAATGGGGGGGGAGGTAGTAACAACAACAAAAATAGAAAGAGACCTGGGGTAATCATATCAGATGACCTTAAGGTTAGCAAGCAATGTGAGAATGCAGTAGGGAGGGCTGGGGTGATACTGAAATGTATAGAGAGAGGCATCACCAGCAGAAAACAGGAATTTGTTATCCCTCTGTACAGACAGATGGTGAGACCCCATCTGGAGTACTGCATCCAGTTCTGGAGACCCCATCTCTGCAAGGACATAGACAGGATGGAGGCAGTCCAGAGGAGGGCAACTAAAATGGTGCAGGGTCTGCAAGAGAAGCCATATGAGGAGAGACTAAAGGAGCTTAATATGTACACCCTTGAGGAAAGGAGGGAGAGGGAGAGGGAGAGGGAGAGGGAGGGACATGATAGAAACTTTTAAGTACCTCAGTGGCATCAACAAAGTCCAAGAGGGTAACATCTTTCAGAAAAGGAGATGTGCAAGAACAATGGGACACAATTTGAAGACAAAGTGGGGACAGCTCAGGGGCAATGTGAGGAAGTATTTTTTCACAGAGAGGGTGGTGGACGCATAGAACAGCCTTCCCGAGGAGGTTGTGGGGTCTAAAACTGTGGGAGAATTCAAGAATGCATGGGACAGACATAAGGCAATTCTTGTAGTGGGTAGGAAGAAATAGACTGTTGGTTAACTAGGATCTGCAGCTTATGCTGTATGTAGGAAAATGGGCAGACTAGATGGGCCAAGCGGTCCTTATCTGCCATCAAAGTCAAAGTCTATGAATGCAGGAAGGCAAAAAGGGGTATAGTAAAGATTGCTACTGAAGAAGGGAAATGCACTAAACATGACCCAGAGAAAGCCAAAATCTTCCTCAAATACTTCTGCTCAGTGTTTATCAAAGAGGACCCAGGGAATGTCCCAGCCCTGAAAAAACACAACATCCCAGGACCAGGGGTAGACACAAGTCCCTTTACAGAAGCCGAAGTATGGGAGGTGCTAAATAAAATAAAAGCAGACAAAGCCATGGGACCAGATGAGATGCACCCCAAAATCCTTAATGAACTGGGGGCAGAATTAGCAGCCCCTCTGGAATTTATATTCATGAAATCCTTGAAGACTGATGTGGTACCCGAATGCTGAAAAAAGGCAATAGTGGTTCCACTTCTCAAATCAGACAGTTACGAAGAGGCTAGTAATTACAGACTGGTGAGCCTCACATCTACAGTAGGGAAACTAATGGAGACACTGCTCAAACAGAGGATCATAGCATTCCTCAAAACTAGCAGCCAACAAGACCCTATACAACATGGTTTCACAGCAGGCAGGTCATGCCAGAGAAATCTGCTTGAGTTTTTTGACAACACTACAAAAATAGTGGATGACGGTGGGACAGTAGATGTGGTCTACCTAGACTTTAGTAAGGCCTTCATCTCTGTTCCACACAGAAGGCTGGTAAAGAAGCTTGACCACACAAGGGTTGGTCCAGAAGTAGTCAGATGGGTACAAAACTGGTTTCAAGGCAGAACCCAAAGGGTACAGGTTAATGGAACGCAATCAATGGAAAGCAGGATGACCAGCGGGATGCCCCAGGGCTCTGTGCTTTGGCCTCTGCTCTTCAATGTTTTTATTGCAGACATTGCTGACAGACTGGAAGGGAAGGTGTGTCTGTTCGCAGATGACACCAAGCTATGTAACAGGGTGGACACCTCAGATGGAGTGAGCAAGATGGAAGCTGACCTCAAGAAACTAGAAGAATGGTCTATAGTGTAGCAGCTGAGATTTAGCCCCAAAAAGTGCAAGGTCATGCACATAGGAAAGAAAAATCCAAGAAAGGAGTATGACATAGGAGGCACAAGACTGGTGACGTCAAACCAGGAACAAGATCAGGGAATCATAATCTCAGATGACTTGAAGGTTAGTAAGCAGTGTGAGAAGGCAACACTGACAGCCCACAGAATGCTGGGCTGCATTGGGAGGGGAATCATGAGCAAGAGGAGAGAGGTGGTAATACCACTGTAAAGACTGTTGGTCAGGCCTCACCTGGAATATGGATTCCAATTTTGGAGGCCTTACCTCAGGAAGGACATTGACCGGGTGGAAACAGTACAGAGAAAGGTGACAAAAATGATTCAGAGTCTGCAGTACATGTCCTATGAGGAAAGTCTTAGGGAACTGAATATGTACTCCCTGGAGCAGAGAAGAGAGAGAGAAGACATGATTGCAAAATTCAAGTAAATTCAAGTACATGAAAGACATTAACAAGGTACAGGCAAAGGAACTTTTTAACTTCAAGAAGGGCTCCAGTACCAGGGGACATGACCTCAGGCTGCAAGGAGGGAGGTTCTCTAACAACACCAGGATGTTTTCTTCACAGAAAGTGGTGGACACCTGGAACAGCCTGCCCCAAGAGGTTGTGAGGGTCCAGCACTGTGAGGTTCAAGAATGCATGGGATAGACACAAGGGAGCCCTGACTACAAAGTACAATTGGAGTGTCAAAATAGGTCTTAAACAAATGGACAGACTAGATGGACCTAGCGGTCTCCTTCTGCCATCAACTTATAAGATTCTATGTTTCTATGTCTCTACTCAGCACAAAGAGTGCTGATCATGACCATAGTGTATATACTCCATACAGAATGACAACGGGAAAGTAAGTGAGCCATAGCAGTCATGGAGAAACACATTTGTAGCACTAAATATAGATAAGGGTATCTGCATGACCCAAAACAAAAAAGTCAGGTTTCACAACACAGAGTCCCCTCTTTACACATCTGGAATGGGGGGCTTTGTCTGACTATATCCTAGGCATTTAATGCAGTAAGCAAACAGTACTTTACAAATTAATGGCAATTTAATAACAAAAATCAAAAGCCATTAAATGACCTGCAAAAGGATCATAATTAATAAGTTTACCTAATTTTAATGGGAAATCAATGAAAAATGTATTTTAATGGCTCTGTTAGCAGTAGTATGAGAAATAGAAACTGATGTGTTTTTTTTTTAGATGAGATGTGCACCAGCTTAGTTTCTGTACACATGGCAAACATGCAGCATGTGAACATGATGTGATTTTTAAATGATGTTCATATCAGCTTACCTGCTGCACACATATCAATCTTGCAGCATGCGTACCTGATGTACTTTTTAGACCAGGTTCACATAGGTTCACTTTGTGTATGCAAACCACATGCAAACATTGCACAATTAAGCATGTGGCATGCATTCTGCATGTAAGCAGCACACTTATATTTCTGTAAGGGCTTCTACAAAAAGTCAGACTCAGGAGATTGGTTTAAAAAAATAGAGATCTGGGACTTGCCTGCCCTTCAAATGCATCATCGTCATCCTGGGGGTTGGTGGTAGGTGCAGCCAGTACATCACATTCACGTCATCATATACTGGTAGCAACTGTACCAGACAAGTCCCTGATCTCACACACAGTCGCTTTCTCATTCTGACAAGATCATTTATTTTATTACCTAATGCACCTAAGAATAATTATTTCTTATATAACCATAGTTCTATTTTTCCTTCTGATAGTAGTGGTAGTAGTAGCAGTGGTGAAGAGATCAATTTGGACTGCCTGGTGCTCCTATTCTTCACATTGCTTTGCACTGCATTCCATACCAAGACCCACTGCTATGCTAAAATAATTGGTGACATACAAAAAACACACTGACCCCTTCTACTTAAAGTCAGACTCAGGAGACTGGTTTAAAAAAAATAGAGATCTGGGACTTGCCTGTCTTTCGACTGCATCATAGTCATCCTGGGGGTGGGTGGGAGGTGCAGCCAGTACATCATGTTCACATCATCATGTACTGGTAGCAACTGTGGAAAACGAGTCCCTGTTCTCACACACACAGTCGCTTTGTCATTCTTAGGAGGTCATTTACCTAAATGCGCACAATTAAATAACCACATTGACGAATGCTGCTAGCTCTGTTTTTTTTCCCCTGCTAGTAGTGGTAGTAGTACTACTACAAAGTACAATTATTTAAAGACACTATTATCCCTTTCTAAAAAATCAGATTCAGGAGAAGACTATTTATTTACAAACTAGAGAGCTGGTCTGCGACTTTCTTGTCATCACAGTCACTTTCTCATTCTTTTCTAAGCAGTTATTTTTGGTGAATGTGCCTTAACCATACTGATTTCAGTGCTGGTAGACTACTTCTGGTTTCCCCCTGATTATAGCAGCGGGGTAGAAGCAGACTGCAGTCTTGAAGTGGTAGCTGGCTGACTGGCTCTCTCTGACTGGCTGCCCTCTGCTCTGGCCTGTTGCCGTTTTGGGGTTCCTGGCTTCTTCTTCATCACTTAACTGTCTAAAACACATCTGGTGCCTGCCTGCATCTGTTGAGAAATAGAAATCACTACTGTTAATATAACTTATACACAGTATTAGTATTATTTTCTTAAATGTCAGAAATGGAAGAGTGATTAGAGAGCATTCACTACTACTAAACAGTGGTTTAATTGTCTCTTTCTACAGATGTGTTGATTAAAAGTATTTTAAAATTATTTTTTAACATATGGTTACCATAAAATAATAACAGTCATAAAAGGTTTGGATAAGGTTCAGATAAGGATGTTAACCTTTTTTTGCTTATTAGAACCTTTCAGGACCCCAGAACTTTGAGGTTCTCCCATCCTAGTTTCAAACACTAGCCTCTAGGTTTGCCCTGTTTGTCACTTTTTCTTACCCTATATTTATAAATAGCAATTCTCATATTATAAAGGCAAGTATACACTCCATGTTTTGTGGGTTGTGTTTTATATACAATGGTTCTGAGTTGTTGAAGCCCCTCAGCTTCATTGTGTGGCTCCAACACCCATAACCATGGTATAATAAGCATAACTCACACCTGTTTTGTATTGTTGCTTACAGCATGTATGAAATATTCATCTAGGTGTGAGAAAGCATGTAGAAAGGTGAATAAAAAGCATTTAGAAATTCAAATAGGACATTAGTGTTATCAGAAGCGGCTTTTCTAGATATAACAAGAAGTGGTCTTGCCTAGGACCATGTGAAATGTATCTTCTCCTAGCAAAATTCTAGCAAAATTATTTTGTATCACTTAAATTTCATGAAATTTCAGCAAACATTTCACAAAATGTTTGCAAAAATTGTTATTTCAGTTATTTCAATTTAATTTACAAGGTTTGTCCAAATTGCACCACATGTGGTACATAGACTCAAACAGGGTTTGTAGAGAAGTGTACCAAGTTTCAAATCTCTATCTTTAAAGTTAACTGAGTTATAAGCCTCCAAACATTCAGATATTTTTCAAGTTACATTTCGCAAGTATGTAAACTGCAGAATTGTAAGCTCCTATAACTTTAAAACTAGAAAATTGAATATCACCATTTTTGGGGGGAACCCTGAACATTAGGCTTTGAGGCCACCCCCATTGCCCAGCAGCAGAGTATCACACTGCAATTCTGATGACACAGGTTTGGAAGCAAGCCAGGGAAGTCATGTTGGGAAGCAGGCCATGGCAGAGACTGCTGCCACTTGGTAGTGCATCTCAGTCGGGGGGGTTGGCAATGGGTTTTAGCCTATTAAAAATGAATAAATAGGGACTGGCCTGCTGGCGCAGTAGTTGGAATTCCACTTGCGGCACCGGCGACCCAGGTTCAGGAACAGACCTGGGTCATTGGAGGGCCGGCCGGGGAGAAGGATAGAACACCCCATGGGCACTCTGCTTCTCTGGGGGGAGGGTGGGGCAGTGTCTGGTGCAATGAGAACTCCTGGCGGAGACTGGGAGTCACTCACACTACCAGCGCTTGGCATCAGGGATGCGGGGTGGATGCTGGCATCATTGTACGTACCCGCCTCTGAGAAAACCAGGGAAAAAAGATGGCAGGTGGGTCTGCTGTCTATGTGAAGCCCTTCCTGGGGCTTCAATAAGCTGCCATTGCCCCATCCCCGACCAGATACCAGTTCCGCGGCATGGATGAAGGGAACCGATGCTGCGGCCCCACTCTCTGGGGGGTAAGCCGGGGATAACTGGGGTTGGCGGCAGTAGATGGCAGTGGAAGTCCCAGGGCCATGACCAGGGCTGATGGTGACAGCAGACCGGCCAGGATAAAGAAGAAAATAAAAAAAATTAAAAATGAATAAATAAAGCAAACAGCATAAACAGCATATTTTGTAAATAGTGACAAGACTATGTGGATACAACTGGGCAACAGCAGCAGGACTGATTGGACACAATTGGAAGATGTGGGCAAAGGTAAAGCATGCATTTGTGTCTGTATCCAATCCTTTTGAAAATCTGGCCCACTGTGCTTATCTGTCCTCAACCATCTATGTATTGATATATCTATGAAATGTCAGTCCAGGATTGCACAGGCAAATGGGAAGTCAGCACTTGACATGGAATAAAGGAAGGCATGTATGCATGATGATGGTGGTGCATGAATTACAGGGAAGACAATACATAAGTCAGCTGTTGTTCACAATAATGATGTGCAAATGAAACAGGCATTATTATAGTTAAATATGCTTTATTGAAAAATTTACCAATAGTCAAGTACAATGAACTTTAAAACATGAAACAAAAAAATAAACTCTGACGTGCAACATACGTAAATACCCCCCCAACCCACACACACCCTGCCTAGAGTACGACAAACGGCAGCACCTCATGCCAGGGGCAAAAAATAAATAGTTATCCAAAAAAGAAAAAAGGACAATGTACACCAAACAAAACTTAGGAGGAGCCCAAAGAAAAAACAACTAAGCAACCAATAATAATGTGTATAAGGGTTCCCACCTGGAATGGAAAAGTGAGAGGCAACTATAAAGGGAGGCAATATGTTTTTCAACTGAGAGAGCTAGCAAGATTTCTTTATGCCATTCTCTCCAAGTCGGGACCTCATCAAGCCAATTTGGAAGAATAATCAATTTGGCCATAAGGGCAATTAAAGCCAAATATTCCCTCCTGGGGCAAAAGATCTGCAAGGGATAATAACCAATAATGCATGCCTGAGGAGTACAACAGTCATTAAGCCCCAGAAGTAGATCTAAGTGACCTTTAATCTCATTCCAGATGGGAACCACTTTAACACAGTCCCATAATATATGTTTCAAAGTGCCTTGCACTAAACCACATCTGGTTCACAAAAGGGATGCAAGTCTGCCCATCCTATAGAGTTTCTGAGGCATGAAATATACTGTAAGTTATGCAGAATGTTGTGTTGCACCAGGTGATATCTATCCTGCTTGATATATTTATGCAAATGTTACCACACTTTTTGCCAAGTAGGAGAGGCCTATGGTAAACCCAATGCATGTTGCCAATAAAAGCAATTGCCCATAGGGGTATGTGAATCTATAGATTGTAAAGCTTGGTAAAGTCCCGACACAAAATGGGGTTGAGTGGCTGTGAATAGAAGAGTGCCCAGATGGTCCCATGAAAGATTTGCCCAAGGAGGAGGGCCAAGGTGGGCGGTTATGGCTTGAGCCAACTGAAAGTGCTTAAAAATGGAAGAACTAGGCAAACTATACTGCCCTTGAAGGGTGGTGAAAGGCAGAAGGTGGCCACCCTCCAGAATAGAAGCTATAAAAGAATAAGGCAATTGGGGCCAAAAAGAAAGAGTGATGGGACAGTGACCTATACTAAAATTGGGGTTGTCCACAAATGTTTGGGTGAGATATTTATACCAACAGAGACCTAAATAAGAGCACAATTGGAAGTCAGCATGAAGAGACCATTATATCAGGGTGTTACACATGGAGGAGGGGAAACAGGCATTGTTAAAAAATGATACAACATTGGAGATATACTGCAGGACCAACTCAATAAGGGCCAGGCCACTTGTTCACAGGGAAAGGAAGGTTGGCTTCTTGTCATGAGGGCCAAATGATGATGTCAGGCATTTAGGGAAGAAAAGTTCTAATAGCTTATTTTATTCATTGTATGAAACAAACAAGCAAGAATTATGATTATTTTATGTAGCTCTCCTCTACCACACCCTGAGCTCACACATCAGTGACAACTGTTGTTGATGAAGTTAGGATTTCACAGCACTTGTCCTGAAACTGAAACATTTAATAGTTGTGATTCACTGCTCCGTATCCAGCTTCCATTATCTGTCTCCATAACTCTGTTGATTTCATACACACTAACTTCAGGGACTTCTTCAGCATGAGGTGAAAGTCACATATGTCCATTTAAAAGATGTTGAGTTACTCAGTACTGGTGGCACTAGTAGATTTCTTTTGTCTGTCACAATGCTTCCAGCAACATGAGTCAGGATGCAGTCGTCAGTTCTGGTTGTGAGCTGGAGCTAAGCAAACTGCGGTGTGCCAATCCCAAAACTAATGGTGGCAGATCTGAATTTTCACTGTAAAGAACTATGTTTGCCAGCATATCTCTCTTAAATTTAAGGATTCCCATAAAATAGGCACGTAGCTGAAGATTGTGGATCATTCTGTCTTCTGCTGCGAAGCTGCCTCAGGCTCTGCATGGTTGGGTAAAGTCTTTTTCTTTATTTTGTTTCACCCAACTGGTCAGTAACATTCTTAACTGTGCTTCCCTGGTGTTTGTACTGGGAGTGCTCAGGATATTAGTGAAGCCAGGCAAAGCCGTTTTCATACAACTCGCCAAGCTGTTCTTCTAATTGTGTTCCCCCGCAGTTTGCATGGGGTGAGTTGGGGATATTTTGACGCTTGTAACAAGGCATGTCAAAAATGGTCTGACTTGTCAAGGAAATCACTTGGATGTGCAGCAGAAGCTGAAAGGAAGAAAACTCCAAACAAAATCTTTGTGACCCACAAGATTCTGCCATGCAGACTGTTGTTTCCCTTGGATTTCAGAGCCTTCATTTGGTAAACCAGAAACCCTTATTGCCCTTAGCAGAGACTCTAGTAAGTGAGCTACACAAGAACTTTACTCCTGACAAAATACAATTTTATTGTACCCAGAAAGAGAATAACTCAAAAGCAGATAAAGCAGTTTCAGAACAAACCACCAAATTTGTTAAAATGCCTCCCAAAAAATACTTAACAAGCTGCAGGAAGTGAGTAAAGGTGAATCCCTGACAGAAGGGAAAGGGACTGTTAAAGCTTCTGAAATTGTAATTGAATCTGGAGGGAGGGGGATGAACTAGTAAATGTACCAGAAAAACATGGTGAACCAATTATCTCTTTAGAAAGGGACAGGAGAGAATATGCCACTGAATATGGTTTAGCCTCTGACATTCAAGATTTACAGACTAAAAACAATGAGTAAAATGTAAACATCAAGCTCCACCAAGTAGTAATATCTCCCATTTCTCTGAGTCTAATGAAATTATGACTGCAGTTACCTCACTATGGGGGAAAATGCTTAATGCACTAGATGAAATAAACACCTCAGTAAAGGGCATCTCAGATTCAGTTAGCTCAATCACTGAGAAGTGTGCAGGGTTATCAATCAGAACTCAAGATCTAGAAACTCGGGTCTCTCAAATTGAGGATATTAAAGGGCCCATTTTAAAAACACAGACATTACATGAAAAACAGCTCCAAACTCTGGCACAAAATGTAGCAGAATTAGAAGACAGATTTAGAAGGACAACATATGTATCTGAAATGTGCCTGAGGGTCAGGATGAAACAGGAGACTCAGTTCCATTCTTTGAAAAAATTATTACTGTGGCCATTAGGAGAAACTATGCAGAACAAAAAATTACCTTAGACAGAGCTCATAGGGGAGGTTCCCAATTTTCTAACTCTCAACAGGGTTACCCAAGAGCCATCTATGCAAAGCCACATAAATATTTGGATAAAGAGGCCGTTCTGCAAAAAGCCAGAACTGAACATGGCTTAAAATTTCATAACATTAGTTTCAATGCTTACCCTGACCTCTCTGCAGAGACAGTAAATAAGCGTAAACTTTTCAACCCTGTAAAAATGTTACATGACATGGGCATCAGGTTTTCAATGCTATACCCAGCAAAATTACATTTTGTGGTGAATGGTAAACTTATGACCTTTGATGATGCCAAGAAGCAAATGAGGCTTTTGAAATAACTTACAATTGCATGCCAATCAGCAATCTAAACCTTCTCCAAGACAACACCAACAACAGCCATACCAGCAGCAGCATGAGTAGCAACTACAGTACTTTGGAGCTATTGACTATTGATGCATTACTCTAGTAGGGTACCTAGAGAATATTAAGAGGAAGCCAAGGAGAAGGAACTAAAAGAGGGGGAAGAAAAAATAAAAGAGCAAGTATCCCCCCCCCAAGTATGGCCTGTTGAGTTTACAGACTAGGTTGAGATCAGTCTTTAATTTAATAGTGAACCCCCATGAAATTTTATGAAGAGACCTCTTGCTTCCCACTGTTGTTCTTTTTTTCCTCCATATATATATAGAAACATTTGAATAAGTTGAAAAAGTTGAGTAATCATAAGTGAAGAAATCTCCTAGATATGTTAACTTTGAACTATATGGCATGGCCACTGCAAATTAATTTAATTTCTTATCAGTGGATTAGCTGAATAAATAAAGAATAAATGGAAAAATAGTTAGCTTAAAAAATGAAGGAGAAGATTGGGGGTATGAGGGGAAGTGAAAGGCAGATGATGAATCTGGGAAAGAAACAGGGTTGTCAAATGGTGGGATGGGGTAAAGAAAAGGGAAAGAGAGAAGGAATGAAGGAGAGAAAAGGAAAGAAAGGAAAAAGTAGGAAGGAAAATGGGGACGAGGATAGGGAACAAAAAAG
This sequence comes from Neoceratodus forsteri, assembly GCA_016271365.2. Lineage (NCBI taxonomy): Eukaryota > Metazoa > Chordata > Ceratodontiformes > Ceratodontidae > Neoceratodus > Neoceratodus forsteri. Next base: position 1,198,492,251 of record CM028131.1, on the reverse strand, counting down.
AAGGGAAAACAAAAGTGAAATGGAAATTATGGGAATATGTGAGTAAAAATGAAAAGCTGATTGATGAAAATATAAAAATGTTTTGAAATGACTGGGACAGTGTTCAGCTGGTGTAAGAGATGACACAGCAGTTATCTCTGCTACTGTGGGGGTTGGAGAAAAGTTTTCTCCAATGAGGGGTTATGGAGCACAAAGGGTGTGGTGTGTTGGAAAAGGGAACACATGAAAATCTGATTCATAGAATAAACAAAATAGAAAAAATTAAAAGATCAGGATATAGAAGCTGAGTTAAGAAAAATGAACAAAGACATAACAGTTAATGGCTAAGGCATTAAATATAGCCTCCTGGAATGTCAATGGGTTAAGGCAAAGGTGAACAAAGTTATTAACTACTTGGAAAAATGCAGGTTAACTGTGTTCTATTACAAGAAAAACATTTTTTGGATAGGGACTTTCAATGGTTTCAGGAGAAATGGGGTCCAGGAGCCCATTCATCCTATAACACAAATTCCAGAGGAGTTGCCATATGTTTTCATAAACATAAAATAAAACTTATGATCTCCAGAACAAATATTCATCAAAATGGAATATATATTATTATGGAAATAGAAATTGGAACTAACAGGCTAACTATTGCTACAGTATATGGACCCAACCAAAATAATCCTGCCTTCTATATGGAATTCTTTCTACAGATTTCATCGTACAATTCCCCATACATAATGGGAGGTGGGGTGGGGGACTTCAAGTTTGCCATAAATAAAAATGATAGAACATCCAGCACTTCACGTAACTTTAGAACATTGATAAGGGTTATAAAAAATGTTATGACGGACCTTAAAATAATAGATCCCTGGGTAGAATTCAAACCAGTTTGTACAAAATATTCATACCATTCTCCATTACACCATTCATATTCTCATATTGACTTTTTTCTGATATCAGAATCACTATATTATAGAAAAACAAGTGTGTACTATCCTGGGATTATTATTTCAGACCATTCACCTCGCTTATTAGATTTAGAACTAGAAGACTTGAGTCTGAGTTTATTTGCTCCAAAGATGGAGATTACTCTTCTAAAACAGGAAGAAACAAACAAATTGTGTAGGAAATTAAAGAAATTTTCCTTACAAATACTGAAAAACAGACTAGTATATTATATATCTGAGACACTTTTAAAGCCTAGAGGAGGGTAAATTTCAAACATTAAAAGGAATCAGGGAAAAAGTGAAACAATAACAAAAACAATTGGAACAAGACATATATTCATTGGAAATAATCCATTCTTCCACACTAGATAAAACAAATTTTAACACCCTGGTTCATAAAAAAGAGGCATATAATAAACTGATCACAGAAAATGCAGAAAAACAGATTATTTTAACCAGATCCAATTAGAGTGGACTCCACTTGTATGCCATTCAGATGTATGCATATTCCAGATACATGAACAAAAAACTGAAGTCCCAATTCTTGCCCTGTTTCAACAGTCTTAATTATTTTGTTTGTATGCACAAAGTTTTTCAGTTATATGAACATTTTTTGCATCTTGACATGCTCCACAGCAGGTCCCCAGAAGGTATTTGTCACCTCTTTGACAGTTGTATTCAGTTGTTATTCCCTTGCAGCTACTAGATTGTCCCCTGTATCCAATCACTAATCACCTGACAAATGCCAGAGCCCAGTTAAAACTGTCCCCCCACGCATCATAGTGATAGTGATTGCTGTTAGTTTTCAGTTCTAATTAACTTATAGAGGGCAAAGGACTGAAATTCATGCTACTCACTGAAAGCCACATTCACTCTCGCTTGCCACAGCAGAAGTGGGTCAGTATCAGTTAGTGTTCAGTTTAGCAAAAAAAAAATAAATGATGTGCTATGGTAATGGTTGTCACTTCTCATATTGCTTAAAATAACATTCAACAACATTTAAGATGGCTTAGGTGTATTTGTGAGCATGTGAGTTATGTTTTGAAAAAGGTCCCCATTGATTTCAAAATGCACTCATTCATTTTTATGGTGTTCTGATTGTACGTGCATTCCGGTTGTATGCACAAATTCAGCTTGTCCCATGCATGTGCATACATCAGAAATCCACTGTACTACATTACTTCTGATAAGCCTCTCACATTAATGTCTTGGCAATTAAAAAAAGACCAAGAAAATAATAACATCTTTGTGATAAAGGACAAAAATGGGATTGCACACATGCATCCAAAGGAAATAAATACATTTTACAGAATTTTATCAAGAATTATATACTTCACAAAACACTAGTGACTTAGATTCTATGGCAAGGTACTTAAAAAATAGAACTTGAACAAATCACATCTGAACTTAAAATCCTTTTGGATGCCCCTATTACAAATAATGAGATTGAACTAGCAATTGATAACCTTAAATTAGGAAACTCCCCAGATTAGATGGGTTCCAGATGGAGTTATTTAAAAATATAAAGAACTTCTAATGCCTACTCTCACTAACCTTTTCAATAAAATAAACCTACTAAACAAAGCCCTCCACCCTTTAGTGAAGCCTTTATTTTGTTATTTCATAAACAAGGTAAGGAACCGGACCTCTGTAAATCATATAGACCAATCTCACTGCTGAATGCAGATTATAAAATTTTGTGAAGTTTCTGGTAAATCGATTGGAGGAAACATTACCTCTTTTAATTAACCAAGGCGAAGATGGCTTTATCAAAGGCAGATGAATAACAGAGAATATAAGATGTACAAATTAATATAATGTCAAACTCAAATAAAACAGGAACCATCTTATTTACAATAGATGCTGAAAAGGCATTTGATAGAATTTAATGGAAAATTTGTATTACAAACACTTCAAAATGAACTTTGGGGACAAGTATGTTAACTGGATCAAAAGTTTATATCATTGACCCACTACTAAACTTAAAACAAATAATATTGTATCTGACTCCTTTAAACTATCTAGGGCACAAGGCAGGGTGTCTCCTTCCCTCTGATATTTGCCCTAGTGATGAAACCATTAGCAGAAGAAATAAGGAGAAATAACGGCTGGTAGGTATAGTTCAAAATTCTATGGAACATAAAATAAATTTATATGCAGACAGTGCATTATTATACATGGGGACTCACCCAGATCCATAGAAGAATTCATAAAATCACTACCACATATGATCTAGTCTCAAGGTACAAAACCAATTGGCAAACATTATTAATTCTTAAATTAGATAAAAACACTAATATACAACTTCCTGCTAATTGCCCCATGTGATGTCAGATTCCTTTAAATATCTAGAGATTACCATAACCAATCTGGTGGCTCTTTATACACATAATTTGGAAAATCTTCTACAGACAATTAAAATAGACCTGACCAAATGCCAAATGCTTCCACTAACATTAATTGGTAGGGTTAATGTAATCAAGATGCAGATACTTCCTAAAATATTATATATTTGTCAAACTTTACCAATAGATGTTCCAAAAGAGTTTTATAAAGAAAAAAAACCATCACTATCTTCCTATGGAAAAGTAAGAAGCCCCATATTGCCTATGAAAAATTAGTCCTTCTCAAGGAAAAAGGAGGACTTGCACTCCCAGATTTTCATAAATATTATTTAGTAGCCCAAATAGCAGTAATTTGGAATTGCTTAAATACTGAACAACAAAAGCTTAAACGTGTAGAGGTGGCAATAAGGGAATATGGATATTAATTAAATCTTTTACTCTCAGGGTTCCTTCAAAATAAACAAAATACAAATAAACATAATATGGCAACTGATATCACTATCTCTTGTTGGAATGAAATACATAAGATATTGAACATAAAAATTGATGTTACACAAGGTTCTACTATGGCGCTGCGACATCCACAGTGCTGACATCCCAGACAGTGACAGCTGTAATGCCAAGTGTCGGCATTCCACTTTCAGGGATGCATCTTTGTTTTATTAGAAGACTGCACCCCTGAACCCCCCACCCCCTGACTCTGGTTTACTAACTCCAGGTCAGGGTTGTCTCAGGGGAGGAGGTGATACGTTGGCAAGGCAGTGCCAGTGTCAGCAGAGACCATCATGGCGACGCCTGGCTATCGGCCGATTACTGTCGCTGTAATGGTCATCATGCACATAAGTTCACTGTACTGTTGGTGGACCATTACACAATACACCCTAATATACAATAACTTTAATTTCACCCCTTCAATTAATGACAAAATATATAAAGAATGGCAAAGGTTAGGATTAAATGAATGCAGACAACTTCATATTAACAATCAGTTTAAAAGATTTGAAACTTTACAAATTCAATATAATATTCCAGAATATCATAATTTTAAATACATACAAATTAGAAGTTACTAGAACAAATGGAAACCTGACTCTACAAACAACCCATTTTACAAATTCTTAGAACACAAAAAGAAAATAAGAGTTTGACTTCAAAATTATACTCAGGCCTATTTCCAACAGCTACAAAAGATATTATAGCATTAAAAAATAAATGGTCAAAGGATCTGTGCATTGAGGTATCAGAGGAGTTGTGGTGCTCATTCCTATATATTCCAACTCAAAAAATAAAAAAAATGGCAAAATGCAGCAAATTCAATATAACACACTCTATAAAGTATATTATACACCCCATATATTACACAAAATAAACGCCACAATTCCAGAGAAGTACCCATGGTGCACACATACAACAGGAATACTCATTCATCTGATACATCATTGCCTGTAACTTACTAATTTTCGAACTAAAATATTTCAAATGTTAAATAAAACATTAAATAAACAAATACAATTTTCACCATTAATTACCCTATTGGCACAAGAAGAAGAATCAATTAACATTGACCAATATCAAAAAATATTTTTAACAATGGCAATGGCATTAGCAAAAAAATGTATCTTGGTAAAATGGAAAGACCCTAATCCATCAGTTTTTGGCGCATGGATTAACTTTATGTTAGGCTCTATGAAATTAAAAAGAATACATTACATGAAAAATGTAGAAGATTTTGTTTTTGAAAAGATATAGAACCCTTTTAGTTCCCAAATCAAGAAAGGAATCAAATAATAGGGCTAAGGTGACCTATTATAATCCTGGATCATTAGAGTAGTGTGGTGTAGGAGGTGATGGTGATGAAAAAATGTAGGGAGCTTGTTGACTGATTAAAAATGTCAGAAAACCTTACTCCCAATTCCTTTTTTCAACTGAACATCTAAAATAAAAACAAGAAAAAAAATGTTTCCAGCAACATTAATAATTCTTTTTAAAGCCAGGAAAGCTAGAGATAAAAAGTGGGGTATTGCTAAAAGAACTGGGAGGGATGCTGATTGGTTTGCATAGAGACACACTTAAAATGTTTACACATCTAAGGTTAGGCTAGTTAAACAGGAACATGTTAGACTTAAGTTAGATAATAATCATAAACATGATGTAAGATCTTTCTGGAGAACTATATCCGATTTAACAAGAAATAATAAGCATCAGGTAAATAAAATTGTGGTGGAGGGAACTGAAGTGGTGCTTGGGAGGGAACTTGTGGACATCTTTAATACACATTTTAGTAAGGTGGGTTCTCTTGTACATACTAAAGATGGCCAGTTGGATTGTATATCAGCTGGAAGCGATAATCTGTCTTGGCAGGAGGCTTCTGGGGTCTTTAGTTTTCATTATATTTCACCACAAGAAGTGAAGACTGAATTATTGAGGTTGAATATTTCTAAGGCAATTGGGTTTGATGGGATTCCAGCCAGACTGCTTAAGTATGCTGCCTTGTATAGCTGAACCATTGGCCCTCATTTTTAATTTATCTTGTAATTGTAGTGAGTTTCAGAGGATGGAAGGTACAGTAGCTAGAGTAAAGCCTATCTTTAAGGGTAGGGACAGGAGCAGGCTGGGCAATTATAGGCCCATCTTGCTCCTGCCACAGATTTCAAAGATCTTTATGAAAATTATTTCTGTTCAATTGAGAGAATATTTGGATTTAAATGACAGAATGTCTATTTATCAGTCTGGTTTTAGGTCCCAACACAGTACCAAAACTGCACTAGTTAAGGTGGTTAATGATCTGCAGCAGAGCCTGGACAGGAGACAAATGGTTGGAGCTTTATTCATAGATCTTTCTAAAGCTTTTGATACTTTAAACCACCAGGTGCACCTGTCCAGTCTCAGCCAGATTGGTTTATCTATTCAAGTTGTAAATTGGTTTTCAACCTTATTTAAATAGGAGAAAACAATTTGTTGAGATTGGCCCCTTTAGGTCTAACTTAGTCGATATGTTAAATGGTGCCCCACAAGGGTCAATCTTGGGACCATTGTTATTCAATATTTATATTAACAATCTTAGTTTTGACCTTGCAGATATAGGGTACCATCTTTATGCTGATGATATGATTATATATGTCGAGCACCCAACCTTGGATTTGATTAGACCTAACCTCCAGATGGCCTTTGATCAGGTGCAGGATTTTTTCAAGAAGCATCTCTTAGCATTAAATTCCAAAAAGACCCAGGTTGTTATATTTAGGAATAAGCAGTCCAAAGAACAGAATTTAGATCTGAAAGTAACAACATTGGATGGCACTATTATAACGGAAGGGGATCATTATAAGTATTTGGGCCTTTGGTTAGATTGCAGTCTGTCCTGGTCCCTTCATTTAAATAATATCATAGTGGGATTAAGTAAGAAATTGGGGCTCTTTATAGGTTTAAGAGATATATGTCAAGCGATGTCAGTTTAAATGTTGTGAACTCTCTGTTAATGCCTACAGTAGATTAAGGAATCTCCTTTATGGTGGAGCTTCCGGCTTTTTGTTGGATAGGGTGGATCTGATGTTCCATAGAATGGCTCATTTGTACTGGAGATCCCTTATAGGACTCACAGGTGTCTGAGCATATGAATCTTCATCTCCTTAAATTTATGTTCCAAATTTGGAAAAAATGGGATCCAATTTACATCTCTCAGTTGTTTCCTCCTACAAGTATGAAAGATAATATCAGGACTGCCCAGGGGTTACATTATTTAACCCCCAGATGTAACTTGAATGTTGGCAAGTCATCAGTTCCTTTTAGAAGGATGACCTTATGGAACAAAATTCCTGTGCGTCTAAGGGATGTGAATCAGATAATTTATTTTTCTGACCTAAATAAATGGTACCTGGGTTGGGTTAGTAGTCAATTTATTTGTAATCAATGTGATATTTACTTATCTTGATTGCTTATATATATTGCTCCTTGTTGTATATTGTACACTTTTATATTGTAATTTAATAACGCAGACTGTTAAGTTCTTTGAAACTTATGTTTGATGTTTGTTCATCTTTTGATACTTGGGACTTCATTGTAAATGAGCTATGCTCAATTGAATGCTTCCCTTATTTTCATGAATAAAAAAGATTTACTACTACTACTTCTACTTTGGGCTGCCTGGGGTTTATATCCGCCGCTTGCAGCTAGTGCAGAACTCGGCAGCCCGGTTGCCCGGCAGCCCGGTTGTTAATGGGGACTTCCCATTCCTCCCATATTACACCGTTGCTCCGAGATCTGCACTGGCTGCTGATTCGGTGGCGGATCACCTTCAAAGTCGGACTTCTGACTTACAAAGCCCTACATGGTTTGGGCCCTGATTACCTGAAAGAGCTTCTGGTGCCTTACCTACCGACGCGACCACTCCGCTCGACAACGAGGGTTGCTAGAGGTCCTGAGGTAATTTAAAATCTTCCGGCACCGAGCTTTTATGTTTGTGGCACCGACCCTCTGGAATTCTCTACCACGTTGCATTAGAGAGTGCATGACGGTGAGGGTTTCAAAAGGGCTTAAAGTCTTTTATGGAGTAAGGCATTTGCAGATAACTTGGAGGCCGATTAATTGTTTGTAGTCTACTGAGTTTTTTTTTTTTTTTTTAAATATGTTTTAGTATGTTTTTATTCTGTATTTTATTGTAATGCACCTTGGTTTTGAGAAAGGCGCACATAAATAAAGTTTATTATTATTATTATTATTACTTAGTGTACACAATGGAACAAGAGCAGCTTAAGTAATAAATTGAAGCTTCTGCCAAGGCTGGCCACATTGTCAGTTTTCTATCCATAATGGAATGTATCCATACCTATGCAGAGGACTATTTTGTCTGTGATATACTTCTGCAGCATAGTAGCCATAGTAGTTTGCTCCATACTAGACAATTGTAAGATATGCCCCATTTTGAAGGCAATATCCCAGGATTACATGTGGATAATGACAAATTGCTCTTTCCCTGAAGAACTCCAGGGGCTTGATATTCAAAATTATGCAAAGCAGAGCTCCAAAATTTACACTCCACCTTGCAATTGTCCAGGTGCCTGAAGATACTATTTTCAGTGGAATAGAGCACCGGTGCTATTTGACTGAATATAGGGCGATGTCAGCCCAGTGCTAAGCCATTTAGCACTGCCCCAACATGGTTTCCAAAATATGGCGCTGAGCGCAATTTGCCATATTCAAAAAGACTCATGCAAATGATCCCATTGGGCATGCACAGCACTAAGGGGCCTTTTGGATGCCCATTATGGGATTATATGCATGGGTAGCCAGGCAAGCTTATATGATGCTGCCCCGCCCAATTGCCCGGTCCCAGACATGAAGCAATCCCTGCTGCTTTACTGCACTGGATGTTCCCTTGCTCAGATACAGGGGTGCCTGCAGCTATCTTTTTTAGTGCTTCAGGACTTCCTGAATCATCATAAATTGGTTCTTAATGAAGGAATATCAAAAGTGATGTTGTTTGGAAATTATCACAGGAGTCAGTTATCGCATGAGAGCCTAGATATTGTTACTTACTTGGGGGATAAACTTGAACAAGTTCCATTGTATAAATATTTGGGATTGTTGATTGATGAGGGGCTTTGATGGGATGTTCACATTGAACAGATCATTAAGAGCTTGCATAAAAAACTAAGTGCATTGCATTGTGAGACATAGGACCATTGAGGTCTCTATACTGCCTATTAAACCATGGGGATATTTTTATGGAGGTGCCACAGGGACAGTATTTCATAAGTTGGACATCTTGTACAATAAATTTGCAAGATTAACACAGTGGAGACAGCATCACTGACTACTTTATTGGGAATTAGGCTGGCTTAGATTGGGAAATTTCTGGAATTTGCACACTGTAGAAATGAGGTACAAACTGTACAAAAAACAGTTACCTAATTATATCTTAGAAACAATGGAAATTAACAAAGGCAGGTCAAACTTAAGATCCTCAGAAGGGAATGAATTTTTGTAATAACATAAGAAGGACTTGTATAGGTAGGCCGTCTTTTAATCATAGAGGGCCAGATGCTTGGAATTCTTTATCAATTGAACTTATAAGTAGTACAAGTTCAATATATTTTGGTACCATAAAGAATGTACTGATCTGAGAAAGCTTTAAGTCCCAGAGCTGTATCCCTGACTTTCAGAAAGGATAGTTGTCCTCTCCCCATCTCTGTTTACATGATAGTGCAGTCCCAGTGTTAATGTATGTAACAATGTATTTAAAATAGTGATGCACGGATATCTGACCAGGAGATCTGATCCAGTCGGATATTAGGCTTTTTACCCCTATCCAACCAAATCGTTTTTAAATTTTAATCAGGTTGGGTCGGTCAATTATTTTAAAGATGCACCAGCTCAATCTGTAGACGACCATGACTCACAACAGCATCTTGAATAAAAACAAAATAAATACAGTACAGTACCAGTACCAGGTAGTGGGCAGCTGCAGATGGAAGCGGTAATGTCTCGGCAAAGTAGAGCTGAAGTAGGTGGAGGCAGGCAAGCTAACAGGAAAGGCACTGAGAGCAATCTCAGAGGAGTACAAGACAAGCAGTAATGTGGTGGCTAAAACAGCTGATTGTTAGTCGGGGTCCATGGTCACCTTTTGTTATAGCAGGAGTTTTTGCTGCTCTGTCTGACTCCTTAACTGGCTGAATACATCTACTTCTAATTAAATCATCTATCCAGTCAGGTATTGAATTTAAAGTAAATTTAATAGAAAACAGAAATCCTTTTTCCACGGAGCAGCAGGCAGCACTGAAAAGTACAAAGTAAGGCGTTCTCCTTGAAACATTACAACCTTTATTTTCTACAGTGTTACCCTTCAGTGTTGCAGCCGTTTAGGCAAGACACAAGCCAGTCCTAAATCTATGAACTTCTCTTTTTACCATGCAGACTTAAAGGGCAAACTAAATATATTTTATTATTAAAGCAGCTGGAACTGGAAGTAGCGTCATGATGGGTGGTGACAGGAGGCGACTCCTAGCCAGTGATAAGAGTGCCTGATAATTCAAGTAAGATAAAGGAGATTTTTTTTTACTATTTTGAACTTGAATTTGAGTGTGCTGGCATTTTTCTCTGTAAAGGAAGATATCACGTAGAGAGCTGGGTGATCTGATAAAGGCAAAGGGGAGGTTGCGAGCATATTTGGTGGGTTTCCCTCCCTAAGAGCTACTGACTGCTGTAAAGGCTGAGACTCGATAGGAAGTGAAAGCAGTGTGGCATATCTGTTAGATGCGATTAGCACCGTGTTTACAGGGACTGCTCTTCTATTTACTATCTGACCCGATGTTGAACCGATTCGGTCGGATATTAGATGCAGGATATCCGGATCCGATATCTGGCATAAAAGTGATATCCGTGCATCTCTAATTTAAAATGAATTTTATTTCCATAACGAGCGTGGTGCATGAGATGTGAGTCACGTATATGATTGGAAGTAATACATTTTATTTCTTTTATTAAGTGTATTTGTACTATAGATATTGTAACACAGAATTCGTTTGATTATGGTACCCATTGTAAATGAGTCCTGTGGCTCAATTGGGATATGACCATGTTCATGTTTTCTTGTATTGATTAACATGAATAGAAAATGTTACTACTTACTACTACTACTCACAGTGGTGATCATGCAAATGTTTAGCATTAGCTCAGTATAACGCTACTGTGCAATTGCGGTACTCCATTGAATAACATGTATACAGCTATCGTGCAATGACACACGTTGCGCAGTAATGCTAAACTTTGCATGATCACCACTGTACTTGTGGTCCCCAGCTGATGCCAGCCTCATAATGGTAGAGTAATGCCATGGTGCAAGTGGTATCCACCCTCTGTCCAATCCCAGCCCTGACATAACAGTATCCATCCTTGGTGGTAGTGGTTCTCCCCTGATTTACAACCAAACATTCCCTGGAATCCAGTGGTCCTTTATGCAGCACTGGGCCACAATTCCCACTCACCTCAGTAGTAGCCACCATAGTGCAGAGAGCATACATCTCCTGGCAGAGCCCTCCACATATCTCCTTGGATTGGCCACCGTATGCACAGACAGGGAGTGTGCCTCTTACTCATAGGATAGGGAGATACACCCTGTCCTTTAAATAAGAGGCTTGTTCCCTGCATGTACATATGGTGGCCCAGCTGAGGAGGTGTGCAGAGGGTTGTGTCAGCTGCCATATGCTCCTGTGGCACCATGGTGGCTACTGCTGAGCTGACTGGGGGTGGTGCAATGGTGGGGAGGGGAACCATTGGACACCATGGAGGAGTTGGTTGTAAATCCAGGCTGGCAATTGTGGGGGGGGGGACCACTACCACCAGGAATGGGTACTGTTACATTGGGGCTGGGATCAGAGGGATGGTGGACAGCACTAGCACCATGGAATTACACTATCATTATGGGCTGGGATTGGAGGAGGTTGGTGCCACTAGCACCAGGGCATTACTCTATCATTACAGGGCCAGTAATCAGAGGGAGGGTGGGTGCCACTAGCACCAGGGCATGTTTCTCACAGTATGGGGATAGCGATCAGTCCACAGGGGGCCACTGCAGTTCCTCCACCAACTGCTAGGGTTGTGTGGGAGTAAGTCATAGCCTCAGTCAGCGATCTTTGCTGCGTACAAGGGAACTGTGCAAAATGCCCTTGAAGACTGCAGATTCTCTGAATATTGGACTGCACTGATATTCAGGTCCTCATCCCTCCATTTGCATTTCACTCCCTTCACAGTTTGCCTGGTTGCAAACCAGGCTTTTGAATATAGGAAATCTGCACAAAGCCTGGTTTGCATGCAAATCAGGGTTTGCACCTTAGCAACCTTTTGAATATCAGGTTCCAGATGGTTTGTAGGGCTGTTCTGCCCTTCTTGTGGTTCATCAGGTCCTGAAAGCCATATAGTATTGATTTTGTCACTACCCTTGAGAATGCAGGAGACAGTATCATGTCACTTTTTAAACTCCTAGGGCAGGATTTTAAAAAGCCTTAGATCACCGCAAACCCTGGGACACCAATGATACAGTGCCTGGGGTTTTTGGTGATCTAATGGGATTTTCTATCCCATGTGGCAATTGTTGCAAGTTACACTACTTTTTCCGGTCTACCTTGCAGCAATCCTGGGGACCATTTGTACGGAGTGTACACCAGATATTTGGTGCAAGCTGCTGTAATTCATGGAAACTGTAGCAACTGCACCCAAGATTATAAAATCCAGCACAGTTGTGGCAAAGGGTTTGGCACACCACCAGAACCAATGTGCCATGACTCAGGACTGGACGTAAGCCCTGCTCCATGTTTTGAAAATGTGCCCTTATTTTACAAGGTGAACATGTTAAATCAGCAGTATTTGTTTGTTGTCAAAATCTTTCATCAAATAGTTTTTTTTAACAAACATTTATTTCTAACAGCTTTGAATTCATAATCAGTGAATTTTCTAATTTTTGAAGATATTTGTAACCCTCATTTGTAGCTAATTTTGTATTGAATGACTCACATTATTAAAAATGGCGCCACTCACAGTTTTAAAATTCTCTTCCACTGAGGCTACCTCTGAAATGTACGTACTAGATTTTATTGTAGATGTGTTAGGATGGTGTTACTACATGTTTCTGAAGTTAAACAGCATAGTACTGTACCACAATAATCAATTTTCTAAGCAGGGGACATGTCACTGGAGCAGAAATGTTTAAAAACTTCAAAATCCCATGTCTTAGTCTCTGTCTGCTGTTATCTCTGGACAACTTTTGACCTTTAAGTTTGGTTCAGCTGGAAGCACACTTAAGATATTCAAGCTCTCCGATGTCACTTTAATTATGTTCTGAAGGCCTGTTTTAAACCAATGAGAATTATTCTGTTTTTTTCTGCATGTTCTAAGTGTTAATAATATGGGATTTTCTAAATAACTCTCATTAGGCTTCTGAAGAAGGACTTGTTGGTCCAAAAGCTAAAGCTTTTGTTCTTTTGTAACATTCTTGTTGGTTCAATAAAAGGTATGCACCATTTTTCTGGATTTTTCTTACTAATGACCAATATGGCATTAAACAGTTTGTTTGTCAACATGGAAGATACCAGAATTTGTCACAAAATGTGGAAGTTGCACAACATTAAGAAGAAAGTAGCACAGCTAGACAGTGACATCTATTTTTTTTTGCACAGTGCAAAATGAATAACATCATCCCTAAAAGTCTAACTATTTGGAATTCATTGAGGAAACACAGATAATTCTACATAAGCTGAACAACTCTGTCGTAGGACCTCTGAGAAACTGAGAAATCACAGGATCCATAGCTCATATGCAAAGAAAGTGTTTTTGAAGAAACAGTTTGATGGGATTGTTACCACACTGGAGAGGATATCTGCTGGGGCAATTCCAGACATCCTGCATGAGATACACGTGAACTACCAAAGAACCTTAAGAAAAGCCATGCTTATTAAAAACACAAGTTAAATACCCTTCAATATGTCATACTTTCTAACACCATGAAGAACAGAATAGAGTGACTGAACAACTAAGCCACACAGATGGGCACCTTTCAGTTGTTAATTTGTCCAACCACACACTGACTACTGGGGAATTAAGTGTACTTTCCAAAGACTTCACTTTCTGCCCAACAAAACCTCTAGACCTCTAGACAGAATACAGTTTTGTGGTGAAATGGAGAGAATACTTCAGCAGACTGCAACTTAAAGAATATTTTAAAAGAGAAGAAATCGAGGTAGTGAAGAAGTTCTAAACAGTAACAATTTAATAGACAAGAAAAATAAACCATCTGATTTTATCCCCACCCCCCAGTGGCCGTAATAAGAAACTGGACAATTATACCCATTGCTTTCACTAGAGAATGACTGGTGAGATACTTAAAAGGCAGAAATAAGCCTGCTACAACCTCTCTCCATTGGGATGCAGGACTATACAAACATTGAAATCAAACCACAATATTGTCATAAAAAGGCTGACAAAGGTTCTACAGTGGTGATACCGAACTGAGAGAATTACATTAAGGAAACCAACAGACAGCTAAGTGACCATACCTACTACAGAGAACTGGAAAGTGATCCCACAACAGAATATAAAAGAGAACTACAGGGATTGGTTAAATCATTTCCAGACCATGTCCAAAACAGAATAACTGCCTCATCCCTGATGAACCCAAGCCTGGGACGTTCTACATGCTACCTAAAATGCATAAACCTGGGAACCCAGGAAGACCCTCTGGTAATGTAACCCTGACAGTGGGGCTCTCAGGTTTTGTAGAAGCTATTTTAAAACTGCTGGTTATACAAAGGGACAGTTACATTCAGGACACTACTCACTTCATGCATAAACTTTCTGGTTTTAAGGACTTACCACCCGATACCCTTTTAGCCACGATGGATGTAACATCCCTCTACACTAATATACTGCATACAGATGGCATTTCAGCCTGCCTTAAATACATGTATGAAAAGGATTGGACCACAACATCAACCCTGACAACATGGGGAACTTACTAAATTCATTCTGAAACATAGCAACTTCAGCTTTAATGGGAACATTATGTTCACACTATAGGAACAACAATGGGCACCAGGATGGCTAAACAGTATGCTAATCTCTTTATAGCCAATTTGGAGGAGGACTTTTTAAGGCACTGTACACAAACCATTAAGCTACTTCTGCTACATTGATGATTTGTTTATAATTTGGACAGAAAGCACTGGCACACATAAAATTTTCATCAGGAACTTAATAATCTCCACCCAACCATTAAGCTTTCCTGGAATATTCTGCCACCAGTGTTAATTTTCTGTCACCAACAAGGTTGGAATCTTACATACATGTATGTACAGAAACCAACAGACAGAGAGAGATACTTACAGAGGAAAAGTAATCACCAAATCACACAAAAAATCTGTCATTTATAGTCAAACACTTTGGTAACACCATCTCTGTTCAAATGAGGAAGACAGAGATAGACATTTAGCTATGTTGAAAAACACCTTTATTGAGCAGGGACACTCTTCCAGAGAATTGACAGATCAATAGACTGTGCTGCACAAGTACCAAGAGAACACCTACTGCAATATAATGAAAGGACTACTGCTAGCAGAGTACCCTTAGTAGTCACATATCATTCTGATCTTGAACTTCTACGTAAGATTATTAAGGGCCTACACCCAATAACCAGTGAGGATGAAACCCTTAGTTGTATTTTTTCGAGAACTACCACTAGTATCTTTTAAACAACCACCCAATTTAGCCAACCAGATTATTAGGAGTAAACGTGAACCTGAACAGAGTGCCATGACATCATATGCACACACCCCTGTAATAAATGCAGATGTAAAACTTGTGAGCACGTTTCCACTTCAGACTGTGTGGTTACCTCACAAAACAGACAATTCAGGATATTGAGTAATTATACATGCACATCAAACAATGTTGTTTATCTTATTCAGTGCAGGAAATGTCCTCACACGGGGTATGTGGGGAAGATGAAACTACAACTCTGCACTAGAATGAATTCACACAGCTGTGATATTAATAGGAAGATGACTGACAAACCAGTGGCACAACACTTCTCTCAGGATGATCACTCAATCACAGATATGTCTATGATGGTCTTGAAAGGACATTTCAACAGTACACAACAGAGTCGAACTTGTGAGATCAGACTTGTTGCTTCTTAATACGGTGGAAGACGGCTTGAACATCGATGTTGGATATATGACACATTACATGTAAATTTACATGGACCTTTACTTCAAAGGATGGACATACATATTTTAGGTTTTCAGTGAACCTTGGACTTTAACTCTGATACTTATACAGCTCCTCTTAACTGGTTATCTACAGGTTGTCCCCTCACATTGGTATTGTGTGAATATGTGTGTGTGGGAGTATGTGTATGTGTGTGGGTTTGTGAGTATGTTTATGTGTGTGATGCAGGGTAGAAGAAGTGTGGCACAATTAATTTTTAATATGGGTATTTGAAATAGGTGGTTATGTGGGTATAGTGGATGTGAATATTGTGGTGTTACTGAGGTAAACTTATGTTCAGGTACATGACATTATGGTGTCATAGTTGCTAGGACTCTGGACTCATATTATAGTGGATATTTACTTCCTTTTTCTAGTTCTGTAGTTTGAGTATATACTGTTATGTTTTTACATCCTGTACTTATTAGGACACATTGTTTCATTTACTTGGGGTTCATGACAGGTATAATTCCTTTTGGGTAACTATTGTAGTGATGGGTGCAATTGATAGTGTATTAGGAGTCATACATGAATTTCATTTCAAGTAGTTACTTTCCCTGGGGGGGGGGGTGGATTTAATTCCTAAGAATTTTTGTTTAGATTCCTTGGACTGTTTCTATATATGTATTATTTAGATTATACACTGACAATTTATTGAAATCTGTACGTATCAGGTTGCATAGTCTCAATTTCTTGAGGGTCCTTGACTAGTACTTCTTTGTATCTGGCACTTACACTGACAATTTATATTATAATGTATAAAATCTTGTTACGACACTGAAGGCCTTAAGGTTTCGGGAACATAATAGCTTGTTGAGAGTATGTTGGGAATATATCTCCAGTCATTTGCACTTTCATCAGTGTGATAAATTTACTCACTTTGGGTAAACATCACTTTCATCATTCTATATGCCATGTAAAGATAATTTCTGATGTTGTATTTTGGGGCTTATTTTTATTTTCTACTTGCTAATATATTTACATTTTGACATGCAATTGTTTTCTCCATGGTCATCTTATTGTCATAGGCCATATTCTACAAACAGAGCTCTGAGCAGAGTTGAAGCTGGCTTTTACTGATGTGCTGTTAACTCACTCTTGAAGTATGTGTCCTCGGGAGGTTTCTTCTCTTGACATGTAATTTAGTGAGTAGAGAATCTTAGCGTTTTGTTATTCATTGAACTGATACATGGTATAATGTGGGTTGAACTCTCTGCCTGCTGTTATCTCTGGTCAACCTTTGACCTTTAAGTTTGGTTTGGCTGAAAGCACACTAAAGATATTCAAGCTCTCCAGTGTCACTTTAATTGTGTTCTGTAGGCCTGTTTTAAACCAATGAGAATTGTTTCTGTTTTTTTTCTGCATGTTCTAAGTGTTAATAATATGGGATTTTCTAAATAACTCTCATTAGGCTTCTGAAGAAGGATTTGTTGGCCTGAAAGCTAAAGCTCCTTGTTCTTTTTGTATCATCCTTGTTGGTCCAATAAAAGGTATGAAACCATTTGTTCTGGATTAAGTCTTAGTCCAGGAATGAAAGAAAGAAAAAAGAAAAATAGTTTTTGCCAGAAAATAATTATTACTGAAACAAATTACATGGTGACTAACTTACTTCTGTTTTAAAGGCTATCTACCTCTCCTCCTAGCTTTTACCTGCCATACCCTGATCATTTTAGGGGTCCTGCATTGCACCCTCTCAGCAGCCTAAATGTCCTTTTGTACTGAGAAGCCCAGAACTGCATGCAATACCGCATGTGGGGCATGTCGTGGGCCTTTAAATTGGAAACCTTACCTCCTCTGCCATACTTATCATATCCCTTTTGCTGCAATTTAACATTCTGTTTGCTCTCTTGCCAGCAGTTTTGCACTGCATATCATAACTTATCCCCTTGCCTGTTATGACCCATGCCCTTTATTCTCTTCAACTGCAACTGGAGGAGCTGCAAACACAGTTTAGGTTCTGTCTTAATCATTCCTTCCCAATGTGGCACATTACATTTGTCTACTTTGAATTTAAGACTCCTGGAGTTGAATCAATTCCCCAGTTTCTTCAGGTCCACCTAAAATTTGTCCTCATCCACAATGGAGTACAGCACCCTGGCCAGTTAAGTGTCATCAGCAAACTAGAGCAGACTGCTGGAGGCCCAGCTTCAAGATCATGTATAAAAATGTTGAACAGTTGTGGCCCTAGTACTAATTTGTTTATTTATTTACTGATTGATTGATTACTTTAAAATGTTTTACAAGAAAAGACATCCTGAACTGGTAAAAGCTCATTTCCAAATGCATCCTGAGGGAGGGTGGGTGGAGGAGAGCAGTAGCAGTACAATGAGTGCAATATTACGATAAAACCAATAGCAAGGTGTAATAATTACAATCAATTAACAGTTGTGCAAAATGCAAATCATAGGTGCAGAGAAACACAATACAGTAAGGTGCAGAGGATTATAAAATTTGTAATTGTGCCAAAGGTAATATAAAGTTCAGTGTGGCACTGTATCTATAGATGTAAATTGGGAAGGGTGGATAGGGATGACTACGGTAGCGCAAGTGTGGTACACAGGGAGAGCAGTGACTTGGGGTGGTGGATAGCCACTCATGAAACATGACCAGGAACAGTTGCTGTGGTGTGTAGTTAAGTCATGAAGGAGAAGTTTCTGAGAGTGGAAGGAAGGGGCAGAGCAGATGGACCCAGCACCAGAGTTTAGGGAACTTGAAAGTTGAAGGCAGCTTGATTAGTAGTGAAGTTTACTGGATGAAAGGAAAGTGAGTGAGAATTAGTGTTGCAGAGGGAGGATAAGGTGATAGAGGGGATGAGGGGAGAGAGGCAAGGTACAAGGGAAGGGAACCAAGCCAGAATTTGGAGACGAAGCATGCACAATGGGTGAGACATCTGGCATCATGGGAGGAGTGGGAAAAGGAGGAGTATAGGAAGCAGTGATGGGTGCAATGGGGACAGTCCAGGTCATAGCAGCAGAAAGAGTGAAAAAGGGGATGAGCAGCACTGTATACAATGTCACTGCAATCAATGATAGGGAATATCATCTTTGAGAGGCTCTGTCTGCAGGCAGGAAGTGGAAAACTTGCTTTGTTCCTTAAAAGTACACCAAGTTTAGGGTGGAGCTTCTGGTGGATGACATCCACATGCACAGATAAAATGAACTGATGATCCAGTCAAACTCCAAGGTACTTAAAGAAGAAGACATCCTCGATCACCACATCATCAAGAGTGTGAACAGAGGGGAGAGAGGAGTCAATCTGTCAAGTTTCTGCCTGGTGTCAAAGGTCCTTTCTCTTGGCATTGTGTAACAGTTGTTTTGCCTGGAACCAGCACTGCATGTCTGCAAAATCCAGTTGGAGCCAGTCAGATAGGTAACGGCCAGAAGTGCCAGAGGCACAGAGCACTGTATCATAAGTGTATATGTGGATGGATGCAGTACAATAGACAATGGGGAGGTCATTTATGAGAATGTAAAGAGAACTGTGCCAAAGAATAACCTTTAGGGCATGCCAGCTCAGATAGGGAATGGGATGGGGGTTTAGGGTGTTTCCAACATAGACAGTCTGAGACTTGCCCTCATCGTAGGGTGGATCCTGACTGATGTCCCTGAGTGACCCCATCCACTTGGAGCAGTGCCTATTGAATACAACTCTGTGATTACTACCCCCACACTAGTTTGAAATCAGCCTTGTGGGTGCTTCATGTGCATACTGCACAGCTCCACAATTTCCAGGGTGTATTATGCTCCACTGTGTAAAAGGCCTTAATAATGTAAAGTCAGAATAGATGGTGTTGCCCTTGCACACCTCTCTGGTCATGACCTCAGAGCTATTTTTTGCTTTTTAACTTAATGATGTATCATTTTTATGGTTCTAAGATGATTTCCTGCTCACTGGCATGTTCATACAGAATGTTTTTCCACTTTTTATGTCTCATCAGTGGGGGAGCATCTGTTTCATTTTGTTCTTGAACCATGTGTCAGATAATGACATCAGCACATACCTCTTCATTTTTAATATAGTATTTTCTTTCTTACCGTTTCTCAATTCCTTTTGTAGGCCCTGAATGAGTTGCACACAATAGTTCCTCCTGTCCCTGAAACTCCTTTGCTTTGTGTTTTAGAGCAATGTTCAGAAAATCAATGTGTGTTAGAATCTCATTTAAGCATGCCATCTCAGAGCTGACTTTCCATGTGACTGCCTCAAATGATTCTAGACTGGAAACCAAGTTTGTAATTAGCTGCCAGTTGCTGCCCCACAACATAATATCAGTGCCAGCAATGTTATGTGTCATCAGATAATTGTGGATAGCCACCTGCTGTTTCAGGAACTATTCTAATATAAAGATCCACCAATTTACTGCATCCTGTTTGAGGTTGCATAGGGGCACTTCTTTTGAATACATGATAATATACAGGCTCTCTCGTACCTTCACTGAGTGGGAGAAGTGGGAAGCATTTTTTTCACTGTAGTAATTTATTTACTGATTTAAAATTGTTGTCCAGGAAAGGCATAGTAAGCCAAAGCTCATTTCCAGTTGTGATGTGGGGTGAAAGGGTACAAAGGGAAGAAATAATAAACAGAAAGATGCAAAAATTCAACATAATTTAAATAAACAGCAAGTCATAAAACAACCCATGACAGCTCAAATTATTGTGTGTAACAATCACAGAAAAAATAAAATTATATAGCTACTATGAAAATAAGATTTTGGGTGAGTGAAGTGGAAAGACATACACATAGGGCTAGACACAAATACTGTGCACAAAATGCACATGTGAAACAGCAATAGCTCAGGTAGGGAGGTATTACTGTGGCCAAATTTTTAATGGTAGAGAGAAAAGGAAAGAATGGATGGCAAGGAAGGAGAGACTAGTTGCAGGCACAATAATATACAAAGTGATTAATGTAGAGTGCTTTGAAAGATATTGGGGAGGTGGAGGAGAGGATTGAGAGGTCAAGCCTGGCCTAAAGGTGTGGAAGATGTGAGGAGAAAGCAGGTTGCCCAGCAGAGGTGCTGCAGTAGAGGGCAGTGAAACTGCCAGTATTGCATGATTGGAGGGCCTAGGAAAAGGGAAGGGCAGTGGAGAGGATTGAGGAGAGGTACAGTAGTAGAAGTTTATTTTCTAAAATGTCTGGAGATCTCTGAGGAGAATGTCATGAGATTTTCTGCAGCGCAGGCAATCCCAGATATTTTTTTTCTCGTTATTTCCAAAGAATCTCAGAAGTTAACTTTCTGAAATGACTGCTGTCACTGTAGCAAAGATGGTAACTGAACCAATATTTTTCAAGTAAGGAGGAGTCATGAGAGAGGTGCCAGCCCTTGAGAGAGGGATTGATATGAAAGGGTACAGTTATGAATGCAAGTGCAAAGTGTCAGAAAAAATGGAAGAGGAGATTAACCTAGATATTGTAGATTTATTTATTTTTATTTTATTATTTTTTTTAACCAGGAGAGACACACTAAGCTGAAGTTGCGACCTGGGATCTAGGAAGAACATTGCATAACAATGGCTGGATTTTTTATTTTATTTTTATTTTATTTTGTTATTGTCTCAGATTACAACCTTTGAGCTAAAAGCTCATTTACAAAGGTTCCAGGTCAGAGTGAGAACAAACAATAAATAGAGCAATAACAGTGCAAGGTAAAGTAACAGGTGGGAATATTTACATGGGAACAGCAATAAAGCATGTTTACATAGGAACTTTTTACTTAGGGAATATTCACATAGGGACAACCATAAAGCAGAATGTAAAACAAACAGGATTAGATCACTGTTACAGTTAATCAATAATGGAAGACTGCAAATTATACTAACCAAAATGTTTTACAAGACAGGCAGTTCTGGTAGAGAAGTAAAAAGAGGATTAAAGAGGGGCAGGCAGCAGTGGAGAGAAGGTATTTGCAGGGAAGGCAGTGGGGAGGCAGGATAGAGGTGGGGGAGAGGAGATGTGAGGAATCATTGTGCAATCATAGCTAGATCAGCAGGTTGAGATGAAGTAGAGAGGGGAAGGCGGAGGTAGAATGGGTGAGGTAGCTAGAGCTTGGAGTATGGATACAGCAGTGTAAAGAGTAGTGCAGTGAATAGAGTATGGATACAGGAAAGGGAGGCAGAGAGGGGGAAGGGAAAGATGTAGGGGGGCAAGGCAAGTAAAAAACAGCATAAGTGCTAGGTTCAATGGAGGGGCTGGTTCAGAAGAGGGAGGCAGTAGGTACCAAAGAAAGAAATAAAAGAAGGGTAGGGGTGGAATTGAGAGTAGGAACTGGGGATAGGGCAGGGTAATAGTGCGAGAGTCAGGGAGAGGAGCAAGGATAGTGGTAGCAGAAAATTACACCCATGCTACTGGTGGAGGAAGCCAGAACCAGAGGGCACAACATGACGCTAGAGGGTGGCAGATTCAGAGGCAACACACGCAAGTTCTTCTTCACTGAGAAAGTGGTTGAACCATGGAACTGCCTTCCACAGGAGGCAATGGAGGCAAAGAATGGTGGAAACTTTCAAGAAGGTGTGGGATAGATACAAGGGCACCATAACACTGAAAAGAAGTTAAGGCAAGGGGTAGAATTGTGGGCAGACTAGATGGGCCACATGGCCCCCTTCTTTCATCACTTTCTATGTTTCTATGTTTCTATGAAGTAAGGAGGAGTGAAACCAGTAAGGGGGGTTAGTCTGAGCAATCTCTTCTCCCTCGGTCATATAGGTACCATTTAAGATCTCTTTTAAATGGCCCAAGTTTGGAGTTGTTAAGGATGTTAGCCAGGATCTTATTGAGCCAGAGTGCAGGCCTTATAGGAGAATGTTCTCTGGGCTAGAGCAGTGCGGCAAAATTGGATGTGCAATATGTTCCTAGCATTGCCTCTGGCCCGATGTGGATTGTGTGCAGTTTTGAGTAAATTATCAAAGGTTTTCAGGATCAGGCCTAGTAATGCTTTTTTCTCAAGGAGGCAGACTTGGTACTGTATTCTCTCTTGTAAGTTGAGCCCCTTTTTTGGGCATAAAGGTCACATGTATGCATGCAATCATCTGCACTAAGCATCAGTCTACAGGTCTTGTTTAACATTTTTTTTTTACATTTCAGTGACGTGTTTGTGGCTGTGCTATACACAACAAGGTTGTAGTCAACAATGGAAAAACAGGAGCTGTTTATAGCTAATAAGAGGACCTCACCAGTCAAATAGGAGCAGTGCCTGTAGAGCAGACCTATCCTGGTGTTGACTGTTTTTACAACTTGGTCAACTTGCTGTGTATAGGAGAGGGATCAGTCTAGTATGACATATAGGTTTTTAAAGGTGTCCACAAAGGCTCAAGCCTACTGTTATTGATGGTGAGATGGCTATATTTCCTTCTTGTTCTGGCTGTTATAGAACAACGTGGTTTTTGTTTTTTTGTAGTTTAGAAGTTTATTCTGGGTTAACCACTGCTCAACCCTTGAGAAACCCTCCTGTAATTCACTTGTTAAGGTCACAAGGTGGGGGCCACTTGTAAAAATGACAGTCATCCATGTAGAGGAGAAACTTGGCCAAACAGATCTTAGGAAGGGAGGTAAGAAAAGGCTAAACAGTAGTCGATCAAGGATGGATCCCTGGGGTACCCCAAGCATTACCTTCCTTCCTCCAAGAGTACATTTTAACTTTTACTTGCTGTTTTTTTAGGCAAGGTAGCTCTGGAACCATGTGGCTGTCTCAGTGGATAAATCTAGAGCAAGTAATGTTTTTAAGAGGACACTGTGGTTGACTGTATCAAAGGCCTTTGTGAGGTCAATATATTGACCCCACAAGGTTCTCTTCATCCAGTGCCTCATGAATGTATTCTGTAAATTCTAAGATGGCAGTAGTGGTGCTGTGGGATTCATAAAATCCATGCTGTTGTGGACTCTGGATGTTGTATTTTTCCAGATAGTCTACCAACTGGTCCGAGACTATCCACTCAAGGGCCTTAGATATAGGGGGTAGGATGAAGATAAGGTGGTAGTTAGAGTGAAGTGCATGGTCTCTACTTTTATGAACTGGGGTTACTATGGCTGATTTCAATTTTGAGGGGAATTTTGCCAGTTTGAGGGAGAGGTTGATAATTTTGGTGATTGAATGTACTACTTTTTCTAATGTGAGTGCTATCATTTTGAGATCGAGGCTGTTATTGCTATACCCTGATTTTTCAAGGATTCTACCAAGATATTTTTTTTAGTATCAGAAGCAGAGATTACCCCCCAACCCCACCTTAAAAGGAGCATCCAGTACTTGTGGCACCTTTGTACTACAACTGCACAACCTGTGAAAACACATTTCATTACATAAAATGTGCTTTAACTTCTTGATGAAATTGCAGCAATTTTTGCACAGAAAAGGGCACATGCATCATAAAATGATGCATGCATCACTTTTGTACCATAAAGCAAGTAAACTTTCATCAATGTTTCCAATTTTTTGGACAATAACATTCAGATATTTTGACACATTTCAAATGATGCAGGCACTGTCACAAACTGGGAACTGCATCAGCATCATCAGTTTTGAAAATCCAGACCCTCATCTCATAGTCGAACTCTGCCAGCATCTCTTTATGTTAATCTCATGATCGAGCAGGAGTAGAAGGCAAGACTTGGGGCACAGTGTGCCTAACCTTAGATGAAGATTTTTATGCGTCATTGATTTGGGATGGGAAATCAACGTTTTGATGCAGCCATACTCTGAGGTGCTGCACTTTAAGAAGGGAACTAATTCCAGGAAGCCACCACTGAGAGTCATGAAAGCAGGGGACTGTGGAGCTTAGTGCTAAAGCTCATAAATGCAATTTTTGGTATTAAGAGAGAGGTGCTTTGAGCAGAACTAGCATTAGATGTTGTCAAAGTTCCACTATAGAGATAATTCCATCTCAAGGGCCAAGGTACTTGAATCATAAAGTACAGTGCTGTCCACATACATGTGAAAATGCAAGGAGTCACTGACTGTAGAGAGGACATTCAGAAAGATTGAGGATAGGATTGTACCCAGAATGTAGCTTTCAGGAAACCCAAATTAAATGGGGAGAGTGGGGGATAGGACTTCTTCAACCTGGATCACTTGGTGATGATCAGCATGTTAGAATTGAACTGACTGACTGTGAGATCTGAATGTCCAACATGCGAACATACATATGAAGAAGCCAGCAGAAGAAGGCCATTTTGTCTAGCAAGTCTGCTCGTATTGCAGAGTCCATAGCTTGAGCTAATGTCCCTGCCCTCCCCACTCTTCCCATCCTCCCTACCCATTAACCTTACCTCCCCATGCCTACCCCAGCCTCTTAAAGCTGCCCCTGTATTCAATGAGATTACCTCTTCTGGTAGCACATTCCAAATGTCCACCACCCTCTCTATGAAGAAGTGCTTCCTGACCTCCCTCCTAAACCTCACACCCTCCAGCTTAAGACTGTGCCTCTCATGTTATGGTTGCCACTCAGCTTAAAGAGACTCTCCTTATTAACCTTATTTATCCCTTTCAAGTACTTGAAGGTCCCAATCATGTCCCCTCTCTCTTTTCTGTCTTCCAGGGAGTACATGTTCAGTGCCCTCAACCTTTCCTCATATGCCTTACCCTGCTGACCAGCTATCATCTTTTTAGCCCTCCTCTGGACCTTCTTCAGCAGGTTAATGTCCTTTTTGAGGTGTGGGCACCAGCACTGAACTCCATACTCTAGATGCGGTCTTACCAATGATCTGTACGGGGCAATATAACCTCCTCTTTCCTACTACTGATCCCCTTAGATATGCTTCCCAGCATCTTGTTTGCCTTTGCTGCTACTTTCTTGCACTGAGTGCTCTAGGCCACTAGTGATCATCACTCTCAGGTCATTCTCTTCCTCGGATGCAGATACTCGGACTCCACCCAGGTAGTAATCTGTCCTAGGATTCTTAGCTCCAATACGCATAACTTTGCATTTTGTAGCATGGAAGTGAAGCTGCCATATCCTGGACCACCTGCCTAGCTTTTCCAGGTCTTCCTGTAGGTCTTGTATCCCTTCAGCTGTGTTCACACTCCTACAGAGTTTGGTGTCATCTGTGAATAGGCACATTTTGCCCTTAATACCATCTCCAATGTCATCGATGAAGACATTGAACAACACCAGCCCAGCACCGAGCCCTGTGGGACCCACTGGTTACCTGTCTGGTGACAGATAACTCTTCCCATAGCCACCCTCTGGGTTCTGTCCTTCAGCCACTTTTCCACCCATCTGGCCATCTTTTCCCCAACCCTAGATCCACCAGCTTGCTGATCAACCTTTGTGGGGCACAGAGTCAAAGGCCTTGCTGAAATCAAGATAGAGGATTTCTACCACTTTGCCCCCATCTACTGTCTTAGTGACACAGTCAAAGAAGTAAATCAGATTTGTTTGACACCCCAATGAACCCATGCTGCCTTGCATCCTAGAGACCATGCTCCACTAGATATTCCACAACCTCTCCTTTAGTAGGGTCTCCATGAGCTTGCCCACAATGGAGGTCAGATTGACTGATCTGTAATTCTGTGGGTCATCCATGGGACTGCTTTTGTGGAGTGGCATTACATGTCCAGCCCACACCAGTTTTTTATGGGAATGGCGTGGACCAAAGTGCTGAAGGCCTATCAAAGTCAATAAAGACAGCAGCATTAATCTGGTCCTAATACATTCCCTGAAGCAAAGAGTCCATAACCATGACAAGGAAGAGACAGTGGAACAGGATTTGTGAAATAAAAGAGCAGGCTGGAAAGTGAATAATATTGTGTTGCTGAATCTGCTTCATTATTACAATATATCTATGCTGGAATAAAAAGAAAAAATATGCAGGAGACTGGCATTCAAGTGCTTCCTTTTAGTTGCCAGTGTCGTTTGAACTACTTGGGTTAAGCACCAGGGTTTACTGGTGGCATAGGTCTCTCCCCCCAACTGCCAGCCCAGGATCTCTGTCTTGAAAGGAGATAGGATGTAAGCAGCATCTCAAAGGATGTGATCTATGTGAGGATAATTTTTTCTTGTACCTCAGCTAGTGCTAGAAGAAAATAGATGAGATGGTACTTTCCTAAAGAGGAGTCACCCTCTTGTTGGAGAGCTGGCTGCAATCCCAAGTAACCATTTTGAGTTGGAAGGCATATTTAAGAGAGGATACCATAGAGACTGCAATTACAGTAGCAGAAAGGTTCTGGAGTCTAGGATCCAGCCTGTCTGTGTGTTATCTCTTGGAGGGGTTGAGAGAGTGTAGTGTAGCTTCAGTAGCTGAAAGTGAGGTAGGTAGAAAGAGCGAAGGAGAAGAGGGAGGAGGGAAGGTAAGAGGACAGATGGGAGGTCCATGGGAAGAGACTGGGGCAGGAGAGGTAGTGTGGGAAAAGAAAAGAGTGCAGGAGATGAAATACTCATTGAACAAGGCAGCAACCTTAGCAAGTTCCTAGATAGGAAGCTGTCTAGTTTGAAGACTGTGGTAGTTAACAGGATAGGGGAGGCAAAATAAGAGTGGCTCACCTTCCAGAACTTGGCAGAGTACATACATTTGTTTTGGAGGTTGTTGGTAAAATAATTTGATTTGGCCTCACTGGTTGCCTATTTTGCTTCTGTTCTGGGGTTATTTGTAGCTCAATAAGTCTTCTGGGTACTACAAGACCTTATGTTGGTGCTAAGTAAAGTTGAAGTGTTTGTAGAGTTTGACTTAAACAATGAACTCTGCAAAAATCCAGGAAACGAGGAATACTGAGACACAAAGCCACCAAAGGAGGATATGTTTGTCTAGGGTGGACAAGAAATTATTTTGAAAGTGAGAAAGAACTTTGTCAGTGCTGGATATTAATTGTGTGGGGGGGGGGAGGAGGCAGTCAAGGCAAGTATCACTAAGAAAAGAAAACAGCTTAAGAGACCTGACTGGCCTGCAACAGATGCAAGTTGTTGGGCTTTTAAAGGGTGGGTCATATAGATACTGTAGACTATATTATGGTCCTTGAAGACATTAGGAAGAGTGCCAGATTCCATGATACAATGGGGTGGGAGGATAGTACTCAGTCAATGAGAGGTGATTGGAGTACAGTATGGGCTGAGGAAGATGGATTCTATAATTTAACTAAGAGGCTGAGGGATTCAATTTGCTGAATACATATTTTTGAGGAAGGGAGAACCAATTTATGTTAGGGTCCCCAAGAACCGAAAGATCACCAGATGGTGCAAGATTAGAATGGCAGGACTGGAAATAAATGATGGTGATGTGCTTTATACAGGAAATGGAGTAGATACCACAAATAAAAACTGGGAAGGAGGAGGGGAAGTGGAGCTTGCACTGGAGATGTTCATGGAAGGAGGTAACAGAGGACTAAAGCATGATATCACAGTTTGAGAAGGATCTTGACATAAATAGCCATACAGCCCTCAAACTTTCTACAAACTTGTCCATGGACTGCTTATCTTGACTTGCAAATGTTCACATCACTGTCCTTTAGCTAACATACTAACATACTAACATACTATTTGCCAGCAGATTAGGCCTTATGGTCTATCAAGTCTGCTCGAACCTAGATCCTTAGTTGGGTGCCGAGACCCTCCCATCCCTTGTGCTCCAGAAACCCCTATCATCCATCCCCACCCCCCGGGACAGGCCATCATCTGATACATCCACTTTCTGTGTCTGTCCCACCCTTTCTTAAAGCTCTCCACTGTGGATCTCTGAACCAGCTCACCAGGCAGAGCATTCCAAGGGTCCACCACCCTCTCAGTGAAAAACCTCCTCCTCTTTTCCCCTCACCCTTCCACCTTCCAACTTCAAACCATGCCTCTGGTGATGCCTCCCTGCTTTAGTCTAAAGATCCCTCCATGTTTACCCTATTTATTCCCTTGAGGTACTGAAGACCTCCAATCATGTCCCCTGTCTCTCCTCTCCTCCAATGAAAACAGGCAGAGCTCCTCAAGTCTGTCCTCATAAGTCAAATCCCTAGCCCTCGTATCATCTTTGTTGCCTCCTCTGTACCCTCTCCAGGAGCTGTATGTCCCTCTTCAAGTGTGGTCTCCAGTACTGTACACAGTACTCAAGGTGTGGTCTAACCAGTCCATTGTACAGTGGCAGAATCACTTCCTTGCTCCTAGAGGTGATCCCCTTGCGATGCATCCCAACATCCTGTTTGCCTTGCTAGCTGCTCTCCTGCACTGCTCAGTGTTATTCATACATGTATCCACCATGACCCCTAGGTCTTTTTCCCTGTTGAGGCTTCCAGCACCTCCCTCCCAGGGTGTACCTGTGTTTAGGGTTTCCCGACCAAGATGCAACACCTTGCACTTGGTGATATTGAAATTTAATTTCCATGTGTGAGCCCAGCTTTCCAGGGTGTCCAGGTCCCCTTGCAGGGCCAACCTCCCCTCTTCTCCCTCAACTACTGCTCCCATCTTGGAGTCATCCGCGAAGAGACTCATTTCACACCCTATACCATCCCTGATGTCTGATATGTATGCATTAAACAGGATTGGACCCAGGACCGAGCCTGTGGTACCCACTACCAACCTCTGTAGGGTTCGAGAGCTCCCCACAGACCACTACTCTCTGAGTGCGTCCAGCTATCCAGTTTTCAATCCATCTGACCATCAAAGGGCCTACTCCTAACCCCATCAGTTTCTCCACCAGACCATTGTGGGGACAGAGTCAAACGCCTTGCTGAAGTCCAAGAATAATACATCCACAGGCTTACCCCTATCCAGTTCTGATGTTACCCATTCATAGAACTCTACAAGGTTGGTTTGACATGATCTACCTGGCACAAACCCATGCTGCCGCTATCCAGACCTCCCACCTCCTCCAAGTAAACCCCAATCGTTCCTTTAGTATACTCTCCATTAATTTTCCCACCACCGAGGTTAAACTGATGGGTCTATAGTTTCCTGGTACTTCCTTGACCCCCCTTTATGGATTGGTACCATGTGCCTCCGCCAATCCCTAGGTACCCTCCCTGTCTCAAGTGACCTGTTGAAAAGCTCCGCCAGGTGCAGCCAGTATGTCCGCCAATTCCCATAGTACTCTCGGATGAATGCCATCCGCCCAGGAGATTTGTCTTCTTTAGGCCTTGAGGGCAAAACCACACCCTTTGGTGGGATGGCATCATCCGTCCCCTCCACCTTACTGGTCTTTTTATCCTTATCCAGATCGACACCCTGGGGTACCTTTCCTCCCTTTTGCTCCATTTCTGCTGCTCCCTTGATCCCACTCCCGCCGCTTCTATCCCCTTTGTGCCTTGCTTTGTAGATATCCCATCCCTCCCTAGTGAACACAGAGGCAAAGTACTCATTAAATACCTCTGCCTGGTCCTCGCCTCTTCCACCCACCCTCCTTCTGATCTCAATCTGCTGAGATGGCCCTTAGTTTTTCTCCGCTCCCCAATGTACCGGAAGAACCCTTTTCCCTCCATGTATCCCCTGTGCCAGCCGATGCTCTTTACTGGACTTTGCTCCCCTCACCATACGGGAGACTTTTCTAGATGCAAGCTGGTACATTTCTTATCCCTATCCCCTCTTGTTTTTTATATTTTTGTAAGCCGCCTTCTTTCTCTGACTGCTACCTGGACCTCACTGGACCACCAGCATGGTTTATGTGACCTTGCTCCCTACGTTTCAACTTAGCGCAGATCCTGACTGCCTCATGAAGTCCCGTTTATGACCTCCCATCTCCTTTCCACACTTGTTGTTGAGGTAATCCCTTCAAGTGATCCTTGAGAATATTCCCATGCCCATAAAGTCTTCCCCTGAAGTCCACTGCCAGTGTCCTAGATCTCACCCCCACTCCCCCAGTGCTTATTTGAAACCAGACAGTATTGTGGTCACTCCCAGTCAGGGGGTCCTGTACAACCATGTCCCTTACCAGATCCCCATCTGCCAGAACCAAGCTCAGAGAAAGGACTCTGTGATTACTCAGATATCAGGCAGATACTGCAGGGCCCATACCCTAAGCTGTTCAAACTCAGTAAACAGGAGTGGAGAAAGCAGATGGGGAAGGGCAAGGGTTTACAACAATATTTCCTGACAGCAAAGAGGATAGAGTTTGGGTTCCAAGATGGCTGCTACTACTGTGCTGCACGAGTTTCTGCTCCCTACCTTTTGCAGGACAACTTACTAAAATACTGATACAATGCTTGGTTTGGGATACTTTCCATGAACTATGAACAGTTCTTAAACTGATAAGAATTTTTGATAAAGCTAAAATACTTATTTTATCAAAGAATGATGAATGAGTTTAGACTGCAGAGACAAATGGTGTTGAACACCTGCTGTTTTTATAATCCATGGTGTTGTGGTGATCAAGCATCTAGGCATATTGGAGCAAAATTGCTCTTTTATTTGTGCCTATCTTTGTTGAACTCTGCAATGTCAGGGTATATTATTAGATGGGTGACTTTGTTGGGCACCTTCATTAGAACACCGTAACCAGTTTGTCTGTCATGCTAGTGAACTGGATTTCACAGCTCTCAGCAGAGATGGCACTGTAGGGGTGTTGCATCCTTTGCCCCATACACCTCCACCATGAAGTTGACTATAATAAAGAACAGGTGATTTGGGGGTTGCAGCCCCCCCCCGCAAACAGCCCAAACATGCCCTGGGGCATTTGGCATGATGGGGGTTGGGTGACACAATGGCCGGGCATGATGTTCACCATCAGTACTGTGCTGGCTCCTTAATGATGGTTACCCTTTTCCTTGTTGCCGTGACATTGATGAACTGCTATTTCAGTTTAATCCACTTTGCAACATGGATATATTTGATGGATGCTTGAGAATTGGTGGGGGGAGAGGGGAAAGGGGAAATTGTTTAACCAGGAAAAGCACACTAAGCCAAATCTTGTTTCCAGGTGAGACCTGTAAGCACAAGGAAGTTAAGCTCATGCAGCTCACTACCCTAAACCAAATTAGTTGAAGACAACTTTAAAAGCTGTATAAAAGGAAAGAAGTCACAAAAAATAGAAAGTAAAAAGGGGAAAACTGACTAACATTTCTGAAAGTGACTTTTGAGCATGCCATCCCCCAAAAAGGTAGAAAATCAGTCATATGCACAGGTTTCTTAGTACAGAACTGTAAGGAACTTTTTGTGGGGGCTGAGCCCTGAGAATAGACCTTGGCTCAATCAACCAACACAAAAAAAACTTCAGCATCTCAGCCTTGTAGAGGAGCACCTACCCTGAAGAAAATTACTACCTTTGAAGAGGAAAGTCACACATTTTTTATTCCTATGTCAATAATTGGAAAGTGAAGACAAATGTAGATACACTAATGCCACCAATGAAAAGAGAGACAGCACTATAACTGAGCTACAGAAGAAAATAATAACATTGCAAGAGGAAAAGAAAACTCCAGGTAGGGTCAGAATCTGGTTTTGCGCTTGTTTTCAGTTTACTAAAAGACAGTGGGCAAGATTTTAGATGTTTGACGCAGGGCTTGTGTCCAGCCCTGTCTAAAACCCAGCACTGATGCAGCTGTGGGATTGATGATTGCAACAACTGCACCCGATTTTACAATTTTGGGTGCAGTTACTACAATCAACCTTATTTACAGCAACTTGCACCAAACCTCAGATGCACGCTTGCCTGTAAAGGGTCCCCAGTTTAGACACAAGCTGTACCACAAAAAAATGCTCTAGCAAGTATCTTTTTGACAGAAGAGATAGAAAATCCCTTTAGATTGCTACAAGCCCAATGCATCATATCTTTGGTGCACCCAGGACTTGCAGCTATTCTAGCTGTTATAAAATCTGGCCCAATGTCTCACTTAATCATAATATATTGAAAATCTCATAAACAACTTGTGTTGAAAAATCCTAGGTACAGCAGGTCTCCAGGCTGTAGAAACAGACTCGGTTTCTATTTGGGACTTATTGTAGTTAAAACAGTATTTCAATTAGAAACCAGCAATGATACCTACAGTACACTGGTAATAGCATTTTGCTTGCCAACTAGGAAAACATAATCCTCCACTCCAGCAAAACCTCCAACAGTCCTCAGATCTTTTGCTTTGAAACTGACCATGCAATGGTTATCAAGTACACTCGAGCATCATTTAGGATAGTGAGTGGGTAGTATCTGTGCTTGCTGTGCAGTTGCAAACAGATGGGTTTTGTTCAAGAGATGCTGGTCTGGATAGGAAGGACATAAATACTTCGAGCTTCAGAGCCTGAGGAGTAGACTCCAAAAGTAGGATTACACAGCACATTTTATTTTACAACAGGTATACCATTGTTACCCGAGCGTGTAGTCTTCCCAGTCAATCTTACTGTTTGTTCATCCTGGTCGGTGGGCTGCCCTCTTTCTCTGTTTTTCACCCGCAGGGTCTGGCTGAGGGAGAGGTGGAGGTGGAGGTGCCGAGAAACCATGGAGGTGTACTGGCTATGTTTTGCCTAGAGGGGGTAGTGGAGACATCAGTCTGATGATGACGGAGGAGCAGGACTGCTAAATTTGTCTTATTTGCATTGCATGCCAACTTACAAAGAAAAGTTTTCCAGTTCTACATACATATAATGTTTATTGTACTTTGTGCTTTGTTTGCATTTTGCAATCTAAAACATATCTTTGATCGAATGGCTGATCAAGCTTTTTTTTTTGAGCATCATGCATGCTATCTCGTAGTTTAATAGTAGTGTCATGTTGTACCTTTATTTTTATAAATTTATAATCTAGGTTATATTTGTATACTCTATATTTTATTTTATTTTCAAGTTTTTGCACACTTTAGTCCTTTGTCAGGTGACCTGTTAGTATAAAAGTGTGCATGTCAGCTAGGTGGGCAGATCTCCTGCTTCACTAGTGAGCTAACAGTGTCCTATTTACAAGCAGTAATGGACTCACTGATTTTAGTGGCTAATAATTAACTTGGAACATTGGAATATTTCAGATTTTAGAGCAGTTTTTATCTTTGTATCTTAAAAGTTTATATTTTATTATTTTTCCTTTTAGTATAAAATTCTCGGTAATTCTTGATAATTTCAGGCTGATTAACAGTAGTAGTAGTTAAAGGTTTGCATGCAACACACAGAAAAATGCTGAAACTTATAGTAGTTTTAGTAGTTTCTTTTTCATTTAGTGATTCTTTATAAGAACAGCCTGCAGCTGTATATACTTGAGGTGAGCGGAGCCGAGCACTAGAAATAACACGTATCTCAAAACCGATCCAAGACTGTTCCCGAGATCACTGAAAAAATTGTATTTTAGCTGTTATTATGAACATGAGTCAAGGGACTTCCTGAACTGAATTGAACTAAAATTGCTTAAACTTGAGAGAGGTCTTCAGGCTTTCCTGCTTTCCTTTTTCTCCGGACTGATTTTTTTGCGTTTGTGAGAAGAATTTCATTCAGTTCATTTAAGGAAATGCTTGGCTTCTGAAATTGTGACTTTGAAGAACTCTGTCTTTGGATTATTCCTGCACTTTTGCACTTTTATATTTTTGCACTTACGTGTATCTTCATTTAGCTAGGAATTTACGTACTAATTTATGTCGTCTACTTGTTTATTGACCACTTGTGCATTACTGTTCATTAGTGTTTTGAAGGATTTGAGCACAACTGTGGGGAGCAGTTAGTACAGGTTTTTGTAAGTTTGAAATCTATATGCTATAATTGATATATTATTAGTAGCAATGGTTCATACTAGGAAACAGATTCTCACAGTAGGGGGGGAGTTTTTAACATCTGTTGACCGGAGTGTGCCCAGTGTCTTGGCTCTGAGCTCTCAAAATGGTTAATTGGAAGTAGAGAATAAACAAGATATCTGCAGGATTGAACTGATGCATACTTCATTTAATTTACATTTGACCCCGGTCATAATTTGCTCAAATTCTGAGTCATCAGAGAAGAAAAAAAAATAGAAGCAAAGGTAATGGTAGAGGCATAAAGAAAAAGGTTAAAGGTATTGGTATTAAAGGCAAGGGTTGCAAAGGAAAATAAAGTAAAAGTAACTTTAGTAAGGAAATAGAGTTTTCTAAAACTTTAACCAACAGTGAGCTTTATGGGAAAAAAGGGAAATTAAAGCAATCAAATATAAAAGACCATTATAGACCTTTAATTTTGGTTGAAAACGAGTTGAGCTTGCCATATAATGAACTCAATGGTCTACCAGACACAGAAAATGCTTACTTAAAGGATGAACTGGATTAAGTTCAAGTGGTGGAATTTAAAGGAACAGGGTGTGATATTTAAACGCCTGTAGATAATTCAAGTTTGGGAGTTTATATTAATATAGATGCCTCTAAAAGCATAACTGAGCTTATTGCCCATACCCCCAAAAGTACAGAAGAGATGTTAGAATTTTCTCCAGACTATTTTTGTGAATCCAATCCAGAACCCTATTGGCAGAATTACCTAAAACATATAGCTGGGGAATTACAGGAAACCATAAATGGATTAAAACAGTTTACAGGTATGAATTTAAATAAATAATATGATGTTGGAACAGCAGCCAATCTTACTACTGCTTTAAGCAAAGAACTTTGCTTAGCTGCATCTAACACACACACACACTGTGCACTTGATGATCTTGGACCATTTACTGGATCTGAAACATGAATTAGACCTTCTAAAAGAAAATGTAGCAATAAATGGATCCAGATTTGATGATGTCCTATATAAGTTAGATAAAATACCCCGTCTGAGAGTATATATTCATCATCTATTATTGAAGCAGAATGTCCTCAAACCCTGCCCCACTTGGATTTCTCCATGTTTGATTTCTCTGATGTGCCTCTTATAGCAGCTTTACCACCAGTAATTAAGATTGATGGGGTAGTAGGGATTTTAACAAAAACAATAAGAAACTTAAGAAAAATAAGGGTATAAAGAAGAACCCCATAAGGAAAACGGTCAATTGCCAGCAAAAAGGAAAAAAAGGTGTTAAAGAAAGTGTGTATACTTCAAGTAATGAACAGAATGAAATGGATACAGTATGGTCACCTATAAATTATGGAAATCTGACTTCAGATAATCCTACTCATGTAGAAAAAATGAAGTCAGGCAAACATAAAGAAAATACTGTCCTTGTGACTGAGGATAAAATGGCATACTGGGAAAATACAGTTTTAGATTTGGACCATAGGGTTGCTGATGGCTCAAACATTAGTAAAGTTGTGAATCAAGACCAGAGGTCAGTAAAAGGGGTAAATGACAGAGTTAGGGCAGCTGAGGGTCCATACTGTAATTACCCAGAGGAATTTTGCACAAAAAATGATACAGACATATGTAATTGTGCAATTTTAGCACTTTATGGCTTTAACATGATACACAATTGGTCCTATGTAGAGTTAAGGTACAAGATTGTGAACTTAATAAGGGCAGCTACAGGTGCTGACTTAACAGCGTCAGATATTCTACAAATTTGGAATGACAAGGATGTGAATGGATTAGACTGTTTATTTATATTTTGCACAGCTCCACTTATAGCAAATCAGATCTGGATTAATGAAGGGGGTCTTAGAAAATGTGGATGTGTAATGGAATATGTTAATAGGGAACTATTGAATAAGGGACCTTAATCACTAAGTAGTGAGCTTTGTCATTTAAGTATTTTTGTTTTAAAAGTAGCTTTTAATGAAAATACAAGTAAATTAAAAACTACACTGTCAAACATATTCAGACATGTTTTAAAAATTGCAGTTGTTGATTTTACATTAGAAAAAGTTTCCATTTGGAACAAAGGTACAAGTATGGGGGAGAGTGGACATTCTGGTGTAGAGTCCAGATGTAGCAAGGAACATTTTAGCCAAAGCGACATTACTAGATGATGCAGGGGTACACATAGTGGAGAGAACACTATTAAATAGGGGGAAATAAACAGAACAAACAAAATGCAATAGTTACAAAACAGGTAGATCTGGTTGACACAGCTCCTAAGTTACTGTACTTGTATGGTTTGGGTAGGACTAAGTATGAGAATAATAACAATCTTAAAGACACAGTAGTAGATATACTGGAACAAGTACTGAATGTATCTACAGAAGACCCTAAAGCAATAACTATTATAAGGCAGGGTTCTGACCCTGACTGTGACTTAATAATCATTAAAGTGGGTTTCTTAAGTTTGTATAGTAAGATTATTGAGAACAGGGGTCTATTGGATGCACTAGGTATATATGTAGTTACTATGAATGATTTTTCCTACCAGATCATTCCTAATCGCAAGCCATCAGCTAAAACAAATCAGGAGGAACTGTTATTTAATGTTACAACCTTTAATAGATTTGATTTACTGGATACTCAGCCAAACTGACTGACAAAAGGAAAAGACCAGCATTTAGAAACAAAATCTACTCGTATGTTATTAATCTCTTGGAATATTGTGGGTTTCTTTTCTAAATTAGTGGACCAAGAATGGATACAGTATATAGCCAAGTTCAACATTGTGTGTCTTCAGGAAACATGGCATAATAAAGACCAAGAAATGTTATTAAATGGTTAGCAAATCTTCCAAATACCTGGAGAGAAAGTTGCTAAAAAAGGGAGAGTAGTAGGGGGGTTAATTACTTTAATTAAAATAAATCTGAGTATTACTGCAGATATTCTATATACCAACAAGAATATAATGGTTATCTATATTCAATTTAAAAAAGGTAAAAACTTCTGCCTAGCAAATGTTTACATTTCTCCTTTTAATTCTAAATCTTATACTCCCACACTTTGGGACCAATTAGAGGATTTTATCCATAAGAGCTGGGCAGTAACTTCCTGTGAAGACATATTACTCTGTGGTGATTTTAATGCAAGAATTGGACATTATGATGGTTATTCTGATAACTATCATAATTGGTGTCACTCAGAAGCCTTCACGTTGCCTAGAACAACAAAAGATTGCAGACTGAACAAAATGGGTCAGAAACTAATAGAGTTATTAGCCCTATTTAATCTAGCACCTATTAATGGTAGGATCTATGGAGAAAGGGAGCCCAATTTTACTTATTTTTCTGTTAAAGGTCCTTCAATTATAGACTATCTTTTCTGGAATGGGAATATGACAGAGTGGGAAACTATGAAGATTCCAACTAGGGGTGAAAGCGATCACCTCCCTCTTGTTTTACAAGCAAAATATATAGAATGTATTACTGATGTCTCCACCGAACTTACACAGTTTGTGATTTGTAATAACAAAATTAAATGGCAGGATAATTTATCTCCCCTAATTAGAAATCTTCTGCAGGATTTGTGTATAAAGCTAAATGATGAGAATCTGGGATATGGGCTCCTGCATCAGCTTTTATTCTTAAGTCTTGAGAATATAAAAAAATTACTTCAGTCCTCAAAGACTAAAAAAAGTATAAAGAATGAAAATAATACTTGGTTTGATGAGGAATATTGTGAAGAAAAAAAAGAATTGAACAAAAAAATTAGAAAGGCAAGACAATATAAAACCAAGCAAAATCTTAGAGAATTAAATAGGTACCGAGAAAGTATAAGATGTTTCTTACATTTAAACAAGGACAATATCAACAAAAGAATTGGGTCTATATGCTTAAAGCTATTCATAATAAGGATTATCAAACGTATTGGTTGTTAGTAGCTAAGGGTACAAATAATATTAAATATGAAATAGATACTTACGTTTCATTCGAAACTTGGGTCTCTTTTTATTCTACAAAATATTTTTCCCCTAATGTTGAAACTGTAGGAGTAGTATTAAACTTTAATATGCAAGTTTTTCATCCATTTTTACCCACAGAAGTGTATCTTGTCATTGCATCTCTTAAATAAAGGAAGGTCCCGGGTCCCGATATGCTCCAATCTGAGGTATATTTGAGTGCCCCCGCTTTATGGTCTGCAGTTTTGACTAAATATTTTAATTACTGCATTCAAAAATTGGTATTTCCAGACTTCTGGAAGGGTGCAGTAATAATATCACTATATAAAAAGGGTGACAAGACCGATCCCAAAATGTATAGGCCTATCTCACTATTAGATAGCCTTGGGAACATTTTTCCAGACTTATTTTAAGTAGACTTAAGGAACAGTTATTATTATTGGGGGATCTTTTTGATGCTCAAGCTGGTTTTAGGGACAGATATAGCACAACTGATAACTGTTTTATAATTAGACATTTATATGAAAAATATGTTGTAATTAGGAAACAGAAACTTTTTGCTGCCTTTATAGACTTTAGTACAGCATTTGACTCAGTTTTAAGGAACATATTGTGGGACACAATGAAAGAAAAATGTTTTACAGAGGAACTGATAGCAATTATTAAGTAATTATATTCCTCAACTTGGGCCCAAGTAAAGTTAGGTACCAGGGGACATTTTCCTCAACTTTTTCTACTAATATGGGAGTTAGAAGAGGTTGTGTAATCACACCACTGCTTTTTTGCATATATATTAATAAGTTATTGTGTGACTTAAACTCTAGTAATACTGATTCCCCTAAGATTATGGAAAAACATTGTGGTGTACTGGCTTATGCAGATGACCTGGTCCTGTTTTCTCTAACCGAATCTGGACTGCAAGCTAAGTTAAATATGCTTGCAGTATTTGCTGGGGAGCTTAATTTGTCAATAAATGTTCAAAAAGTCAGGTCCTCCCTTTAGGATTGAAAGGTAAAAAAAAGAAATCTTGGGAGTTGGGATCTGCTAAGCTAGAAATTGTAGATAGTCATATATATTTAGGATTACATTTGACAAGGGATGGGAAATGGAACAAACAGCTGATACAACTCTTGTAAATCTAAAGAGGACAGCAAATTTGTTACTTACATTTAACAGAAAAATATGGTGGGAATATGATCAAGCCACTTTTAACTGCAGTACGGCTAAATATTATGCCCAAGCTTTGCTTAACACTGATATCTGGTATCATAATAAAATGAAAATATTAGAGATTCCCATAAATAAATTGTCACGTGAAAGCTTAGGATTACCCAATTTTGTTCCTGTTGCTGTGCTAAGGGCTGAGACAGGTTTCTTTCCCCTGCAGGCATCAGTTGATGCCAGAAAGATTCATTTCTGGATCAGAATTCTTCAACATGGACAAGATAGATATACGGCCCTATGTTTAAATGAAAAATATACGTGGTGCTCCCTTGGTTATCTAAAATCAGAATGGTTATCTTTGATATTTAAGTTATTACAGAAAGTAGGGTTAACTCACTTGTACCAGTATACAGCCAGAGGAATTATCATCAGCCTAAAATATCAGTCGTTTATTGCAAAGGTATTTAGAGAACATTATAAGACTTTAGATCTAAATATCATTAACAAGCTGAAAATGTTCCCCTTTTATAAGGCAAATTATTTTGGACACTTCTACAGATATTATCTAGATACTCTTACAGATGTAGAACATAGAAAACATTATACTAGATACAGGCTGGAAGTATTCCCAAACAATATACTGGAAGCAGTTTATAGGAAAAATACTTCTGTCAGCTCCAGATACTGTTCTTGTACCTGTTCCACTCTGGAAAATTTGGAACACGTCATGTTTGCCTGTAAATGGTATGATGTTCCAAGAGCAAAATGTATCTGGCCCTTATGTCAAACTATTCAAACAACAGATCAGAGTATTTTATTGGCCATCTTTTTTTACTTCTAATGATGATACCGTAATTAAGACTGTGGCCAGTTATTTGGTAAATATATCCAGAATACTTTTTGGAAAGAAAAATAGATGAATTGGTACCATTTCTCTGAAATTATATTCTGACTGGAGCAAATATGATCAATATGGTGTTTGGATTTGTGTTATGCTAATAGGAAAATATTGCATTTAACTCAATTCTGTTTTTGCACCTTGCATTTTATGCACTTTAGGGATGTAATGGCAAGTACTCATATTTTAGCGTATTTTGTATTTATTATATTTATATATTTTTTTAAACAGGACATTTACTTATTTTACTTATTTACTTATTTATTTCTATAGAGAGTATACACTGTAAAAATGTTTAGGTTTTTCTTATTTTCCTGTTTTTGCTTATATACTGCTGTAAATTGACTGTGTACATTGTCATGGTTTTTGACCGCTCAATAAACTTGAAACTTGAACTAAGTACACTCAAACAAAATGTGCCATCTCTTTTAAAGCACGTAACATTTACACCTACCTTGATGTTAGCCCGAGCACACAGGTCTGTCAGCTCTGATTTCTGAAATACAAAGCAGACATAAAGGACCTTAGAGGTGAATTTGCATTGCTCTACGTATGCCAAGCAATAGTATTATTGTATGGTGCCAAACACATCTTTTTAAGCCTAGATCAAATTTCAGAGTTTATAACAACCCAGAAGAGTAAAAAGGGTGATGCTATATCAGTCATTGTCATTGAGCTCAGTGGGCTGTCTGGACACAACGATTATGTACAATGTTTCCCATAGTAGAAGCTATTGATCTCATTGCAAATATTGGTACTGTTACACCCCAAGATAGTAATCTTCCAGCTTTGTAGGTTATGTCTCTTGTTTCAGAAACCACTATTCCTGAAGTGACAGTTACAAAAGATGAGGCTTACAATACAGCCTATCTGAGGATATATAACCACAAGTACCAAAACCAGAACAAAAAGCTCTCAAATAGTATGGACTAATTGACCAATCAAACTTGATAAGACATGTTTCTAATGTTTCTTTTATGCACTGAGATGAATTTCAACTATTTGTGGAATAGCCACAAATTAGATATTTTCTATTTAATATTATTCTGACAATTATTTTATGTTTACTGTTAATATGGATTATTATACAATAGTCACATATGGAATGATATGGACTTACAATGATTTATATAGACAAATGCATATAGATATATTGTTTGAATTAATATTTTCACAGTTGTTTAACTATGTAACATTTATAGCTGGTTTAGATGATAAACAGTTGTACACTGTGTAATCCTGGTATTGTTAGTTAATATTTTTTCTTTATTTGTTCACCTATGTGAAATAAAATATAGGAGTGGTCTCCTATAAGATAGACCTAAAAACAACAGTATTTGTCAGTCAGACAAAATTTTCAAAATATTAGTCAAAATTTTCCAAGGGCTGCATCCATTTTATTGGACATGGCCGTACGTCATTCACCTATATAGTTAGACCAGCTAAAGGCAGTATAGCGTAGTGGATAAGGGCACTGAGCTGCAAACTTGGAGACCTGAGTTTGAGCTCCATCAGCCCCCACTTGCATACTGTGTGACCCTGAGAAAGTCACTTAACTTTCTTATGCTCCCAGATTGCACCTGAAAACAAGTTCTGGCTTAATGTGCCTTTCCCGGTTAAACAATTTTCCCTTTCTGAAAAGTGGGTCTTACTTCTGGATGCAGTTGCTGCAGTTTGTGCTCCGAAAATGATGCTTACATCTAACTTTTGATGCATGCAATGCATAATTTTTTGCATAAATTGGCCAAACTGTCACAAATGTGAAGGAATGTTTAAAAATATGCTGCAAGCATCCCAGTGCATTTGCTGGGATGCAGCACATGTACAAAATAAAGATGCAAGTGCAGCATCCATAGCTTTGAAAATCCCCATCTTAGTTTTTAGGCAAAAATTAATTTCTGGCATCCTCTGAATTATCCTCAGTGTATTTTTTTAATTTTCTCAGATAATTTTAAAATAGTGTGTATAGCTAATTTCAAAATGAATGACTCATAATTAAAGATCGCTGCCACTTGCAATTTATATAAATCTATTCCATTGAGGTTACCTAATGAATTTAAATACTAGAGTCATACTGTGGATGTATTAGGATGGTGTTACCACGTGCTTCTGATGGAAACAGCACTTTACAAAGATATTTAATTTTTTCATGGCCAGCATGAGTGGGGACTTTCAAATGTCATATCTTCATTCAGGAATTAAAGAAAACAAAAGTTAAAATTGGTATACTGATGTTTTTACCAGAATTACACTACTGCTGAATAAAACCACATGGTGACTAACACATACTGCAGCTTTCTTGGGAATGCACTGTCTTCTTGCTTCATATGAAAAAATCCTGAATTATGAGGTTTTAATGATGCACTAAAACATATAAGATATTAATACTGGTTTGTGACACTGGTAGAAAAGTGCATTATTTTGATTTTTATCAGAGTATGGGATATAAAATTCCCCACTGCTCTGGTACTGGAACCATATGGTTTAATAGTTTGCATGCTTATTTCATAGAACTTCTATTAATTAATTAATTGGCTTCTGTACATCTTGTCACTTGTTTTTAGTTTGGATGAAGATTTTTTATGATGCATTTTGAGTTATCTGTATGAGTATAAATAGAATTTACACTGAGCCAAGTGAACTGGTCCTTCCTAGACACCATAACCAATATTGATTTGGCATTACAGAAATTTAGCAACTGAAATTCAGTTGTAGACTGCCCCATGGAAGGATGTATTAGGAATAATGACAATAATCGCATAAGCAAATTCCAGCACTACCCACCAAAGTACAAGACACAGAAAAGTCAGCAAATACTGATTTATTCACAAAAAGTGCACAACACCTCTTACAAAAAAGGAGCACCAGAGAGACCCACAACCTCCTACTGGTTTTGTCACATAGGCATCCTCACTGTTTGTGAATAAATCAGTATTTACTGAATTTTTTGTGTTTTGTACTTTTGGTGGGTAGCACTGGAATTTGCTTGTGCAATTACAGAAATTTAGCGAGTTTTGTGGTGAAATCTGTGACATACTTGCTCCTAAATGAAAGGTAAGAATTGTGGCTCACAAGAAAGAATGGATTACCATAACAATCTTGCTAATCATGAAGACTAGAGATAAAGGAAATAAGAACTTTAGGAGTCTAAAGAACAAAAGAATATTACAAGACTATAAACGTCTCTGTAATAAGTATAAAACAGCAGTCAGATGGGCAATTTTTTTTAGGTGAAAACACTTTAATAATCTGGGAAACAAAAACAAATCTGGCAGATCCTCAATAGTCTTTTTGGAAGGGAACAAAAAAGGTGGCTCTATTACTCTTCAAAGTGATACTGGTCTTATTACTAATTCGATAATTGTTGCTAAAGCCTTTATTGACTATTTTGGGACTTTGATAGGTATATGATGAACAAAAATTCCTCTTGGAACTGGAAAAATTAAGATGTTTCAGATGATAATTTGTTTCCAAAATGTTACTTTTGCCGTGTGACTCCTGACCA
This sequence comes from Neoceratodus forsteri, assembly GCA_016271365.2. Classification (NCBI taxonomy): domain Eukaryota; kingdom Metazoa; phylum Chordata; order Ceratodontiformes; family Ceratodontidae; genus Neoceratodus; species Neoceratodus forsteri. The sequence continues at coordinate 1,198,448,145 of CM028131.1, read as the reverse complement.
ACTAAATGACTATATATTGAGGTATATTCTACATCCTAAAACTGGATCTGACATTATTGGTTATGGGATTCTAAAAATGGTCATTAATGTTCTTGCACAACCTCTTGCTACTATTTTTAATTTTCCCTTTGTCATGGGGTATTTCCTCAGTCATGGAAGTTAGCTATGGTTAGACCTACCCACAAAGCTTGCTGTAAAGATGTGGTCTTAAATTACTGAGCAGTTTCTCTTCTTGCACCCATTTCTTCTTGCACGCATTTCTAAAATATTGGAAAGAACAATCTTTGATCAGTTTACATTACTTCTCACACCATATAAAGTAATTGCTACTGCCAAACATATTTTTGGGATTCTCTCAACATGGAGACAGCCTTGCTGAGATTCATCGGTTGCATGCACACTGCTACTGATAAAGGGTACTGTGTTGCAGCTGTTTTTGTGGACCTCACCAAGGCTTTTGACCTTGAGGACCATAGTCTTTTAATTGACACTCTACATGAAACACATTTTTACTCAGATGTAACTAAATGATTCTGTAGTTATTTAAGCTCTAAGGATGAAATAACCATAATTTCCGGTTGTGTGCCATATTGTCTTCCGATACAGTGTGGCATTTCCCCAAGGCTCAATTCTGGGTCTCTATTATTTTCCTTATTTCTGAATTCTGTACCACAATCTTGTAGATCTGCAGAAGTCATCTTATACTTGATGATGCTGTTATTTTTACTATGGGTTCAGTGCTAAGAAATGTGGATTTTAGTTCATTTAAGAACTGATTTATTTCTAGGAACCTAATCCTCAGTACAGAAAGACCAAGTCTACTGTATGTGTTTTTCTGGTCCAAGAAAGGAATGAGAAGATGGTTTATCTGTTACAGACTTGAGGGGTGAAGTTATTGGACATGTTGAGATCTTTACGTATTTGGGTGTGGTCTTGAAACAGCTCTTTCCTTGAAGCCTCATATCTATTTTGTTATTAAGGCCATACATCAGAGGCTGGGTTTTCTGTTGAGAATTCAAGATTTTAATTCCAGAATCTCAAACATTTCTGGCCCATAGTCTATTACTTTCAGTACTGAACTATGGGCTACCAATTTACATGGGTACTAGAGGAATGTTGCCTGCTAGATCACAGGTTACTTTCAACAGTATTTGTTATTTTGTCTCATATCCACCTACTGTAGGTCTGTCCATCATTTTCAGTTACCCTGGGTGGTTGGATGCCTTACGCTGGAGGACAGGCTGAAACTATGTATGGGCGTAATGTTACACAGATCTCATCTTGGGTTATTTCCTCAAATCATAGATTTACTTTTTACCTGGACAGCGAATTCTTTGGTAAACAGATCTCAGCATAGAGTCACCTTTAAAACTGCTCAGTTGAAATTCACTATGGGGCAAGGGTTTATCATATTTTAAGTTCCACCATTTTACAGTCCAGTTCTAACTGCCATTACTGATTGCTTAAGACTCTGCCCTTGATGGTGAGATTGAAAAAAATGGTTGCACTGAAGAAATAATTGCACACGTTAATGAGCATTTTATATTTTGGTATTTTGTATTTGGATGTTTATGTATTTTTATGTACTTGTCACATAAGAAAAAGGGTACTTTCTGCTTGTCTTCTAACAAGTACAAAAAATGAAATGAAATAGCACAATATAGCATTTACAATGCATTATTTCAAAATAAATTTATTGAAAAGCATTAATAAACTATTATGAAAGAAGAAGGCAAGGGTTTCAGTTCTTCTAAGTCTTTGGCCCCAATTGGGCCTGAATGGGGAGGTGGAAAAGCCTGATAACAATCAAGTGATCCCATGTGCTGCTAGTGTTGGTGGGGGGCCAAAAGGTGCACAGTTGGAAACATCTGGTGCTGAATAATATTGTTGGCCTGGCAGTTTTTCAACAAGAAATTATACATCACAAAGCTGTGACAGATTGTAAGGACACTGCTTGACTATATTACTCCCATGCAGTAGTAGTAGTAGTAGCAGTGGTAGTAGTAGTAGCAGTAGTGTAGTAGTAAGTTTATTCTTAATACAGAAAAGGAATACCCAAATTGATCTGTAGCTCATTTTTAACAGGTTTCCAAATTGTCATACACAAAATATGAAAGACAGGTTCCTGGCTCAGCCGACCTCAGATAAAAACAAATTATAGTAGTAAATGTTTTGATTATGGGAGAGGTCACCATACAATGCAGGCTAAATTACTTTTCAGGAATTGGACATATCTGACCCACTCACCAAAAAATGTTCATAACCAGTTAGTTTCTTTATTTTTATGTTTTCACATCCAGACAACATAAGTCTTATGTTTCAGGTATTGTACCCTTCATCAGAGAGTCTGGTTTCTACAATACATAAATAATAAATATTCACCACTTAAAAACATCTAGTTTGTTGCTTATATAACTTGTATACTAAACTTATTAAGAATACTGAGCCACCCTTACTCGCTATTCTTGTATCTTTGTCAAAAAACTAATCCAGCTTTTCCTTCTTTAGTTTTTTTATCTATAAATAAATTTACTACAGTCTATTACTTTGCTGCTCTCCTTCCTTCAAACATCATTTCAATATTACTTATCCCAATATTAGCAAGTGCGCATCTGTTTATGACACTGGACAATATTCATTTTTGCAGGCCCCCTTCTCATTTACTTCTCCTTTAATTTTAATCTGTATATTGTTTTCAACAGTTTCTTATTCAAATCACTTCCTTCCAAAAGACCATGGCCTGGATATTCAGAAGGGTTGCGCATGGCACAACATAGTTGCACCATGCGCAACCCACTGATGCTCCCCGGCGTGATATTTAAATGGGGATTGAGCCTGGCACAAATCCCGATGCACCGGAGCGCATCAGTAATGTATGTGGTGCTCATGGGGGGGGTGTGCCCACGCATACTCCGCACATCCCAATATTCAGCCTGGGATGTGCTGAGCCCATGCATGCACAACCCCTACCTGCGCTGCACACAGGTGAGCCAATAAAAAAAGGAGCAAAAGCTGGCCACCCACAGGTGAGCTGCCGTATTGCAGGGTGCAACACGGCAGCTGACACCTGTGGGTGGCCACCCGAGCTCCAGCTGCACCTTCGCGGCAGCGCCCCCATTCCCGATCACGGCCATACATAGATAAAGGATCGTCCTATATCCCTGGTGGTCCAGTGGACCGCTTGCAGCCTGATCACGGACATATGTAGAATAATATAAATGTCCTATATCCCTGGTGGTCCAGTAAATCTCTCGCAGCCCAGGCACGGGCATAAGTGTGTTTAAAACCTTTAACACTATCCCTGGTAGTCCAGTGGACCGCTTGTAGCCCGATCATGGGCATATGTAATAATAAAAGCAGTCCTATGTCCCTGGTGGTCCAGTGGACCACTCACAGCCCGATCGTAGGTGTCAGTAAAACCAATGCCACACCACACCACTCCAACCCTGGTGATCTAGCGGTACCCCTCCCCACCCACTCCACTGAGCCCCACCAACCTGTTACCCCATGGTCAGCGGTGGGAAGCAGCTCCTACCCACTTGCTGCCCTGCCGCCTGCCCACTGACACCGTATGGTAGGGCTGTATGTCGATTGGTCCACAGTTTGAGTTATCGGTGTGTAGTCTATATATGATATTAGTCCAGATATGTGAATGGATCCATTCACATATCTGACCGTGTAGTATGGTAAGGTTGCAAGCCCATTGGCTCACTGCCAGGACCAATGGGCGACGGCCCACCGCACGGTGTCAGCCGCCGGGCGGGGTGGCAAGCGGGTGGAGAGCTGCTGCCCACCACTGACTGGGGGGAGCAGGGTGGTGGGGCTCAGTGGGTGGGTAGAGAGGGGTGTACCACTAGATCACCAGGGTTGGAGTGGTGTGGCATTGGTTTTGTACTGACGCCCGGAATCGGGCTGTGAGCGGTCCACTGGACCACCATGGATATTGGACAACTTTTATTACAACATATGCCCACGATTCGGCTGTAAGCGGTCCACTGGACCACCAGGTATATTGGACAGCTTATATTACAACATATGCCTACGATCGGGCTGCGAGCAGTCCACTGGACCACCAGGGATATTGGACATGTTTTAACATTTACACATGCCCATGATCGGGCATTGGGGCACTTTGCCGCGATGTGCAGGGGGCATCGGTCTCCAATGGCTGCAGCCTGGCAGGGCGCAAGTCGCCAGGAATTGGCACACCTGCATGTAAATAGGGCCATAATGACATGCAAATGGACCCATTTGTGCCTTGCATACATTATGACCCCATTTGCATATGCACTTTTGAATATCGCAGTTGTTGCGCCTAGCACAACGGAACTTGCACTAGCGCATTCCCCTGCTCCAATCTGGCCAATTGCGCTGGCACAGTGTCACTGTGCCATGTGCACTGCGGGTGGCCAGGGTTTAATATTCAATGATGCTGTGCCATGGCGCAGCTCTATTGAACATCTTCTGTCAACGCCCCTGCGCAGCCAAGTTTCGCTGCACCCAGGCATGCGCCACAGCCTGGCGCAGTTTGAATATCCGGGCCCATATTTATAACATGTGATAACACTTTAAACATATTCACCTTGTTCCATCACATAATGCTGTATGTTCAGTATGTTAATAGGAGTGGTGCTGCTGCCTAGCAAACAACATAATTTAACTTTGTTACTTATGTCTCTCATAACGCTGATAAGCAATATTAATTTTCCTCTCATCAGTTCAACTACTTTCTACTTGACAGTAAGTGGTATAATTCTTAGAGCTATATTCTACCCAGACACTGACATACCTCTTACTTTTCCCAATCCTTTTCACATCTCATCAGCAATGTGACCTTGTGGTTCATATTATGGTTCATACTATGAAACACGAGGCGTGAGAAGGCTATATGCCCATAATTGCTCCTATGTAAATCATTCTTGGTAGTAGCTGATAACATTACTAGATAAGATGTATTTGTCTAGTTTATTATTAAATTCTGACCTGGTTTTGCTAATGATAAACTCTTCTGGCAAGGAATTCCATGGGTTAACCACCCTTGTTGTATAAAAGTATTTTCTTTTATTGTGTCTAAGTTTGTTTCCCATTATTTGTAGAGGATGTCCTCTACCCTTACAGAAATAATTACATGAAGTGTTTTCATGTAGCACACATAAAACTACCCAAGTGATATGAGTGCTGCAAGTATGATTTAAATGTTAAATTGGAACAGATTGCAAGCATATGGTATGCATGCAGCAAGCAAGTGTGGAAACCATGATTTTTATGTTAAATTGGGAAAGACTGCACACATGTGGCATGCGTGCAGAAAGCAAGTGGCCACTGATAACTGCACACATAAAAGTTAAGTGGCTTGCTCAGGATCACACCATACACAAGTGGGGGTTAATGAGAGTCAAACCCAGATCTTCATGCCTCCAAGTCTCCTGGCTTGCAGTTCAGTGCCTTTAACCACTAAGCCATACTGTCTGCACACATATGGCTCACTTGTACTTCAATACATACTGTATCTAACTACATCTGCACGCATGCAGCATGCTTGTAGCCACTGTTATGCTTTTCAGTTTTCTTCTCTTACATATCTCAGTTTCACAGTTGAACTACAGCACACAGGCCAATGGAAACACATGTTCTTTTTCCCACCCCAATAAACAAACGTACCCAAAAAACCACTTAATTACTTCTGTCTGGCCTGCTCTCCTACTATTTGCTCTTCATATTTCTGAATGCTTCCACGCAAACCGATTTTAAGGTGCAAACACAAAAGTAGCAGTAACTTGTCACACACACCCACCCACCTGGCCAGGCCCCCCCCAGGCACACACACTGTAGAGGGTATGGCCATGCTGCTACAGACAGCCCATCAAGTATAGATATAAGTAAAAAGTCTATTACTTGAGTACTAGGGAGCCAGAGGCAGGAGTCTTCAAAAGATGATGTCCATGTGTCAAAGTGCTGTGGCGTACACGCTTGAAATGAAAGGAGTTATTTTTTTTATTACTATTTTATACATTATGATGGTGAGTTGGAAAATAATGAAGGTCACTGTTCTACTAACAAGGCCCTTGTTAGTCAAGTGGTGGCCTTCATTAATCTCTAACTCTCCATCAATAATGTATAAAATAGTAATAAAAAATACCCACATTTATTTCAGTGGTGCACTCCCCTGCAGTCTCCTTTGCCCTTTGTTATAATGTGCCTGAGCATGGGGGATGTGGAGGTCAGCTTCACTTGGGGGGGTCATAAACCTGACTATAGTGGGGTTCCAATAGTCTATGCATACCATACCACTCAACTGTCCGTGAATGCAAGGGACAGCTCTAGAATGCCTGTAACATCTCTAAAAGGTGCAACTTATTTGTTTTGATTGAAAAGTGATATGCAACTCTGGAAAAATTCAAATGTATAAGATTCAACTTTCTATACCCCAGAGCAGTAGATCAGATTTGGGCTTAAACCCACCCAGTTACTAACCAATTTTTTCTCTGGCTGAAGTTTTGCCCCCCAAAGAACTTTGTCTTAATTTTTCTTCTCAACTCCATTCCATTCAATACCTATCCCCAATGGGTCAAGAAGCCACCAAAAGGTGAGGAAAAGTGAAAAACACATCAATATTTCAGTCCTTCCTCCTTCCCCAATCCCCCTGTAATAAAATTAGTCACTTTTACTTGCCCAGCCATATGGACAGAACCTGCAGCCTGTCACAGAGTGCCACCAGCCCAGTTTTCAGTCCGCTCCCCCCTCCTTCTGCCAGAAGCCGGATGCTAGAACAGACCATCACAGGTCTCCAATGTGGCCCACGACCAAGTCACCTCATCAACCAAATCCATGCAACCTGGGTTATGTGCTTCTTGCTTGGTTGCTGCTGTGGCTGCTGCCACACTGCACTGCACTAATCAAGGCCTATGAAGGCCACCTACACCGCTGTCACCAATGCTGCTAAGCCTAACTTGCTGCCATGGGGGTCTGTGCTGTTTTTTTGTTTTTTTTGCAAGGCAAGCCTAGTAGAGTAAGTAGGTAGACTCGTCTCGAGTTAGCTTTTAGCTCATCCTCTGCCCCTTCAGCCCCTAGGGGAGAAGGAGATTCACTAAGAGTAGACCAATATAAATATGTTGCCACAACACTGCTATTGAGAGTTCATTGCTCACTGACTCCTCCATGCTGTAGTGTGCAGTTTGTCTACTCTGTGGCAAGAAAGACAGTGTCGCACTTGCAAGACTCATGTGCTCTTTCTTGGCTGGAGCTCATCCACATCACATATGATTTTACTGCCACTAATAGGTGGAGAGGGTGGACAATATGATACAGACACAGTTGAGTCTGTAGAGTATCTACAGCATGAGTACACATAGGCCAGGTGGGCACTTATTGTGCAAAAACTTGAATCCAAATTTAATGCCATTATTGCCACACCATAAGAACAATCTAGGCACAAATATGGGGTTGGGGGCAACTGCACCCCTCTGCCCTGCCTAAATGGCACCCCTGCTTAATGGTAGAAATTCATTCTTAGGTACTAATGCAATGATTTCCACTGTGTTCTGAGGTACTGTATCTCCATGTTTCATGATGTGTCCTGATGATCATGTGGGTTAGTGTCCCTCATTGTCCCTCATTTTAACTGTTCATATCCCTCATTCCAGTGACAAAATGTGAGGTGTGGTGCATGCTTCTAAGACCGTACTCGGCACAAAGAGTGCTGAGCATGGCATAGTGTATATGCTCAATGCAGAATGACAAAGAGAAAGTAAGTGAGCTGAAACAGTCATGGAGAAACACATTTGTAGCACTAAATATGCATAAGGGATTTGCATGGTCCAAAATGAAAAGGATAGGCTTCACAACACAGAGGCCCCTCTTCATACATCTGGAGTGGGGGATGTTGACTGACTATATCATATGCTTTTAATGCAGAAAGCAAACAATACTTTACAAATGAATGGTGACTTAATGACAAAAATTAAAAGCCATTAAACAACTTGCAAAAGGATCAGAATTAATGAGTTTACCTGATTTTTATAGGAATTCAAATACAAATGTATTTTAATGACTCTAATTGCTAGCAGTAGTACAAGAAATAGAAAGTGTTGTGTGTTGTTAGATGAGATTTGCACCAGCTTAGCTGCTGCACATATGGCAAGTGTGCAGCATGTGAACCTGATGTGATGTTTAAATGATGCTCACACTAGCCTAACTGCTGTACTCACATCAAGAGTGTAAGACACGTACCTGATGTAATTTTTAGAAGATGTTCACACCAGCTTACCTGCTGTGTACATGTCAAGCTTGCAGCATGCGAACCTAATTTGCTTTTTAGACCTGGTTCACTTAGGATCATTTTGTGTATGTGAACTGCATGCAAACATTGCACAATTAAGCATGTGGCATGCATTCTGCATGTACACAGTACACCTATATTTCTGTAAGGCTAATTTCCTTATTGCTGGATTTAAAGGAGATCCCTAATTCTGTCAAAAGGAGGGGATCTTGCATCACATCATACATAGACAGTAGGTCAACCCATATGTGTCTTGTTTCAAAGGACATTAAATTCAGTGACCGTAACTGTGCATCATAATCTTTGCCTTCCATTTCTTTTACTGACTTTGTGAATTTCCTTTGTACCCTTTCTAACCTATCTCTGTCACTTTTTTTGTAAGTTTACCAGAGTTGTGGTGTATACTCCATGTGGGGAAGGACATATGATCTATAGAGGGGATCATTATATTTTTATCTCTTCATGTGATATTTCTTGTTATTGCCCATATTACTTTATTGCTTTTGGCCATTGCAGTGTTAGTCTGGAGTGACGTGCCCTAATCATTAGACATTTGAATTCCAATATCCTTTTCATTACAAGTTAAATGTATGGCAACCCCACACAGTGTTTATGTGTGCAGTGAGTTTTCTTTACCTAGATGTATAAACCTGCACTTGTTCATGTTAAACTTCATTTGCCATTTGTTTACTTATGGTGATACATAGTCAAAAGCATTTTGAAGAGATTCGATATGGACTAATTTTTACATGGTCACCCAGGTTTAGTATCATCTGCATATTTTGTTATCCAGCATGTTATTTTGTCTGTGAAGTCAGAAATAAATACTGTACTTAAGCAGAACAGAACCTAACACTGAGCTCTGGTGGACTCTGCTAGTGACCCTTCCCACCTCAGAGTTATATCCATTTATGATCACCCTATGATACCTCTCATTGAACCATTCTATAATCCAGTTTATTATGTATTTATTTATCTTTGCCATTTCCAGATTTTTGAGACTAGCCCAGTGTGGAGTAAGGTCGAAGGCTTTACTGAAGTCTAAGTATACAATGTCACAGAGGATTTTATTATCCAGAGAATTACTTATTTTTTTATGAAAGCATAGCAAGTTTGTTGTGCAACTCCTTCGCTTAATAAAGCCAAGCTGATCATGAGCTATGACTTTTGACAGAATGGCCACTTACTATGTTACAATGGTGGGTGTCACAATGTTGATATGGAGTATGAAGAGTAGTCATACTACATATGCCCCCTTCCAGATGCAGTACTATTCCATCAAACCTTGTAGTGGCAGGTGAAAATATAACAAGGGAAAAGAAAGACATGTCTTTTAAACAGGAAGAACAAGCTGGTTTTAATAATTGATTTATTTTTATTGATTTAATTTTGGTGACCTTGTGGGCCCATTGAGACCAAGGGTCCCTTTTTGAGGGGCTACCCGACATTAGTTACAGATACCAAAGGCACAATATTTGATAAAATGCACCATGAACAATATAAGCATGATACAGATAATGGTATTTTATGACAGAACTACATAGGACAGTATAAATGAACAAGTGTACTTATGCAGGCTGTTACATATAGCAGTTGTGACAGTACAGGACTAGGTATTAGTTACATACACTGAGTATAATTTATATTTATCCACATAACATTACAATGGAAGTGCAACATACATCTGAGTGGTACATAGGGAAGCAATTTGTTATCACATCATAGAGTACCACATTAGGAAGAGCAGGCTCGGGGCACTTTGTCTAACAAAGTCTACTAGTGAAGGGTCAACAGGTGCAGGCGGGCTTATTTTTGGCAGAGAGGAGTACTTTTAGTGAGTGTTTAAATGAGGGCAGTGAGGGTCAGCTCTGCAGGGTGTAAAGGAGCTTGTTCCAGAGCTGTGTAGCTCTATATGTGAATGACCTTTGACCAGCAGTCATGAGCACTCTACCTACTTCCAGAGAGGGTTGTGAGGAGGAACGGAGTGTTTTTCCATGATTTCCATGAACCATTAAGTTCTGCAGGTGGGTTAGATGATTGCTTAGCATTTTGTAGACAAGGCAGAGTAAGGGATGGTTAAGTTGGCCTCAAGGGAGGGCCAATTTAGGGATGCAAGTACTGTGCAGTGGTGTTGCCTGCTTTCAGCCTGTTCTGCACACCTGCCTACCTTGTGATAGAGCATTCTGAGTCTAGTAAGCTCAGTTTCCCATAGAGATGTTAGTATAGGAGCTCCATAGAAGAGCGACAGAAGCAGGATGGAGTTAGCTGCTGCATGGCAGCCTACATTAGTGAGGTAGGCTCTGAGTCTACATAGCAGGTCCATCATTTGGAATAGTAGCTTGGTGGTGCACGCAATAGGAGTTTTGAATGTTAGTTAAGTAGTTTTATTGATCAGTCAAAGACCTTTACAATTTAAAAATGTATTAATACATAACACAACATAAATATAATACAGTTATTATAAAGTACAAACTAGAATTTCCTTAAAACAAGTACACTGCGATCACATCACAATAAGGCATTAATATTTGCTAATTCATTCAATATTGCACAAAATTCAATTTACTATACATTCCAAGTAAAAGCTCCAAAATATGGACAGAAGTTAGAGTAATATCTTAATTTTAATTCATAATTTATTTTCCCTTAGTACACCATTCTAAACCATAAAATACTTTATAAAAACGTTAGAGTTATACAGAAGTGCATTCCTCTTGATATAATATTTTCTCATGTTGTACTCAATCAATACCATCATGCTTGCTCTGCAGTTGATTCATGTTTGGTTTTAATTTTCATTATTGCAACAAGACATTTTAATGTATTTTCTATTATTAATTTATCACTCATTGCAAATAAGATGTTTAACAAAGTCATTTTATCAGTAGTTTCAATTCTGTTCCAAACTGGAACCAACCAGAGCTTTCTAAGATTTTTATACCAAGGGCAAATCATCATCATGTGAAATAACTTCTAAATGTTTGTTTGTGCATGAACAATTAGTGGATACATTATTTGAAGCTTTTTTATACCTTACTAGGAGAACATTACTTGGAAATAATTATAATCTAAATTTTGTATACAATTGCCTCTGTTTTAAATCTGTTAATAAATCCAAGTAGTCGCTAAAGAAAAATGCAATATCATTTTTACACAGCCACAGTGCTATTTTAAGTTTAGAAATGGATCTTAGATCAGACCATATATAGTAATTTATAATTTTGTTTGTAATATATGACTTATATTTTATACTAATAGTTATTTTCTTGTCCAGAAACTTTCTCAGGAATACAAAGCCTATATTTTCTAAAATACTATAAATTTTGAGAAACCATTTAGACCTCTAACAACCCAGACTGTCTTTAAGTGCAAGAGCAGGTAATCTGTTATAATCCATGGATAGTAATTTGATCCAGTAATTTACCTTTTTTGAATTTGAAAATGCCATAGTTCTAACAACATCAAGTTATGCACGTACCAATGCAACAGGAATCAAATTATTTAAACCAAAACTAGTTCTAAATAACTTATTCAAAGGAATTTCAAGTGTATTAAAATGATCATATTCCCATATTTCTGTTTGATATAATAGTTGAGCATAACACTTGGCCTTGACTGCTTCTATTAAAGATTTAATGGAGTTCCCACCAAACTTAAAATTAAAAAGTTTTAATGAATTAGCAGTTTGTTTCAATTTGGGTATTAAGATATTAACATGCTTAAACCATCTACCATCACAAGAAAAATGTAAACCCAAATAAATATAAGATTTTACTGTTTTAAGTTTTTTGGGACCAACATTCCACGTAATATTTGTTTTGTTTGATTCAAAAATCATAATTTGACTTTTTGCCTTATTTATTATTAACTTATGTTTATTAGTGTATTCATGTAAAATGTTTAATTTATCTTGCAGGTCCTTCTGGGTTAATGAAAATAGTACAAGATCATCTGCGTAAGCTAAGGTGGCAGAGGTTGTATCTAGAATTTTAGGAGAATCTGTTATTGAACACTCAATGGCCAAGAGGAGATTGTTAATATAGATGCAAAATAATATGGGTGCTAAAACATAACCCTGTCTAACACCTCTGTTTGTTATGAATGATGATGAAAGTTGACCTTGGGTACCCAACCTAATCTGGGCCCATGTGTCTGAGTATGATTCTTTAATGATAGCAATAATATTTGGATTTATGCCCCATTCTCCCATAATCGTCCATAATAGATTGCATGAGACCATATCAAAAGCAGAACTAAAATCTATAAAAGCTGTATATAGTTTCAGTTTCTGCAATCTGACATCTTTTTCATAAAGATGAGCAGTATAAAGCAATTATCTGTGATACTATAACCTGAGCGAAAACCTGCTTGGAATTATGATAAGTCACCCAGTTCTTTTATCTGTTCCTGTAATTTCTTGAGGACTATTTCTGAGAATATTTTACCACAATTATCCAGAAGTGAAATTGGTCTGTACATACGGAGGTTCGACTTGTCACCCTTTTTGTAAATAGATATTAAGACAGCTCCTTTCCATGACTTTGGAAAATCCAACTTTGTTACACAGTAGTGTAAAAAAGGTGTAAGGATTGTTGTCCAAAAAGAAGGAGAAGTCAAAAATACATCTGCTGGTATTAAATCTAGACCTGGAGCTGTGTTCTTTTTCATAGATGTTATTGCAAAAAAAAAAAAAAACACTTCTGCATGTGAACAGAAAATAATGGATGACAGATCCAGATCTACCCTAGGTGAGGACGTCTGTTCGCTTTGGTCAAAAAATATTTCTGAATAATACTCTACTCAGGCTTCCAAGGATATAAAGGAATCTATGCTGTTTCTTTGATTATGAGTACCTTTGGCCACCATTTGCCAGTAAGCACAATGATATTTGTTTCTAATGGTTATCAACATCCTTTCCCATTGCACCTGTTGAAATTCTGTTTGTTTGTGCTTAAGCAATTTTTTTATATGATTCCCTTGCTTGGTTTAAAGCCCTGTATTGATTTTTTTGTTTATTCTTATGTGTGCATCTGATTAATTGATTTAGTTCTTTTTCTGCATAAGAGCATTCATTGTCAAACCAATTACTACAATTCTTAGATGACTGGGGAGTAATTTTAAGAATTTCTCTAGTATCTTCAAAACAGTTAGCTAACTGTTTGGTCAGAAAAGGCCCATTACTCATGACACAATCAGAACTAGGGAACAATATGCCAACTAAAGTAACAATATTATCACTATGCTCATATTTCCATTTAATTTTTACATTAGTTCTTATCTCAAGGTTATGGTATTGAGGTTCAGGCTGTTTCAGATCCAAACATTTATATCTCAGAATCAATGGAAAATGGTCACTATCACATCTTGATAATACTTTACACAAGTCCCATATATCCATGGAACTATTCCAGAATAAATAATCTACCACCGAGGGACCAATAGAGTTATAGTGTGTATAATTACCCTTGGTATCTCCTACAATTCTGCCATTAAGTGGAACTAAATTATATGATTCTAAAATATCAATTAACTTTTTTCCTTGTTTATTAATTTTAATATCCTGAGTTCCTAGTCAATTTATCAGCATTATCAAATTTCCAATTCTGGATCTCATTATCAGAAAAAACATTGTATTTGCCCAGTCTTGCATTACAATGACTGCATAGCAGTATATTTTCACATGCAGTTGTTGCCCATGTTTTATGAATGGCTTCTTAAAGCTCTTCCCAAATCTCTGGATAATAGTACTTTGAACTATAAGGAAGAGTGTAAACATTAATAACGCAAAATTCTAAAGAGCTGATTTTAATATTGTTTGAGAGAAAGAATTTGTGAGTAAATGTTCAGATCTGATTTCCTTCATAATCTTAACCCATGTAACTAGGCCACCAGATGGCCTATTTAATTTAACTTGTTTTTTGCCTGGAGTTTGAAAGGTGCAATATCCATTTAGTGTCACATCATTGTCCAGTAAATGCCAGGTTTCCTGTAAGCATACTATTGTGGCCTTATTCAAAAACTCTACACATTCTTTATCAGCAAATTTTGCAGTTAAACCAGCTATATTCCAAGATAAAATTAAAGCATGTGTATTTTGCCCCAGATCACTTGGTTTATCCAGTGTACCAACATTTGTGAGTCAGTTTTCTTGTGAGCTTAAAATTTCAACCTGATTTGATACAGAAACATTAGATGATATTTTAGAGCTTCTTACTTGTTCCCTTCTGTTCGTGTCATGAACAGCAATATTTTCCTTTAAATTTCTACTTGATCAATAATCTTTAGTAAAAGTTGCAGAAACCACATATAACCCCATTGCATCTAACATTGTCAGATTATCCATAATTTTATTATACAGACTGTCATTATTTACTATAATCTGTACCTGATCAGTTTCCAAATCTGCCTTACACCTACGTGTACTTTATTCACCTTGATCCTCAATTGAAATATTTAACAGTTGCTCCAACAGATCTATCAGTAATAGTTTACGTTTCTTATCATTTTCATTACCTGTTCTATTTAACCCATAAAGAAACAGGGTTCTAGAGACTGAAGGTTCTGTTACTGTCTTAATAGGGCAATCTTTGACAGAGCTGGGAGTACATAAGATATTACTATCTACAATATGTATCCCAACAAGATCTAATAAGGTAGCCCTTGCTAAAATTTCATCTATGACTTCCCTCTTCCTAAAAGCTATGTCAACTTGTCCTGTGCTGTTGACATTTTTGTGTCTATAAATCTTACTAATTTCAATTTCTGAGGCTGTGATTTTCAGTGTGTGCATAAGAAGATTAACCACATTTTTGAGTTTGCCTGGATTTTCATTTGAAACAGTCTTTAATCCAAATATACTAATGTACTTATCATTATTTATCAGATAGGCCTGATTCAGTTGTTTCCTATTAATGAATTCTATTGATTATCCACAAGCTCTTAATGATTTATTATTTAACCATATTTGATTTGCAATCCTGGCATTGGAACAAAAAATATACACACAACTATGGAAATCACAGTCTCTCTCTTTCAAGATTTATACAATGTCACCTTCTTTGATATCAGCATTTGTGGCTGTCCTTAAAAGGTGCACAATCTTTGTTTTATTCTGATAAGAAGAGATTGCTTGATTCCAAGTATAACCATATAGACAAATAATAGCACAATCTAAAATATCAACTACTTTCCTGTCATCTCCCAAAACTTGAGGGGATATTTTTTATTTCCTTGCCGTCTGAACTATCTATCAAGGGAGACATATGAATTAGGGTCTCATTTAGCCAGATGTGCAAATCTTGTCTAAAGGCCCTCGGATCTTCTTTAAATAGGTTCTGTTGATTGATATGGGTCAGAAAATCCATAGGAATCTGATCATCCACAATTTCAGTTGATTTTTGTTCAATCAACATCTCTGAAATTGACTGATGATTCTTCTGATAAACAGGATTTGCAACCTCCTTATCATTGTGTCTCATTTTTGGGGGCTCTATAATTGCTGAAATGGGACACTTTGTCCTAGGCTTATCACATTCCTGATTGTTTCATGTTTTTCTGACTGGGGTAATTGAACTATTATCTGCTTTCTTAGTCTTTTACTATTTTGTTTTTTTTTGTTCTTTTATTATTTTTGGGGAGAATCAGGAATATGTAAATGGAAAAGTCTGGTCTGAGCTGTAAGACTTCTTCCAAGGGTATAGATGGAGAACCAGTCAATGGAATTAATTTGTTCAGCTTCCCCAAGGCTTCATCCAATCTGGAACCATTTATTGCTAAATTGCAGTTTAAAGTTTCTAGCTCATTATAAACACCAATCAGCTGATCAAATATCATTAAATGAGCTACATGGGTATCTCTTATTGATTTCTTTAGCTCTTCATCTAAACTGAATGGATAAGAAGAGACAAAATCTTTGTTCCCCTTAGTACATGTACACTGATTAATATGTGGACTGGAAAGAATGTTATTATTATTTTCTTTTGTTTCAAGAGTTTTTAAACCTTCTATTGTTTCTTGTATACCCATTGTTATGTCTCATAAATCAGTGTTCTAGTTGTAATTATTTGGGACATCTAAAGGCTCAGGGGAAAATCCAAAGGGTTTGTTCCAGAACTCTCTGAATAGAAATCGCAATACAGGACAATGGATACCTCTTTATGAGGGGCAGTTAAATCCTTTACCCTAACAGCCTTATCAGCCAAATCAGCATTAACATCTTTACTATTCTTTTTGACTGTTTCTACTGAAGTGTTTGAGAATTTGCTATGTACCTCGGAATTCCAGGAAAAATGTCCTTCTCCAAAAATGTTGGGAGTTGATGAAAGTCTAGAAAATTCTTGACAGGGTTCTGCTCTCTCTTTCTGGTTCTCCTTATCAGATATTTCTAGAGGAGCATCCATCTTAATCAGATCAAAACCATAATTTGATCTGTTAATAGAGGAATTTCTTATAAATAAATCACTAATCCTAGTTTGTTTGAGCTTTTTCTGTTTTTTCCCCTTTTTCCTTTGGTCTTCTTTTTATTTATGGATTTTTTTTCCCTCTCTTATTTTTCAAATTCTCACCAGCCCCTATACGAGATTGATTGATTCATTCTGAGTCATTAGGTTCATTAATTAGCCTATATTGGGTGTTAACAACTGTATCAGAAATCATAATGCAATCTTTTTCTGTACTCTGTATAATCATTGTATCATGACTTGAACTAAGATCATATGATTTCAAATTACAAATTCCTTTGTCTGAATTTCCAGTCTGTTTTCTAGTATACACCATTATTCAAGCAGCAGGTACCAATTTTCAAGAGAAACAGAGCAAAATAACAATAACACCCCTAATAATCCTTAATAATAATGTAAATAATGTCTTAGAAAAAACTCCTTCCCTTTCTTTTGAACACATTTAAAATGATTCAAGCAGTATTGCACAGAATTGTTAAAAGTCACCAGAAGTATGATTAATAGTTAGTTTTTGTAGATACTGGTAGTTCACAAAAAATGTGTGTTGAAGTTACTCTCATTGATTTTTCTCCTTTAATTTGCCACCAAAGCGAAGGTATTTCAATTAGACTTTCAGCAGCTTGCACAATGGTAAAAATTTCTGAGAATATAATTCTAGAGTCTAAGGCTGGTAATCTAGTTCCTCCCGGTGTGCTCCAAACTTCCAACACTGTATTTTGTTTATGAAAAAAAACAAACAACATGGTTTGCAAAGGACTGTTTAACTAAGAAGTCTGTAAGCACTTCATATACAGAACCAGAATGTTTTTAAATACTAAATAAACACGTTCAGAGTTTGAATGCAAAACCCTAATTTGGGTTAAAGGCTGTATAAACACTTTCCAAGGTTACTAAAATACCTTTAAAAAAGAACCATTTTTAAAAGTACTTACTTTTGAATGGCATAGATTGACCACCTAGCATCTATAATAGTGTGATCACTGCTTCTGCTTCTGCTTCTGCTCGGTTTTAATATTAACTGCTGAGAAAAAATGTCTATCACTGATGGCTCACTGAGCAAAGCATATATATATACAAAAGAACAGCCGCACGTTCGAATACTAACACTGTTCAAATGTTTGTGTTTCAGCCAAAAGCACTGAACGCATAAAATTTTCTGTTTTGGCAAAAAGCCGTGGAGTATCAGAGCAGAACAACAGTCTGGCAGGCTAGCACACTAGATCTGAATCTGAATACCCAGACTAGCTCATGCGCTATATGTATATCTCTCCAAGTCACATGAACACATCAAAGGCCAGTGGTGCAAAAAATAAAACTACAAAGCTTAAAAAACAAATATCAAATCTTTTAGCCAAAGGAGGATTCTAATAATACTTTCCAAATTTTAACAGCAAATAACTATTCCTCACTGCTCACACACTGTCATTCTGTTGCCTATTTCATCACAAAAGCCTGTGATCAGATATACACCAGGTTCTCCCCCATAAAGTGCACTACTAACTATAAATTAACGAGGAAGATTCAGAGAGTAAGTAAAGCGAATAAGCCCAAAGGTAGAAGATACTTTCCTTTGAGATTAAATACAATTGATCAATCGGTAACTGCAAGCACCAGCTATGTTTGTCCTAAAGGGAAAAGAAAGTTATGCAGCTCCACCAGTTTGTGGCTCAGCTCTTCTGTTACTCAGCTGCTCAGCTATTCAGCACTGAACTCTCAGCATCAGACTCTCCCCATTTCAATTGGCTCTCATCACAGCACTTAGCCCAATTCAATTGGCCTGGTTCAGCTTTTACTCAGCTTAGCTCGAAAGTTAGTCAAGTAATCAAATTATCCATCCCAGCCATCTGAATGACCTTCTCTCCCCTCTTCTGGTCCAGCACCAGTGGCCCATCTTTCCATGGTGTTCCTTCCAGAGCAGAAAGAGGGACGGGGAAAAAAAGCTGAACCAACAGATGGTGCAACAATAAGATATTCTGGTAAGGCTGTACTCTCAGGCAGTATATGGCATACCTTTTAAAAATATAAAACTCACTGTATGGCCCTGCAGCATTGTATGTCCTCCACAAATGCATGTGCATGTAGTCAGCACACTCTGTGAAAGAAAACTGATAGCAGAATATCTCCAGTTCTGAATGTGAGTTCTTAGTTCAGTAACATTCCAAGGTACTTTATTTTATCAACAACTTCCAGCCTGGTCCCTTTGTCATCAGAGATCTTTCGTAGCTCAGTTCTGCCCATGCCTAGTTTTCTAGACTCAAAGAGCATGGTCTTGGTTTTCTTGGCGTTGAGCACTAGGTGGTTGGAAGAGAGACATTTTTCTACTAAAGCAAAGTCCTCACTTAGCCCTGTTTCAATTTCTGCAGTATCATTGCCATCCCTATACATGACTGCATCATCTGCATACAATATTGTTTTAACTTCTCCACAATTAAATGGTTGTTCATTAATGAAGAGGGAAAAGAGTAGTGGCCCGAGTATGAACCTCTGTTGGACACTGTCAGTGACTGCATGGTTGGAGGATAGACAGGAATTCCACTTGACTGACTGTGGCCTATAAAGCAGCTTCTAAACCAGGCAGTTGCAAGGTGGTCTAATTCAAGGCTTTCTAATTTGGTCAGTAGGATCTCATGATTCACCAGGTCGAAGGCCTTGGTGAGATCAATGAAGTTGTCTCCTGTGGCTTTTTTATCATCAATGGCTCTGAAGATGTCAGTGGTTAGATGTACCACAGTTGCGTCTGTACCATGATGTTTGCGGAAACCAGGCTGGACAGTAGTAAACATGTTGATTGTCTCTAGGTAAGCCATCAGCTGATTGTAAACTAGCCTTTCTTAAACTTTATCCAGGGCACTAAATATCTAGATCAGAAGATAGTACTCAGTCATGTCCTTGGCACCAAATATATGGACACAACATGTGCAGTTTTCTATTTCTCTGGAACTTCCCCATGGAGTAGAGACATATCGTAAAGCCTGGTCAAATGAGTAGCAAGTACTGGTGCTGCAAGTTTAAGGAGCTTGGGTTCTAACATGTTGTGTCCTGCAGATTTGTCAGGTTTTATTTTAAGTAGGTGTTTCAGCACTTCCTTTCTCGGAAATAGTGTGACATGGAAAATGGGGTAATTGGTGTAGGTTGGGGTATTTGCAGGGGAGTTGGATGAGTGAGCTTTGAAATGATCAACTGTAGATCAATGAAGAACTTGTTGAAAGCTTTTGCAGTGAGTTGGGGATCCCTAATGGGTGTGTTGTTATAGTGTATCTACTGACTAGAGGCAGCTGTTTATCCTTTTAGGAGACCTTTAATTTGGGCCCAAAAGTGTTTCTGTTTATGTAGATTCCTTGTCTGTAGGTCTTTTATGTAGCTGGTTTTGACTTTTTTCAGCATGGACTTGCATGGGTTCCATATTCACCTGTATTCATGCCAATCCTGTGGTGAGTCAGTTGTTTTGTATGTGCTCCAGGCCCTGTCATGCTTCTTCATCTGGCTGCAATGGTCAGGGGTGAGCAGCTTTAAGCATAGGCCTTTATACCTCCTTTGGATAAAAGGGGCATGCTTATTGATAACTGATGTAAGGTTGTTAATTAGGAATTCTAGGGGTAGGTTTGCATCTGCCATGGTTTCCAGATCTTCCCAGTTTACATTGGAAAGGCCTTCTAAAAAGGCATCTCTGTTTAACTTGGAGTAGTTTCTGGTTTAAAAGATCTTGGTGGGCAGGGCTAGGGAATTGATTACTCCAGGTACAGGAGATGGGGAGTGGTCATTCAAGGAGTCAAAAAAGATCCCAGCAGCTTTAATTCTTCCTGGCCTGTATACAAGAATCCAATTGAGCAGAGAGTGGTTCCCTGATTTGTTGTTGAGCCTAGTGGGCTCGTCAATTATTTGGTGAAGATGAGCATCACTAAGTAGTTTTTTTTGTATTTTTTATTTATTGAAAAGTATCAGAATTACAATCCTATGAGTCAGAGACTCATTTACAAAGACTCCACATCATTGAGAAACAATACAAATACATTAAATACAAATACATACAATATAATATTTGTACACAATATAATGTAGGTACAGTCTTCAGATGTGGTAATACATTCAAAGTCAGGGAAGTACATAAGCATTGAAAAATATGTTACAAGAAAGGTTAGACTCTTTTTAAAAGCATTTGGGCATTTTTCCAGCCAGTTAAGATTGAAGTCCCCAGTATTATTATCAGTTTGTTTGGTGATATTGTTCCGAAGCTTTCCAGAAGCTCAGGAAGGGCTTTCTTGGCTACAGGGGGAAGGCTGTAATAACACATTGTATTTTCCAAGGTTGCACTAGATCTTTAAAAATGTCCTGTTTTATTGTCTTTTCTGCTTGAAAACGCATACTACAAATGTAGGGATGTAAAAAGAGGACTTTGGAATATTGTGTGTATAGTGTATAGAAGTAGCTGCAGTATTCTAAAAGAAAACCTAGCAGGGTTCTCTCAGTTATGGTGGGTGAAATTTCAGCCTTGTGCAGAGCTGTTTTCAAATATAAGCTCATTATACTGTGGAAATGTCTGTAAGTTCCAAAACAAACAATAGTTACATTAGCTTAATATCACATAATAGCTTTAACTGTGACAACACACT
The DNA here is from genome assembly GCA_016271365.2 of Neoceratodus forsteri. Taxonomy (NCBI): domain Eukaryota; kingdom Metazoa; phylum Chordata; order Ceratodontiformes; family Ceratodontidae; genus Neoceratodus; species Neoceratodus forsteri. The sequence continues at coordinate 1,198,426,798 of CM028131.1, read as the reverse complement.
AGTACACTTTGAGTTGACATATTAAAAGATCCAATCAAACATAAGTCAGTATATCATAAATCACATTTGTCAATTATGTATTCTTTTCCCACCTGTATAGTATTTAAGCATGTATTATAAATGGGTCTCATGAGTTTTTTTAACTGCCGCCTAACTTGCTAAAGTGAAAAACATACAAGTCACACAAGTACTTCCTCAATTCTTAGTCCACCTATATTATGCTAACCTTGTGAATGACACATTTTTTTCAGAATTTGAAGATTCTGGGTTTTTTTATATATATATTTTAAGACTTATTGTTTAGAATCTAGTTTGACAATTGGGTAATGAAATGCTTGCCTCTTAAGACACATTCTAATCCCCATCCCATACATTCCAGTTGTGGTCAGGATCCAGCTGTTTCTTCCACAGATACTTAGTTTTGAAAGAAGATCGATTACCCAGTTTGGCAAAATCAAGTGCTGTGTTCAGAAATGTCCCATGTCTAATTGTCTGAATTCTTAGTCTCATCATATCACAATATTTCACTTATCTGAGATACAGTATTACAAGGGTGATAATGCAAACATAATGTTTGATCACTGTGTAGGGCAGCTTTGCTTAACTCTGTTTTGTAAGTACTGTATGTAACATCTGAAAATATGGAAAAAAACTTCCAAAATACAGGCCACGTATTTGATGAAAAGAACAAAGGAAAGCAAAACAACTAAGTGGATTCCAATTGTTTTAGGCATAGACATCAATAATGGTTGATGTTTCTGAAAGAAATTACAGTACATTCCACTTATATGTACATCAGATATACAGTATGCACATTTCGGTTATATGCACAGAAATGGCATATCCCAAACACAATCATATACACTTAATAATAAAAAATGTGCTTGTAAACACAACACATTTTGGTTGTATGCACACTTTTTCTTCTGGACAGGGGCTCCACAGCCATTAATACTGTTAATCACATCTGGTAAACAGGTGCTAACTGTGCTGTCTGTGGTTAAATAAATTTAAGTTTTTATTTAAGTTTTAGTCAGTTCCATCCTGTTTGTCAGAGCGAGCAACCATGGAGAAAACAAATAGCATAAACAACTCAGAGTACACAACATATGTTGACTTGGCACATTTTTCAATGGCGTGTCAGCGTGGCTCAGTTGGTAGCACATCCGCCTCTGGACCAGAAGGTTGTGGATTCTTGTCCCACACTAGGATTGGACTTTCACCTAAAAATCGCTGGCATCCGAGTGCAGTATTCGGGGGTGCTGTACTGCTGGGGTGTGCCGTCCTTCGGATGAGACGTTAAACCGAGGCCCCTTTTACCCATCCTGGTGTTGTCCTAGTGGGTGTCCAGGTGGAAGTAAAAGAACCTAGGGCACTGTTTGCAAAGAGTAGGGAACATTCCTGGTGTCCTGGCCAACATTCCCCTTCCCATAAACTGGTTCATGCAATTATCCAGGCTGTGTGTGGGTGATGATGTGCGATATGGCTGCCACCACACATTCAGTCACTTCACTACCAGTCTAGCATTGCTTGTAAAGCGCTTTGGATGTATGAAAAGCGCTATATAAATGCTGATTCTTCTTCTTCTTCTTCAATAAAAGTAAAAAGTGACTAGTAAGTGAGAAAGTGTGTTTTACTCAGTGGCTCCATTGATTTCAATACAATTTTGGTTGTATGCCATTTCAGATGTATGCACAAAAATGTGGCATCCCAAGCATGTGCATATACTGTAACAGGAATTAACTGTACCAGAAATATTCATATTAACTTCTAAAATTGGTCTTTCTTGCAATATTGACTTCTAAAATTTAAGACATGGGAAATATTTCAGCTTTCCAAAAAAAGAATGACTTCCAAATCTGCTCTCGTGGAAGTTGTTAACTTCATCACAAATATATGAACTGAAACCCTGCAGGGTAGCATGTCAGCCTTAAACTGCCTTTCAGGATTGGAATAATGTGTTTCAGGTTTTCAGAGATGTGCCTTGCTTCCTCCTTCAGAAGTAGCTACAGTTTTGTCAAGCTCAGTCTCTGTCTTGTAAGCGATGTAAATGTGACAATTTGCATATACTCCACTGAATATTTATATTGGGGAGCAAAATACTCACTATTCATTATTTGGTATTCAGGATTAAAGGGACACTGTCAACCCTGTTAGGCCTCAAATTTTCCCAAGTTCGAGGAACACATCTTATGATTGCTCACATTCTGTAGAGATTGCTGATATAAAGTATTCAACCCCCTTGAAAGTTGTCAGATTTGTCTGAATGACAAATGATACATTGAGATTTTGTTCTGTGTAATACTTCATTTAAAAAGACTGATCCTCAAAATAATTATTTTAAAGTGACATTGGTTTTATGTTAGAAAATATTTTTAAGAAAAATAAATAACTGAAATATGTTGTTTGCATAAGTATTCAACCCTTGTGCTCTGGAAGCTCCAAGTTTACACAGTTGAAAAATATTGCCCTAACGAGGACACAATTGGCTTACAATTGGCCTCACCTCTGAAACATTAAAGTAGCTCACATTTTCTGGATAACCCCCAGTTTAATGACAATTGGTCAGACTGTGAATCTGAAGAAAGGGTGTGAAAATGAAGACTAAAGAGCATTCTAAGGAAGTTAGAGATAAAGTAATAGACATGTATAAATTAGGAAAAGGGTACAAAATAATATCCAAGTGTTTGGATATCCCAGTGTGCACTGTTGGATCAATAGTGAGGAAGTGGAAGCTGCATCACACCACCCAGGCACTACCTAGACAAGGCCGTCCCTCAAAACTCAGCATCCGAACAAGAAGGAGACTAGTCAGGGAAGCCACAGAGAGGCCAACAATCACTTTGAAGGAGCTACAGAGTTCAGTGGCTGAGAGTGAAGTGAAGGTACACCAGTCAACCATATCAAAAGCTCTGCATAACACTGGCCTGTATGGGAGGGTGGCTAGAAAGAAACCATTACTCAAAAAGAACCATATCAAAGCACGTCTGGAGTTTGCCAGAAAGCATGAGAGTGGCCCAACTAAGATGTGGCACAAGGTTTTGTGGTCTGATGAGACCAAGATAGAGATTTTTGGCCAAAATTCAAAGTGCTATGTGTGGCGGAAACCCAACACTGCCCATGCTCTCGAGAAACACCATCCCTACAGTGAAGTATAGGTGGCAGCATCATGCTGTGGGATGCTTTTCATCAGCAGGGACTGGGCATCTTGTTAAACTTGAAGGAAGAATGTATGGAGCAAAATGCAGGGAGATACTGCAAGAGAACCTGCTTCAGTCTGCTGAAAAACTGAAGCTTGGGAGAAACTTCACCTTTCAGCAGGACAATGATCCCAAGCACAAGGCCAAAGCAACACAGGAGTGGTTGAACAACAAAAAGGTGAATGTCCTACAGTGGTCAAGTCAAAGTCCAGATCTCAATCCCATCAAGAATCTGTGGCACTGTTTGAAAATTGCGGTCCACAAGTGTCACCCAACCAACCTGAACAACCTGGAGCAAATCTGCCAAGAAGAATGGGCAAGAATCACTCCCGAACAGTGTGCGAGGCTGGTAGATATGTACCCCAAAAGACTTAAAGCTGTTATTGCAGCAAAAGGTGGCTCTACCAAATACTAATGTGTAGGGGTTGAATACCTCTGCAAGCAGCATTTTCCAGTTTTTAATTTTCTTTAAAAGATCTGCGGATGGATAATTAATTTTGGCTTTGACAATATACTGTTGGAGCCTATGAGTTTGCAATAAAAATACTGACTGGAATAATATATGTAAGTCTCATTTATAATCCAGACAAATCTGATAACTTTCAAGGGGGTTGAATACTTTTGCAAGTCACTGTAGCTGGCTGATTGATTTTTGTTGTATTTTTTACTTACAAAAAGTGAAAAAATGACTGTCCACCATACTGGTGTTGCCATAACAAAACATGTTTGTTTACGTTCCTTGATCAGCTCCCACTGTGTCTTTCCTGGATTTGGGAAAACACCCTATGCAATCTAGACACTCAAGATGCAGTGGGAGGAGAGAAGACTATGGTATTCATAGTGGCTGCGCTATTTGGGGGTGTTTGTCATGTTGAGGAAGTATGCAGTAAGGGTAGATCAAGGATTCAAAACAAAACAAAGTTGGGTATAATTACGCCATTTGCATGCATTCCAGTTCTACTAAGAAGGGGAGCAGATAAACCAACCAGCAACATCAGTAAATTTACCAGAGGTAAGCGAGCATAAAATGTTGGTTTTCAACAAGAAATAGTATGATGCAAATAGGGTTGACAGTGTCCGTTTAATAAAAGAAAAGCTTTTAAAAAATATTTCCCCTCCCCTCCCCAGGAGGCCAGAACTATTCTCATGGTCACCAAACCTTCCCTGGCCTGCAGTGCCCGACCCTTGGCCTCTGTGGCTCCCATAGAAATAATTCAAAAACTGTAGATTTGGGGGAGCAGGCACAGAGCCAGCTCATGGTACCATCTTTATAAGATGATCCCCTGCTTAGCCCAACTTGCCCAAGGCCCCAAAGTTCCACATTTTGCAAGACACCCCTCCCACCCTGAATTTACTGTACATCACAGGTACTGAACATGCGGAAATCAACATTTTCAGTCAGCCTTAAAGGAAGATGACAACTCATAATAAGCACAAAAACTAGCACATAGTGAACTGCCAAGAAAGTAAATAAATGAAAATGGTGACTGCATGGGCCTACTCTTATGCATTTATGACTAACAAGCTTCCAAGAACATGGAAGGTCTGATACATTTTCTCTTCCCATTATATTGCGGCATCTTCAGTGGGAGGAGTCATGTACCAAAGTACACTCTTTAAAGCAATCTATTAAAATGATATGGCCTTTAAAAACTGTGATGATTCCATACATGTATCTCTAGTTATCTGCTTGAAACCTTGATTTATAATTTAGAACATTTCAAAAGTGATCCAAAATGTTGGTACATAACATAGAAATCTAATTTCCAGATTTAGCACCAACTTCTATTTGAAATCCATAGCAACCCTGATGTACGATTGAGGAAAGGCAATATTAAGCAAATATCTTACCTAGATATATTTAAGTCAAAGCACACCAGCTGACCATTTTAATATGCTTTGTCTATGACAGTCTATAGAGCAAGCACTTAAAAGTGAGGTTGGAGCAGTTTGTGTCATTCAGTGATGCTAAGCAGAATGATTGGTCAGATGTGGCCAGATATTGCAGGGTATGCCTCACATGCCAGGGGATATAAAGCCAGGCTACAGGACTGATGCCAAGATTCAGACCAAACTGTTGGGGTATATTAGACAGGCAGGGCTAAACCATGATCAGTGGCAGTGCTGTTTTGGCAAAGTGCTCTCTTGTAGAGGAGGGCAAAGAAGGCCACATTCCAAACCTGGTCCAGTAGTAGGCGTCTGTGTCTGGTGTGGAGGAAATAGAGCAGGATTTACAATTGTCTGCCAAACAGAAGGTTTACAATTCCAGGACAAATAAAATATTTGCATCCGTATTCACTTTTGACTGAAGGAAAAGGAAAATTGGCAATGCAAATGCCATATCAAAGAAAGACATTAATGCCATGGGTAACTTAGTGGGCCTCATGCCTCTGCCATGTGTTAGTGGAATCAATTTCCCAAAGCCAGGAGGGGAGGGGTGTAATGAAGAGCTGGCAACTAGGACAATTATGAGTCTAATGTTAGTATGAAGAACACAGTTTGTGTTCCTTCACATAGACAGGAGGGGATTAACAAGGTAAAAATGAGGGTTCATGGGCAAACTGTTTCAGGGAGAGGTTAGAGCAGGAATGCCGTTTCAGACCTTTTCACGAGAGACACGTCTAAACTTTTGGTGGGAACAGCTTCAAAACAAAGTGCGATAGACAGAAAGTGTCAATGAGAGCAAGGCTACGAGAAAGCTAAACATCTATGTTGCAGAGTCTGAGAAAAAGACAAGTTCCAAAAAGCAACATTTTAGGGATCAGAGTTGCATGCAAAAGTTTAACTGCATCTGAACCTGCCCTCTATATGAAATATGAAAAGCAGTATAATGCCCTGTAATCAGTTCTCCAATACATACCCAGTATTTCTTTCATATCCTATCTCATGAGTCAATGTATATTTATCAGTCTGGATACTGGAACATGCCAAGCAGTCTTATGAGATGACATACAAGGAAATCCAGGAGACCAAACCCAACTGTTGGCAACATACTGAAAGTGATAGAGGTATCCATGCAGGGAGGTTACACTTGAGGCCTGCATCTGACATAGGTCTGAGACAGAGCAGATGGAAGAGCATATGTGAACGTTAGACACTACTGGATTGGCTCAAGAAAATCAAAGCAGGCTCCCCCATGCAAGCAGCACTTATGATGGTGCAGAGTCAGGTAACAAATGGAGGAGCAGTGACTGATGTTAATACCAGGAAAGCTATAAAGAAAATAATAAAAAATAGAACTATTGAGCACTTACAAGAAAACAACTTTAACTAATTGTCCCAGTATGGATTTTATAAGCAGACATCATGCCTAACATATCTTTTAAATGTCACTAAGGAAATGGACCTTGGAAAATCTGTGGGTGTTATATATGCAGTAGTATCTGAACTTCAGTAAAGCAGTTGATTATATACCACACATGAGGCTAGTTTATGAACAAGAGAACCTAAGTATTTATTTTTATTATTTGTTTATTTATATTTCCTCTATTTATTTAGAAAATAGTATCTACCATTTTTTTTTTAAATTTAAGAAAGTGCAGCAATGAGACTTGTGTAAGGTCACACAGTACACAGTGTAAAATAGGTAGCTGTAGGATTCAAACCCAGGTCATGGGATCTCTGGGTTTACATCTCTGTGCTTCAACCACTAGGCTATACTGCCTCCCCCAATAATCCCCTACTGTAAGTATAACTGGAGTGTGATGAAACTGATTTAAAATTGTTTACAGGTAGGAAACAGAGGTCATAAAAATGGTAGCTATGAAGATACAGTAGTAACTGGTAACAAGCAATGAAATGCTGAAGGATTTGGACAGACTTGGGGAAGTGGGTGGAGAAATAGCAAATAAACTTTGATGTTGAGAAATGCAAGATGTTGTGAAATATTTAGCAGAGAAGAACATGAGGGCAAGATACTGTCTAAATATTCTAAAGGTTACTTAAACCACTAGGAAAAAGTTCTGCAAGTACTGGTCAGTTTCAAGCTTAAATGGGAGCAGCAAGGTGGGGTCACAGCTAGTGCTGTGTGGAATGCAGAAATCCACTGGTGGAATTAGAGTGGAATGGCCATTCCACTGGTGGAATTTCCACCAGAATTTCACTGGTTCTTCAGCAGAATTCCACCTACTGTATTCTACAGAATAATATTCCACAGAAAAGCAATTTTTCAGTGGAAAATTATTTTGCAACAATTTCTGTGGAAAATATTGAGCTCCTCAGAATAATATTCTGCACAACAGCATTTTCTTCTGTGGAAAATCAATCCACAAATATTTTGTACTGCGAAATTTTACCATTCTGTTTGTGACAAAATTCAGTGGAATTTCATTCCGCTGAATGTTGTTCCACCTGGATTTGAAAATTCCGCACAATACTAGTAGCAACTACCAAGAAAAAAAAACAAGCAAAGAATTGTCAGAAATTTGTGAAATAGCTTTAGAGACAATAATGTCCCTTTATTGATGCTTGACTGAGCCCCACCTCAAATAGGATGTATAGTTCTGGGCCTCAGTTCTGAGGCAAGATATTGACATGATTAAAAAAGTACAGAAGACACGATCCATGTGCCTGAAAGTTTGAATAATATGGTCTATGAGGACTTGGTGACAGAACTGGGGCTCTTGTTATGAAAAATAAAAAGAAAGAAAAATCGGACCAAATGCAGTTCTTCAAGATGCACAAGGATGTGAGAACAAGGAGTCATGATGACACTGCAAGGATCAAGATGCAAGGAAAATGTCAGGAAGAGTTAATTTACAGACTGACTGTAATAAACATCCACAGCTAGTGGTATCAGTTGATACTGCTGCAGCCAGTAACAATTTACAGTACATCCAGCTAAATTATGACATATAATGCTACATCACAGGAAATCACATTGACATGAATGGGATCCCAGTGATATGTTGTGATATATCACATTATTTCTGGATATATAGCAACTTGTCACTGGCTACAACTGTGCAATAACAAACTTTAAGTTCAGACACACACACGCACCCCTTGAAGAAAAAATGGGTGACAAGGTATTCCCACTAAACTGCTGGGAGGGAGGAATTTAATGGACCACTGGGGTTCTTCCCTTCCAAAAGCTATATACATATATATATATATATATATATATATATATTATGGTAGCACGGGTAGTGCTACCATAGTTAGGTTGAAGAGCCATTTACATGTTAAACCCAAAATTTTGCACCTTAATAACTTTGCAACTGTTCAATGGATTTTCCTGAAATTTGGAATACAGAATCAAGACCCATATGCCTTAGGATCTGCCAAGTTTTTTACTGGTCAGATGTACAACTGCGGAGTTATTAAGCATGATCTGTGCGTGTGTTTACGCTTTTTTTGGAATTCTACGGTCACGCCTACGGATCACACGGTTTGTACGACCAGTCCAAACTCTTCAGGGAATGTGCAGCAGGGGTCCCTGATGTGCCTTTCGAAGATTTCATGAAAAAATATTAAACGGTTCAAAAGTTATTCAAAAAACAAGTTCCCATTATAAGTCAATGGGAAAAGTTAACAAAAAGTTCAACACTTTCGCAAATGCACTTTTTACTGTCGCAAATGGCCCTTTACCTGTCGCAAATCCACCATTTTGTTTTCAGTTAGTGATCAGAAAAATGCTTGGCATTTAAAATTGAGACCCTCTAGCAACCTAATTCTTTTTGTATTCACCTAGTCGGGCCCTGAGGATGCTAGCCATGTCTTTATTTGGGGGTTAAACACCCCAGAAATATGTTTTTCAGATTTCTGGAAAAAGTACTTTCACAAAATAGTGTCGCACTCATGAAAGTGTTGCTAATTTTTGTGAAAGCTTTCGCAAATCATGACACTACTTTGCGACACTATGCCCAAAATAACAGTAATTCTTTGGCACCCCGCTGCAAAAGAACGGTTTGGAGTTTTGGGCTGAAATTTGGAAGGAACGCAGCTGACATCTCACAGATGTGCCTTTCGGTGTTTTGCTGAAAAAATATTACATTACATTACGGTACTCCAAAGTTGATGCTTTTTCCCTTAGGATAACATTACAGCGGACGACACATTGCAGCAATCGTTTGGCGCCCTGCTGCAAAATAACGGTTTGGTTTTTTGGGCTGAAATTTGCAGAAAACACAGCTGACATCCCACAGATGTGCCTTTCAGTGGTTTGGTGAAAAAATATTACAGGGAGGCAAAGTTATGGCAGTCCAAACTTCTGTTTTTTTCCTATAGGATACCATTACGGCGTTTGCCGCGCCTTTCAGGGTCCGTATCTCTAAAACGGTGCGAGATATGGACTTTTTATTAAAAAAGTCCTTAGCTGCCTCATAGGGGCTAAGTACAAAACTAGCCAGGAAAGTGATAATACATATGACTTTTAAATTTTTTTTCTATGTCGTACGGTTACTGAGATATAAGCAATTTACTATTCCAAGTCCTCATTTTTGTGTTCCGAGAGTCATTATTTTGCATACATTCTTTCTACTCACTGTCTTTCTTTATACAGCTTTTGGGAAAACCAGCCTGTGCGCTTACATTACTGTTACCATTACCGTTTCTGCTTTTGTTCTGCACTGCTTCACTTATCGCTCATATTTACGCCACCATGTGCGTTACCTTCATGCTTTCATTTGCAGTTGCGCTTGCATTGTTTTTAACATTTCTGTCTACAGTACTGTTTCTCTTTCTGTTTCGCTTTGTGTCACCATGCATTACGATTTGTGTTTGCGGGCACAATGTTACTATGTGACAAGACATCACATGGCGGGAGTGTGGGCCCACAGACTACGGCGCTCCTACGCTACGATACATTCACTATTTCTCATTATCATTCTCAAAAGAAGAGAATTAGAGGCAAAAACTCCATTTATGCAATGCAGTTAGGTTGCATTAGCGGCTCGATGTTAGGTTGAACCTCTTTGTACCCCTCCAGCCCACCCCCAACTGGAACTGGTGAACATTGGGGTCATCGTCCTAACTGTCACCCCATTCTCCTATTCCTCAGCTTCTTTCCACATGTGATGGGGTGACAGTTAGGGCCGATGACCCCAATCGCACCCTGATTCCAGTTGGGGGTGGGCTGAGGGGTGCAATGGGGTTTTAACCCTAACATCAAATTTCTGCTTTTGTCGCTGTGGAACAACCCAACTGATGCATTAAACTGAGTTTTTTGCCTCTAATATATCTATATCTATATATAGATATAGATATATATATATATCTATATATATAGATATAGAGATATATATTTATATACACATATATCATTTATTTATTTAAAAGTTTCACCAGGAAAGCATGCTGAGCAGACAACTGCTTGTTTCCGGATGTGTCCTGAGGGAAGCATGAGAGAAGGAACAATTGTATACATAATGAGTCGAAGATAAGTACAAACATAGATTAATAAGGACAAAAGTAGAATAAGCATAGCAATTATATAATTACAACAATAGAATATGTACAGCAATTATAGAGCACAACTGCATCACAGGTAAGAACAGAGGTGACAGTAGGGTTGCTACACTTAGAACATTTTATTTTGAGAGGTCTTAGTCACATGAAGATGGTGGCAGGGCAGTGTGGTGGTTGAATCAGAGAGTCTCCCATACATGAAAAACTCTCCATTCTAGATGAAAACCTAGGGCCAGCTCAATGGCGCTGATGGTTGAGGAGCTGGATGCCACACCTCGCGCCACGGTGGCAACCCGGGTTTGAGAATGGACTTGGGCAGCCGGGGATTGGCAGGGGAGGGAAGAGATTGAGCATCCAGAGGACTGCTCTCTCTTCCCTGGGTGGGCTCTAGGGGCTGCATTGCACAAGTGTGACCTCTGGCGGTGACCAGAGGAAGCCAACATTGCATTGCCATGCACAGTGAGGGGTGGAGCTGCAGCAGGCATCGGCATTCATGCCAGGATGCCATAGCATGACCAAGCTCTGGGGGAGGACAGAAAAATGGAAAAAAAAAACTCTGGAGGATAGGTGAAGGCACCACCACCTGCACCACACTCCCAATGCTGGGCACCTCACTTTCACAGTGGCCAACACTCCGACTGGCACTCTGAACTATAGATAGGGTGCCCTGGGAGGATAGGGCAGCCCTTCTCCATGGGGGCTCAGATCTGGAGGTGCTGCTGGTAGGAGTAAGGGGAGTAGTTGCGGTTGTCATAGCGGGAGGTAGAGAGTAGGTAAGGTGGATGCTGGAGAGAGAGTTCCTCCAGCAGGGGTGTATAAAGTAAAAAAAAAATTAAAAATGAAAACCTAGGTTTTGGGGGATTATCGCAGGAAGAGTGGATGCACTCACCATTCACAAGGAAGCAGACTCCAAACTGGTTATAGGTTCTGTTCTCTGCAGTTTATTCATAGGCAGTGAAATAACAGCAATCAACCAGGAAAGTAGAGATGCACTATCCCTGTGCTTACATTTCTCCCAGCTTCCTGGGCTTCATCAGAGCTGAAAACCTAGGTTTTGGGGGGATTAAGTTTTGAATAATAAGAGACATTACTAGACATTATATTTACCTGACAAAACAACAATAGCATTGACATAATCTGATTTGTTTATGTATTTATTAATTGAATAGATAAATATACAAGTACACATTAGCATCTATGGCAGTCCCTGACCCACTATGCACTTTTCACATCCACTGCAACCCATCTTCCACTGGGTGGCAGTCAAACAGTGAAGGACGGTATCCTCCTGCCTGAAGCAGCTGGGCTGTCCAGTGTGACACTTATCACTCCTTCCTCTGGCTGGCTCTGTGCAACCCATGCCTATTCCTGAGCTTGGATCACTAGCTGAGCTGGTGCCCTACCACTGCACTACCTGGCTGGCAAACATATGCATTTCTAAACTTTGATTTACAGCATTTTACAATAACTGTACTTTCTTATCAGTCATTGCCTATCAGAGGAATGGTGTGTGCCTCCTTTAGATGAGTACAATGCACTTTGTAATCGGATTGAAGAGCCTTCGAACAATTGATCAAATCTGCCAGATTTAACATCTTTGACAGAATATATTTTTAGACAATGCAAGGCAATTTTATTTGTATAGTGCCCTATCCCAAGGGTGCTTACATATATCAATTTAAAACAGGATACAGATCATCAGCTCAGCAACTAAAGATCGCTGTGACCCATTTAGTATTTTTTCATTGTTAAGGACATTACAGGTGACCCTTTCTGGTAAGCTCTCTGATTGTCAACTAGATACTAGAGGGAGGACACCACCCTTCCAAACTGTGAGGCAGGCTCCCTAACAATGCTGTGCATAAGTTTACTCCATTAACAGGATTTATAACAGAAAGGAAATCCAAATTGATTCAAAAGGCATAAGGCAAGCTCACAAACACCTTTTATTTTTATGATAGTAAACAGTATTGTGATGATAAAAGGGACTTAATCTACTTACTGTCTGTCTTGTTCACTCTGACTGCTGCACAGCACTGACTATACCTAAACTGAGTTTGGGCACACATTTATGCATATCAGTGAGAATGTTACTGTTACTCCTGCTGTCTTACCCTCAATGCCATTCCCCCTCAGGAATCCTTGCTAGTCCTGCTTTGAATGCCTGCCCTGTGCTGTCTTAGAAACATAGAAACATGGAATTTGACGGCATATAAGGACCGCTTGGCCCACCTAGTCTGCCCATGTTCCTTATCTGTTTCATATACCACAGATCCTAAATGATCTGCGGCTTACCCTCTCTTTCCTATCGCTAGAGTTCCTTTATGTCTGTCCCATGCATTTTTGAATTCCCCTACCATTTTTGCCCCTAAAGCCTCTGTCAGAAGGCTGGTCTATTGTTCCACCACCCTTTCTATGAAAAAATACTTTCTCACATTACCCCTAAGTCTACTCCCCTCTATTTTCATATCATGACCCCTTGTTCTTGAACATTTTTTTGGAAGATGCTACCCTCTTGTACTGTATTTACACCCTTGAGGTATTTGAAAGTCTCTATCATATCCCTCTGTCCTCTCCTCCAGGATATATATATTGAGATCCTCCAGTCTCCCCTCATTTGACTTTTGGTGCTGCCCCTGCACCGTTTTTGTCACCCTTCTCTGAATCACTTCTACTCTGTCTATGTCCTTCTGGAGATGCAGCCACCAGAACCAGACACAGTACTCTAGATGAAGTCTCACTAATGTTCTATATAGTGGCATCACCACCTCCTTCCTTCTGCTGGAGATATCTCTCCCTATGTGCCTCAGCATTTCACTGGCTCCCTTCACAGCCTTCTCACATTGTTTGGTAACTTTTAGACCATCAGATATGATTACTCCTAGGTCCCTTTCCTGTTTAGTGGCTGACAATACCCTCCCCCCACATCATGTACTCCTCCCCTGCATTTCTGTGCCCCAAGTGCATAATCTTGCACTTCTTTGCATTGAATCTTAGCTGCCACACACCTGACCACTTCTCAAACTTGCTTAGATCTCTTCTCATTTTCTCTACCCTTCCTGAGGTGTCAACCCTGATGCAGATGTTTGTGTCATCTGCAAAGAGACATACCTTCCCTTCCAGCCCCTCTGCAATGTCGCTAATGAAGACATTAAAGAGGACTAGTCCAAGACCCAGCTGCTAACCCCCCTCTCCTTGGATTGAACTACATTCACCACCACCCTCTGTGTCCTATTGCTCAGACAATTTTTGACCCAGTTTACCACCTTGGGACCCACTCCCAGGCTGCTCTAGCTTGTTACTTTATCTTCCACAAGCTCATTGTGTAGGCCATTCAATGTGTTTGAAACTCTCAGTGTGATAGTAATTCTTTCTAAAACTTCCCTTATTCTCCCCCAACCCCTTTAATTTGATTGCATACCCTCTAGTTCTGCTTGCACTCACCAGCTCAGATATCTGTGTATACTTCATCCTGTCTATCCCTCCCCTTCGGTATTTTGAAATCCATGGTTATGTCCCCTCTCAGCCTTCTCAATGCCAAATTGAATAATTTGACTTTTTCCAGCTCCACACTTGGGTCTTTCGGGTCTTGCCTCTTAAGTTACCATACATGTTGGTGGCCCTGTGTGGTGATAGGGTAAAATATGTTACTTCTACCTCTCTGAAACTTTCAGAGAATTCTATGATTTCCATGAAATACTGCTGTTGTGGAATTCACTAAATTGTGCTCTTTTCTGCACGAATAATGCTGTAACAGTAGAATTCCAATGTGTACTGCAGAATTCTGCAGAAAGAGTGGTAAAATTCATCAGTTCACATTGATGTCTTTTGTAAATAGTGAAAATAATTCTGTAGTTTACAATGACAATTATTTTAAACTGTGAAAAATAATTTGAAAATTTATATTGGTGTATTTTAAACTGCAAAAACTCTACAGTTTACATGGCATCTTTTGTAAAGTGCAGAAAATAATTTCACAGTTTACTTTGACTTCTGTTGTAAACTGCAGAATTAATGATATCTTGTCTGATTCGGGTAGTGTGACAAGTGGTATACCACAGGGGTTGGATTTGGGACCAACATTGTTTAACCTCTTTATCAGTGATTTACAAACAGGGCCAAATAACTTCATAGTTAAATTTGCAGACGGTACTAAATTGGGGGCAATGTTAATAATCAAAAAAATATTTCTGCATTAAAGAAGGATTTGGAAAAATTAACACTTTGGTCAAATGAAAATCATATGCAGTTTATTCAAGACAAATGTTTAGTAGTGCATTTCGGTGTAAATAATCCAAAAACGATATATCATATAAACGGACTACCACTTCACTCATCAAATTGTGAAAAAGATTTAGGGATATACAGTATGTTAATAATAAACTTACATCAAATGATTACTGTGTTAGAACTGCTTGCATGACAAACAGACTTTTGAGGCAAATAAAATGCACTTTTGTTAATCGCACTGAACAATGCCTTATTCCATTATATAGGGTATACATTAGACCGTATCTAGACTATAGCTCCCCTTTCTGGAATCCAAACCAAAAAAAGACACAGCAATTCTTGAACAGGTTCAAAGGAGAGTAACTAGAATGATTCCAAGATTAACAAACTTGGATTATCAGAACAGATTAAAAGCTACTGGTCTCTTCTGTCTTCAAACTAGAAGATTAAGAGGTGATATGCTTATGGTTTTTAATTTAATCAATTCACCAGATCTAATGGAAAAATGTGGTCCAACACTCTCCAAAAGGAGACATGTTCCGAGATTGCATAATAAACAGCTTGAAGTAAAAACTTATTAAACCAGCAAAATCGGAAACTTTTTTCCAATAAGAGCATCCATTGTATGGAACACCTTGCCACAAGAATTGGTAGAGGCAATTAGTGCCACTGTCTTTAAAAACAAATTAGATGTTTGGTTGAGGGATAATAGATAAATAATGTCTCACAGTGTGGGGAACAGTCTCAATGGGCTCTGGCCTTCTTCTGTTCTTTCATACCAAGTAATACCTTGCAGAGTTCTAAACCATGTAAAATAATTCTGCAGTTTACATTTAATTAAATTTTTTATGCATACAGTGATACTCAGCAACAGATTACACTGTATCTGAAGATATCCTGATGCTATTGTCTTAGTAGTTCCCATATCCCTTCTCCTGAAGAACACTCACACACACACACACACACACACACACACACACACACACACACACACACACACACACACACACACACACACACAGGTCTTGGAGAAATGGCCACATCCATATGTTCATTCACTAATATTACACTATTGGAGTGGTATGCACAGCTGACACATCCCATCCAACACCTCAGGCACCAGTACTGCTTCCAGTGAAGGACTAACCCTTGTGGGGGCCAAGGAAATAACATACTTCCTGGGTTGGTACCCAAGCCTTAAAAGAAGAGAGGACATGTGGCTGAGTGGCAAGTGACCACCCCATCTAGCATCATTGCACCTGCAGGTAAGCCTAATGAGGTTGGACCATGACCCCCCAATCAGGGTCCAGGTCTCACAGTCCCCTAGTCATCATGCTAATTTAAGGTGATGAGCCCTTCAGAAAAATTTGTCTTATCCCCCCTTTTCCCCCTGTAGCAGCAGTCTGTCATACTCCCAAGAAACCATGTTACATGACTGTCAGTTGAAGGCTATGCTGTACTACTTCTATTATCCCTTTGGAGGAGGGGAAAACCAAGAAAACTCACTCGTCAACTGCTAATGCAGTCACCCAAATTGGGTCAAGGGGCTCCCTGCTTAACCTGGCCAGGCCTAACCCTGATTTTATGATGGTGGGTTTGTTGGATGATCTGAAGGAGGAGGCTAAAGTGAGGGAGAGATGCTGGCTACAACTCATTTTAACCCCTCACACTCCACCCTCTCCAGATAGCTACCACCCTGCCTGTGGCCCCTTTGGTTCCTCCTCTGGGGCTAGTGTCAGGACATTTCCACCACCACAGGGTTGAACTCTACCTGCTTGTCTATGAGTTGTGGAGCAAGGGACACAGATGAGGGGACATCTGCTTCAATACTTCGGCAGACTTTGTATTGTCTTAGTAGCCCTTTTACCCCTTCCTATGAATAACACACACAGGTCTTGCAGAAATGACTGTAGCCCTATGTTTCTGCACTGATATTATACTATTGGAGTAGCATGCACAACTAGGAGATCTTGGCAGTCACCTCAGGCCTCAGCACCCCTTTCAGTGAAGGGCCAACTCCTTGAGCAGGTTGAGGAAATGAGTTGGTACCCAAGCCCCAAGAGTAAGGAGTCACATGGCTGAGTGGCAAGTGGCTGCCCCATCTGACATCACTTCACTCACATGCGAGCCTGATGAGGTTGGAATGCAAGCCCCACAACTGGGGTTCAGGTCTTGCAGTCCCCCAGGCCTCATGTTGACTGGAGGAGACAAGTTCTTTGGAAGAACTTGATTTATCTCCCCTTTCTTCCCTGTACCATTGGTCTGTGATTCTCCCAAGCCACCACAGCATGGATGCAATCCAACCTCCCAGTCAGTTCACTCTAATCACTGCACCAAGACCAAAAAAAAGAGTCCAACAACAAGTCCTATCCTTCACACTCAAAATGCACACCATCCTTGGAATAAAGTCCCTAGCTGGAGGTGTCAGTGTCCTTGTGCTGAAGTACAGTTCCCGCAATAGACTCCATGAATAGGCACATTTCTCTACTGATGCAAATGCATGCCTTGTCCATAGCTTTAGAGTCAATTGCATGCTCCACTGAATGAGGTGAGACCAAATAATCAT
Organism: Neoceratodus forsteri; assembly: GCA_016271365.2. Lineage (NCBI taxonomy): Eukaryota > Metazoa > Chordata > Ceratodontiformes > Ceratodontidae > Neoceratodus > Neoceratodus forsteri. The sequence goes on along the minus strand of CM028131.1, from coordinate 1,198,409,395 downwards.
GTTCTCAGACCACTATTCCCTTATGGACTGTAGATCTTCCTTCATCCTGAGGAGCAGATGAAGTTTTCCGGAGCCCCAGTTCATTCCCGACTAGATGAATTATAAAGATGCCCAGTGAAAACCCTGACTGGGCCTCCCTGCCAGCCTAGGGAGACATTCCTCCCATTGCAAGCCTCTTAACACTTGGTGGGCTGTCTTGGTTTTCCTGAGTTTTGGGGTTCACAAAAAACACCCACTCCTTCAAGTTCAGAAGGTCTTCAAAGGGAGGGATAAGATTCATACAAAGTGGGTGGATACATGATGCCCTATCATGTTAATGATTCTTGAGCAGGTGTGGGCAGGCTTGCTAATGGTTTGGTGGAGTACTTTTCAGGCCACACTATTCAAGACCACATTTAGCCTGACTTTCTGATGGGTATTCAAGGTCTTGGAATGGGTACAGACTGCCCAATGTAGGGATAAGGAGGCAGTATAGCCCAGTGGTTGAAGGCACTATTCTGCAAACCTGGAGACCTAGGTTTGAATCCTATCAGCCCTCACTTGCATAAGTGCAACCCTGAGCAAGTCACTTAACTTCCTTGTACTCCCAGGTTGCACATGGAAACAAGCTGCAACTTAGTGTGCCTTTCCTGATTAAACAAATTCCCCTCCCCCTTTTCCCATCCAGTGAATCTGGGCTTTCTGCAATTGTATTGATAGTTTACTCCCCCCAGTCTGAAGGGCCATTCTCTTTGCTACGCAGTACATAAAGGAATCTATCTACAGATCCATATACTCTTGAGGCCCTCAAGGGGAATCTGGATCAGAGAAAGACAAACATTGCTAAAGAGTGACATAGCATAAAACACTTGGGATTTCCACCACATCATGGCCTCAGTCTCACTATCTGACAGCCCCTGATTCCTAGCAGTCATTGCTGCTCAATCCTGAAGGAATCGGTGTTATACTCTTGGGTGTTCAGGCTGGCATGCCAAACTGTCAACCCCAGGTTATGCCTGCATTGATAAGTTGTCATGGGCTTGCCATCTGCATGCAGCAAGAAAGAGGCCCGGGTGGAAGGCCACATAAGTGACCACCAGTGATTTGATGTCCCATGTTGGCCCAACTGGGGCCTTCAATGGGCATGAACACCTAATAACCTTCTGATTAGTTTTGCTTTGTTGTAGCTGTTTGAAGATCTATTCCGAGGTCACTGTGACATCTGCATCAGTCAAGCTCTCCCAGGCCCTGCTTTGGGTAATCTGTACCCATTCCAAGACATGGAATACCCTGAAGAAAGCCAGGACAACAGGACAAATGTGGTCTTGAATAGTGTGGCCATGACAGCCCACCAAGTCTTGACCCATAAACAGTTGTGTCAGGCCCTACCACATAGTTTCCATTATACAACTGCACAGTTGGTCAACTGGAATTGGCCAGCTGTTCAGCCATCTGGCCTCTGCCCAGACTGTGTAATAATGCTCCATGCCACAGCAGTAGGCCCCTCTGGTCCATGGAGCAATCAAATTACCTATGTACTCCCAGATTGCCAGGTCACCACATTCCACAGTAATGATGGGATCAGTTGTGGTTTCCGTTCTGCTGCTGGAGCCAACCACATGAATTTCTGCCACTGTGAACAAGATAAAGCATCAGCAATACCATCCTCAATTCTAGGGACATGCACAGCTTTAACATGGAGAATCAGTAACATGCATTTTATGACAAGTAGTCTCATAATGTCACCCAATGGGCCCTTAGCTCCAACTATCCATTTATAATGTATGCACTACAACCATATTGTCAGATTGGAAGATGACCTTCTTGTCTCTCAGTCGTGGTCCCATATGCACAGAACAACACTGACTGGGAAGAACTGCAACAGTGTTATCTGCCTATGAAGCTCAGCAGATGCCCACACTGAGGGCCATTCAATGGCACACCATTCATCTTGGAAGTATGCCCTGAACCACAGCCCCCCTGATGCATACTTACGCAGTTCCATCTCCTGACTGTCCATGATCTCTGGTCACATTGATACGCCATTAAAGTGGGTGACAAATGTCTGCCATACCGGCAGGTCCTCCTGGCAACTCTCAGTCATTACAACCTGGTGATGAAGTATGCAGTCACCTGCCCCCAGCTTGGCATTCCACTGCATGAATGTCCTCCCAATGGGAAGGATGACCTGACAAGCAAAGTTGAGGTGCCTCACTATTTGCTGCAAGTCAGGTAACATTATGTTTGTACTGTAGCTGCTATAGCCTTGCTCAAGAGATCCCTCAAGGTATCTATCTTGTCAGGAATGCAACACTCCTGTTGCACTGTGTCAATTTCTGTGTCTAGGAACGTCATCACAGAGTTCGGTGCTTTGACTTTCCTAGGAGCTAGGGGCACACTGAAGAGGTCACACAAGTCGATAAAAATGTCCAGCATTTTCCTACAGGTCAGACAGTGCTCCAGACCAATGAAGAGTAAGTCACTGAAGTAGTAAACAATGCCCTTGTTCCCTGATATTTGGGCTGTCAGCCAGTGCAGGAAGATGCTGAAACCTTTGAACACTGCACAGGCTACAGAGCAGCCCAAGAGCATGCAGCTGCCTACTTAAACACTTTCCATCAAATTTCATCCCTAGTAAGTCCCAGTCAGATGTACTGTACTGGCAGCAGTTGGAAGACCAACTCTATGTCTGCCTTTGCCATCTGGGCATGCTGTCCTGCCACCTGCATTGCCTCAACCACCTATTGAATGACACAAATTGAACCACCATGAAGCAGGGATCAATGTGATTGTTGACTGAGTCTTATTCAGGGTGTGACAGGTGATTGATCATGCAGAATTCCCATGGGATTTTCTTGGGTAGTAGGCCAACTGGAGATACCCTGAGAATCTTCAGGGAAGGGAAAGAGTATATGCTGCTCACCTTCCCCAGCTACCTCTCCTTTTCTAATTTGTCCTGGACCACTTGTGGTCAGTCTCCCACTGAGTCTAGGTTCTCAATCTCATACCCCCAGCAAGGATTAGTGTATGGGATTCTAGACTGCAAAGAAACCTTCCACAAGCTGGCAGGCAGGATGCCTTGTGAGTCAGGTAATGGTCCGGTCATGGTTTCAGCCTGCCAATCCTTACCAGTGCTAAAACCTTTGAACACCACATGGGCTACAGAGCGGCCCACTGGCATACAATTATCCACATAGTATTTTCCCTCAAATTTCATTCCTAATAAGTCCCATTCAGAGAGTTGGAGGCAGCTAAGGAGGATGGGTAGGCTTGCCTCCATGGGATTTGTTCAGTTTTTGGTGAAAGGGGTGGCTGCCTCCTTTTTTGGAGCCTCAGAGAGGGGCAATGTACAAGCGGTGATGCTGACCACAAGTGACAGATTTGTGCAAAAACCTGCAGTTACTTTTGGAACAACTCCTCTTTTTGAAGCTGAAGCACATCTGAGAGTGGGACACAGTGGAGTTAGAATGCTGTGTCTGGGATGCCCTAATGGGTAGTCCACCGCCTGTCTGGATGAGTCCTCCTCCATGCATCATGTCTACCAGGAGAGGCATGTCCAAGATACCCCAATCAAGTGGCATGTCTGTCTGCACCCATCACCTGAATTCCTCATCATATTCTAACCATGTCATGCCACCCCTATGCCTGTGTGCCAACATAATCCTATTCAAGTAATTAAATAGACCTATACATTTTTTCAGGGGCTATCTGGCCTATTATGCTGGTAAAAGCAATGAACTCTCCCTGCCAATAGTCAATAGTATGTTCAACCATCATGTTCTTCTTATTCTCCTGGTCTACCTTCTCTTTTTTCTCTTCTTGCTGCCTGGGCAGTTGAACAAAGAAAACATATCCACATATTCATGGTTCCAGATCTCCTGCTAGACCTTATCCATCAAGTGGGAACCCACTGGCTTAGCCATGTTGATGCAGTGAGCAGGGATGCTCTCCTTAGCTGCTGGCTTCAGTGTTGTGCTGGTAATTGTAGTGTTTGTGCTCACTTGGCCTGCCCTGGCCCCCAGCTGTTGGCTCTGGACTGAAGTGGCAAACCTGATAATATTATCCATAAGTTTGTCTAACTTCTCATCCATAGTAGACAGTTTACAAGCATCACACTGTCTTGGGGTGGGGCTGGATGGTGCGGGGTCCACCGGCACTGGTTCAGGTATGGGAGAGGGGAGGGGAGCCTCCTCCTCCTCCTTGATGCCTGAATCCGGACCCAATGAGGCTGATTGCTTAGGTACTTTCTTGGGTTTGACCAGTAGAGGTGCCCCAAGAGGAGCTCTGCCAAAAATCCATACAACCACATTCCTAAATTCATCATCTGATATGTCTGAAACCCCAGTCTTGGTCTTACCTTTCCAGAGTTTCCTGGGTACCTTTTCTGGAGGTACCACCTACTCCTTCACTGGCCATTTATGCTTCTCTATCACTCTGGTCCCCTTTGGAGCACTGGTCCCCTCCAGGCAATCTTTGAGACTTTCGCACCCATTATTTGTACCTCTCCCTCAGTTGCACCTCCAGTACTGTGATCACTACTGCCTTCATGGTGGTGATATTGTTCTTGCTGGGCATTCTACCAGAGCTGGAATGACAAACTACTGCCCCTGAACAAAAACATTTGTTAATCATGCTTGTCTCATGAACCTGGACATGTGTGGGAAGCACTTCACCATGGCCTTCTGGCTTCCCACCAACAATCCCCCCAGCCTGGCAACTGTTTTCTTTTATATATATATATATCTATATATCTATGTGTGTATATATATATATATATATATATATATATATATATACATAGATATATATATATATATATATATATCTATATATATATATATATATATATATATATATATTTTAGAGGCAAAAACTCTGTTTAATGCATCAGTTAGGGTTGTTCCACAGCGACAAAGCGAGGAAATTCGATGTTAGGGTTGAAACCCCTTTGCACCCTCAGCCCCACCCCCAACTGGAATTGGGGTGCGCATTGGGGTCATCAGCCTAACTTTCACCCCATCACATGTGGAAAGAAGCTGAGGAATAGGAGAATGGGGTGACAGTTAGGACCGATGACCTTAATGCACACCCGATTCCAGTTGGGGGGCTGGAGGGGTGCAAAGGGGGTTTCAACCCTAACATCGAATTTCCTCGCTTTTGTCGCTGTGGAACAACCCTAACTTATGCATTAAATGGAGTTTTTTGCCTCTAATTTTCCTTCTTTTTGAGAATGATAATGAGAAATAGTGAATGTAATGCGGCGGCAGGAGCCTGCCACGTGATGTCTTGTCACATAGTAACATTGTGCCCGCAAACGCAAATTGTAATGTGTATGGTGACGCAAAGTGAAACAGAAAGAGAAACTGTACTGTAGACAGAAATGTTAAAAACAACGGAAACGCAACCGCAAATGAAAACGCAAAGGGTAACGCACATGGTGGCGTAAACGTGAACGGTAAGTGAAACGGGTATGGAACCGCAAGCAGAAATGGTAATGGTAACAGTAATGTAAGCTCACAGGCTGGTTTTCCCCAAAAGCTGTATAGAGAAAGACAGTGAGTAGAAAGAAAGTATGCAAAATAATGACTCTTGGAACACAAAAATCAGGATTTGGAATAGTAAATTGCTTATATCTCAGTAACCGTACGACATAGAAAAAATTTTTTAAAGTCATATGTATTATCACTTTCCTGGCTAGTTTAGAATTTTTTGACAAAAGCTCCATATCTTGCACCGTTTTTGAGATACGGGCCCTCAAAGGCGCGGCGAACGCCATAATGTTATACTATGGGAAAAACACAGAAGTTCAGAGTGCCATAACTTTGCCTCCCTGTAATATTTTTTTACCAAACCACTGCAAGGCACATCTGTGGGATGTTGGCTGTATTCCCTGCAAATTTTATCCCAAAAGACCAAACCATTATTTTGCAGCAGGGCGCCAAACGAGTGCTGCAATGCGTCGGCTGCCGTAATGTTATCCTATGGGGAAAAGTGTCAACTTTGGAGTGCTGTAGCTTTTCCACCTTGTAATATTTTTTCAACACAACACTGAAAGACACATCTGTGACGTGTCAGCTACGTTCCCTCCAAATTTCAGCCCAAAACTCCAAACCGTTCTTTTGCAGCGGGGTGCCAAAGAATTGCTGTCATTTCCCCACAGCTTAGAAAAGTACTGTCGCAATTTGCAAAAGCTTTCGCAAAAATTTGCGACACTTTCATGAGCACGAAACTACTTTGTGAAAGTACTTTTTCCAGAAATTTGAAAAACATATTTCTGGGGTGTTTTACCCCAAAATAAAGACATGGCTAGCATCCTCAGGCTCCGACTAGGTGAATGCAAAAAGAATTAGGTTGCTAGAGGGTCTCAATTTTAAATGCCAAGCATTTTTCTGATCACTAACTGAAAATAAAATGGTGGATTTGCGAAAGTAAGAGGGCCATTTGCGAAAGTAAAAATGCATTTGCGACACTGTCGAACTTTTTGTTAACTTTTCCCATTGACTTATAGTGGGAAATTGTTTTTTGAATAACTTTTGAATCGTTTAAGATTTTTTCACGAAATCTTTGAAAGGCACATCGGGGACCCTGGCTGCACATTCCCTAAAGATTTCAGGCCGGTCGTGCAAACCGTGCAACCTGTAGGCGTGACTGTAGAATTCCAGAAAAAGCATAAACGCACGCACAGATCATGCTTAATAACTCCGCAGCTGTGTATCCGACCGGTACGAAACTTGGCAGATCCCAAGATGTATGGGTCTTGATCATGTATTCCAAATTTCAGGCAAATCTGTCAAACAGTTGCAAAGTTATTAAGGTGAAAAATTTAGGGTTTAACATGTAAATGGCTCCTCAACCCTAACTATGGTAGCACTACCGTGCTACCATAAAATATACACACACATTCAGTGAAGCCAGCCAGGATGAAGTGCAGTGTCAGAAGTTTCCTGCATGGCAAAAGGGATAAAATTCCCATTGAAACTGCATTGTTTGCTGCAGTAACACTACTGCAGAATTGGGCTCCATCCTGATGGTCTTCACTGTGTGTGTATATATATATATATATTTATATATATGTATAGATATATATATATCATATATTCATTGCAAAAAAAATTGTTAATGCATTAGTTAGGGTTAAAGCAATAAAACTAGGGAAATGTGGCATTAGGGTTTCTAACCCTACTACCCACCCCCACCCTGCAGGCAGCACCAGGCATGGTGTGTACCTTGGGGTGTCAGCCCTAACACTCACCCAATTCCATGAGTAAATAAGTTGAAATTGGTACAGTATATGAGAATGGGTCAAGAATTAGGGTTGACAACCTCAAGGCACACCCCATGCCTGTTGCCTGCAGGGTGGGGGTGTCACCCAGGAGCAGGTAGTGATCTTGGACCCATTAGTAAATGGGCACTGGGGCTGAGATGACCACCAGACCCCCCAGTGCCCTGGGTTTGTGTGAGAAAAGTATATCCAACAGAAGGCATAGTTCTGGAAGAAAGTGGGTGCTGGAAAACAGCAGACAAAATCACAATAAAGACAACACTCCAGACAAAATATTCAGGAAAAAATATTTTACTGAGAGAAATAAGTAAAAAATACTTACAAATTGTATGAAAGTTGTTAAATACACAATAGCGCAAAAAAGTGCAAAATGCATGCCCACATGCTTGAACCTGCCTGGGTATTTCGTGGTATGCTACCCTTACTGTGAGAAAAGTCCCAAACTGACATATCTACAGTGATCCCAAGCAGTCATTATTATATTGTAACAAACACAACAACACAATATGTATCGAAGAAAGAATTACTCATATTTTTCCAAGCAAAATAATAGCAAAAAATTACAAGTTTTCTATTTCTCATATTCTCAAGAATAATAAGCAATAATAAACATATCATGTACACATTATACCTGATATTTCTATCATGAAGCAGTTAGTTTGCTTAGGCCTAAATAAAATAAATATTTCCCCTCAAAAGCAGTCTTTCCTGGCATAGCCTAACCACTGGATTGCACATGAGAGAGCAGGCCATACTTAAGACTTATTAAGAGCTGAGCAATCCCCTTACCACATTATTTGTCCGTTAGTGCCTATTTGTCTATCTGTCTCTCTGTGTCCCCATCACAGCAAATCTAGCAAAGAGAACTGCTGGACTTCACAAGGAAGCCATCTTGGAGTATCCCCACAGAGTGTCCTCTCAAAGCAAAATGAGCACCATACATATAGTCTTGTCTCTGGGCAGAGAACAAAAATGGAACTTTCTAGCTAGTGTATGTGCCAAGAATTAGTCTCCTCATGTGCTTGTAAAGTAGTACCTGAAGCAACTTGCGTTTTCCAAGAAGAAATAAAGCCTCCCAAAAAACTACTTTGGGAGGGCTTAGCCCAAGGTTCAATATGGGGAATAGCTCCTCCCACAACCTCTACTTAAACCCTCTACTCAAGCACCTCCTTTGCTTAGGGAGTGATTTTTGTCCCTTGGCTCCCTGTGTGGCTTCTGCGGCTGTGCCTCCTTAATACTTCTGCTGCTGCTGTCTCATTTGTGTTTTCCCTTGCTCACCATTGTTTCCCTGCGTTCTGCCTACCTGCTTCTCGTTGCTGCTTAGTCTTCTTTGGTGGCTCCTATTACCTCCCTGCTCATGTCCTTCGCTCTCTCTTGTCCTGTTTGTGCTTGGGTTCTCCCCTCACTGTTCTCTTTTTGGGCTTCTATGGCTGGAGCTTATAAGCATCCCCGCTCCTTCCCCTCATTTCTCTGTTCTTTCCTCAGTCCCTTCTGGCTGCATTCCCTATTCCTGTATGCACCCCAAGCATACCCTTCACCTCCTCGACTTCATCAGCCTTGTGAGTTCCACCTACGTATCCAGACCTACAGTTTGGTATGGCCTTACTTCACCACCTCCACATCTTGGCTGCAGCCATCTCCCATTTACACCGTAAGTACCTCTCCTTACTCACATTCAGCACTGACCCATAGCTTGTCCCCCTTATTTACTATCTATTTCTTTGCTCCTACCAGGAATGACTTACACATTGGGACAAGTTGATAACTACTTTTTCACTGGTGTCATTGATTTGAACTTCTGCCTTGCTAAATGAGGATTGTAGCACCCCTTTAGTATGTTGCATTTATTTCATTTCATTTCCTCACTGCTACCCCATCTCATGTCTTCTGTAATTGCTCCTGAGTGGTCACTTAGGTTTCCAGCAGAACTACCTTCCATACTAACAATCACTCCCAACCTGCTGTTACGGCCTGACACAGCTTCATTGGGCTCATTCAGGAGTGTAGAACTACATAAAGATGTATTCCCTTTGGTTCAAATGTAACTGATGGACAAACATCTCTGTAAAATCCCCACTTCCTAGTACTGAATGATAATCCTGGTCTCTCCCGTAATTTCCCATCTCTGTTCAAAATAGTCTTTCTTCACACACACATCATTACATTCAGTCATGCAAGGGCTCCTGCATTAGCGTTCTCCATCACACAACCTGGATTTGCCTGACTGCTTCATTATTGTTGCAAAATGAGGTTGTCATACAGAAGCAGTTTCCTCTGTCAAGGCGAGCAAAGGGGGGATCTGGCAGCTTCACTTTGACTTTGATTTGGACCCCACTTTGAAACTTCAGCAGAGAGTCTTGGAGTAAGTGATACCCATCTACCTCCACTCACTCACCTCAAGAAGAGAAGACAGCATTTGGACCTATAAATACCTCACAGGTATACAACATGCTAGTCTGCTCCTCTAGATTTGACTTTACGCATTGCTGCCATCTAGCAGCAGCTAGTGTTCTGGGTCATACGAATGCCCAGCCATATTATTACACTGCTCTTTGGCATGACATGTTGTTCTCATTTTCATCTGCCCCATACTTGTAATTTTGTTTCCTTACTCTGATTTCATATGCCCTATCCTCCTCGTAAACCATCTCTCCAGGGCCACGTTTGTCCCCCCTAAGGACATTGGGGGAGGCATATACCCATACTCCAGCTGCACTGACCCACATATACCACATACTCCTCCCCTGCTCCTACAACCTCAGTTGCTATAATAACCTATTGCCTTGCTTTGTTCCTGTGTCTGTCCTGTGAGTGTTCCTTCCTCCATCATCATTCTCCAAGGTCTTCCCCTGTACTTACCGTTTTGTTTTCTGTGTCTACCATGCCTTCCATTCTACCTATATATTACCATGTCAGTATTGATTTGTTATCCTATCTCTGTTTCATTTCCTACATCTGCTTCTCTTTCAAGTAGCATTTTACGCTTTCTGCCAGCCCATACTAGCAGTACTCCTGACTCCGTCCCTGACTTGCGCCTTCTGAGGTGCTGAGCAAAGATAGGCTTCCCCTGTCTACCAGGGATGGTATTCCATCACATTCACTACCTCCTACTACTTCCCAACCTGACATCCTCAATCCCTAACTCTGCATGGATTGCATTGAATGAAAGTTAGCTCACCGCAACTAACAGGGATGGGAGCTATGTCTACAATCTACTGAATCATGCCTTACCTTCTCTGCCTCATACCAACTGCCATTTCCCTTCGGGAATGGAACTTTCACCCCACGTGCCCTCTTCATTCTACCTATGCCTAGCTGCCTCACTGCAAGATCATCTTACCTCAGCTGTCACCGCTGGATGCCTGAATCTCCATTCTTCTGCTTCAACTTTCCACATTCTCAGCCTGATACCCAGATGCTGCTTCCTTTCAAGAACATGACATTGCCCGATTTGCCCTCTTCATCCTACCTGGTCTGCAGCCTCATGCACAGTCCTATCATGCTGACTTGCTTGACTGGGAGCTTGCCTCTACTTCAGCCATTCCCTCCTTCTGCATCCCATATCTGATGCAGGTCGCCACTTCCCTTTGGGAATGGGGCTTCCAACTCATTTGCCTTCCACCTCCCACAAATTCTACAGACTTACAGTAGTATGTTGGTCTTCATGCTCCAGCTGTCTTGTTGACTCGCCCGTTATGTGACTCATCTAGCTCCGTAGCGTCTCTGGCTCATACCCGATTGCCACTCCTGTCTGGACTGAGATCTCATCCTCTCAATTGCCTCCTGCCTCCACCTGGTGGTTTCAGTCCCTGGCTATCTCTCCTTGAATACTACTACTGAAAGTTCATTTCTGCAATTGGCAGCTTTACTTCCTCTGCTTTACTGGATCAACACTTGTTGCTCCCTGCTGGACCTGAACCGTTTGCTGATTGCCCCCATCACCATATGTTTCCTGGAGTGTTGTCTCTGGTTGCCTCACATCTCATCTCTCACTTAGATGGCTGCTTCTGCACTGGACAATTCCCCACCTCCTGCATTTCTACCTCCTACCCAATTGCAGTTTACTTCCAGACACAGGACCCTCTGTTCCCAATGACTTACTTCCTTTCTTCCCACCAATCTCCATGCTGCACTTCCATCAATCAATGCACACGTCCTCCTTTGGCCTCCTTTCCTTCAGGATTTGGATCTTACCTGCCTGTCTGGTCTCTATCTCACTCCAGTTCAACTGCCTCTGGACTTCCTTGCTGATGGTCCCCCTTTCAACTGCTGTCCGAGTTCATTTTAAAACAGTATGGAGAAGTCTTCTATTGTGGGAACCTCATCCTTCTTCTCTCCAGCTCCTGCCATCCTTCCCTCTCGTCGTTGGACACCTTTGTCAGATGTGGGGCTCATGTATCTCAGCTCAGTTGCTCTTGGTGCTCTGCTTCACTCTTGGGTCTTCTGTCGATCTCCTCGAGTACCTTGCTATAGCCTTCCTGCATTCCACTGCTGTTTGCTGAAGAACTGACCCGGTCCTGTTCCTTCCTGCACAGTGTGTCATCTGGCTTTGCCTAGCCCATTGCCTTCCCTGGATCATTCCTTCAGTCCATCAGGATTCACTCTGGACTTTCCCTCCAATTTGGATGGCTGCCTTTTCCTCTCCACCTTGTGTGCTCAGGGCTTCTTACTGTTTGCTGTAGCTCTTTTGGGCCTAATAACTTATCTCTGACCCAGTCAAATACTCCTACCCTTACCCATCTCATACTCCAACTCTGGCCATTCTAACAGCTCCCATCCACTTTTGGATGGATCACTTGTTCATCTCACCTGAGGAAACTACTTCTAGCACACAGCCATTGGATAAAATACCTCATAAACTCTTATGTCATCATAGAGTTTTCTATACTGCCCAACCAGATCCCCTAGATCATTCTGGAATCTCATTCAACTGGACACTAGAAAGATTCCCATCTCTTTCTATTGGATACTCCCTACAAATCTTGTCTATTCAATCCCCGTGGACTTTCCTATCTACCATGCCTCACAGGCTATCCTCCACATGGAAAAAACTTAAATTCTTCTGTTATGCTCCGACATAACATCCATTATTGCTGCTACGGATACTGAGACTGGCAGGATACCTCATGCCACCTCAGACAACATCCAGTTACCTTCTGCAGCCTCTCCTACCATCACAGACTCTGCTGACCATGTGACTTGACTTCTACTTGCTCAGTAGTTATTGATTGTCCTAAGACCTTCTCAGCTGCCTTCCCAGAACATTCATCACTGGATCTCCAGTGCCTAGCTGCTTACTAATGTCATGCTATCCAAACCACTGTTTTCTAGCTCCTGGACATTACCATACCTCATACAATCATCCGCATTTCTTCGTTGATTACCATCAGTTGAGTTAGCCATCCATCCAGTGGACCCTCCAGCCTATCCTTCACTAATTATCTCCATTAATATCTCCAGTAAAGACTGTCACAGAGACCAAGCTCTTCCATTTTTCTATCAGGAAATCCACAACTGTTAAGGCAAATTCACTGTCCCAGTCTTGCCTCCCCACTGGTCTTAATCAGCCATAGCACTAAGATCCTCTGGCATTCCACACTACTCAACCTCACCTCCACTCCAGCCTACAGATTCTTCCATATATCCACCTCCAAGATCTCTCTAGTATTTCAGCATTGGATTACCTGTAAACCTAACCAACTATAAGCCACCACAGTGCACCTCATGGACAATTATGTCACAGAAATACCAGTATTTACTTCAGCCAGTGTACTAGCAGAGTATATATAAGTATAGTTATGACATCATGCTCAAATAAGCCATCCAATTCCTTATACCAAACTTCCAATCATTATCTATAGATACTCAGTTACCATTTATTTATTTATTTATTTGAATTTTGATGACCGGGTAGGTCAACTGAGACAAGGTCCCTTTTTCAGTGACAACCCGAGGAATAAAGCATTCCATGAACAAAACATGATACAATAATACACATAGAAAAGTACAGTGAGACACAATATACAGTTATGCCATAGGTAAATAACAGCAGTACCCGAGTAGGTAATAACCAAAGGATTCAGGATTACAGGCAGTTTGCAGGTAGCCAGGGGAGGCAGATTGATATTTTATACCATGTGCAGGGACATTTATGCCATTCACATACCAGATGTCAACAATTTAAACAGCAAGATAACCAAGAATAGTCAGATTCAACTGCATTTGGTTAGAGATATGGGGTTCAGGTTACAGTCAGATGTAATTCTAGGTAGAGGAGGAGTGAGATGTGAGGAGAACAGCTTGTCTTTGAGATAGGAGAGAATGGAGGCCGTTTGTGACCATTGCAGAGATTGAGAGAGATGCATAACATAAGTCACATTTGGCCTTACTTGTTAATAACAGCTACCTCTGCATTGGGAGGGTCTGAAGAACTCATCCTTGTAGAGTTTTTTGAATTGGTAAATGGTTTTGCAGGAAAGTAGAGGGTGGGGCAAATTGTTCCACATTCTGGGGGCAGGACCTTTGGGAGCTCCAGTAATGGTAAGCTAGAAGATCTTAGTACATGAGGGGTAGGTTTTAGGGATAGCAGGCCCATCAGACTGGGAGAAAAGGGCTGATGAATCAACTTTAAGGTGGCACAGTGCGGGGAAGTCAGATTTGTTGTCAAAGGTTGGCCAACTTAGTTTGTTGAGTACAAGGCAGTGGTGAGTATGGGCAGGGGCTGAGGTGGCAAAGTGAGCTATCCTATGGTATGTCTTTTTTAGTTTGTTTAGTAATGGACACTTAACTGAGTGGATGACAGGTGCCTCATAGAATAGACCAGGGAGTAGGGTGGCAGAAGCAGAGTCACTCTGGCATGCTTTGAGAGGTAGGGTGTAAAGCGGTAGAGCAGCCCAAGTTTTTGATTAGTGGTTTTGATGGTGTTGTTTATGTATGCTTCGAGCACTAGGTTCTCATCAAGCGTGAGTCTCAGGTATTTGAATGATGAGATATTTTCCAGTGGAGTACCCGAGGAAGTTTTTAAGAGGAAGGGTATGTCATATGGGGTTTTAAAGGAGGTGCGATGAAAGAGCATAGTTTTTATTTCTTTCTCATTGAGAACCAGTTGGTTATTTAAGAACCAAGATTCTAGGGCGTGGAAGCCTAGCTCAAGATTCGCGGTTGGGGTGCGGATATCCTTGGAAGATCTGTAAAATATTTCATCATCCGCACAGAGTTGTACTGATGCACTACCACAGTTAAGAGGCAGGTCATTGATGAATATGGAAAATAGTAGGGGACCAAGTGTGGACCCTTACGGTACCCCCGTCAGTGATTGGTGCTAGAGGGGATAGTGTGTTTGCCCATTTGACACATTGAGAATGATTTGCTAGGTAATTTGAAAACCACATATGGGAGTTATTATCCAGTCCAATGTGGTGAAGTTTAGCTATGAACAGAGGGTGATTAACAAGGTCAAAGGCCTTAGTTAGATCTACAAAGACTGCACCAGTGGCTTGGCCAAGATCCATGCTATTGAACAAGTCAGAGGTGATGCAAAGGAGGGCAGACTCAGTTCCATGGTGTTTACAAAAAACATGCTGAAAGTCTGTAAAGATGTTTGTTTGTTCAAGAAATGAGTACCACTGGTCGTAATGGATTCATTCTTGAGTTTTTGCAATAAGGCAGAGGATAGAAATCAGTCTGTAGTTTTGGGCTGTATCAACCAGGCTGGATTTGTGGACAGGTACCACTACCCCTGTTTTCCATTTGTCAGGGATAGAGTGGGTGATGAAAGTTTGATTGATTAGTATCAAGATGGGCATGGCAAGTGCTGATGTCCCAATGAGGAGGAATTTAGGGGCATGGTATCAAAACCTGGTGAGCTATCACATTTGAGTCTCTTGAGCAACTTTAGGACCTCAGAATTAGTGGTAGTTTTTATATGAAAGGAGGGATGGTTGGTCTTGTGTTTATGTTGATTGGTATTGTAGTATGAGAAAGAGGGGGAAAGACCATGTTTGTAGGGAGTAAGGTTTGTAAAGAAGTTGTTTATTCCAGTGGCAATGTCCAGAGGTGTTGTGAGAGTGGCTCCATTAGTGGTCATGGTTCAGGAAACAATGCATTCTCTACCTTTTAGTATTCATCTGGCACCAGAAGCTTTTAAGGGTGGTAAGGTTTGTTTCTTGTAAAGATGTAAGATAGTCTATTTTGGCCACCTTTATTTTGTTTTATTTTTGTATAAATTGCAGAGCTGATGATAAATAATCCAATCAGTATGTACCCCAGATCTCTTAGAGGTCTTCCAGGCTTTATCACGTGTGTGCATGAGACCGCTTAGGTCATTAGTTAGCTCAGGGGCATGGAAGCCTTTTGGCTCTTTTGGTTTTGTATGGTGCAAGAGAGTCAAGGGCAGCTGTGAACATTGAGATAAGATAGTCAAGGGCCTGATTTACATAATGGAGGGTGATAATTGGTGACCAATCGATGGAGCCTAGGTAGCTGTTGAATTCTTTCTTGTTGAACTTGGTCAAATCCCTAGTTTTGATTATTTTGGGAGGTGGACAGTGTGCAGAGCTGTTCCAGACACAATAGGTGGGTGAGTGATCACTTAGGGAGTCTGGAAAGATACCAGCAGCTTTGATGTTAGCTGGCATGCTGGTTAGGATCCAGTGAAGAAGCATGTGTCTCCTAGACTTCATGTTCGGTCTAGTGGATTGCTCTATGATCTGCATGAAATTAGTGTCCACCAGAGTGCAGTGGTACTGCATGTTTTGTGAGCCAAGCCAGTTAAGGTTAAAGTCATCACATACCACTGTGACATGTCTGGGGATGTTGTCAAGGCTGGTCATAACCTCCTCATAAAAGGATGAGTGCCTGGGAGGCAGATTAATGCAGTCTAACACCTGTTTCTTGGACCCACCAAGAATGATGGTGATGAAGATATGCTTAGCCAGTGGGTGGATATCCAAGTCATCCATTTCATTATCAGTCAGTTCAGTCTTGGCATAGATCATGACACCCTCACATTTTCCATGAGCCCGGTCCTTCCTAAAACTGGAGAATCCAGGAAGTATAACCTTATGAGATTTGATGCCAGGTTTTAGCCAGGTTTCAGATATGCATAGGATGCCAGGTTTATGAAGCTGGGTCCATGCTTCAAGCTTAGGCATCTTACCTGTGATGCTTTGGATATTCACGTGAGCTATTTTGTGGCCTGGGGTGTTGGTCCAAGTGGGCAGCTGTCTCAGGGAGTTTGGTACACTTCCACAGGGGGTGTTAGTGTTGCTGCCTGAATTCGGTCCAGGGTTTAGTTCAATGTCCCCATATAGCAACATAGTACAGAGGTGGTACTGCATCAGGGGATACACAAGAAAGGTAATTTTTGCCACTGTCTGATTCAACTTGGAGTTAGGGCTGTTTTACATCACAGGGCAAGTTATTGGAGACACGGACACTGTGGAAACTCTAGACAGGGAGGGATATGATGTTGGTTGAGGATAGTGCATTGATTGGAGGTCATTAGGAAGCTTGAAGTAGTGAGGGCTGGTGATGGCTCATAATGAAGCAGAAGTGCCAATCAAATTAGTACCACTCCTGTACCTTTTAAGGTAGCATGGTTGTGGTATGTAATGGGGCTTCCTGGGAGCTGTTAGTCTGACCAGAGAGGGTCCGGAGGTGGTAAAACTAAGGATTAGTTTGAATTTCAAGCCAACCACAATGCAGTTGGGAGTGGCTTATGAGTATTTAATGGAGCTCTGGGGTGGGCATGGGGGGCTGGACCAGAAAACCAAGTGCATGGCATTGCTAGGACCAGATGCTACCTACTGGGAACCAGGACTGGTTTTACCCAGTAGGGAGATCCATGGAGCTGGTTCAGCCATAGCGTACAAGTCTGATGAAGCATCTGTCCAGTAGGGAAAAGGCAGAAGCACTTCTGACCAATCCTGTTAGGGTAGCGCAGGGCTGTGGACCAATGAACGCAAAAGCTATAGAACTAGGCGGCAAGCCATACCTTAGTGCCAGAGAGAGCGGAGCAGGTCTCGGCCTTCAGCTGGCACAGAGCTTGTGTTGTGGGGATGGTCTGCGGCGTAGCTTGGTCAGCGCTTCAAGGAGGCGTGGAGCTCCCTAGGAGAAAGAGAAGAAAGAACAAGAGGTTAGGTGGGGGATTATATTAAGGGGAAACAATGGAGAATGCAAGGGCTGGGTAATTTGTGGGTGCAGGTGAGACGCTATGAGGAGAAAAGTAAATAGGAGCTAAGGTGAGGAGGGGTGGGGGTAGCCAGAGAGGCACCAATGCTAGAGAAAGAGCAGGGTAGAGCTGTAGGCAGGAAAAACTGATTCAAAAAATAAATCAGGAAGGGACTGTAATTTCACTTACAGAAGTGATTCAAGAATTTCAGAATAAAACAAGAGGGAGCTGTATGCAAGAAAAGTACACCAAAAAAAATAAAATAATAAGCTACAGTAAATTTAGAGGGATCCATTCATACACTTACTGGGAGAACCAAGTAAATCAATTAAATCAGGACTAAATCAGGACTACATCAAGAAAACTCTGCATTCACTTGTTAATAAAAATTCAGTCCTAGCACAGGTTAGCAGTACAAGTATGGCTTGCAAACAGCCCGGCCTTGGGGTAGGCAGATGTTAAACCCAGTACAAAACCCTACTTTCAAAATGAATTAATTCCACACAAGCGTTAAAGTTTGAAAAATCGAGTGTGCAGCATTGCAAGGACCAGGCACTACCTACCGGGAACCAGGGCTGCTTTTACCTAGTAGGGAGATCCATGGAGTTGGCTCAGCCGCAGCGTACAAGTCTGATGAAGCCTCTGGACTATATTTACCATCTGGACCTCATTTGCAACTGTTCCTCTGTTCATCTACTAATCACTTATGGCAGTAATCCCACCAGGCGCTCATAGACTCACCTCTACTCATTTTCTACTTCATGTATGCTTGCTTAGTAACTCATCACTCACTGCTGAATTCTTTGCCTCCAGACTTTATCTTGAAAGTCAAACCTTACACAAGTTGGATCATTTACCTATGACTTCACAGATCATCTCATTTCCCACTGTTAACTGTCTGGTAACACATCGATCAAATCATGCTGTCCCTGCTCAATATGCACATGCAATCCCTTTGGACAAACATCCTTCATCACCTTGGAAATCTGGACTTCATTTACCTTTCTTCAACTGGATCTACTTTACACTTAGAATTCTACTGCTCCTTCAGAAAAGACCTACTCTTCAGCAGCCTTAGGATCATCACTCAATATGCATCGTCCATGGATCGAGGATGGACCATCATCTCTCCAAGAAGCTTACCTTCCTCAAATTAGCTATGGTTACTAGAATCTAGGTCTTTCGCCTCTTAGTATGCCCAGAGGATAGGCAGACCACCAGCCATGCGTCCTCAGAGGTTTCCTCCACCTTGGGTGTTTTCCCTCTCCTGAGTGCCAGGGTGTCATACTCTCTGTGAGTTGGGGGAGGTAACTTTTTGGGCCTTCTATTCCCTATAAATTCCTACTACATACCTACTACTCAAGGGTGGGAATAGAGTAATGCCACAAAAAGTATTGCAAGTTACACAAGCACTAAAAACCCCATTGCTATTCCCCAAACATTGAATGGGAGGGCTTAGCCTGAGATTCAATGTAAGGAATTGCTCCTCCCACAACTTCTACTTAAAGATCAATGGCAACCATTTTACACATTTTCAAAAAAAAGCCTAAAAAAACCTGAATTCAGGTGCCAGCGTTATAAGTAGTGTTTCCAAAAAGTTGCATGCTATTTGGTTTTGTGGTTTGCTTTAAAGTAACATTTGTTAACGTGTTCTGCCCTAACTGGAAGCAGGTTGTTTCTGTCCCTCTGACTGAGCCTGGGAGAGTGATGACATCATATGGAACTAGGCTACAGCTTCAGCAGTGTAAGTACCTGCTTGACTGACAAGCTATTAAAGGGACACTGTCAACCCCCTGAGGTCTCAAAGTGTCCCTAGTTTAAAAAACATATTTTATGATTGCAAAAATTCTGTAAAGATTGTTGATGTTGCTGGTGGTTTGATTCTGACTCTTATTTTCTTTAAAAAAGTAAAAAAACAGACTGCCCAACATACTGGTGTTATCACACTAAAACAGGTTTGTTTACATTCCTTGATCAACTCCAAATGCATCTCTCCTGGACTTGGGAACACCCACAAAACAGTCCAGCCCCTCATGATGCAGTGGGAGTTCAGGAGGCTACTGCCTTATGAGTGACTGCACTGTTTGGGTGTGATTCTAATGCTCAGAAAGTATGCAGTAAGAACAGAACCAAGATCGTAAACAAAAACAAGGTTGTTTATAAATATACATTGCCATGCATTTCAGTTCTACTAAGCAAGGAGATGAAACAAACAGCAACATCCATGTATTTTAGAGTGTAAGCAATCATAAAATGTGGGGTTTCAACTAGAAATAATATGATGAAAAATAAGTTGACAGTGTCCCTTTAACTTCCCAATTAGAACAATCTGTGAAGTAATTGTTTGCTGTCCAAGGTTTTTACAAAGTGAGTCTCTGGTGTTTGTGCAGATGAATTAATTGAAAATCCACATGTTGTTCTTCTAAAGAGCTGATCATTTGAGTTTCAGTGCTGAACTGAAGTGGTATTCATTTGAGAAATGAACTTACCCATATCATAGCTGCTGCCAGTTCTTTCTGATCAAAACTCTGTGCTGTTCTATAGCTATAACATTGGGTTGTTTATTTAATGGCTATAAAAGAAATCAAAAGTGTGTTAGTTCATACAAGTAATTTGTCTTTTTAATGTAGTCTCAACAAATAGGTTCATGTAAGAACATTATTTTCCTCTCAGATTGACAGACAGATGCCTGCCACACTGTGCTATTTCAGGCAAATGTACTATATGAACTTGCAAATTTCAATTCTTTGATGGTTTATGAGTTAAAATGCAGTACATCATGCATATGTATAACTAGAAACACTACATGGCATCCTGATGCCCCCATCTCCTATCTACAGTTGAGGCAGCAGCACTCTGTTGCCCCATGTCACCTGCTCCACATGCACCCTGTCTCCTGACCCAAATTCAAGAATGCTGCAACCTGCTGCCCACTCTCTTATCCCATAGGGTCAGAGCTGCTGCACCCTGTTGCCTCATGTTCTGCCTGAACAATCAGGACCTCAGCATCCTGCTGCCCCCTGAATGAACAGTTGCAGTTACTGCACCCTACTGTGGCCCTTTGTCCCCCACCCACTCAATCAGAGTCACTGCTCCCCGTTCTCCCTCTTCCTGTCATCCTAGTCAGGGCTGCTGTGCACTTCTATACCCTAGAAACCCATGCCCCCTGATTCCATATTTGGGGCTCCTGCACCATGATGCCCATGCTACCAGAGGAGGGGCTTTTACTACACCCCGCTACCTACATCCATTTTCCCAAATGGGCAGGGATGCTGCACCATGCACAACCCATCCCACAGTCAAGGCTGCTGTGCCCTGCTGCCCCCATGTTCTGCCCCACAATCAAGGCTTCTTCACCATGCTGTAGTCTTCCTCCTGCCACCATAGGTAGAGTAGCTGCACCCTGTTCCTGTCTACACAGTCAAGGCTGATGCACCCTCTTGCACCCTACAACCCAATTCCTCCACAGCTCCATGACTCCACAGGTAGGATTGCTGCACCATGCTGACCCCTTCCATCAAAGTCAGATTTGTTTGCTGTACTGCTCAAAAGAGAAAAAAAAACAGAAAAATGCTTTCCTCTTGTATTATGGGGGTGAAGGAGAGAGGGCATTAAGGTGCAGAAGTCCCAACTGTTTGGTCAGGAGATAAGGGTGGCATTAGAGTACAGTAGCCCAAGCTGTGGGACAGGATGCAGCAGCCACACCTAGGTGGAACTGACACAATTATGGGGGCAGAAGACAGGGGGCAGCAAATACCGTATCCTTTGTGGTAAGTGGCAACATGGTGCACCAGTCCTAACTGTAGAGGCAAGGGGCTTTAGGCACAGCAGGCCACAGATTTAGATTTATTTTACATTCATTAAATAAACAACCCAGTGTTATACAGTTAGAAAAAAACAGAGTTTTAATGAGAAAGAACAGGCGGCAGCTGTGATACAGATAAGCTGATTTCTCAAACGCATATCACTTCAGTTCAGCACTGAAACTCAAATGATTAGCTCTTTAGAAGGACAAAATGTGGATTTTCAGCTAATGCATCTAAACAAACCCCAGAGACAGAGTTTGTAAAAACCCTGGACAGCAAACAATTACTTATGTGTCAATGCAGTAATGTTTTGCAACTTGCAGAGGGTGGGAGGGAGGCTTGGTTCACAAAGAAATGTTACGTCATGTGTATGTATGTGTGTATATATAAATATATAAATATATATATGTGTATGTGTGTGTGTGTGTGTGTGTGTGTGTGTGTGTGTGTGTGTATATATATATATATATATATATATATATATATATATATATACACACACATATACATACTCCTAAACCCCCTGCTAGAACAGTTACTAACAGGATCCTTAGATGTGGCCATCTTGATCTGCTAAAAGCAGAACTCCACCACCAGGACTGGTCCCTGGTCTACTCTTCCTGCACGGTTGACTCCGCTCTTGGCCAGTTTATTCACCAGTTCAGCACAGTGTGCAATAGACATGCTCAGAGCAAAAAGTGAAAGATCAAAGGCCACAGTAACCCATGGTTCTCTCCCAAACTCTATGAGCATATGAAGTCAAGGGACCACCTGTGGCATCAAGCAAGAGCCTCGGGTAAGCAGGTCAACATCCAGGCTTATAAAGCAGCCTGAAATGACTGCACTAGGGCCATACATGTTGCAAAACAACAGTACTATAAGGATGCCCTTTCAAGATCATGGAGTGATGGATGAAAATTCTGCTCTAACCTGAAATAGATCACTGGGAATGATAATAAGGCAGCACCCACAATGCTCAACATCAATGGTGAACCCACACTGGATCCATATACCATAGCAAATACGTTTAACAAAGCCTTTTCAGAAATGAGTGGTGTTCTACCCCCTGATTTCTTCCTCCACCCCAACCAAGGGCACAGCATCTGGAAGGAAGACCTGCCACCCACTCACCCTCCATTCCACTTTAGAGCCATCACAATGCGTGAAGCTAGGAAATACTTCCTGAAGGTTCTTGGGAAGTCCAGATATAGTGGCGACTCCCTTGACCTTAAATTTGTAGCGTTAACCTTGGATGAGATACTAGCACCTCTAACTCACATTATCAATGCCTCTGCAACTGTCACAATTCCCACATAAATGGAAATCCGCATTAGTCACACTGATCTTTAAGAGCGGGGATTGTACCTCTCAAGGTAATTAAAGACCTATCTAAATCCTCCTGCCACTATCAAAAGCACTAGAAAGAATAGTAGCTGATCAACTGGTTGAATACTTAGAAAAGTATCAGATTCAATGCCTGCAACAACACAGCTTCCGCAAGGACATAGTACCCACACTGCATTACTAGAGTTTACTGGTTACATTTACAATGAACTGGATCAGGGTGCCCTTGTTGGTGCTGCTTTCAAGAATGAGAATTTAGAGATAGGTCTCTAATTCATTAAGCTTTCAGGGTCAAGAGATGGTTTCTTAAGGAGGGGTCTCACCAGCGCCTCTTTCAGTGTGCTGGGAAAACATTCCTCCAAAAGCAAACACCAGACAATCTCTGCAAACACCAGACTAACAGACCCAACACATCCCATTAAGAGATGAGATGGGCCTGGGTTCAGTTCGCAGTATGTGGGCCACAGCTTTGAAATCACCTCACAAACTTCAGCCACCCCAACCAGCCTGAACTCACACCAGACAATAGAAGTGCCTCTGGACACATATGACTTGCCACCATGGGGCTGCAAGCGCCCCGTTGAGGAGATCCCAGTCCTGATGGATAACACACTGTCAGAGAAGAAAAGAGCAAACTCCTCCCACAGAGCAACTGAAGATGCTTTTTTCAGTTGTAGACAGGCAGACTGCAGAAGCCTGTCCACAGTTTGAAAAAGCAAAGCTGGTCTGTTCCTTCCTTCAGCAATCTACCTGGACAGGAACACTGCCTTCTTATGGTTGATTGCTCTTTGATATTCACCATAATGAAGTCTCAAAGCCAGTTTGTCCTCCTCAGACCGAGTCCTCCACCAACAGCACTCTAACCTCTGACCTTTGGCATTCATCTCCTTGAGAGCCCCATCAAACCTCAGGAATCTCAAATGAGAAGAGCTGGGTCATACATGGACCAGTGCAACAGAATCAAGTGTCTTGGAGACAGCCTTATTATAGGCTGCAACAGCCTCACCCATACCTGATGCACATGCAACACTCACACCAGATAAATCCATCACTGCCATCAGTCCTTCTGGGGACAATGCCTTTATCGGGCAGTAACAGAACATTTACACAGGGGAGGGACTAACAGGGGAGCCCTGAATGAAAACTTCACTGTGCAGTGATCCGACCAAATGACTGGATCAGTCCTGAGGTCAGAGACCTCAAGCCCCAGTGAAAACACTAAGTCCAAGGTGTGACTGTGGCTGTGGGTCGCAGAAGCAAATGCTTGTGTGAGGCCCAGTGAAGACATTGACTGGAGGAAGTCATAATCAAACTGCAAATGTTCATTGTCAATTGAGGCATTGAAGTCACCCAGAACCAAGCATCTGGGTGTCTCCAGTACCTTCTCTGTGGCAAAGTCTGCAACTTCCTTCAGTATCTCCCCCTTGCACCCCGGAGGCTGGTATATGAGGAGGATTCTGCAGCCTGCACCTGGAATCCCATGCATGGCCACACATTCAAATTAAGAAGTGAAGCCTATGGGGTGCACAGAAAAGTTTAGGCCAGATCTAAAATAGATGCCCCCCGTGTCCGCTTCTTTGGCAGTGCACTATGGAAAACCTGTCAGGGATAGACGCCTCCAATACTGGACCCACATCATCCCCCAGCCAGGCCTCTGTGATGCACACCAAATCAACTGAGGAATTCATGTCTGCAGTAATTGTGATCTTGTTCCTAATCAATCTGGCATTACATAGAACCATCCAAAGGGGACTTGTGGAGGTTGCCGACTCAATGGGTACCAGCCCACATGGTCTGGTGGGAACCCTAAGTATGGGGACCAGCCACTTCTGGCCTCTTTCTAGGCCCCGCTTTACCCTAGAGTACCTCCTGGCCCTAACCATCATAATGTGACTCACTCCCACTGTCCCTCCAGGATCCCACTACCAGCCAACACATCCTCTCTTAATCTCAACCTCCCTACAGTGCCTCAGTTCTGTGGCTGACAAAGGAAGGTCAGAGAAAGGGCAGAGGTCAAGCAGCAAGGACATCAGATAGGTAATCCACAGGGTTCTAGGACTGAGGCACATTTTAATCTGCTGCTTACATGGATTTAACCCACATCAAGTATAATTCCCCAGTAAATACCCCTCCTCAGGCTAAATCAAATAAAACAATAACCAACCCCTCCCTTCCAAAACCAGCAAAAATAAAAGAAATTTACAGAAGTACCCAAACAAAAATAAAATAGGCAACAATTATGCTCTGTCTATAACCCAGAGCCTCCCAAACCCATTAACATACAATGTTAATAAAACAACAAATTACAACATAAAATAACTCAAATATATTTATAGGAGAATTCAGAAGCAAAGTGCTATGGGAGTAAGGTTCAAAACTTCAAATCCTTTTAGGGAGCAATGTCCAGATAATTAACTGCAGATAAAATGTCCCTAGTTGATGATCAGAAACAAAGCCTCAACAGTCTTTGCAGTAGTTAATAATTTTCTTCAGTAAAGCTCCCACCAGTACTGAAGTAAAATAACCCATTAGGGAACGGTGCTCTCACCACTGTACTCTGAGGGTGTCAGTGCAATTTTTTAAATTGCTTAAGACTGGAGGATTTATAAAACTAGAGGGGATTTTGAGGAGCCATAATTTAGTTACCCTCAATACTGCTGTCACTAGCACTAGGGTAAACAGTTCAGCAGTGAAGTTCAAGCACATGCAGAGCTCTCACCCTCAGGTTCAGGACTCACGCAATGTCACAGCAAACACCCAACACTGCTCTCACCAAAGTTGAAATGATAATCCAAACAGAATGGAAAAGTTGGTTAAATTCTATTTGCCTAAGGCAACCTCCACAAGTCCTAAGGTCTGCCTCCCTCCCCATTCTCATAATGCTTAAAGTTCAGCTTGCTGTTGCCAGTAAGTCATTCTCCTTTGCAACTGTGTCTGACTGGAACTCCCCCCCCCATCCTGTCATGCTCCACACTCCCTAAGTTCCAGTCTAATCCCCTTGCATTTCTCTATACCTCTGCACTCTGCTCCTGCTTCTGGTAATACCAGCTCCCTACCCCTACAGTGCTATTCTTCTTCTCTCCCTTGCCCTACCTCTGATCCTGGATCCTTACCTTGTTATCTGTGCCCCACCTCTAAGTGTTGCTGCTATTTGTCTGCCTTCATGCCCCTGTTATCTTTTTGGCTTTAGTTCATATTGGTATTTGGTCCCTCTTGACTGTGCCATGTATTTTGTAACACTAGACAAGTATTTTGTCTCACTACTGTGTAGTCCTATATTTGTTATTTTTGTAAGGTTGTATTCTGCATGTATCAAGATTTGACTGATCCCTGTATTGCTGTAACTCAATTTCTGCCATTGTAATTGCCATTGCTATGTTATTACACTGTACAGTATACTTACTGCACTTCTGGGTCACCCCTGAAAAAGGGACTGCAATTGTCTCAGTGGACTTACCCAGTTACCAAACTCAAATAAATAAAATAAATAAGCTATTATACAAGCATATGGCAGAAATAAAACAAGATTTAATATTCATAAAAGGTGCTTGTATAGATACCAGAATAAAACTGGAAAAGTTAGAAAAATCTCTCACCAGATCTGAAAGGACAGATGGAGAGAAAGAAGAAGGCACTTATGTAAAAATTCAGCAGACACAAGAAAAAGAAGTAAGTACAAAGGAACCAGAGATACAGGATACAGCAATATCAGATAACAACAATATCAACAGGGACAGTACTATCAATGCAGCAAAAAATATAGGTAGTGAAATATCTGAATATATAATGTTACCAGATGTGGAGTTGAGGGAAGACAGTATTTACACAGAATGGAAAAATAAGTTTCCAGATGTTTGGAAAACAGGACACAGGCAAGAGAAAATGGGTGTAGAGAATAAAAACAGACAACAGAAAGTAAGGGAAGGGAAACAAGAAAAGGGAGAGGTGACCAGCGATAAAGAAATAATAAAGAAAAAAGGTAGACTGAGTCAAAAGAAGTAGTCACAGCAGCAGATAAATAAAATGACAACAAGGAAATAAACATTACTAACACAGGTATAGGGAAAGGGGAAAAGAAACACAGATAAAGGATCTAATGAGAATAAATTTGAATAAGAAAAAGATTAGAGGAAGTAAGGAGGAAAAAAAATCATACGATTCCAAGCAAGAAATGGACAAATAAGCAGGTAAAGAAAGCCAAAAAAAAAAAAACAAATATAGGAGACAAGAGGCAGGAAGCCAGTAACATTAGGACAGAGGGAGAAGAAGATATAAACAGAGTGAAAATAACAAAGAAAACACTTATAGAGGGGGTCAAAGAGGTAGAAGATAGGGGGAAGAAGAAGAAGAAGATAAAAAAGGACAAGGAAACAGGAAGACAAAGACTCTGATGAGCATTTTGGGAAGTTCTTGCAGAAATCATTGAAAACTGAGCATGTACTCCCATTGGGCAAAGTTGCTTATATATGCCTGAAGAGACACATGAAAATCTATCAAAAATGATTAAAAAACAATTGTTAACTGCCTTGGATGGATGCAAACAAGTGATGGACCATGTAAGCATTATAAGACCGGCAACCAGTTCAGAATTGGTCTTATTAGTATCTGACCAATTTTATATATTAAAAGCCATTTTTTTATAAAAAAGAAGACATTAAAGGAGTGGGAATAGAAACTGGAGAAGTAGTAACACTGAATGAGCACTTCTCTGAATTTTACAAAGCTAAAAGGAGGTATGGGAATATTAATAATACGCTGATATCTATATTTGGCCTAAAACAAATGAATAAAGAAAACAAAAGGTATCTGAAGGAAAAACTGACTGACACAATGAATGCATTACTGAACACACATGTCTGCAACCAAGAAATATAAAAGGCAGTTAGGTGGGAGATTGATGGTCAAATATCATTATGGGTAACAAAAGGGACAATGTTAGAACAACTGCAGAATAAACAAAGGCTGCTGGATGAACTAGGTATTTTTATATATGTGGAGGACAATATATGAATGGAGAAAGGCAAATATCAATGTCCAACAACAGAAAAAGGTTCAAAATAGGAAATAATGGTTGAAACATTGAACAAGTTTGAGGTTTTAACCAATATGAAACAGTAACAATTATTACTGAAACCATTGGGAAGGAGGCCACAGGGATCTTATAAAAAGTCTTCATTATCAAAAAACCGAACCATGAAACCCTGGAGCATGATAAAGGAGTAGCTTAGATATTATCTTGGAATTCATCAGACACAGGGGACAACTTAGGGGACCGGGAAGTAGACAGATATATTCAAGCAATAGATTTTGTATGCATACAGGAAACATGGGTAACAGGTAATATATTCCTGAATGCATACAAATATTCAAAGAATGCTTTGAAGCATAAAAAATATGGCAGAATTGTGGGGGGACTAGTCACATTCTGCAGACTGGATAGTAAAATAACAACAGAAGAAGTCAACAGTGACAGTGAGAGCATACTAGCAATCAAAATCTCAGATGGAAGCAAGGAAGAAATACATATTTTTTTTATGTTAATCTTTTTCTACCTTGGTCCCCAGTCTGCTCACATCTGCAGCCACCCACCTAGCCCCACATCCCAACATCAGGCTAAATCCCCATTTACCCCCACAGTTTCCCCTCTGTGACAGGGTGGTGAGGAGTCCCCAACTCAACTCACCTTGAGCAGGATCCAGTGTCTGGGGAAGCGCCATTCAGGGATGAGGCCTGCGGTGGGCTGCCGTTCACTCTGCATCAACCTGGGGACCATTTTTCCTGGCTTTCTGATTGGACCCCCTGGAGATGGCATTCAATGACGTTAATGGGAGGAGCATGCACGCATCCGCACGCACTTCCTCCAGGCATCTGCCAGCCTCCACCCCTTGTCTGCAATGTCGGCGTGCTGCCCCCTAGCCTCTGCTAGGGGCCAGTCTGGAACTGACCACTGGCCTTCCCCCTCCCCAGAGAAGGAGAGCAGTCCCTCAGATGCTCAATCCTTCTCCTTCCCTGCCAGCCCTGGGTGGCCCGTGCTCATTCCTGAACACAGATCACTGGCATAGCATGAGGTAAGGCATCCAGCTCCTCAGCACTCAGCACCACCAGGCCGGCAGGAAGAAATATTTTTAATAAATATTTACATGCACCTAGAAATCAGTGAATATGGTGACAAAGATTGGTTACATTATTTGGAATTATTGTTGGATAAGGTACAGCAAGACAGTCCTACAGGGAATATCATACTAATAGGTAACTTCAATGGAAGGGTAGGTAGTTTGCAGGGGTTATCAGAGGATATTGCAATTTTCATGGCACAGATGGAGGTATGTGCTATTGCTGTAGAAAGGAAATCCAAGGATCAAATAACAAGTAAGAGGGGCATAGGGATACATAGGGTATTAAGAGACAAACAATTTTTACTACTTAATGGCTGATCAAGTGGAGATAATCAGAAAAAGTATACCTTCATGGGAGGAAATGGTTCCTCAATAATCAATTATGCATGGACAAATATAAATGTGTTACCAAAATGTCTGGATATGAGGGTGGTGTTGAAACCAGAAAGTCAGCGTATGGCATTAGAAATCAAGATTAGAACAGAACAGAAATGCAATAATAAAAACATGAAGATGGTCCCCTTAGAAATTAAGAAAGCAAACTGCATTGGATGGCAAATAATAGAGTGGAGGGACTTTATCTAGTCCTTGGAAAAAAAGGGAATACTTGAAAGCCTTTCTTCGAATTCAAATAGTGCAGATAATGAAGCAATTATAGCAGAATATACTAAGATTACGGAAAATATATCTAATATAATACTCAAGGAGGAAAATGTACAGAAAAAAGAGGGTTACATTTGGTATAACAAAGAATGTAAACTGGCAAAGGCACAATTAAATAAACAGTTGAGGGAATTAAAGTGAAATCCAGACATAAATAACAACAGAGTGATGAATAAACTATGGAAAGAATACAGAACAGTTCTGAAGAATAATAAAGAGAAATACATTCAACAACTGTGGTTAGAATCAGAGGAGGCAGTACTTTCAAAAGATATAACAAAATTCTGGAATATAGTTAGTAAAGGCATGAAGGACCATAATAACAGAATTGAAACATATATAGAGACTGAAGTATGGGAAAGACACTATAGGAACCTATTTTATAAGGATAATGATATTGAATACATAAATAGGTTAGAAAACTAGGGAAGTAGAATCATGAATTCATCCACAAAAACAAATAACTACAAAAAAGATAGAACAAGCAGTGGACTCTTTGTCTACCCATAAGGCCCCTAGCCCTGATGGGGTGTCATTGGACGTAATTTGGAAAGCAAGGTCCTTCTGGATAATGTTTTTGACTAAATTATTTAATCATATTTGGAAATCTGGTAACATCCCTGAGAGCTGGAAACAAAATATAATAGTACCACTATTTAAAAGGGGAAAGGAACGACCCCAAATGTTACAGATCAATTAGTTTGATAGATATCACTGAGAAAATATTCACAAGGATTTTAAATAATAGAATAACTGAATGGGTAGATAAAAATGGAATTCTGGATGAGGCACAAGCAGGTTTTAAGGTGGGGTATGCCACAATTGACCAATGTTTTACACTGGCACATCTTGTACATAAATATAAGATGGTGAAAAAACCAAAAATATACTACACCTTTGTAGACCTAAAAGCAGCCTTTAATGAGGTTAATAGAAGTATGCTCTGGGAAAGATTGGAAACACTGGGGATGGAAAAAAACAATTATAAATATGAATATTATATCAGAATAATTATACCAGTGTGAGATATAATAACTTACAAGGGAGAAGTGAGTGAAATGTTCAAGTCCAATATTGGAGTCAAACAGTGGTGCACTCTGCCCCCTGTTCTGTTAACCTATATTTCAACACAGTGTTGCAATCTTTATACTATCCAGACTTTCATATGGCAAGAATAGGAGAGGGGGCATGCACATACTTGGCATATGCCAATGGCATGGCCCTCCTCTCAACAAGTTTCATCAGCATGGAAAGAATGCTGAATAAATTTCAGTCAGAATGTAATAAAGTAGATTTACAAATTAACTACAAGAAAACAAAAGTAATGGTGTTTGGCAGGAACAATAAAGCATACAACTATATAATGAACAATCATAAATTGGAGGTAGTTAAAGAAGTGTGCTGTTTAGGTCTAATAGTAACTCAGGAGGGCACTTGGAGACAACATATCAAATAAATAGAAAAGAAAGCTAATAGATTTATACCTGTCATGAATGCCTTCTCATATAAATATGGGGGTAAATCAATAAAGGGTAACATCAAAGTGATAAATGCAAAAATACGGAGCCAACTGCTCTGTGGAGCAGAAATCTGGTGGGTACAAACAAACATTAACATAGAACCTTGCCTGAACTAATTTTACAGAAAACCGCTTGGGAGTGCTTAATGGTATACTATCTGCACTGGTGAGGATTGAATTAGGCCAGTTAGTAAGTTTCCATTGCACATGTAATAGAGGAATCATTACTGTATTTTGGGCTGCTTTCAGAAACGTTGCACATTTTTATGTATTTATGTTTGTTGTTTTTATTTCCTATGAAATCGTATTGTTACATATGAAACTATTGTTATTATTACCATCAAACAGGTGTGCCTTGCAAAGAGGGCTTTTGTGACCCTAATGGCATTGTAAAGCTGTACTTTCATTTATCCTGTACAAATAAATATTTTACCACTACTACTGCTACTACTACCAGTAGAATGTCAGATAAAACAAAGATTAATTATCTATTGACTAAAAGTCTATGGAATGGGTGAAACAAGGCTGCCAAGGTTATGTGTTGAGGAGGCAATAGATTATCTGAAACAGAATGTGATCTTCCCCAGTATACATACTGTCAAAAAGGACATTAAACCTTATGGATTATTATCTAGTATTTCAGATAGCCTCAGATACCGATTAAGTTGAGTAACGATAGAAATAAAAAATAGAGTTTGTGACATCTTCACCCAAAAGGCTCTAGAAAGGTGTAAACAATATGAAGTGTGTAAATGGCTTACAAAGAACAAACAAAATCACAAGATGGAAAGTTACCTAAATATAGTCAATAGACCTGGCTATAGGGCGCTAGTGACACGTTTCAGATTTGTTTGTTTTACCAGTCAATTGAGAACAAATCAGTATAACAAGAATAGGGAGGGAAATAACTTGTGTGGATATAAACTAGGTCAGGATGACTTGACACATCTGGTCATTCTCTGTCTTTTGTATGATAAGTACTGTAAATCTCTTTTGGGAGAAATATTGGAGTCCCTAGAATATGAACCACATCAATTGGTAACATATCTCTTAAAAGCTCAAATCAGAAAAACACTGATCCCCATGGCCCCCTTCCTAAAGATAATTGAAGAAAAAAATGTAGTTTGAATAAAGAATAATAAAACAAAATTATCCTACTGACATGGATTTACCTTGGGAGAAATGATATGAACTGTTAAAAACCATATGAATAAGATGTGATGTTATAATCATAATGCATAATTTTGTATATCAGACTGCATAATCTGTGGATAATTTATTGTACATGGTCTGCGTTTAAGAGTGGATGTATTTATTTATATTTTTGATATGTATGTTATGTGATTTTATCTGTTGTCATGACTTGAAAAATTAAATTGAACAATAAACTATTTAATTGAGTCAAGTAAATAATGTGTTTTCCCTCCCGGAAGATATATCTGAGTTATAAACAGACTGTCATTTTTCACACAGTGGAAACTTCAAAACAAAGCAACTTAGGATTCACTTAGTCCAACTTAAATATAAAACATGCTGCAGAGAGCCTGAAATCGCAGTCTTCTAGCCGAGATTGTGAAAAAGTGCTTATACAATTTTATCAACATTATATTGTGATTTATAGAAAGTGTACAATATTTTAATCCATGTGTACAGTGAAGTAAGAGCTAGGAATTTTCATGACAGTTGGATGGGGTTCAAACTGTAACATTCCACTGTGGCTCATCCTGCTCTAGAATTCTAGAGCAGAATGGTAACTGATTAGTTCTGAGGTTTGCAACAGGGCAGCTGTCCATTCAGAGACAAAGATTTTAATTTAACAGAATGATCAGGATATGAAAGGAGCTGCACAGCTCATTTTCATGGTGATCAAGCAGGTAGGCAGACCTGAAAGGGCCAGGCCAGAGGGAGTCCAGCCAATAG
The DNA here is from genome assembly GCA_016271365.2 of Neoceratodus forsteri. Taxonomy (NCBI): domain Eukaryota; kingdom Metazoa; phylum Chordata; order Ceratodontiformes; family Ceratodontidae; genus Neoceratodus; species Neoceratodus forsteri. Next base: position 1,198,376,595 of record CM028131.1, on the reverse strand, counting down.
AAGTCTACTACATGATAGGACCAGCAACCAGAGGTCATCTTCAAGGATCATCACCATCCAAGATCTGGTGAATTTCTCCAAGAAGTCCAGATTTTGCCAGTAATTTTTGAAGCTCATTTAAGGAAAGTGGTACAGTATTTTAAATTTATTGTGGGACTAGTTCAAGAGGGGCACTCATCTGAAGAACAGGGATTTGTGATCATATACAGCTGCTACAAAGAACTACCTTCAATCAATTTAAGGGAGATAGTTGCAAAAACTTGGGGGGGGCAGGATTTATATGAATGTTTTAGAAATAATTGTTAGCCAATATGATTTAATGCTACAGTGAGTTTAAGTTAAATTGTATAGAGTATAAGAAAATTGCTACAGAGTACAAGTAAAGTGATACAGAATATAAATAAGTGCATACAATATAGATACCAGGGAAGGATCTCTGGGTACAAGGGGTGAGTTGGTTGACTGAGGAGGGCATAGGCCTAGTAGCAACAGCATGTCCTTAAGGTAACTGAACTGAAAGTGAAGTGAGTGAGGCCAAATGACTGGCCTAGTACTACTGGTAATTGGAGGTCTGATGGGTAGAAGTACAGACTACAGTCTCCAGGGTTAGGAGCCACAGACCTGTGAATAAAGAAAGTGAATACAGTGTAAATTTATGCATAGCACATGTGTACAAAATTGATAAAATGTTACTGCTGTGTCTCTGTCACACTGGCAGAACAGTTAAGTTTTTACCTCTGTTTCACTGGAAAACTGTGTCTGAGTTTTAATTCCATGTTACCCAAGCCTCACGATTCCTGCTGTCTCCAGTGTCAGTACAGTGCAGTGCCTTCTCCGACACAGGTTTTTAAAACTATCTGGGTGGGAAATTAGCCGAGCATACTGTACCATTCCAGTGTACCCAGTTCAGTGGCTGTGGGTGGAAAGGGAGGTAAAAAAACCAAAGGTAGTTATTTGCTGACTTGAACATCAGGTATTGTATTTGCTGCATTTCTGGTGGGTTTTTGTACACTGTAGCATGTATTTATGGTTTTAATACTCTGTATTTTTTCACAATATGCATTAGCTTTTATATATGTTTATTTGTATTAATTATTCATTTCCTAAGGTAGTTTTTTTTACCTAGGTCAGTATTCATGGTATTTATACTGGCTTCTATTTATGTAGTCCTGTTCCCCCTCTACCCCTTTCTCTCTCTCTCCCCACACCTCACCTCCCTTCCTTATCCTCCCTTCTGGCTTCCTCCCATTACTTTTGTTATTTATTTGGATGATTTTATTATATGTATGTTTTCATTTACTAGGTCTGTTTAAAAGGATGACATTCTCGTTCTATTCCATTGTTAAGCTGATTGTTACACATCATTGTAAAGTCATCATTATGTGACCATTTAAGTAAGTCTGTTTGTTCTGAGCCCCAACCTTTGATAAAGGACTGTTTGGAAAGTCCAAAATGCATCAGGTGGGTGCTGTTTTGCCAGGGGTGAGCTCATAGCCCATTTTTTGCACTTTGCTGTGATGTGCCAATAAATTACATTTTATCCTAAGCTGCATAGAGCCTGATTACTATGGAGTTAGTGCCCGAATTTCTGTATGACTGGACTGAGTTTTATTCGTGGAGCATCACCTTCCTTGTGTGCACCTGTCAGGTCCTGTTCTACAGCCGAAGAATATTTCTTTTAGTCACCAGACTCCAAGGTGGTTGTCAGTTGCACAGCTCAGCTCCTCAGTCTCTCCCTCTCAGCTCTGACTGAGCTTGTGCCTGCTGCTCTACCTCTCTCTCTTGGGGGATGAAACTTGATGTTTTATTAGCTGATTCCCTTTTGCTGGCTTCTGGTAATTGGCTGGGATAGCCCATCCAGTTGCAGCACACTTTATCTTTTCCCATGATGCATGACACCCCTGTAGTTCATAGGGGCCACCATGTTTATAACCACCCTATTTCGCCCAAGACACTGCTGCACTTCTAAACAAGCTTTGCTATAAAATGTCTTTATAGCTGCCACTTAGCCCAGTTTCAGTTGTGATTTGCATGTGCTAATGTCACTTTTGTCATCTCTGCATAGCTATATTTATTATCTCAAGTATTGTCTGACTTGATCTGTATTCTAACCTACCTGTACTATATACTATGTGCCTGTACCATATACTATGTATTGTATAATTTATCTCATTTTATATATGTATTCTCCCGGGTCGTGCCTGAAAATAGTCAACTTTGGCTAGCGCACCTAACCCAGTTAATGAAATCTAAATAAATAAAATAAACATTTTATGTCCTGCAGCCTCTGCTGCTTTTTCTGTAGCCTCACTGAGGTTCTTGGGTCATGTCCCAACCCTGATGTGAGTCCTGGGGCCGGGACAGAGTGGCTTATTGGCAGTCACATAACTCAAGTAATTGTTGGAGCTTTGATTCAGTTTTCAGGCCTCCGGGTTGTGCAAGGAGGCCTACTGATGTGGTCTGTGCTGTTGTATACGTTCCTGGCCCTGCTGCATGCTTGGGGGCAGGGAAATACTTTTTTATCTCAAAACTGCACTTGCTGCAGTCAGTTCTGGTGTTCTGGCTTTATTTCCTCTCTGTGAATCGTGACCATTAAAGTAGTAGGGCACACGGCCCAAACTGACTTTTAGAGCTCCTGCCTCTTTGTGTACGAGCACAATCCATTATGTCACATCAGTGCCGTGGTTTTTACTCCCTGATTCTGCTTTGGTGCTCGGGAATTAGGGAGTATCTCACATGCACCTGATGGTGCTGATATCCTCTAATCCTGGTCTCGACCCAACTGGCACGTCCTGGGGCTTAGATCTTGGGGAACTCACGCACCTGCAGCATTTTTTGCTCTGGTGGGGAGCACTTGTGTGACTCTCACCAGAGTCACTGACATTGCCTGCAGTGCCCTACTGGTCCCTGCTTTGCATTCCAATGGAGACAGGACAGTGAAGATTGTCAAGGAACTTCCTGTAAAGGAGCAGACAAATGACAAGTAGGACTCCAAGTAATCCCCCAGAAATGGGGTGGGCTTACACACTTCATCCATCCAACTCTTAACATCCTTGTCAAGACACTGCCACACTGTCCGTTTACTCTACGTGTCCATAGGCAGAACATATTATTAACATTTCTAACACCTGATTCCTTGCTATCCATACATTTTCAACATATTTACAAGGTTTATAGTCTGACTAGACAAATGCTTTTTATCTAATGTAATAAGCAATTCTAAAGTAAATACATCTACCTACCAAAACCTGGGAACACAAACTGAGGATAGAGCACAGGAGCTATGTGCTTGTGGACTACATGGATAGGGAATGGAGGCACCTGGGAGGTCATAAGTTAAACATCATAGGTGGCTTCTGTTCACATCCATATCTTCTTGGTATTGCAACTTCTTCATCAGGAATGTAGTGCCCTTCTATGTCTTCCAGCACTGTGTCAAGCAAAGGAGCTTCATCAGGAACAGGCAGTGCTAATTCAGGTTCTGATGCAAATTCTTCAACAGAGATTCTACATCCATCCAAAAAGGAATTCCTCAGCTGGTAGTGTGGCAGGCACAAAAAGAGCTGCTTATGATTTCAACTGGCACATAGGCTTTGTCTCTGTGCTGCCTGGTCTGGGCCATTCCATAGTTTACAAAAGTGTGTCTAGTATTTCTTCAGTTTAGTGAAACCAGTTCATTCCATCATTCATTTCACTGTTAGGATCTTCCTTTGGTGCATGTGATGGATCAGAGGCATTGTCAGATGAAGGTTCAGAGCACAAATTTCTTGTACTGTTTTGGTGTCAACTGTAGCTTTGGTTTCTAGGAAGTATTGGCCCTGGTTTTGGTACAGTTTCAGAGTTGGGCTTGAGTTGGCCAATAGGCAGAAGCATGTTATGGTGGAGGGTCTTTACTATATCCCAGTCTTGTTCTCGGTGGGTGTGATACACTGGGAGATTTAGTAGTTTCTTCTCAACCACATAGGTCTCTGAAGACCAACAGTCCACAATTTTATTCTTCCCCCAAGTCCAGGGTTTCTTATGAGAACCCAGTCTCCCACTTGAAGAACTTAATGACACAACATTTGATCATTTGCTTACTAGCAGCACTTACTTTCCATGTGCCCCCATGGCCACGTGATATGCATCCTGTAATTGTAACCTGAGACATTTTGTATATTCTAGATAACTGTCTCGAGGTCCTGTCAGGTGGTACTCCAAGTTCTAAGTTGACTGGCAAATGTACTTCACATTCAAACATTAACAAATAGAGAGAGGTATCTGTGGCATTGTTGTGAGTGCAGTTATACCCGTGAGCTAACTTTGGAACTTGCTAGCTCCACTTACTTTTCTTGTTTGGAAGCATGGTGTCTAACATATTGAACAATGTTTGAGTGAAATACTCTGGTTCTGGGTCTCCTTGAGGTGGTGGGGTGGCATGTTATTGTTGGATACCATACAGTGCAAAACACTTTTTGATTAGGTGGCTTTTAAAGTCTGGTGCTTAGTTCAAATGTATGCACTAAGTGATGCCATAGTGTTGGACAAACTCCTCAAGTTTCTGTTATACTTTGTGAGCCTTCTGATCTTTTGTTGGGTAGGCCTGTGCATACCGGGAGTTGTGATCTGTGATGAAAAGAATGTTACTGAACCCTTTGCTGTCAGGCTTCAGTGACAAGGAGTCCATGCAGACAAGTTCTAAAACTCACATTAGTTTTTATGTTGAAAAGAGGGTCTGTCCTCTGAAGCAATGTTTTTCTCTGAATGCACCTGGCACAGTTCTTACAGTATCTTTCTACCTCAGCAGCCATGAGGAGCCAGAAAAATCACATTTGCACCAGGTCTAGGGTGCAGTCATAGTTGAGAGGCCTTTATCATCATACAGTGAGTTTAGTGCAACTTTTCTATATTTCCAAGGTATGACTAGTTGTTGACATGGTCACTGATCCTTGGGATCTTGGTATGTCTGAGTAAGGAGACCATCTTTCAAGGAGCGCTTGTTCCTTTCCCTCAACAGAATTTGGACATCCAGGTAGTCATGAGGTACTTGCTTGGGACTCAGACCCTTCTCTAATGCTTCAATTATCCATTTCATCCCAAAATCTTGTCTCTGAACCTTTCTCTACTCATGCTTGTTTGATCAGGGAATGAGACAGGGTCTAACCCTTTGAAGTTGTAATATGATGAGGGGATGGCATCTGGGGGAGCTTCCATGATGTCAATAGCTCTGCAGTACATGAAAGGTGTCTCTTTCTCCTCAGGCCCAAACTTGGCACATAGGGCTTTCATGGTAGCAGTTGGCATTCCAACCCAAGCATCTGTTTTTGGGATGTGTGGTCAGAGGGAAGGCATCATCGTCTATGTGTTTGAGACCCTGCTGATATTCAAGGCTATAGTAGTACAAGAAAAGTGCCTGCAGCCATTGATGTCCAGCTGCATCCAACTTAGCCGTGGTGTTGATGTAGGCAAGTGGATTGTTATCTGTCTTTACTGTTAATCTGGCTCCATACAAGTAGTCATGAAACTGGTCCATCATAGCCCATTTTAATGCCAGGAATTCTAATTTATGGACAAGATACTTTTTTTTCTGCAGGGGTTAGGCTGTGACTGGAGAAGGCCACTGGCTGCATTCCATCAGGGTAGTCTTGGTAAAGAACTGCTCCCAAGCCATTCATGCTGGCTTCTATGTGTAGGAAATAGTGCTTAATGGAATGTGTGAAGGCCAAGGCAGAGGCATCTATGGGTCCCTTTATGATCTCTCAGAAATCATGTTCACAATCTTGCTCCCATCTATTGTGAAAAGGCTCATATTGTTGGTAGTAGTCTTTCTGTGCTGCTGCTTTGGCATTTGTCTGTTTGGGATTTGTAGGTGGGTACCTTTGTGAGAGGTTAATTCCTTGTCAGACCACTTTGGAGAAATCTTATACAACTGTTTGATAGTAGCCACAAAATCCAAGAAACGATTGCAGACTTTTCCAGTTGTGAGAGTGAGGTAATGTGGTGAGAGCCTCAGCTTTGGCTGGGTCAGTATGGACTCCTTCAGCAGAGACGATATGTCCAACATATTTCGCAGAGGGTTGGCAGACTTGCCATTTATCTATTGACACCCACAGTCCAAATTTCTCTAATCTGTCTACAACTTTCCTTAGGTGTTCTTCATGTTTCTCAAGCATTTTTCCAAAGACAATCATGTCTTTCAGGTAGACAAGCACCTGTACCAATTCCATATCTCCAATGACCTTTTCTATCAGCCATTGAAAAGTTGTGAGCACCCCTGATATTACTTGAGGCATTCTTTCAAACTGATAGAAGACAAGGGGGAAAATGAAGGTAACATTTTCCTTGTCCCTTTCTGCCATCAGTATATGATAGTATCTGCTCGGGAGGTAAATGTACCAAAAACATTTACTTCCTGTCAGGCAGACAAGGGTGTCCTCCACATGTAGCATTGTATACTGATCCACAATGGTGCACTTGTTTAATGTTCAGTAGTCGAAGCAAAGTATGGCATTCCCACTCTTCTTGTGGACTACCACAATCAGTGAAATGCAGTGGTTTCTTGTCTCAGAGATGATTCCTTCTGAAGGTGTTTTTGGACATCTTCCACATCAGCTGGTGCAAGGCGTACAGACCCCTCACAGAACTTTCTGTTTTTGGTGAGGCTGATGTGGTGCTTCTCCCCTTTGTCACATCCCACATCAAGTTTACTAGTGGAGAAAACCTTTGAACTTCTGGATAACTTCCGCTGGAGCTGCTACCTGTTTGGTTCTGGAATTGGTAAGTTTCTGAACTTGAACAGGCTAGGGTCGAGCTTTGAGGTGGCAGCCATGCCTGAGGTCATAGGCAAGGTGGTATCAGTTTTGTATGCATGGGCTAGCATTCTTCCTTTCCTCACAACTGCTTCTTTGTTCACTTCATTTTTTACCTGCACATAGATCCTTGGAACTCTGGCAATAGAAAGAGCAGGCACAACCCCAGTCTGGACCATCAGGCTGTGAGGAAGAACTCCATCCATGGGCTTGTAGAGAATGAGTACTGAATTTTCCTCAGGTAATTCACATTTCAACTCTCCTATCATGGCACACTCAGCACCAGGTGGCAACACCAATGATTCTTCCTGGACTGTACAGATTACTCCTACCAAGTCCTCTTCAGTTACAGGTGAGCTTGGCTGAGGCTCTTTCATGGAAACATTTCTGACCAGGGTGTATATCTGTAAACTGAGGGTTTACTGTGGACACTACATCTCTTGGAATAGCTGAGCCATTCTCCAGAACATATTGGCATTTGTTTCAATTACCACAGGTGCTTTGCCTTTCATACCGGTGTTTGGACACACAAAAGCAAGGGTTTCCATAGGAGTCTGTACAGTTGCAGCCATACACACGGCCAGATATTTCCATATATTTTGAAATATTTCTAAAGAGATTCTCTCTGGTGGCCCACAGTGGTAATGCAGGCAGACAGGGAATTTCTCTGGAGATATCACATACATTTCATGAAATATCTGGCCATGTCATTGGCTGCAACTCTCTCCTCACCACACCAAGAGAATTCAATGTTAATGACAATGCACCCCTGCTAAGGGTAGGGCTGTTTGCTTACTCGTCACACATCAAGTCCATCAAGGGGTTGCAATGGCAGATGTTTCAGATTTGTCTGGTACCAGTCATTTAACACTACTGTTACTCTGGACCCACTACCTAGTAAAGCGATGCAGTCTATACTTTTGATTTTGACAGAAGCCTTGGCAGATAGTCTGCTCAATCATTTTGGGACTTCATTCTCAGTTCTGGTTGCAGGTTGGGTTTGTTTCATGGAACAGTTTTGTTTTGGTGCACCAGGTTGCTCCCTCACTGGTCCCTATTGTAATTTTCCTGCGAATATTTCTGTTTCAACAACTTTTGCAGCACAATGTGAGGGCACTAAGGTCATTTGTAATACACTTTAGGATGCCCATCCCTCCCACAATGATATTGGAAATGGCTGTCCTCCTCTACATGGAAACTCCAGATCCATTCACAATCTGAATATTAGTGCCTTCAGGAATGCTGTTTCACAGATTGACTGGTCATCTTTCCATACCATCGCCTCAGTAGATTGGATGTTGGATTGTATTATACATGAATTTAACAGGGCTTGTTATCACTTTTCCCCCATCTGTTGCTTGCATACTAAAAACAGAAGTCAGCGGTGAATCATCCCTTGTCTGGAACAATTGATGCAGAAGAGAGAAAGGTTCTATAAAGGTTTTAGGAACAGTGTTCAAATCCAACACTGCTTGAATATAAAAAAACCTAAGGTATAAATGTAAACAGCTGGTTAGAAAGACAACAATAAAAATATTATTTAAACTCCCAATTTCCATTTTCAAATGGGAAACAGACAACTTAGCAATTACTAAACAAGCTCATGAAAAAGAGCAGTTTCAAGGCAATACCACCTCCGACTACTGAACAAGGTAACTTGCCAAGTCTGAATGAAATTGCCACAAAGCTCAATGTCACCTTTTGTGGAGCCACAGAAATTGCTCTGTTGGTTCTTCTATCTGATCTTGAGTAGACTGAGTCCAGCTGTGGTAGTTCAGATGCTGGTTTTAAGATTAGATCACTAAAAATAACTGAAAAATAAAATACATTTTGCATATGAACTTGAAAACTAGAATGGAACTGGACAAATTTGCTCTAAAACTCTTTTCCTTGGTTATTAAGGTACTGGCTATTTCTCTGTGCACTTTGTACAATCACTCATTGACTACTGGCGAGGTCCAGAGATTGTGGAAACAGGCAACCATGGTCGTCTCTATTTCTGAATCAGCAGAATGAACAACAACCAAAACCTACTGACCAATTTCCCTACTTGCCCCATTGTCCAAGGTCCTTAAGAGGATTTTTTTACCAATTTAAGGACTTTCTGGATACTGACAATTTGTCAACACTGCCACAAAGGTTTTCAGGATAATCATAGCATGCTAACAGCTACTGTATGGTCAAAGTCACTAATGATCTTCGTAGGGCCTTGGACAATGGGGACACAATCAGTGCACTCTTCCTTTCTAAAGCATTTGATGTGATGCACCACAGTCACCTTCTTGCCAAATTTCAGACCCTTGGTCTATCTGTGTCTGCAGTATCCTGCTTCCAGAATTACTTGACTGACAGATATCATTCAGTCTCTTTGAATTCCTTTTCTTCTCCACTCATTAAAATCACTACCAGAGTACCCCAGGGATCAATCCTTGGGCCTATTTTGTTTAGTGCTTTCTTGAACAATCTAGCTGATATTTTGCATAGATTTGAATCCCATATTGTCATGTATGCAAAAAATATTGTTTCGTACAGAAGGGTTTCTAATGCCAGCGACATAATCAGATATTTGCAGCCTGACTTTGAACTAGTACAAAAATGGTTATTAAAAAATGGCCTTCTACTGAATGCTGATAATCCCAAGTATATACGCTTTGGAGCAAAACATAGATTAAAGGAATTATCCCATGAGAGGGGACAGTTTCAAGTATCTTGGTTTTACTATAGACCAGACTTTCTCTTTTAAAAAACATATCTCTGCACTGGTTACGTGTGTTTTGCAAATGTATTCTGTATTGTTGCTCCTGTTTTCATCTCCTTGTCCCCATTGTAATGGGTATCTAATGTTCTTGAGTCCTAGCTGGTTAATGCATTACAGATAAAAAAGTAAAAAATATTTGCAGGTGTCATGTGATCATTTGGCAGGAGAGTACTGTTGAGTCACTGGTTCTGTCTCTGACTTTGTGGAATCGAAGGGGGATAATGTTGATTCTTGTCTCCTTGACTCATATAGATGAAATCTGTTCCCTCAGTTCTCTGATCACTTTTTGCAGGTCTTCATTTGCACAGGAGTCTTGCTTCGATGGGATGTTGGAGAGAGGGACCTCCATCCATCAGAGTGATGTGGCCATTGATCCTTTCACAGCAGCTTGGTCCTCTTTCTCTTTGACCTTGTGTACCAATTCACCATAGGAAGTCCAGTTATAGATCCATCCTTCAAACTGCAGCTTTATCACCTGCATTTCTTAATGTTCAGTTCCTTCAAGGAGTTGCTACAAGCGCATCCTGTCCAAGTTATCAGCAATCACTGCTCTATTGTGGTAGGCTCTTTGCATCAGTTGCTGAAGTTGGAACAAGTAGTCAGATAATAGTTCACATTCTCTTTGCGCTGTCCCTTGTACCCTTTTGAGTACAGGGGTCCCACTGTCAGGGTAGCCCATGACTTGCATGACTGCGATTGAGCGAACTGCAAAACGGCGACTCAATCACGGCGCATGTCATGGGGAGCTACCGATGAGGTAGGGTGACCAGATGAGATGGGTTCATGCATGTAGTGACAGGATTTTGCTACACATACGTCCACACGAGGGTGTATGAGTGAGCACACTCAGCAACGGGTGGGAGGGGTTTTGAGGGGTGGTGCCATGGTTGGCTGCCAAGCTGGCCCTGTGGCGTGGTGGGTGGTTTCACAACTTGGGTGGACAGGGTGCTGGGTTCAGGTCCAGGCTCAGGTATGTTTTTGTTGCGCCCAGACAGAATTTTTGCACCCCCCCAACATGCACCCCCCCTGGATTTGAGAACCTTAAGTAGGAGAGTCTTGCGGGGCACAGCCTCTGCATAAAACATTAAAAATGTAAATCCCTAGTGCTGTTTTGCTGTGCACCAGGGAGTCACAGTGCCAAAATTTATTTTCAGCGCTGTGACTTCGCCATATTGGCAGTCGCCATTATGACATCGAACCTGCTGTCACTGCTTCCAAACATCCCCTCCAGGGTGTTGAGGTACTATTATGTAGTAGCATCAGAGCACATTGCTTGCAGACAAGCAATGGCATCCATTGCTGGACTTCTCCATCTTTCACGTAAACAACATCTGTCTCAGTTTCAGAATTGTGGGGCTCTTGTACCATGGGTGTAGCTTGACCCATCTATGCTTCAACTTCATCTCCTCCAACAGGCATAGGCTGTTTTCCAGAGAAGGGTTTCAACATCCAGTGGAATCCATTCCCCTGGTTAGGCCCCCATGTGGCAAGCCATGCTGGATTCTGGTCAGACAGAGTGGGAAGATCAGACTTGTACAACTCTTGCACTTCTTGAAGGGTCTTCCCTTCCACTCATAACAACAAATCACATTTTGCTTTAAAGTCCTCAGTACCTGAGGGGTCCTTTGGCATTTTTATGCTACTATCATTTGACTGTAGAGTCTGGTCAGTAGTACCCCCCACATGGGGTGAAGGTGCTGGATAACTGAGACATCAATGTCAGTTTCACTTTTGAGCACGGTGCTCACAATTTTGCTGGCACTCTCATACCTTCCTCCATGTATTTGTACATTGCCAAAACAATGTAAAGCATCTAGTTCTTCCAAAATTTTGGTTCTGTTGATACCTTCATGGAAATCCATGACAAGGATTACCTTCTTCATGAGCTCTCCGCAGCACCAATCTTCCAATTGCTGAATCACCATTTCAAATATTGAAAAAAAAAACAAAAAAAAACTTTTTTTTGGGGGGGGTGGTGTGCTAATGTTTTTTTTCAAAGTCACATTTCTGGGACTATCTGTGGGTTGTGCAGGAGGACCCCAGTGGTGTTTCCAAAATGTAACATGGCCTGGCATGAACTACCTTGGTTGCAGTATTAGGGTGGTAACTGCAGCTGTCCTGATGACCGCCTGGTCCAGCACCACTCCCTTCAACTCTGAGGGGGGCTGGCTAGGTTCTTTTAGTATGGTACACAAACAGGATACTGCAATAGCAGTTCTGAGAGTCCACCTGGGGCAGCAGTGAAATCCACCCACCAGGAATTGTCAGTATACCCCTCCGGTACACAGATAGATAACCCCAAAACAGTGACACAGTACAACAGCCAGCATACAAGGAATAAATGCATAAACTATTTATTACAAAATTCTTTTACTCCAAGAAGTGGTGAAACAGGTCCACAATCCCCTGGCAGTCCCAGTCCCAAAAGGTGGGTGCTTGTCAGATCAGGACAGCCAAAATGCACAACTATGCTGAGGTTCAATGCAGGGAAATGCAAGGTACTCCACCTACGGGCCAGAAACCCGGGCCAAGTGTACACCCTGGGGGGGGGATGCTACAAGTCTCGATGGCTGAGAAGGACATGGGGGTGGTGGTGGATGTCAAAATGAACAACTCGGAGACTTGTAGGAGGGCAGCAGCCAAGGCCAACAGGATGCTGGGATGCATCGCTAGGGGGATCACCTCCAGAAGGAGGGAAGTGATGCTCCCTCTGTATAACTGCTTGGTGAGGCCACACCTTGAGTACTGCGTGCAGTTTTGGAGGCCACACTTAAAGAGGGACATTAAACTCCTGGAGAGGGTCCAGAGGAGGGCAACCAAAATGATTTGGGGCTTGGGGGACAGGACCTATGAGGAGAGGCTCAAAGAGCTAAATATGTGCACATTGGAAGAGAGAAGGGACCGGGGGGACATGATAGAGGTTTTCAAGTACATGAAGAGGGTAAATAGGGGAGGAACAGTCAGGGTGCTTCGAAGGAAGGAGGAGGGGGCCACTGGAGGGCATGGGTGGAAGCTGGAGGGGGGAAGATTCAGGGGAGAAAGGAGGAGGTGCTACTTCACTGAGAGGGTGGTGGAGCCATGGAATGCACTGCCTAGGGGGCTGGTGGAGGCAGAGACGGTGGAGGGGTTCAAGAGGGTCTGGGACAGGTACAGGGGAAGGGTTCTGGAAGCAAAATCCAATGCAGCAAGAATAACCGGAACTGGGAAGGGAGAAGCCAGAGAAGGCGAGGGGGGCAGCAAGGTCAGCACCCAGGGTGGGGGCTGACCAATCAAGCAGACTCAAAAGACCATTAGGCTTATTCTGCTGGCATTTTAGTATGTTAGTAAACTTTTATTGCACTCATTTGCATTGAGGAGCACCTTTAAGAAGTAATGAAACTGTGAAATGGACAGCAGCTGGAGTGTTCCATTTTTTTACTCATCCTTCCAAATGGTGGGTGCACCAAGCTTGTTCCCCCAAAAGCCTAAAGGATAGTTCTCTAGGTTGTGGTGGGTACCTAAACAAGGTTGCTGGTAGCTAACCAGAGTGGTGATGAGTTGGTAAACTTGCAAGAGTTTAAATAACAACTGTTTTGTCAGTTGTTGAAACTGAACACAAAGGGCCCCCTGTTTGTTGTTCAATAACAGGGCTAGGTGGATGGCCTTTCAGGTCTTCTGCCTGGGCATATCTAGAAGGTGAGAAATACCTGTCCAGAGTTTCAACCCCCTTCCTGGTATCCCAAGATATGGGCAAATCAATTTAAGCTAGACAATATGGGCAACGTAAAAATGGTGAGTGTAAAATGGGCTATGTGCACTTAATAGCACATAGTAAGTTCAGCGATATTGTGTCCATAGGGAGTAGATGTATGCAGAATATAGGGCTGCATTCATTGTGCCAGTCCTGAGCTGGCAGGCTGGGGTAGTGGCTAGAGTTACCACCTTTGTGCCTGGCAGATCTGGGTTTGGGACTGGCTGTAGGTTTGTATTTTTTTTTTGATGGTGTTGGTTTTTGGGTCGATGAAGTCCTGTTTCCCTGCCATCCCAACTGTGCCCCCCCCACCTGCAGGTTGCCACCCCCAATATTCTCCCCCTGCCGACTGTTGTCCCCCTGTAATGTGGCCCCCCTCCTGAGCTTCTTCTCCCCGATATCAGCACCCCGGAGTTGATTATAATAAATATTGGGGGTTAAAAGTTGCTTTACATTGCACTTCACACATAAAGTGAGCGCCTGTCGCTGTTTGTGGCGGGTGCTGTAGTGCTCATTGATGTTTTCAGTTTCAACAATGTTGCACTCACTCTTGCTGTCTGTGCTGTTTTTGAATCACAATTATCACATGGAACCCCCTTTCTGTCTATCTATCTATCTATCTATCTATCTATCTATCTATCTATCTATCTATCTATCTATATATCTATCTATCTATCTATCTGTCTATCTTTCTATCCCAAGAAGACTCCCCAGAGTCACAGTTCTGAGGTACCCAGAGTTCAGGTGTTTCTGACAGGTATTTTGATGTACTTGCTGCACTTAAGTGATGGACTGGAACTCAGTAATGCAGCAGCATGGCTGGCACAGGTATGATCTGTAGATGCACCCTCTCAGGGGCCTTTGACCTGAAATGCTGTGAACTCCTTCACCTCTCAGGCCTTGTGGTGGCTTTGCTTGTAAGGTATTTAGATGTCTTCACCTCTAAGGCCTTTCTTCACACAATGAAGGCTGTGGTTCCAGCAGCCCAAAGCAATGGCTCTCCAAATCCCTCCTTTTAGAGAGATAAGACATCCCCAACATGGTATTAGATGAAAGATAGCAACTGCTGCTGTGGCTCTCTCCTCTGAATGGGTTCACCTCAAGCTCCAGATCCCCCTCTGCTTCTCCTCTTCTCTTAGGATGCCTATGGAACAGTTGATGACTTGGGTCCTGCAGAGACCAATGCTTAATCACTGGATTTGATCCCTGCTGGCAAAGTTGTGAGGGCAGAGTACCTCCTTCCACCAGATATTACCTTTCTCCCATATTGTTTCAGTAAAACACTGTTCTCCATTGAAGATTCTGCAGCTGAAGTATGCTTCTTTCAGTCACCAGAGTCCTGAGACCCTGATTGTGGCAGTCGCTGAGGTGGCTGTCAGCTGCACAGCTTACTTCCTCAGTCTTTCCTTCTCAGCTCTGACTGATCCCTCACCCTCTTACTTGAGGGATAAAACTCAACATTTCATTGGCTAATTCCCTGTTGCTGGCTTCAGATGTTTGGCTGAAATTGCCCAGCCAATTGCAGCACACTTTGTATTTTCTAAAGATGCATGGCCCCCTAAAGTTCACTAGGGGTTGCCATGTTTGCTTAAATTCCCTTAATGCCATTTATGTTATGTCCTGCAGTCTCTGCTGTTTTCATCTAGCCTCACTGGGCTGCTTTTGTCATGTCCCATCCCTGGTGTTAGTCCTGGGGCCAGGACAGAGTGGCTAGAGGCAGTTGAGCCCCTCAGTTCATTGTTGGACCATCCACTCTGTTTTTGTGCCTCCCAGGCATGTATAGATGCCCACTGATATGGTCAATGCCATTGTGTTCTTTTTCCAGTCCTGCTGTGTGCGGAAAAATGCTTTTTATTTCAAACCCACACTTGTCAATTCTGGTGCCCTGACTCCATTTCTTCTCTGGGAGCTGGAATCATTAAACTAAAGGTATGTGAAGCCTGATTTGAATTTCTGAACTCCTGCTCCTTTGCACATGTGTGTAACATCATGGTGTGTGAGTGTCACAATTTTCACTCCCCAACCCAGCATCAGTCCTCAGGAGTCAATTTCAATTTCAATTTATTGTTCGACATATTTTGTCATTACATACACAAATTAAACAGAAAATGCAATATCAATACAAATATAGAAAAACACTTTATACATTAATATTTAAAGACAAGACATTTTAATAAATACACACATATTCGTACTTTCAAATTTACGTCACTTATCACGATGGCGTGAATGCTTCTCAAACTTTTAATGCCTGAGGGTCATTATTATAAAGTATATCCAATTATAACCCTAACAGCCTCCAATTAATTTATCTAGGTGAAAAATAGAATCAGTACATAACACACTGTTTTGAAAAATTCCCCTTCAATACTAAGTTCATATATGAATGCCTTGGACAAGAAAGACAGAACAGGCTTAAGCCCTAACAAACTCCTAAATCCTAATCAGGAGTAAGGAGTGAAAACAGAGTAAATGGGTTTGGGTCTGATTACCTACACCCCCGAATTAAACTGTAGTCTCAGATCTCATAAACGAGAAAAGGGATCCTACAAGCGGATCAATTAGGGCTCCTTAATTATGATTTTTGTTGGACATATTTCAATCTTATCTTTTTAGCAGCAATAAAAAATTTTACTATATCAGTTAGAATTTGTGGATTTTCAGAGTTTAACAGACAATAAGGAAAATAACGTGAAGGTATAATATAAGAAGAGAAGTGTTTAGCTAAATACTTTTTCCTTATTTTTTCATACCATTGACATCTCATGAGTATGTGATGTAAATCTTCAGGTTCATTTAGATAACATAAACAATTAGAAGAAATGGAAGTTTGTCAAGAATACCTAGCAGTTAATATACTGCTGGGAAATAACACAAATCTGTAGAGAATCAAAATATGCCCATGAATTGGGTTGGTCATCAACAGTAAATACTCTTTCATAGAGTGTTCCTGTATATTGTTTTTTAACCACTGTAAAACTTTCAATTGTTTAATTTTTTCTAAGTCATTTTCCCTCTCCTTTTTTAAGAGTAATTCAGTAACAACTTTAGCGTAGTTTTTATGTATTTTTACTGCATGGTCAGCCCAATATCGTGAATGGGTGAGTTCATATCTCTCAAGTAAAGAGTATACGGTCAATAGCCACCCATCGCTTAACAATTCAAAATATGCTATTTTTTTCTTTTAGACATGATGCAGTAATAGAGCCAATTGGTTCACGTGTCATATTAATCCAAAAGTGTATTATTCTTTTATGACTTTTTGCCGTAAATGTGATTTGACCGAGATGCACTCTTATTAATGCATTAGCTGCTGAAATAGGTAATCTTAAGGTTTTCTTATATATTATATTAATAATTGAGTCTAGAATATTTAAACTGGAAACTCCCCAGTTTTCAATAGCATAAAGCCCTTGATTTATTAATTTACTATCTATAGCCCTAATCATTTGTTCTATTGACATACCTCCATATGTTCTATTAAATCGAAGAAGGGCAGATGATGTGATCCTCATTTTTGCTGCTACAGTCCTAGTATGCTTATTCCAAGAAATTGTATTCGATATTGTAACCCCTAAAGAAGTATATTGATTAACAAATTCCAACAAATGATTGTTCAGAAACAGACTTCTATACTTCTTCCTAGAACCTAGAATCATAACTTTTGTTTTTGTTTTATTAATTGTTAGTTTCAACACAGTACAAAGAGCTTGTAATTTACAGAGGCTTTTTTGTAGACCTAATCTTGATGTTGCAATAAGTGCAAGGTTGTCAGCATAAGCCAAGACTGGGATAAAATGTTTAAGAACTTTGGGCATATGGTGCAAAGGATTAATTAATTCTATCCAGATATGTTTTATATAAAGATTGAATCATGTCCAACACTCATCATTGGTGAATGCCAACATTAATAAAGATCTTTTCAGAAAGACCACTGTTATTATCATGTCTTATCTTAACCCAAGTATCATCATATAGTCTTTTTATCAGATTTATTAGATTAGAATCTATACAGAGGGCCTTCATACTAACCCATAATAAATCTCTGGAAATTGAGTCAAAAGCTGACGTAAAATTGATGAAAGCAATAAACAAAGGTTGCTTTTTACTTTGCAGTATTTTTCAATAATATGTAAGAGGATAAAAATTGGTTTGGTTGTCCCATTATTTTTTTGAAATCCTGCCTGTAAAGGGGATATTATTCTATTGTGTAAGATCCATGGCTGTAACTGATTTAGTAAGACGTTAGAGTATATTTTAGCCATAGTAGCTATTAAACTTATTGGATGATAATTTGCAGGATTACCTCTATCTCCCTTCTTTAAAATTGGAACAATGTTACTACCCTTCCAAGAATCTGGGATGAAGCCATACATTATGAATTGTTTAAATAAGTCCATAAGAGTAATTGCCCACCGCTCTGGATCAGCTTTATAAAAATCAATTGAAATTTGATCTGGGCAAGCAGATTTGTTTGGCTTGCTATTATTGATAGCAGAAAGAGTTTCTTCAGCTGTAATTGTTTCTACTCAACCTACCTCCAAGTTTCCTGCTTAAGCAGAGAGGGAAATTATCACTCTCAAACCTAGAGTTTATTTTAAGGTCAAAGTATTTATAATAATTAAATGGGGAAATAAAAACATAATCAATTGTGGAATGACCATTTTGGGTGAAATGTATAAAATCACCAAACCAATCTGAAGGTAGTCTACCTTTAAAACAATTAAGTTTAGTGAGCGTAAAAATATAATTAGGTGGTTATTGAAGTTTGTATTTCCCGGGTCTTGAGAGTTCCTTGGATCGATTCCATATATCTCCTCTTGTAATTGGACCATTGAGTTATCCAGTTCACTATCCTGACCTAATCTAATATTAAGATCTCCCATGACTACTATTTCTAAGTCATTATATTGATCATTCATCTCTTCTATAGCCTTTACAAGTTTGGTCAGCAAACTATCATTGCAGAGAGGAGAATTTTTTACCAGGTTACAAATATTCACAAAGAGGACTGGCTCATTCCAAATTTCAACCACTATCATAAGGTAATTCTGAGTAACAACAATATTCCTAGTGAGTATATGATCATGAATCTTGATATAGGTCAACAGGCCCCCTGCAAAATGACCCAAATTCAATTTTCTAATAGCTGGAAAATGAAAAAGATGATATCCATTAAGACCTCGGGAGTCAGGGAGCATAGTACATGCAGCTGCTGGTGTTGATGTTCTCCAGTCCCAGTTCTGGCACTGCAGGTCAATTCTGGGGACCAGAATCATGGAAGATTCATGTGGCCACAGTTGTTTTTGAGCTGGCGGGGAGTACTGTCATGATTCCTGACAAAGTCACTGACATTGTCTGCAATGGTCTACCAGTCCCCACTTTGAAGCCTAATGGGGACCAGCGGGTGAAGATCATTGAGGAACCTTCAAGGAGGGAGCAGACAAATGACAAGCAGGACTCCAGGATGCTTACAAAGGATGCAATGGTGTTATGTTTAGTCTTCCAATGGTAACTGTCAGAGTTTGATAAGTAGGATTTGTCCCTGTCCACATCTGAATGTTCAGAATGGTCACACATCTGAGACTATATCCTAGTGGGGTGGTGTGGAGTGGTTGGGACATAGTGGACTGAAAAAAGGTAGAATCAACAGTGGCTCTCAAACAAATAATAAAGCTATGCTCTCCAAACCCAGATGTGGCACCTGGACATCTGAAGTTCATGTCCCCCCTGTCAGGAAAGATTTATGTGGCTCTCCTCCCAGCCGACTAGCCACACCTAGAAGGGTAAATCTGGCTTACCATATAAGCGTGAGGCAGTGCACATCTAGGGGCCAGTACTAACTACTCTCGTAGGCCTGTATTCCATTACTACTGATCCAGTAGGCATTGAATTGAGGACTTATGGATAGGCTGAAGGAGTGCCTGACCTACATGGTAAGAGGGAAAAATCAAAAATAACAAAAGTACGATTTTCTGTGGAATTATGACACTTTCAGATAGTACCCATGTTTCTACCACATCTGTATGTCACTGTCTGGATGATGTTGTAAATTAGCTTGACTCAATGATGCTCAGATTTTCTACCTGAATAAATATAATGAATTAAAAATAACAATGAAAAATCTACCATCTACATGAAATTCTGCATAATGATTGATCTGTAAGTAGACTGAAGTTGATGGAAACTGTGCTACAGTAACTCTGGAAGCTCGTTGAGCATTCACTGTTTTGCTGGAAAACTACAGTAATAAAAAGTCTGCAACTTCAGACTATATGTCAAGACTGGGGTCAGTTTGCAGGGTCTTTTAAAAATAAAGAATGCTGCTAGACAAAGGTTGTGAGAACCAAAGCGCAAAGCTTGCTGCTGGCTGAGGTTGTTCCTGGTGGTGGTAATATTATGGCTTTAGGAGCCTGATATTATAATCTGTCTGCCTACTGAGGAATCTACATAGCACTTAGCAATTTAACCTGAAGTTTGTGCTTCAAAAGGATTTTTCTATGGATGCTATTATTTACAACTTTATTCAAGCTATATTGCAAGCTGGAAAGTAATTACTACTTTATGTGTGATGCAAATAAGTACAGCACCAACGTTTTTTAAATTCTAGATTTATTTATTTTATTGTATTAAATTTGATTAACTGGGTAAGCCCACTGGGACCGCAGGAGTAGGCCCACTGGGACTGCAGGAGTCCCTTTTTTCAGGGGTGACCTGGGATTCGTTACAGAGAAACCTACAAGGCAAGGCAGATACAATATCAGTTTGTAAGTTACAGAAGAAGCAGTGACACATACAGTATGAATCGTCTCACACAGTGAAGGTAAATATATCTATATGTATCAGCTTCACATAGTGAAGAAAGGTTCAGGCATTAGACATAGCAAGGCAGAACTGTATTCAGAAAAGATATCTATGCTAGAATGGCAAATCTCAGACAAAGAAAAACCAGTGGGTGTCAGGGCCAGTAGAGCAGACAAGCATAAGGTGGTAGAGCCCATCAACGATGGCAGTTGCATAGGTTGCGCTCCAGCAGGGAGGGGTATTCAAGCCTTTCTTGAAGCCGCTGAGGGAAGAGCACTCTTACAGATTACTAGGGAGGTCATTACATAGGAGATGGAAAATTACCTTTTACCTGAGGTAGTCCTGACTTTGGGGACCAGGAGGAGTGATCAGCTTGAGGACCTAAGGAAATTCCTCTGGGGCTTTGGTATCAGTAAGTCTTGTAGACTAGGAACAGTGTTACTGTTCCTAAGTTTAAAAGCAAGGCACAAACAAGAGTAATCCAGTCTGCCTTCAACTGAGGGCCAGTTTAGCATTTGCAGCACATTACAATGATGCTCTCTAGGAGAAGCCTCTATAGTGAAACAGTCTATGTTGTGGTACAGTGTTTTGAACTTCTGCATTTCAGAGCACCTGCTGGACAGCCATACAGTAGGGTAGGGAGTAGGGTGCCATTTGCAACAAGCAGGCATGACTCCTTAGTGAGGCGGAGGCTTTGGTGATTAAAAAGTCAATTTTTGTGGTGCAAGGATTTGGTTAGGTGCTCCACATGTACCTTGAATGTGATATCTTGGTCTTGGTCTATCGGCTTTTAGTGCAAACATTAACCACCCAACAGACTTCTGGAAATCACTCAAATTCCTGCTCTCCCCCCCACTCAACCCCCACCCTTGACACTATCAGTCCAGGGCACCCTCATCACTGACCCCTGCGGGGTAGCCGAGGCCTTCAGCACCCACTTCTCCAGCTGTGCCGACAAACTCCTATCATCCCTCCCGTGCCCGGCCCCAACAGTCCCCCCAGCAAACCAGCACACATCCACCAGTCCAACAGTTCTCCTTCCACCCTATAACCCAAGCAGAAGTCTTCAGATCCCTATGTGCCCTAAACCCCAACAAAGGCAAATGCCCTACGTCCCTGGATGCTAAGATGCTATTCTTATCCACCCTGGCCATTGCCACCCCTCTTGCCGCATTTTTCAACCTCTCCTTCACTCTGGGCAAGTTCCCCACAGATTGAAAAAAGGCCACTGTCATACCCTTACCTAAAGGGGGTGACCCCTCCTCCCCAGGAAATTATCACCCCATCTCCCTACTCCCGATTCTGGCCAAATTGCAGGAGCGTCTTGTCCTCACCCAACTCACACCCCACCTGGATGCCTCCTCATTCTTCATTCCTTTCCAATCAGGCTTTCACAAATCTCACTCTACCATCACCTCCCTTCTATGAGTCACTGGCGACATACTCACCGGTATGGACAACGGACACATCACCGCTGCCATCTTTATTGACCTAGCCAAGGCTTTCAACACTGTCTCCCACTCCTTGCTCCTCTCCGAACTCACCGGAGCTGGGCTCTCCAAACCAGCCAGTGCATGGTTCTATGACTACCTAGTGGGCAGACTCCAAGCAGTTAAAGTTGCATCGCATACCTCCAACCCCCTGCCCGTTACTGCCGGCGTCCCCCAAGGTTCAGTCCTGGGCCCACTGCTTTTCTCCATATTTCTAAATGACCTCCCATCAGCATGCCACAACTCCTCCATTCAGATGTATGTGGATGACACAGTCCTGTATGCCTCCAGCCCTACAACAAGCAGTGTGGCAACTCTCCTCCAGGAGGATTTCAATGCCATCCAGGAATGGTTCTGTTCAAACCAGTTATTTCTAAACCCTAAAAAAACAATGTCACTAACATTCGGGTACCAACAAAGACTCTCCCGCCAAGCCCCTTGCCCCCCTTTCAAAACCTTGGATGGGACCCCTCTGGAACAATGCTCCAGCTTTAGATACCTAGGCATCTGGCTCGACCAGCACCTCGATTTTGCCACTCATCTCGACTCTTTACATGAGAGGCTGCTCCCCAAATTTGGCGCACTATACAGAAACAAAAACTGCCTCCCCTCACCTACAAGGTATGCTATAGTCCAAAAAATGATACTATCTGTACTCGACTATGGTGACATAGTGTACACTATCGCTCCCTCATCCACCTTGGCCAGCCTCGACACCCTATTCCACTCATTCTGTCGCTTCATCCTCGACTGCCCACAATCCACCCACCACTGCTCACTATATAGCTCCCTAGCCCTGCCGTCCCTCCAAGATCGCAGACTAATCCATTGTGCTAGGTTCACAGCCAAATTCTGGTCCCTCACCCTACCCCCTTACCTGGCATCTACCTTCTCCCAACAACCTCCACTGCTTACTCCCTTGAAGCACTGGCCCAGAGCTGCCCGTCCCTTGTCGCACAGCCAAAGGTCAGGCCGCTTTACCTACTGTATCCACAGATCTGGAATGCCCGCTAGCTGCCATAAGACACGCACCGAATCCCAGCCATCGCAACCAACTACTCAGCACACATTTCTCCTCCAGCTGCTCCTGTTTTAACTAACAATGTACTATGCTGTTCCTGTAGCTAAGTTGCATCTTCTCAATTGCATCCATGTATTCAAACATTCCACTGTATGTATCTATCTGCCAGTCTGTAGCTATCTGCCAAATGTCTGTAAGGCAGTTAGCCATATCTTTTCACTGTTGAATGTCTCTGTCTCAAATACTGTGTATTGTATTGGGTCTTGGCCCCCAGGTCCCATCTGGAATCGAGCATCACTGCTCAGTATGCCTTCCTGGTAAAACTCGTAAATAAATAAATAAATGTATACCCCGAGATACTTGATGGAATCAACTACCTCAATTACAGACCCATTGGAAAAGGAAGGGGTCAGAATATGCTGCCTTTCAGGGCCTAAACTCTTTGGGTAAAGAGGATGGCCTTGGTCTTATTAACATTGAGGACTAGTTTATTAGTTAAGAACCATTTCTCTAATATCTGCAGATCATTTGAAAGCAGGCTATTCAATTGGGAAGCATCTTTAAAGTAATGATACAGTACTGTGTCATATGCACACAGCAGCAAGTCAGTTCCACCACAGTTTAATGGCATATCATTTACATAGAGGGAGAAGAGAAGGAGACGTAGGATTGATCCTTGTGTTACACCATACAGGAAAGGGCATTTACCCTAGAGAACTCCCTTCCATTTAACTATTTGCAATCTATTTGTGAAGCAGTCAGAGAGCCACCATAGAAATAACCTGTCAAGGCCAAGAGATTTTAGTTTTGATAACAGCAACTGGTGGTTTAACAGATCAAAAGCCTTGGTGAGGTGTATAAAGACTGCACCAGTCAGAAAACCAGTGTCAAGGGCAGCCAGGATATCAGTAGTCAAACAAACTATGTTGTAAGCCTCTCATTCTAATCTAAGAGGCAACTTCAGTGAGCATTTTTTCACCATGGGTAATTTAAACCAAGAAGTTATTTACTGTGAGTGCAGAGAGACCTCTTTTGGTATTGTTTGGAACTGTGGGCAGTTCTCAGGGTCTTTTAAAAAATGGCCACAGATCTGCTTTCTATGAGATGCATTAACTGATCATCCCATCTGAGTGGCATCCATCATATAACACCAATATCCATAAGTTGCCCTCATTTGCTATACTGTAACTTCAGCCTTCTAGACAACAGATCCAAAAGGATAGTTTTTATTCATTCAAACAGCTTTTTTTCTGAAAGAAAAAAGATAATTAGTATAGCTAAACTGCATAATAAATATTTATCTCATGTGATAATAAGGAGAGTTAAATATGTTACTGCTATGGAGTAATGTGTGCAGTTCCATTCAACATCATATAAAAACATATGGCTGCAACCAGGAGGGTGCAGCAGAAAGCATATAAAACAATTAGGGGAATAGAGATGTTAAAATGATTTGCAGTTCCCTTAAAAAGACTTACTCTTGGCATCAGCTGAACTCAAATCTCACACATTTAAAAAAATATATTTTAACTTGACATTTCATTCCTTATTACTAAAGAGGATTACTTAAAGCTAGGCTTTTTGCCACTCAGACTTCATTTGTTCCTGCTGCTTTTGCTGCTATGAAGTAAAAATGCTCTCCCTGTGACTTCAGAATAATTTCTCTTACAGCCTGTTGTGATGTCATATGCAAAGGGTTATGACTTCTCAGCAGGTATGAGCAACATAAACAGGTGAAGTTCAAAGGAAAATAATTTGCTTAAGTGACAGTGTCTTTGGTAATAAAAACTGAAGGTTCCAACATTTGGATTTGGGGGAAATTTGGTAGAACTGAGTTCTGCTGATACCAACTGTGATTTGTTTTTTGCTGAAAACTGGGACATTTCTTTAAGCAATGGGGAACATTTAGTCAGACTTGTCATTTTTTTTTCTTGGTAAAAAGAAAGCTAAGAGTGAAATTATTCCAGTTTTAAAACGTCAAAGAGCTTGGATAAGGTGAATCAGAAAAACATTTTCAGTTTGTTCAGGGCAGTAGATCTAGTAGACATACCCTATTCCAGTGATTGTTCAAAATGTTTGTAAACTTTTGGTTTGGATGTAATTTGAATTATAATGAATCTTAAAAAGGGGGGATTGATGCAGGGGGAAAATAACTCAGAATTTATCCTATACATGTCAGCCAAATTAAGAAGATGTGTGTTCTGCACATGTTCCAGTTTCACTTTAAGGGTGGTTTAAAGGCCCTTAGAAAATGGGTTTCAAAAATCCAGTATTCTGATTGGTCAGTGCACTTGCTTTAGCGGGCGGGTATTTTTCAATACAGCCTGCTAAAGAACAAGTGCCAATTCAGAGTGCCCCATCACTAATAGTATTCTTGGACACCTCGAATTTTCAAATATATCAGCCGCCATGATTCCCGTTCGCTAAGAGACCAAAAGTAAATGAGTAGGCCAATGCCTCAATTTCTCCTGTGGCAAACATAAGAACTAAACTAAATTAAAAGCATATACATCCTCAGCCCTAAGAAAATATGCAGCAGAGCTTCAAACATGTAAAATCAGAGCACCACGATGCATCAGAGCAGCGGCACTTTCTTAGTTTCTGTACGGCAGATGGCCATCTATCTACGGGATGGAAATGGAAAAAATGCCGTTGCTCTGTTGCCCAGTAGCGTCACTCACCCTCCTCGGTTTGTACACAATCATCCCCAAGACAAAACCAACAGTTTCCATTGAATTGCTTTTTAAACTTAATTTCCATCTCTCACCTGCAGCATGAAGAGCCACCCACTACTGCCTTCACACTCACAACAGTTTTGCCGAAAATTAAACAGTTCCTCACCCGACTCCCTTACAGTCTTTCTGTCACTGTTCCAATCGCGATGGCAAGAGCACCCCATGTAAAAACAAAACAAACAAACTTTGCCACTCATTGGAAGTCAAGCGAGCATGGGAGCTTAGAACACCTTAAACCATACCATACCACAAGTGCTGACAAAAGACAGGAAAATACCGGCCATCCCCCAAGCACCACAGAATCCTCCTCGGAGACGGCTATCAAAGCGACAACATGAAAACAAAGCATTTTCTCCAGCACACCATATAATTAGCCCCTGTAGCTGTTAAAAGAAACAAAAAAAATAA
Organism: Neoceratodus forsteri; assembly: GCA_016271365.2. Lineage (NCBI taxonomy): Eukaryota > Metazoa > Chordata > Ceratodontiformes > Ceratodontidae > Neoceratodus > Neoceratodus forsteri. The sequence goes on along the minus strand of CM028131.1, from coordinate 1,198,350,861 downwards.
AATCTCAAATTTCCCCCACAGTAAAATCGCTTAACACAGAACACAGTGAATAAGTTCAAACTGTCTTTTTGTGCCTCCCATTCCTGTTAGCATGGTCATGCCACGTAAAGCAGCATCTCCCATTGTTTACGCGGTCTCAGATTTTCCCCGTGACTATGCTTCATACTGCTTACTTTTGAACTTATGGAATGGCAGGTACTCGTCCATGAATCTGTTACAGATCGTCTCTGAAGCCAAGATGAGAGGAGGCAGATGACAGAGTGGACTGAAGTGAATGCAGACTTTATATCGTTTCCAAGATAGCTCTGCTTTCTTGTGTTTTTGGCATTTTGCTTCTCCGTCCCCTTCCTCTCATATTAATCTGTGCTGCTTGTTCTTGTGGATATAAACAACATCCAGCCACACAGCAGCAAGAAACGGGGGGGGGGGGTGCTTTCATTACTTTACAACCCAAAATTATAAAGACAGCCCTATCTAGTAGGTGGGTAACCATGACAATCTGTTTCTTACACACAGCTACAGGGGCTCTAGTAGGACAGAAGTCAGTGTCTCAAAAAAATACAGCATTCTAATGCAGGTGGAGGAACTATTTTATTACAAAATTACATCACAAAATTAAATGTTTTTTTTAAGTATTTAATTCAGTGGCCCATTTTCTAAGCGCAATAATACCTGACAGGGTGGGAGATATTGGGCTATACCGGACCTTCCAGAGGCTATAAGGCCCTCCGCCGTGCACACCTCTGGGTGGTCCAGTATAGACCAATACCGCCCCCTGTCAGGTATTATTGCTTACTTGGCTATGCCTAACAACTACTATGACGATGCAGTAATGTCAGTGCAACCCAAAAAAACTGTTATACCTTCTCACTTGCATATAACAGAGTTCTGTTTTATTCTGCTATCAGACTGCAGAAGGCTGTCACGTGATCAAAAGACACTATGGAGGATGCATCATTTTTTTTTAACTTTGATTTCTAAAGAAAATTCCATAAAATGCAAAGGATTTTAAGGAGACCAAGGGAATAACAGGGGACCTTTGGTAGTTGGGTGGCTGGAGAATCTCTATCGATTACTACATGTTTGCACAGCAAACTTTTTAGTCCATGCTTTTGAAGTGTGGGGGGGGGGGGCTTCATCGACCTAGTATCCCTTCTGGTCATAAATTTCTATGATATTATGATACTTTAAGGCATCATTGGCCATATACTGTAAGTACTTCACCATAAAGGAAATAAAGCTGACTGAAAGGTGTCAAAAGGCCTCATGAAAATTCTGTGAAGGGCAAAGACAGAAAACATACTGTGTATGTGTGTTTTTCGCATTTTAGGTGTCAGAATAATACAATTGTTGCCTAAGCCCAGGTCAAGAGGTCAGCTTGTGAAGACTGGCATTTTAATGGGTCATGTTGAGCTCAATGTACAAGTGAGAGGAGTGGACGAGAGCCAACTTCTATTTGGCTTCTGCCTTGAAAATTTGGTTTTGCTTTGCCTATTTAGCAGAACTACTTCAGCTCCCAATGTAGTAACTGGCATAGGAGAAAACAAATTAAACATTGGTGGTTGGAAGCCTTGAGGTCAGCAACAAATATGAATTACTGTAGCTTACTTCTCAGGTGCATTTGGCATGCATCTGCTGTGGGTTACTGATTGTGGTGTTGTTGTGACTAAGTCTACAAAAGTCACTAAGACTGCCATGACCCAGTGTGAGCTACAGTAACAGTTACTATTAATTGCTGACCTCAAGGTATATGCCTTTTAAACTCTGACACTCCGCTTTATCTCATGACAGATACTATATTCTACCTGCAGCACTATAGACTTTACAATAATATAATTACGTTATGATTATATTACCTCTTCTAATTTTTATGTTGGCTGTGTTTGCGCAAACCAATGTATTATAGCAATATGAGATTTCGGAGGGGTGTCACTGCCGAGCCCATTGCAGTTCACAGAACCAGTGGCTCAGCAGTCTACCCCAATGACCATTCAATGTGGTCCTGATGCATCTTTCTGCTCAGTGGGCTGAATGGTCATGCACTTCAAAGGACCAAAGCTGCTCTAATCAAAGGGGGCTTTGGCCCCTTGATTTGCATGACCGTTTAGCCCACCAAGACATGCAATGATTTGTATGCCGCCTTGCTCCCCAGTCCTGGGTGGTCTTTGAGTGTTCCTGCTGGACCCATTATCTGTTGGCCTTGATTGATGGTCTGGGGAAGCATAACAGTAAAGCTGCATGCTGAGGCAGGGTTGCCAATCACCACGCAGTTCAATGTGCAAGCTGCTGCAGTCTGCTTCTCATGTCCTCTTGCTCCCCCTTGCATTGCTGAAAACTGCCCCTAATTTTTTTGTATTATTCCCCCCCACACAACCCTCCCTCCCTCTAAGTACCCACCACCCTACACCTCCCTCCAAACATAAAATACTGGCACTTGGGGTGCCCAATCCCCCAGTGTCCTCAATTGTACAGCAAACTCTCACTGAAAGTAAGAAAACTGTCCCATATCATTTTAAGAAACTATCCGTCATTGTCTGCTGTGCCATTACCACCCCCTCCCACCGTGACTCTGGCAAGGGTCGCCATCGAGTGCTCCTCTCGTCCCCATTATCTGTTGGCCTTGACTGGGGGTCTGGCAGAGCATAACAGTACAGCCGAAACTTTCCTGTCCCTAAAAAAAAGAAAACCATCCCCGTAGTCTTTTTTAACACTGTAAAAAATGGTCCCCAGTCATCTCCCTGTCCCCTCCCCCATCCTGACCCACCCTCTTCACACCCACCTCTCCTTACCTCCCCTTACCCCATACTTACCACTGGAGTTCAAGTGCTGTCATCTTCTCTGGACCAGAACATGTCTACACTCTTCAAAACCCAGTCGTGAACTGAAAAATCAAGGTAAGCACTGTATAATGGCTGTCAATGTGGTTTCAACTTATGTTGATATTGCAGCCATTTTTTGAGATATTTGCACCAAATTTTTAACATGGGGTTCTTGGGATCAACCTCATGAACACTGTCACTGTTATTTCTTCATTCGATCCCGGAAGGTGATTTCGCAGCTGATGCACAGACTCATCTTTTGGGACTGATTAACGAAATGACAGTGCCACTGTTCATGAGGTGGGGTCCCAAAAAGCCCATCTTGAAAATTTTCTGTAAAAATACTGAAAAATGGCCAAGTTACATGTGCTTGTTGAAAGTTTTATATGCATGCATGTAACTTTGGTTATTTTTAATATTCTGACTGCAAATTTTCAACATAGCCATTGTTTCACACCACCTCATGAATAGTAAAGCTGTCATTTTTCACATCCTGCCTGAAAAGTATTTTCACACCTGTGGCACAGAATAGAAACTTAGAAACATAGAAGTTGATGGTAGAAGAAGACCGCTAGGTCCATCTAGTTTGTCCATTTGTTTTGACACTCTAGTTGCTCTTTGTAGTCAGGGCTCCCTTGTGTCTATCCTATGCATTCTTGATTCCCCCTACAGTGTTGACCCCCACAACCTTTTGGTGCAGGCTGTTCTAGGCATCCACCACTCTTTCTGTAAAGAAAAACTTCCATGTGTTGGTAGAGAACCTTCCTCCTTGCAGTCTGAGGTCATGTCCCCTGGTCCAGGAGCTCTTCTTGAAGTGAAAAAGTTCCTGTGCCTGTACCTTGTTAATGCCTTTTATGTACTTGAATGTTTCAATCATGCCCCCTCTTCTCTGCTCCAGGGAGTACAAATTCAGTTCACCAAGTCTCTCCTAGTAGGACACGTACTGCAGACCCTGAATCATTTTTGTCGCCTTTCTCTGTACTGTTTCCACACGGTCAATGTCCTTCCTGAGGTGAGGCCTCCAGAACTGGTCTCCTTATTCCAGGTGAGGCCTGACCAGTGATCTATACAGTGGTAGTATCACCTCCCTCCTTCTGCTTGTGATTCCCTTTCCAATGCAGCCCAGCATTCTGTTGGCTTTCAATGATGCCTTCTCACACTGCTTACTAACCTTCAAGTCATCTGAGATTATGATTCCCAGATCTTGTTCTTGGTTTGAGGCAGCCAGCCTTTTGCCTCCTAGGAGTTTTCTTTCCTATGTGCATGACCTTGCACTTTTTTGGTGTTAAATCTCAACTGCCACACTCCAGACTGTTTATCTAGTTTCTTGAGGTCAGCTTCCATCTAGCTCATTCCTTCTGAGGTGTCCACCCTGTTACATATCTTAGTGTCATCTGCAAACAGACACACCTTCCCTTCCATTTCATCAGTGATGTCTGCTATAAAAACATTGAAGAGTAGAGGCCCCAGTACTGAGCCTTGGGGCACCCCGCTGGTCACCCTGCCTTCCGTTGATTGCATTACATTTGCCTGTACCTTCTGGGTTCTGTCTTGTAACCAGTTTTGTATCCATCAGACTACTTCTGGATCAACCCCTGTGTGGTCAAGTTTCTTTACCCGCCTTCTGTATGGAACCGAGTCTAAGGCCTTACTAAAGTCTGGGTGGCATGGGGTCATAATGTTACAAGACATTATGTCATAGTAATATACCATGCTGCCAGTACAGCACAGTATATTACAAGCAGCATATGTCTTTCTTTTGCTTTGGACTCTGCCCTGCAGCCCCCACTTATAAGGGGTTGTGCCTACAAACAACCCCCCAGATTAAATAACCGGGGGGGGGGGTTAACATTTAACATCGCACAAAGTGCAAAAAATAAAAAAATTCCTTGCATCTGGGAACGGGAATGAAAACCCAGTCCCAAATGCACCGCCTCCCTCTCTTGCTGCCAGTGGCTCATGTTGTTGAGCCATGGCAGATGCTCATTGGCCCCATCTTCCAGCACAGGTCTCATCTCCTACCTGAGAAGAGTGAGAGGGTGCACTACCTCGTATACATCCTTTTGCAGTTTTGCACCCTCTCGATCTACCCTACCTGTTCCTGTTCCGCAGTTTTAACTTACGCTGTTAAGCGTACGAGATACTGACCTGGTAGGAGTCTGGGTAGACAACATCTACTGCCCCACCATCATCCACTATTTTTGTAGCATAGTCAAAAAACCTGAGCAGATTTGTCTGGCATGACCTACCTGCTGTGAAACGGTGCTGTTTATGGTCTTGTTGGCCGCTAGTTTTGAGGAATGCTGTGATCCTCTGTTTGAGTAGAGTCTCCATTAGTTTCCCTACTATAGACATGAGGATCACCAGTCTGTAAATACTAGCCTCTTTGCAACTGTCTGATTTGTGAAGAGGAACCACTATTGCCTTTTTCCAGTCTTTGGGTACCACTCCGCTTTTCATGGATTTTATGAATAGACATGCCAGAGGGGCTGCTAATTCTGCCCCCCCCCATTCCTTAAGGATTCTGGGGTGCATCTTGTTTGGTCCCATGGCTTTGTTTGCTTTCAGTTTATTTAGCACCCATACTTTGGCTTCTGTAAAAGGACTAGTGTCTACCCCTGGTCCTGGGGTGTTGTGCTCTTTCAGGGCTGGGCCATCCCCTGGGTCCTCTTTGGTAAACATCTAGCATAAGTATTTGTTTAGGATTTCAGCTTTCTTTGGGTCATGTTTGGTGCATTTCCCTTCTTTAGTGGCAATCTTTACTATCTCCCTTTTTGCCTTCTACATTCCCAGATGTATCGAAAAAATGATTTGTCTCCTCTCTTTGCCCCTTCTGCTATCTTTTCATCTGTCTGTGCATTTGACTTTCTAATTTGTTTGTTGGAATCTTTCATTTTTTCCTTGTACAACTCCCAGTCTTTCTCAGTTTTGGTATCCTGGTATATGCTGCATTCCTTCTTTTTTTCTTTGGCTGTGGTAGCCACTTTTTGGAAAACAATAGAGGATTTATTTTTCTTTTTGCTTTGCTGTCCCATCTGGCACATTGATCTGTGGCAGTCTTTATTGCTGTCTTGAGTCTTCCCCACATAACCACCACCTCCTCAACCTCTATTTCCATTAACTGGCTACTTACGTTGTTCCTCATTGTTTGGAAGTCAGCCTTTCTGAAGTCTGGCACCTTTAAATTTGAGTGGCTGGTGTCCTGTGATATGTTTATCTTAAAGCTTACCATGCAATAGTTGCTGTTGCCCAGAAGGCATTCCATTTCAATGTCATTGATCCTTTCCAAGTTTGTGAGGACTAGCTTGAGAATGGCATCTCCCTTTGTTGGGATTTTAACAATTTGGCATGGTCCCGCACCTTGAACTGACAATAAGAAGTCCCTACTTCTTGTTATTGCTGCCATTAATGTGCTCCAGTTAATATCTGGTAGGTTGCAGTCCCCCACCAGTATTACTCCACCTTTATCAGACATTTCTGTTAGATCTTTGTCTCTGTTATCTCCTTGATTTGGGAGTCTGTACACCACAATAATTCTGAAGGGTTTTCCCTTGCCCGTGTCTACTGTTAGCCACAGTGACTCGAAGTCCCCAAGTTACACTTTTACTTCTGTGGCTTTTATTTCCTCCCGAATGTAAATGGCTACAATGGCACAGTCACTATGCAAAATTACCTTTCTAGATACAGTACTGAAATGATAGTGCCACTGTTCATGAGGTGGGGTCCCGAAAAGCCCATGTTGAAAATTTAGAGCAAAAATACCAACAAATGCCCAAGTTATGTGGGTTAATTTAAATTTTCCTACGCATGACCATAAGTTGGTCAATTCTTAATATTTTTACTCCAAATTTTCAACATAACCATTTTCCACACTGCTTAATGAACAGTACAGCTGTAATTTCTCACATCCTACCCAAAACATGTTCTCATACCTGTGGCATGGAATGGTGCAGTCACTGCACAAAACCACCATTCAGGATTGAGTAACAAAATAATATCACCACTGTTCATGAGGCGGGGTCCCAAAAAGCCCAGATTGAAAATTTGGAGCAAAAATGCCAACAAAAGACAGAGTTAGATGCACTTGTTGAAATTTTCCTACACACATTTGTAACTGCTATTTTTTTATATTTTGACTCCAGATTTTCAGCCTAGCCATTTCTTTACACAGCCTCATGAACAATACAGCTGTCATGTCACACATCCTGCCAAACATGAGTTTCTGCACCTGTGGCGCAGAATGGCATTTTGCTACAGATTAAAAAATGTTCATCTATGGGATTTATAAGATACAGTGATATGAAGACTACATTGAAAATTTGAGTTAAAATGTTAACAAAATTACAAGGGGTGCATAGAAAGGGGTGTCACCAGCAGAAGAAAGGAGGTAGTGATGCTGTTATATAAAACCCTGGTCAGGCCTAACAGCGGGTAGGTTGTATCAGACAAATCTGATAGCTTTCTTTGACTGGGTGATGAAGGAAATTAATGGGGGGTGGACCGTGGATGTTGTCTACCTCATTTTCAGCAAGGTTTTCATCACCATCTCACATAAGAGCCTTGTTAACAAAATTGGTCGTCTGGGCATGGTAGACAAGGTGATGAACTAGGTTAGGAACAGGCTAATAGACAGAAGACAGAGGAAGGTGGTGGTAAATAGGGTACAATCTGGGGAGGGGGGTGACCAGCAGGGTAATGTAGGAATCAGTCCCTGGGACAGTCCTGTTAAATGTCAATTTATGTTATGGTATCGTGTCCCCATATGCTTCTCTCCTTAAGGCACATACTGTCCCTAGGTGTCTGCATAATACTTCAGTCCCCCTGCTGGAAGTCTGAAGAGTCTCCACTGTTATGGGAAGTAAAGCTCTATCGGTTGCTGCGCCACCTCCATGGAACAGCCTCTCTCCATTTATCTGCATGGCCACCTCGCACCAATCCTTCAAATCCAACCTCAGAACCTGGTTACTTCTGAAATCCACCTGCTCATGCTCCCTAGGGTGACCTTTCCACTCTGGGGTGCACTTGCCTCTCCCCACTCCAGCCCCATCCTTTTTTTGGGGTCCTTTTTTTCTCTTCCCCCCCCCTTACGTACTTGCTCTGTCACCCGTCCCCATCCTTATCCCTGCTACTTTATGTCCCCTTTGATTCTACCATCCCCTATCCCCAGCTCTTTTCCCTAGATGTCCTGCCTTGTCTTCCTACTCTATTTCCATCCCCTTCTCCCTATTACCTAGTTACTTAGCAACCTGGTGTGCACCTCTGACTCCACTGGCACTTAATTTCACTACTTTCCCTCTCTCTCCTTCTATAGACCCCTCCTAGGAATCTCAACACTGTCACTCACCTCGGTACCTAGTGCACTCGGTGGATGACTCTGAACTGGCTCTGTTGTTCCCTACCTGCACTCATCTCCTCTGCTTTTCCTCGTTTCACCTCCACCTAGGTATTGCTCTGCTTGAGAACTGTTTACCTTTCTAGGTTTTGTTTGCCATGTCTTAATTTAGTATTTACTGCTGGTACCACATTTTTTGGCTACTCTGTTTTGAAACTTGTAACTATACATCATGCATTATCTCTCTGTATCATTGCTTACTCTGTCATGTACTGTATCCTTGTGATTTATCTGTTTTGCTTGTAACCTGCTACTACTATTTGACTTGTTTAATATCTTAAATTGTTTCTTCTGTGCCATTGTTTGTGGCCCGGGTTGTGCCTGAAAACGGTCATTTGATCACTGCACTTACCCAGTAAACAAAGACTTAAATAAATAAAAATAAATAAATTAAATAAATAAATGTCTTCATTAGTGACATTGCAGAAGGGCTGGAAGGAAAGGTCTGCCTGTTTGCAGATGACAACAAGATCTGCAACAGGGTGGATACTCTAGAAGGGGTGGAGAAAATGAGAAAGGACCTAGGCAGGCTTGAGAAATGGTCTGAGGAGTGGCAACTGAGGTTTAAATCAAAGTGCAAAATTATGCACCTGGGGCATAGAAACCCTGGGAAGAGCTACAGGATGGGGGGAGAGCAGTTGCCAACAGTCACCAAGGAACAAAGGAACCTGGGGGTTATAATTTCACATGACTTGAAAATGTCAAAGCAGACTACAAAGGCAGCAGGGAGTGCCAGTGGCATGATGGGGTGCATAAGCAGGGGTATCACCAGCAGAAGGAGTAAGGTAGTAATGATGTTATATAAAACCCTAATCAGGCCTCGCATAGAGTACTGTGTGCAGTTCTGGAGGCTGCACCTTTGAAAAGGCATAAACAGGCTGGAGATGATCCAGAGAAGGGTGACTAAGATGGTACAGGGCTTGCACCACAAAACAAACAAACAGAGATTAAGGGACCACAATATGTCCTCGCTAGAGGAGAGGAGGTAGACAGGAGGCATGATAGAGACTTTCAAGTACCTCAAGGGTATAAACAAGGTACAGGGGAAAAACATTTTCCAATACAGGAGGAGTACAAGAATGAGGGTGCAGGACATGCAATTGGAAGGTGGCAGGCTAAGAGGGAATATGAGGACACTTTTCTTCACAGGGAGGGTGGTGGATACATGGAATGGTCTGCCGCAGGATGTGGTGAGAGCGAGTACTGTGGCAGGAGTTAAACATGCATGGGACAGGCATGGGAGAACTATGGAGGTACAGCTGAGGGAGGGTCAGAAGCCGTAATCAAGTACATGGCTTATGGTCAGATTGGATTGGCCTAATGGTCCTTATCTGCTGACAATTTCTGTGTTTCAACTTCTAGCAAAGCAGTGTGATAAGACAGTAGGAAAGGCTAGTAGGAAGCTGGGGTGCATAGGGAGGGGTAACACCAGCAGAAAAAGGGAGGTAGTGTTACCCCTATATAGATCAATGGTGAGGCCACATCTTGGGTGGTGCTGCAACATGGGAGGTCTTGTGGGTATGCAGACTAGACTCGTTGTTGGGCTTTTTCAGAAAAAACATCAAATTGTTTAACAAGCAAACAATGTTCGCATTGACAAATGCTTGTTTATATTTGTTATGTGAGATACAGATTACCTAAAAGTAGCAAAATCACAATGATAGTAATATAATATAAAAAGGTTTTCATAATTTGAATGCTTTAATAATTTGTATGTAACAATTGTATTTATATCACAAGGCAACATGATTTGTAATAGTGAATGTTTTGTGTTTAGAAAAACTACGGTAGTTGACTTCCGTGTTTTTCATTTTAATGTAAAGTAATATTAGTATTATTATTATTTATTTTTAGTTATATAACTAGAACAAATAGTTGTATGACAGTATAACAGTATGTTTCATCAGCTTACTGTAGAAGATCATAAAATAACAAGAGCGAGCAGAATTCAAGTGGATTCACCATGAGAAGGGTCATAGTAAGTATTGCTTATGGTGCACTTTGGAGGCCTGTTCATATGGTGGCAGAAGTAGAATAAGCTTTTACAACACTCGCCACATACTGTACATTGTCTGGGTCCAATATGACTAGACAATGTGAAGCATGATGGAATGTTCTATTTGTGCTTCAGTTTTTCACAGAAGAGTCTTTGAAAGCCAGTTGTAAGCCAGTTTCATGACAAGAAAATGTAAATTGTGAATAAACACATGATGAGTCATGCAGTTGATAACGAATATCACTAGTGTACTGTATGTATAGTGCTTCAAGGCAGACAGGTGGCTGTGGCCGCACTGGCACTGGCAGCTGGTGTCATGTTGTTTGCAAACCTTTAATGAGATGATAATAAATAACACTATGCATACTGCCTCAAGGCAGGTAGGCGATTGTCCACACCAAGAGCCTACAAGTGGCTGTGGTGGTGCTGGCCGATGGTGATGTCATGTTTTTTTTGCAACAAAGTCATGAACATGATAATGAATAGCACTATCTATATTGCCTCCAGGTGAGCAGGCAATTGTCCATGTCACTGGTGCACAGGTAGCAGGGGCACTGTCAGTTGATGCCATGTTGGCAACAAACACATCATGAGAAATGAAGATGATCACCATTGAAAATGAGCACTTGTTTCTTAATAGCTTTCCTGTGTACAACTAAATAAAGAAATAAAGGCAGGTAATTGTCCATGCTCTTGGTGCACAGATGGCTGCAAGGGCACTGGCAGTTGGTATAATGCTGTTTGTAATAAACACAGGATGAGTCATAAAGATGATAATAGCACTATCTATAGTGCTTCAAGGCAGACAGGCAATTCTCCACACTCACAATGCACTGTAGTGATGAAAATCAATCCTTTTGCACTATCTGGGCTGTGTGCAGGTGGGGAAAAAGGTGATGTCACCCACACACCACTGTCATACATGAGTTAAGATGAAGGGAGGAGGAGAAGAATGATGATGTGTTTCTCTGAGCCAGTTGTCTTCTATTGTTCTTATTTTAATGTAATTTTTTTTTGTTATTGTATTTGTCTTTGTTTATGTGCCATGTAAATATCATTGCAATGGATAGATAGTGCTAGCTGTAAAATAACCACACACTTCAGAGGCTCCACTTGTGCTTTTTAGGTAGAGTGGACTGGGGTTGGTGGGGGGGGGCCGGGATTCTTTCAGTGAGGAACTGAGCACCAGGACAGTGGTTGGAAGAGGGTTTTTTTTTCAGCCACTGTGAAATGACGTCCCTTCTGATGACATTGAGCAGAGCAGCAGATATGATAAATGAGCAGATAGTATAATCTGATACGATATATGATATATGATATACTGTATAAGAGGATAGTATGACCTGATATAATAGGTGATATGCGATAAAATAATATAATCTGATACAAAATGGTGGTGCAGCAAACTGCCATGCAGACGGCACATAGGTTAGATGCACTTTCAGTATTTTTTTTAAGTAAGTACTTAGAAAATTTATTTTTAAAACAAGAATGGAAATGAGAAAGGAAAAGTGTGGCCTACTGGGGTTTAAACCTCAGATCTCTGGTATGCCGTTCCAGCGCTCTAACCATTAAGTTACAGACTCACTGGTCAAAGCATCTGAGGAGTTTCCTTACAGCTACACACACTCCTTTCTCTAGTGTTGTGCAATTATGAAACTAGGAACCAATGTTAGAAATATCACTTCTCTCAGTGCAGTTTAACCCCTGCAAGGTATACATATTTTTAAATCAAGGATGGAAATGAGAAAGGAGAAGTGCGGAATGGCATATCAGAGATCTGAGGTTCAAATCCCAGTAGGCCACACTTTTCCTTTCTCATTTCCATCCTTGATTTAAAAATATGTATACTTTGCAGGCGCTAAACTGCACTGAGAGAAGTGGTATTTCTAACATTGGTTCCTAGTTGCATAATTGCGCAACACTAAAGAAAGGAGTGTGTGTGGCTGTAAGGAAATTCCTCAGATGCTTTGATCAGTGAGCCTGTAGCTTAATGGTTAGAGCGTTGGAATGGCATACGGGAGATCTGAAGTTCAAATCCCAGTAGGCCACACTTTTCTTTTTCTCATTTCCATCCTTGATTTAAAAATATGTATACCTTGCAGGGGTTAAACTGCACTGAGAGAAGCGGTATTTCTAACATTAGAAAATTTAAAAACTTATTGGATCTTTGCTATAAAGAAATCCAGTGATAGCACAGACATTGTTTGCCTGGAATTAGCAATTTCTGACTGGTTATGAAGAGTGTGAAGTTGAAAAAATGGTGCAAAGAGATGGGATGGGATGAAGTTGGGTCTTCAGCAGCTGGGGCCTAGAAGTAAAAGTTTGTTGGTGGCAGCACCAACTGTTTTGGAGTCCTCAATGCAGATGATCTTGGTGGCCATCAAATGCTTGAGCAACAAAGCAGAAGCTTTTAATGCCCACACTACACGGCTGGAGGTGAAGATGGATGTCGTGCAACATGTAAAAGAGGATTCTCAGAAAACTGCCAAAAAGGAGCTGGTTACCACTACAGGGTTGCTGAAGGAGAACAGCACACTACAGGCATGACTGGAATATCTGGAAAATGCCACCTGTGTATACAGTGTACATCTTACAAGGTTGCCACAAGACATGGAAGGGGAAGACCCAAAAAGTTCTTGGGCTCCTTGCTTGTGACGCTGTTGGCACTAGCAACCCTGATTGAAAACCAAATGGCTTACTGGAGCACCTTCACCTTGAATAAAGATACTTTCTGTACCATGTTTGTGGCACTAGGGAGTGAAGAAAACAAGGACAGACTTTTGCAGGTGCTAAGAAGTGCCAGAGCCATCACCTACAAGGATCAAAGGGGCTACCTTTTCTGGGACCAGGCAGTGATGGAAGGAATTTGATTGGGTTCAGGCAGCATTATGCAAACTAGGGATCAGCTACCTCATGCTTCTTTCCACCTGACTCAAAATACATTATGGTGTCTAGGTCTACACATACTCCAATCTGATGCCTGCAGGAAAATTGACAGAGATTTGTAGTAAATTCTCTTCAAGGCTGGAGGAGGAAGTGCCAGAAAATGAGCAAACTGAATTCTTCATTTTTATGCAAATACAGTCTAACCTTTTCATAAAGTGTTTAGCAGTACAGTGAGTTTGTTGGTGTGGAGGCAGGAGATGGGGTAATTAAAATGGGTCTCAGTGATGCTTCCTATCGCTGATGTTGAATAGCGAGACTGGAAGATGGCTGTATGACCTTCTTAGGTTTTTGGGATGTTCTCCCTATAGATTTGTACTATAAGGTGGGTATATAAGGTACAGAATGTTAAAGAGATTCCTTTTTACTTATATAGACATACTATAGCGGCATTTCACCTTTTTTTATAACAGTAGTGTATAAAGATGAGTAGTTATGGGTAAGATGGAGAGCTTCTTGTGCTAACTCTATAGATTTTCCATCACAGCTTAATTATTATGGATACTATGCCTTGCTTAAGGTAGAGACTCTCATGGACATATCATTAAGGTCTGTAGCATTAATAGGATACTATTAATGTTAGTTACTGAATATTGTGGTTTTCCACCATTGAAGTTACACAGGAAGGAGGGACTGTAGTATTCCATAAAATTATGTAAATTATTGATCTCATCCTTTGTCAGGATGTTTTGTATTGTATTTTTAAAAGCAATAAAAACGTTTTAAATTATATGTGATAATACCTTTAAAATCAGATATAGAATAATATAAAAGTATATTACGTGAGCAGATAACATAATCTGATGTAAAATTATATGAGTAAATAAATTTGAATATATGACAGTGTTTACTGTTTTGAATTTATTTATCTACCATATACATAAATATCCTATGACCCTAAGTACTGGGTCTAGCACAGAAGCGATTTTAAAATTTGTGGACTACATTCTGAGAAAGTGGGTGTTTTTGTTACCATCATATATTAAAGATTCTAGACATGTGATTAACATGGTGGAACAAATAAATACAATGAAACTGCCAGGAGTGGAGTCTGGAAGGGAAGACGTCAATAGTGTCCTCTGGACACATCCCTTCCTGGGGGGTAGGGCATGGTGAGCTGCTCTAGTAATGACTCCTGGTGGTGGCTCCCAGAAGCATACTTGTCAGTGTAGGTGACCACACACTGCCATATGTCCCTGCACTAGGATGTCACTGCAGCTGCAGGCACTGTGGGTGGTGGATGGGTGCCCAGAACAAGGATAAATGGCCACCTGTAGCACCTGATGATGGCCCTTTAGTAGGACCCCTCCTGCTTCTGCTGATTGCCCAGCGCACCACACCTGGCTCTCAACAGACATCCCAGTGTAATGATCCCTCACTCCCCCCCCGCCACCTCCCTTGGGGGAACCCCTGGCAGAGATAAGCCGGACCACCATGGGATTGTCGGCAGAGCCCCAGGGGAGACCAAGACAGGTGCAGCAGTGAAGGTTGGGTCTACAGTGCAGTGGAGGGGGGGGCAACATGAAAACCCAAAGGACTGGAACTGCAGGGGCCAGGTAGGAGCCTAAATAAAATACAGTGAAATGGATATGCTGGCTACAATCGACATGGAGAGTCAGTATACACACACACACACTGTACTTAGCAAAGGAGAACTTGGTTACATCAGTAATGCCATGAACCACCATCCTTCAGGATTGCTTCTATCATCCATTTGATTGTAGATCTGGCCAGATTTGTATTAGAGGCCAATTATTTCATCTGCAGAAAGAATTACTGTATCCCAGTGAAAATGGCCTTGGGCATGACATTCACCCCAAATCTAGTGAATTTGTTCATGGGACAGTGGGAGAATAAAGGACATGATTTTTAAATACTCAAGACAGGTGCAAGGGGCTTGCAGCATGGAGAAATAGTGCAAAGAGCTACTCGCACTGCACCTTGCACCAGTCCTGGTTTTGTGAGGCACCCTGCACCAGTAGGGGGACTGTCTGCACCAACTGGGCATGTGCTGTGCTTGCAACAGGCACACCAGTGCACCATGGCAGAAGGGGGATTGCACCAGGGCAGTGCTGCAATATCTCCTGCAGTGGGATTTTGCAAGCCCCTCCCCACCAACAGGCATACCAACCCTACTGTTAGACCACTCTGGAGTTGGTCTAACCAGCCATGTGCCACTCCCAGAGCTGTTGCTGTGTGGGGGGTGTCCCTGTGCCACTCTGGTGAAGATGCCCTCACAGCCTCAACACCTGCCAGACTATCGCTGAAGTGGCCGGTGGTCTGTGATAGGTATGAGCATGCACCCCCCCACCCGTGATGGTGTTGGTGCATCTGCCCACATACCTGTGCTGCCAGTGCACTTTCCCTGATGGGGCAGTTGCCACCAACTTGCCCCAGCCCAGCCTGTCCCAACCTCCCCCATGAGCCACGGCATACTCAGGATAACCTACCAACCACTTGGGTGACCAACTGGTGGGTTTCCATCACTGGTTGCTGCTGCAAGCCCATTTTACAGCTTGTAGCATTTCCCCCCATGTGCTGTTTCTTCAGTGCAGTTGTTGGCTTGCAGTAAACCTGGGAACTTTGGCACCAGGACCCCATTTTTTGTAAATTCAACTGCATGGTCCCTGGTGCACCCAAGTTTGCTGCAGGCAGCAGTTTGGCGAACCGTGTGCTGATCTAATGGGCTTTTTAAAATCAAGCCCCATGCATTTTAAACACAGTGGATCTTGATTTCCATCACTACATCAAGATCTATAACAGGATTATCGATAATGTACTATATTTATAATCTTGTCAGGAACAGAGAAGGAGATTGAACATTTTATGGTCTACCTGAATCACACCAATGTCAATCTAAAATATACACATATCATCAACAATGATATAAAATTAATTTCTTGAAACATAAATCAACCAACAGGAGTAGAATTCTACATGGAACTAGCTGTCATCCTCCTCATCTAACACAAAATATACCTAAAGCCAGTTGCTGAGTGTTAAATGCAATTGCACATGGCAGACAGACTTTAAAAAAATCCAGTAGATAGAACTTCATTTTCACACAATAAAATATTCAGTGAATCCTATTTAAAAGTAAAGTAAGTAAGTAAAGTTTTATTTTAGTAAGGTGCCCTTCCAAAGCTCAGAGCACCTTTACAATATACAATACAAGCTGGCTCGTCGGTGCAGCAGTTGGATTTCCGCTTGCAATGCCGGCAACCTGGGTTTGGGAGCAGACTCTGGTCACTGGAGGGCCAGCTTGGGGCCAAAACGCGTCCACGACTGCTCGCCTTCTCAGGGAGGAGTGGGCTAAGGCCCAGGCCCACAGTTTGCCTGAATCCAAGTGGAGGCTCGGGGTACAGCAAGTCCTGCTTGTGGGAGGGGCTGGCCAAAGACGTGTGGTGGACATCAGCATGCAGTGCTTTGATGTCAGGGCGCATACCACATGTAGGGCAAGAAGAGAGGAAAATGCCTCACATCTCCAGGAAGATGGATCAGCGGAGCGTGCCCTCTATGTGTCACCACCCACCTGGCCGCCTTGACCAACACCACTAGAAGTATGGGGTGTCCGGGACCCACCTCATCCCCGCCCGCGGGGCAAAATCCAGTGTTCCATGGGGATCAAGGACGTACCAAGGTAGGGTGGCTGACAGAGGGATGACTTCTAGGTGACCCTGAAGGGTTGGAGATGTGAGGATGCAGGAGGGGATTAATAGAAAGTTAAATATATATATATATATATATATATATATATACAATATACAATACAATAAAATAAACAATATTATATTTAAAACCAATAAAACAATGACAGTCAATCAGTGAGGGATCACAAGAACCAATTAACAACCAAGACAAGAACAATCAATATAGTAAGGAACAATAGTAGTTTAGAAAGAGCACCAGAGTTAAATTGTGTTACATAATTTCAGCCACAAGCCAAAGGATTGGCTAACTATTAAAAACATTGGAATGTTTTGAGACAAGAGCCCCGTTTAGCATCCACTGCAAAATCTACCCCTCAGATTGTTTATAGAAGAAGACAAAACATGAAAGATAAACTTTCCCACAAGGTTTTACCACAATTAAAGAACAACAACTGGATACTTAGGCTACCACTGGGAATTATAAGTGTGGAAAAAATGTGTGGTGTGGTAAAACAATAAACAACAAAAATTCAAACTATCTCACAGCAATAAAACCTTTGAAATATGAGATTTCATCATTTGTTCCACATGCCAGATTATTTATATTGTATGTTGCAGTGACCGTGTGGAGCAATATTCATGGGTTAAACAGGACATATGTTAAAAACACCCATAGGGGAACACAAGAGAGCGATAAGAACTCAGAATGATACTGTAAATATGCACTGGCCTGATATATGATGCTTACTAGACAGGGACCTCTTTCTGCTCACAAATTTACAGATAAAAATAAACCTGGGAATCAGAGGAAGTACCATTAGCAATAAACTTCTCCATGGGAGGCTTTTTGGATATTTACAGTAAGGACAACAGTTACCAATGGACACACTGATGAAGTGTCCTTGCTGCCTTTCACTTAATTTTTTGAATGCTTATTAATGCCATCTAATACTGTGCGAAGTGTAAAAGTAATATTCATGATCTACTTCTGAAACTAGGGTATAAAGTCTAAGACTTGCTTAAGGTATTTCTTTAAGCATAGCCCTAGGGTGTATAATAAATGTGTCCTTTAAAACTGCACTTCAGCAATAACCTTTATTTTCATAGCCATGGTTCAAATATTTATAAGTAGTTTTCAGTATTTTTAATTAATCGGATATAGCCAGAAGTCTATGTTAATATGGTATTCTATTAGTGGTTATGATTGTACTGGCATTTAATTTGTCTGTACTATGCATTTTAGTCACTTGCTAATCTTCTTCTTCTTCTTCTTCTTCTGTCCTCCACCCTCCCCCCCCCTCCTCTCATACCATATCTTTCTGGGTGGTTCATATTTTTTTATTTTCATTTTTTGGTTTTTTCTGCTTTTTTTTCCTTTTCTTAATTGTGATTTTCTGGTCTAGTGTGCATGCTTGGGGTTGAGCTGCAACCTATTTAAATGGCTCTCTTGCAAACATGCTTTAGCTTTGATAAAGGGCTCCCCTCCACAAAACATAAGCACACAGCACATAGTAGGCATGGCTCTCTGATTTTAAATAACAAAATGCATCTGTATTACTGGATGGCTGTTATATAACAAGCATCCTCTTAGAGATAAAAAAAAATCAATTTCTGAACATGCTATTTATTTTACAAGGGTGCACGGTAATGTTTTGAGCACTGTTTCCTGGTGACTGAATACCTTTACTGAAACTTACATCATGAGTCACATTACAGAGAAGTGAGGTGAAACACAGCTGCCTTTGTGAGTGTGCACTGGTTTTTAGTATACTTTTAAACCATTTTTATATTTAATAAACTGTTTTAGGGAATGAAGAACACTACAGAGTAATTTATCTAGTGGTGGTGTACACTTCACAGTAAATGTTCCTCTGTGTGTTTTTACAAAATGTTTATTTTCTACACACAGACATATGTGCACTTTCCAGGTCATGATTCTGTTGGTCTGTGGCCATAGAGCTGCTGGAGCTGGGTCCTCAATTGCTTGATTTCTTAACTGTGATTTTCTGGACTAGTATGCATGATTATGGTTGCACTGCATGCTGTTTAAATGGCGGTCTTGCAAA
The DNA here is from genome assembly GCA_016271365.2 of Neoceratodus forsteri. Classification (NCBI taxonomy): domain Eukaryota; kingdom Metazoa; phylum Chordata; order Ceratodontiformes; family Ceratodontidae; genus Neoceratodus; species Neoceratodus forsteri. Next base: position 1,198,331,992 of record CM028131.1, on the reverse strand, counting down.
CATGCTTTAACTCTGGTGGCACCCCCACCCAAACATAAGCATGCATTACATAGTGGGCATGGCTGTCTGTTTTTAAATAATGAATGCAGCTTTATTACTGGACAACTTACTATAACTAGCATCCTCTCAGAGATAAAAATCAGTTTCTGAGCATGCTATTTACCCTATGGAGATGTGAGGTGATGCTTCAAGCCTTCAGTCCCAGTGACTGTATCTTTTTACTGGACACTTACACCAAGGGCCCAATTTTCAAATGGCTACTAGATCGACGTACATTGTGCTGACCCATGGCTGTAGCAAACTCCCAATGCATCAGGAACCCTGCACCCTATTCCAGAAGAAAGGGTGTCCATGTGCCAAAGTCCTGAGCATTGCCACAGCAGCAGTGTTGTGGAAACCTTTGGTGAACTGGAGGGGTTTGTCCAAGGGTCCTGTCAAGTCCCACCAGCCCAGTGCAAAGGAGATGCAGCCACAAAGTGGGCAGGGGGAGAAGCCTGCAAGGTTCAGAACCAGGGTAGAGGGACCAGTGGGGGTGCCACAGTGGGTGACAGGGGCACAGCAGCACTTGGAGGGTACGGAGGAAGCACCAGGTGGAGGTGCCATGGCCAGTGGGATGGAGCAGGTACACTATGATAGGGACCTGTCCTGTACCTCCAGGTGGCAACAGCCCTGGCACCTTCCTCATAGCTGACTCAGTCCTGATCAGTGTAGTTGAGCATCACCATGGCTCTACATGGCAGGCTGTTTTTTAGGGTAATGTCATGGTACCCAGGGAATGATCCCACCCACCAACTGCATCTCATGCTCTGCAGCCGACGCCACTCACTGCATGTCGGAGACCATGTCATCTATGAGGTCTGAAAGAATGTCCATGTGTGACTACCACAGTGTACCCAGTCCAAGCAGCTATGTCTCACTGGATATGGCACCTCCACCAGTGCCACCCTGCCCCATTTGCCCACTATGGCACCCCACTGGTCCCTCTGCCCTGGTTCCTGACCTTGCTGGCCCCCCTCTCCACTCGCCTCCCTCCCATCCACAGGCACAGGGCCCTAAGACCAGCTCATGGATGGTCTAACCTCAGTCCCATCTTGCAACCATGGCGGGGATTCTGAAATCCCAAATAAGGGGATGCTGCAGCCCCACTCTGGTGCAAGCCCCCTTGTGACCTGGTGTACCTGCAGTCTTCAAACAGGGTGGCTTCAGTGCAAGGCATCCCAATTTCAACGCAGCCTGCATTGTAAAATCAGGATTGCCGCAAAGTTTGGCACAAGGTACCACTTTCATCAAATTCTTTCATGCAGGCCACGTGTGACAAATTTTGGCCGTTTAAAATCAGGCCCCATGAGTCACGTTATGGAGAAGAGAGGTGAAACACAGCTGTCTATGTTAGTGTGTGCTGTTTTTTAATACACTTTTAAGCCATTTTTAAGTTTAGTAAAATATTTTGGGAACTGAAGAATACTATAGTGTGATTTAACTACTGCTGTGGTGCATTTTACAGTTAACTTTCCATTGTGTGTTTTTACAAAATGTGTATTTACCACATGCAGACATATTTGCACTTTCCAGAGTATGATTCTGTTACTCTGTGGTCACAGGGCTGCTGCAGCTAGGGCCTGAAATGTTTTGCTTTAGATGAAATGGTACGATATAAAAAGAATCAGAGTTGTCCACAATGCAAAAGTCTGCTTCTGAAATGCTTTACAGAATTTCTTTCTTAATTTTGCAGAGTTTTGAAAAGCATTTCTATGTAAACTGCAAAATAATATTCTGTGGATCACATAATCTGTGGAACAGTTTGCAGAAAATGAATCCATTGTTTACATAAACTTTGAAATATGATCCTGTAGTTGACATACTACTTTTAGAATTTCAGGATTCTGCTACAGATGGAATTCTGGAGAATTAGGGGGAAAATCTAAAAATTCTGCAAACTTCTGGTTGAAGTGGAATTTTAAAATTCACCACAACTCTATGTATAACATTTTTATGTAGATTGCGTGCATGCGCAAGAAACATGTTGCAGCAGCTTGCTGCAGAAGCAGTCTGTGGAGGCGCGGCACTGTTGTGGCCAATGCCCCCACTGTGTTTGGAGGCTTGGTCCGCGTTCCCCAATGGGATGGCACACTGTGGCTGACACTAATTCAGCCAGCTTGCCACAACCTTAAAAAGTTTTAGCCTCTGCAATCAGGGGCCGCCTCGTCAGTGCAGCATCATCCGCTGCAATGAGGGAGCGACCCCTCATTGCAGGTCTTGCCGACGTGGTGCCCAATCCCCGTCAGCTTCAGTCCACCCTTCCCTTCCCTTGCTTGTGGGGAGCCCACTCCCCATTGGCATAAGTCCCCCACTTCGTTCTGTCGAGGGGTGCCCAATCCCCTTGGCTCTTGTGCTCCCCTTCTGTATGTGCCGACTTGGGTGCCCAATCCCCCGTCAGCTACAAATTCCCCCCAAACACTCAGATGGCATGCTTGGAGCCCACCCCAGCATGCCAAATGCCCCTGAAAAAGAAAAACCATCCTGCAATGTTTTTTTTTTTTAAACCTGTAAAAAAAGAAAATGGTCCCTCGTGGTCTCCCTGCCCTCTCACCAACCTCGACACCCTCTCGTGCCCTGCCTCCCCACCCCCTCACACCATACTCTGGAGCCTGACGCGACGATCTTTGGTGGACCAGGAACACATCTGCACTCTTGAAAGCCGACCACGAACTGAGGAAATGCCGGTAAGCTGTACAATGGTATAAATAGGGTTTTTTCAACTTTGGTGTATATCTCATGCATTTTTGGGAATTTGGGCACCAAATTTTCAACATGGGATTATTGGGCCCCTCCTCATGAATTCAGCCACTGTCACTGTGTTATTCGGTCCCGAAAGGAGATTTCGCGGTCACTGCGCAGCATCACCTTTCGAGACCAATAAACAAAACAACAGTGCCAGTGTTCATAAGTTGGGCTCTCAAGAAGTATATGTTGCAAATTTGGTGGAAAATATCCAAAAAATGGTTGTTTTACAAGCGTGCATTGCGCAGTTGCTATGCACGCTCATAACTTTGCGAATTTGCAATATTTTTACTTCAGATTTTCAACATTGCCATTTTCTGCACCTCCTTATGAACAGTACAGCTGTCATTTTTCACATCCTGGCAGAAATGTGTTTTCGCCCTTGTGGCGCAGAATAGCACGGTCACTGTGGGAAATCAATGTTCAGGACACATTAAGAAAATGACAGTGACACTGTTTAGAGCGGAGGTCCTGAAATGCCAATGTTGAAAATTTGGTGATGATAGTCCATTAAATGACTGTGTTACAAGTGTGTGTTGTGCAGTTTCCATGCACCCTTGTAACTTCACAGATTTGTAATATTGTTACCCCAGATGTTCAATACTGGCATTTTTTCACACCTTCTTATGAACAGTACAGCTGCCATTTTTCACATCCTGACCAAAATGTGTTATCTCACTTCTGGTGCAGAATAGCATGGTCGCTGTGGGAAGTCAGCATTCGGGACAGATTGAGAAAATGACAGTGACACTGTCCATGAGCAGAGGTCCTAAATTCCCTATGTTGAAAATTTGGTGATGAAAGTCCATAAAATGACTGTGTTACAAGCGTGCATGGAACTGTTTCCACGCACCCTTGTAACTTCTCAAATTTGTAATATTTTCACACTACATTTTCAACAGTGGCATTTTTTCACACCTCCTTATGAACAGTACAGCAGTCATTTTTCACATCATGGCCAAAATATGTTTTTGCACTTCTGGCGCAGAATAGTATGGTCACTGTGGGAAATCAGTGTTTGGGACAGATTAAGATTGAGCGAGTGAGAGGGGGGAGTGACCGAGCCCAACTGAGCTGTTGGGACTGCTGCGGATTTCTTTGTGGTCGGAAAAAGGTGCCATCGCAGGCAGGAGCCCAGTACAAAAGGGCAACCTGCAGCACCAGGAGAAACAGAATGAGCGAGTGAGAGGGGGGCGTGAACGAGCTCAACGGAGCTCTGTCAGGACTGCTGCTGATTTCTTTGTGGGCAGAAAAAGGCATCGATGCAGGGAGGAGCCCAATAGAAAAGGATAGCCTGCAGCACTGGGAGAAACGGAATGAGCAAGTGAGAGAGGGTGAACAAACTCAGCAGATCTGTTGGGACTGCTGTGGATTTCTTTGTGGGAAGAAAAAGGTGCCATCGCAGGCAGAAGCCCAGTACAAAAGGGCAGCCTGCAGCGCCAGGAGAAACAGAATGAGCGAGTGAGAGAGGGGGAGTGAGCGACCTCAATGGAGCTCTGTCGGGTCAGATGTGAACTTCTTTGTGGGCAGAAAAAGGCGCAAACACAGACAGGAGCCCAGTACAAAGGGGCAGCCTGCAGTGCCGGGAGAAACAGAATGAGCAAGTGAGAGAGGGGGAGTGAGCTAGCTCAATGGAGCTGTGTCGGGACTGCTGCAGATTTCTTTGTGGGCTGAAAAAGATGCCAACGCAAGCAGGAGCCCAGTACAAAAGGGCAGCCTACAGCGTCGGGAGAAATAGAATGAGAGAGTCAGAGAGGGGGAGTGAGCGAGCTCAATGGAACTCTACTGGGACTTTAGAGTTGCCCACACTCCCGCCCAGGGTCCTCTGTGGTCCTGTATTACAGCAGGGTCTCTGGAGTGGAGACAAAGCAATGATTGGATACTTTTAGGATTGTTGTAGTAATACAGATTAAGTTATTCTGTTTATTTCTCTAACTGAGCTAAGTAGTAAGCTATACGGTTATGATTGCTGTAATAATACATATTTATTTGTTCTGCTTATTTCTCTAACTGAGCTGAGTAATAAATTTGGTAGAGAAAAATCCCCAAAATGACTGTTTTATGAGTGTGCATTGCGCAGTTGCTACGCACACTTGTAACTTCGTGAATTTGCAATGTTTTCATTCCAGATTTTCAACATTTACATTTTCCCACACCTCCTTATGAACAGTAAAGCTGTCATTTTTCACATCCTGGCCGAAATGCGTTTTTGCACTTCCGGCGCAGAATAGTGCAGTCGCTGTGGGAAATCAGTGTTTGGGACACCTTAAGAAAACCACAGTGATACTGTTCATGAGCAGAGGCCCTAAAATGCCTATGTTGAAAATTTTGTGAGGAAAGTCCATAGAATGACTATGCTTTGAGCGTATGTTGTGCAGTTTCCACGCACCCTTGTAACTCCGCAAATTAGTAATATTTTCATGCCAGATTTTCAACACTGGTATTTTTTCACACCTCCTTATGAACAGTACAGCTATCATTTTTCACATCCTGGCTGAAATGTGTTTTCGCACTTCCGGCGCAGAATAGCACAGTCGCTTTGGGAAATCAGTGCTTGGGACAGATTAGGATCAAGCGAGTGAGAGAGGAGGAGTGACCGAGCTCAACTAAGCTCTGTCAGAACTGCTGTGGATTTCTTTATGGGCAGAAAAAGGTACCAACGCAGGCAGGAGCCAAGTACAAAAAGGCAGCCTACAGCATCGGGAGAAACAGAATGAGTGAGTGAGGTAGGGGGAGTGAGCGAGCTCAACGGAGCTCTGTTGGGACTGCTGCGGATTTCTCTGTGGGCAGAAAAAGGTATCAGTGCAGGCAGGGGCCCACTATAAAAGGGCAGCCTGCAGCGCCGGGAGAAACAGAATGAGCAAGTGAGAGAGGGGTAGTGAGCGGCCTCAACAGAGCTCTGTTGGGACTGCTGCAGATTTCTTTGTGGGCAGAAAAAGGTATCAATGCAGGCAGGGGCCCAGTACAAAAGGGCAGCCTACAGCGGTGGGAGAAACAGAACAAGCTAGTAGGGGGAGTAAGCAAGCTCAACGGAACTCTGTCGGGACTGCTGCAGATTTCTTTGTGGCCAGAAAAAGGTGCCAATGCAGGCAGGAGCCCAGTACAAAAGGGCAGCCTGCAGCGTCGGGAGAAACAGAATGAGCGAGTGAGAGAGGGGGGGAGTGAGCGAGCTCAACAGAGCTGTGTCGGGACTGCTGCAGATTTCTTTGTGGGCAGGAAAAGACGCCAATGCAAGCAGGAGCCCAGTACAAAAGGTCAGCCTGCAGCATCAGGAGAAATAGAATAAGCGAGTGAGAGAGGGGGAGTGAGCGACCTCAATGGAGCTCTGCTGGGACTTTACAGTTGGCCACCCTCCCACCCAGGGTCCTCGGTGGTCCTATATTGCAGCAGGGTCTCCGGAGTGGAGACAAAGCAATGATTAGATACTTTAGGATTGCTGTAATAATACAGATTTAGTTGTTAGAATTTCTTTCTCTAACAGAGCTAAATACTGAGCTATACTGTTATGATTGCTGTAATAATACATATTTATTTGTTCCGTTTATTTCTCTAACTGAGCTGAGTAATACTTGGAGTGTAATAGGATTTCTAACTGGGCTAAGTGAAACTATATGAGAGCCGAGAACAAAAAGTATGGTAGCTGAGGGGTGAAAAACGGACAAGAATGCTTTAGGATTGCTACAGTAATACAATATCTAACGGATGAGATTTGAGACTGAATTTCCCCAGTTGGCAAGGGGTCAGTAGGGGGACTAGTGTGGGGGGGAGGAATTTGAGTAACTACGGGCCTAACAGTTGTAGTAGGGCACAGAACCTGAGAGTAAGAGCCCATAACATAAGATGAGGGCCAAAATGGGGCAGGTGCCACATGTCAATAGGGTGGGCATCTTTGGAAGGGTGGAGGGGTGTACAGGGTGTGGGTCTGCCATGATCCTGGACTGGGCTTGGAGGATTGGGGGGGTGTATGGTCTGCAGATGACTGGCTAGTTTGAGGGAGGAACTGTGGAGGTTAGGGAGGTGTGTAAGTGGCAGGGCAGATGAGCATGGTACGCATCCTGGGGGAAGGGATGGCAAGGGGATGGAGAAAGAATAACTAGGGACTGAAACTGCCCCAGTATCAGAGGCAGTAGTAGAAAAGCGAGAAGAAGGGAGGGGGTGCCCGAGGCGAGGGTGGGGGGCCTCCTGATCGGGGAGGAAGAGACCACGAGGAGTACCAGGGAAGAGAGCAGATGGCTGCTGGTAGGGAGGGACCAGGGGTGCCATGGAGGGGAACAAGTAGAAGGGGGTAACCGAAAGGGGGAAGAGCTGTAGGACAGGAATTGACTACGAATAGATTCGAACCTCTGCTATGGGACAGAGAGGGGGAGCAGGAACATACTGAAGGGGGGGGACAAGCGGGGCATGAGAGGAATGGCAACAGGTAGGGGAAGAGTTAGTGAGGACAAAAGGGTAGAAGGGGCTAGTAAGGAAGGAGGGGGTGGTGACTGAAGGAGAGAAGGCTACAGGAAGGGGAAGGGGAAGGATGGGAGGGGCATCACTATCGGGCTAGAAGGGAATGGGGGCTCTAAATCGACAACAGTGGGGATAGGAGAGGGGTTGGAAATCAGCAGGTGAGGTTGACATGGGACGCCCAGTAGGAAGTAGTCAGGCTGGGAAGGGGTTCAAGGGGGATGGGAGGAAGTAGGGGGTATGGATACAGAAGTCACAGAGGGTGCAGTTGGTGGGGGTAACAGACAGGGAAGAACGAATACTGGGGTGGTGGAAGCGGCATTAGAAGGGAAAGAGGGTAAGGGGTGGGGGTACTTGTCTAGAGGATTCTATGCTGAAATGGGTGAGATGGGGCAGAAAGGGGAAGGCACAGCCATATTTGGGTTGAAGCTGTCCCCAGGTTAACTGCAGGAGGGGCAGGGCAGGCACTGCTCAAGTGTGCAGCGAGGGGAGGAAGAAACCTCATTTACTGTTACATGTGGGTACAAATGACTTGGAGGGGGACACTGTGGAAGTAGTGAGGGGGAGGTTTGAGTACTTGGGCAGGCAGTGTGAGGGGGTTGGGAAGTCGGTGGCATTCTTGGAGATACTGCTGGTACCTTGTGCCGGCATGGCGATGAAGGGTAGGCTTGAGGAATTCAAGTGGCTCAGGGATTGGTGCCACATGAAACATTATGAGTTAGTGACTAACTGGGCTAGTGTCTGGGGGGGAATAGTGACTTGTACGTGGGTGACAGGGTACACTGGAGCAGGAAGGGCAGGGGAGTATTAAAGGCAGCATTGCTGCCGGGCCACTGGTGCTGAGGGTTGAGGCACTGGACACCACACCTCACACCACGCTGGTGACCCGGGTTCAGATGCAAGCCCTGGCCACCAAGGGACTCTCAGTAGTCACCAGTATTTCATAGATTTCCACATAACACCCTTGTCCAGTGCACAAACAAGATGCAGTGCTGTACAATGTGCAAGGTGGACAGGGAAGAGTGACACCACTGTAGTAGAGGCATATGTCTGGAAGCATAGGCAGACCATGAGAAATTTTAAAATTCACAAGTAGAATTTTATTAACAATAAAAAACAAAGTAGAAAAAAATAAAATTATACAGCATGGCTCTTAAAGGGGCACTGTCAGCTTTGCCCTTCATTTTGCAAGTAAATGTAATCATTGTGCCTCTAGGCACACAAGTGTGAAGCAGTTACCATGGAATGCCCTTGTGTAGCAAAAAACAAAATGTTGTACCTAATCCTTTGAATATACCATTCACTTCTTTTCAGTTAGTCACACAAAATCTGTTGTCACCAGAAGCATATCACATGCAAGCATACGTCTGCTCGGGTAATCCCAGTGTACTTTACATGCCCATTGAAAAAAGGCTTTAACCAGCACATTTGCCTATAATGAAGTGTCCCTTGCATCTGAATTTAAAAAGCGAGTGCTAGTAATTCACAAATACATTTGAAAATGGCTGCCAAAATCGCACGCATGCGGAAGAGCTGTTGGAGCAGAAATCCTGTGCATGCGCAAGAGTGGCACACTTTTGTGCATGCACGGGATTTTGGCACCAGCTCTTCCACATGCGTGCGATTTCGGCAGCCATTTTCAAATGTATTTTGTGGAATTACTGGCACTCGGTTTTTTAATTCAGATGCAAAGAACGCTTCATTATAAGCAAATGTGCTCGGTTAATGCCTGTTTTTGATGGGCATGTAAAAATGTACACTTTGGGACCGTGCTCCTGAGCAGATGCGCATTCTTCCTGTGGATATGCTTCCGGTGATAGCAGATTTTAGAGCGGACCGACTGAAAAGAAATTAATGGGTATATTCAAAGAATTAGGTACAAAACTTATTTTTTTGCTACACAGGGGCATTCTATGGTAACTGCTTTACATTTATGTGCCTAGAGGCACAATGATTACATTTACTTGCAAAATGAAGGGCAAAGCTGACAGTGTCCTTTTAATACTGGTGGTTAAAACAAAGTCCTACATCTGAAAGAATCTCTAAATCTAAATCTGGACAACCAAAAGCAGTGCTTTCCTTTTTATAAGATAGCTTTTCTTGGCAGTTTAACTCTGCATCCTGTTTTTCACAAAAAATGTAACAAGGTTTTGTTAGTTTCTTTCCTGTGACCAGTCTTAGGGCAATTCATCTAGTTTGTACAGGTGCAACAAAATAAAATATTTGGGGCCTGATTCCAAGTCGCGTTCCACATGGCACAAGGTGATTTATGCCATACCCTATGGCACAAATCGCAACTTATGCCATGAGTTTCGCGTGTTGCAATTTCAAGTTGCGGCTTGCTCCATGCCGCATATGGGTTGCGCCAAGGGTGGGCTATGCCACCCACTATGCCCGCAACCCACTGTGACATGGTGCAATGGTGGGTTATGGCAGCACCTGTGCCCTATTCTGACAGGTGGCTGTCGTAATCCAGTTCCGCTATACCAGGTCCTGCAATGACACAACGGGTTAGACCAGCATGGAGGTGGTCTAAGGGGCATCCATCACAGCAAAATTATGGATGCCCCCCCACAGTGCTACAGAAAAAATATTGCCATGCTCCACAGACCCTCCAGCACAGTGCTGCCCCCACCCCCAAATCTCAGGGTGCCCCTAGGTCTGTTATGCACTGTGTCCCCCTTGTACCTGTGCCACCCAGGCTACCCCCCAGGCCCGCAGAGGATTGTTGCCACATTACATGGTGTGGGGGCTCTGGGTGGGCAGTCACATGCTATCTGTGACTTGATGCACCCAGGTCCATTGCGCCATTCCTGTGGCACAAGCCTGCAGCTGCCGCAAGTCATGGGTCATAGGTGCCAGGGACCCTGCCTGTCTTGGAATAGGGTGCAAGGTCCCCAGCATAGCAGCACATGGTGCAACTTGCATAAGCCCATGAGTTGTGCCATATGTTCTGGAATTGGGCCCTCTGTCTGGGGATGATGTCCTGTTAGCAATTAACAAGCTTGTTGAGGTCAGAAGGTTTCTCAAGGTCAACTTCCAGTATTACAGATTTCAACCTTTTCTAATAATCCCCAAATAGCCTTCTGCAATCCATTTCATACAACATACCTATATACATTTGCAAACCAAGGGATTCCAGTTTCACATAAAGAGTCACATATCTTTTAACCACAGAAAAGCAAGGAGAGGAAGAAAGAAATTAAACAGCTAGAAACAGCAAGTGAAGTAAGGGAGATAGCAAGGGGAAATTGTGGGACCTTCGGAGTGGCCAGTTCCTCAGTGCCACAAGAAAAGCTGATTGCACAGACAGGAGAGAGAGCAGTAGTAGTAATACGTTATTGTTCATCCATAAAAAGTAATGGACCTTACAACATATACAATATTAACAATAGAATAAAATCTTCCACATCAGAGTGTTTAAGCATCATACAAGGTAAAAATACATACACAACAAATAAGCTGTCTGTTTGCATAGCACAAATATTATTTATATGATAAATTCATTGAGGATTAAATGCATGAAAGTGTTTTCTTTTATGCTTTATCACTTCATGAAAAAATGTTGCGGCCATGTCTGCATCCTCCACAATCGAAGAATGAAGAAGAACAAATAATGGGTCATAATCTAAACTTGCATATTTTAAAAGAAAGTTATTTAGAATTGAGTTATGAGAGAATTTGTATAAGGGACATTGTATCATAATGTGATAATTATTTTTGAAAAAACCCAAGAGAGAGAGAAAGAAAGAACTGGTAGAAGTAGGAGAGGAAAAAATAGATCCTTGTTTTTAACGCTCTCTGCATAACAAATTGGATAGGGTCTTATCCAACCCTGTCACATACTTCCTTCTTTAAGAGGGAGCCTGTTTTATTTTCTCTTCTTAAAAAACACAGATTTCCAAAACCTTCTTTTATTTCTGTTTTAACACTGCCTTATAACATTTACAGGTATTTGCATATGAAGTATCCCCTTTTTTTTCAGAACACCTTTATCCGCAAACATTTCAGTTTAAGCGCACACATTTTTCAAACTTCTCAATTCTCAATTCCTGAAACATATCTTAATAGAAAATCAGCACTGACAGTTTCTTTTCTGGATTTGTGCATCACCTTAAATTTAAATAGCTGTAATGTTAGGTACCACCTTGTGATTCTGGGATTTGTATCCTTCATTTAGTTAAGCCAAAAGAAATTATTGTGATCTGTTACGAATACAATGTCAGCTCCTAGCAAATGAAACTTAAGGGACTCCATTGCCCAGTTTGTAGAAAGGCATTTTTTTTCAATACTGGAGTACTTTCTCCCTCTGCCAAGCAATTTCCTACTGGTTTACAGAACTGGATGTTCCCTTCCATTTATATTCTGACTCAGGACTGCACCTAGGCCTTCCTCTGATGCATTTGTCTGTAATAGAAATTGTTTCTCAAAGCCTGGACTTCTTAAAACAGGGGCTGAATAATAATGCAGCCTTGATGGCCTGAAAAGCCTCATCACACTCTGGGGACCATTTCATATTATTTGGGGACCATTTTTTCTGAGTTCAGAGAGGGGAGTAACTTACTGGGTAAAGTTGGGAACAAATCTTTAATAGTAAGCAGCAGGACCTAAAAATGACCTGATATGATTTTTTTGTTGTTTTAGGGATAGGACTGTTAGCTATAGCTTCTATTTTAGAAATTTCTGGCTTTACTTCTCCATTTCCTAAAATGTAACCCAAATATCTGGTTTCCTGCATGCCTAAAGCACACTTGGTAGGATTACAGGTCAGACCTGCATTTTGATAGATTGGATAGCTGCTCATAGGAGTTTCAGGTGGCTTTTCCAGTCTGGACTGTACACACAGCATCATCCAGGTAAGCAGCACAATAACCAGTGTAAGGGGCAAGAATTACATCCATGTACCACTGGAATGTAGCGGGTGTACCATGTAAACCAAACAGCATGGTGGCAAACTCATAAAATCCAACTGGTGTGGCAAATGCAGTTTTGTCTCTGGATTCTTTAGCTAGGGTAATTTTCCAGTAACCCTTGGTGAGACTGAGGGTACTAAACAGCTTAATCTGGTTCAAGGTCAGTTGGCATTCATCTGTATCCCCCTCCCCCGGGTCGTGCCTGAAAATCGGCAAGATTTGTCTAGTGCACTTACCCGGTCAACAAAAAAGCTAAAGCTAAATAGTACTTGGCACTTCCCAATCTGTCCAGCAAATCATATATCCTGGGCATACTATAGGATGGCTGTCAGATTCAGACACTTAATTAAGTTTCCTAAAATCAAGGTACACTCTGACATCCCCTTTTTTTTATTTACAGTCACCATCGGTGATTACCAAGCACTTCTCGATTCTTCAGTGATACCCAACTCTTCCATTTTTTGTATTTTCTTAACCACGTCTGCTTTTAGCCACTCTGGTAATCTGCATGTGTTTTGTCTGATAAGGCAAGCACTCACTGTCACTATTACATGCTAGACCTCTTTTGCTCAGCCTAGCACTATTGTAAAAGTACTTTGAAATGTGTTTACCAAGTTTCAAATTTCTGCGGTTTGTTCTGGGGTTAAGCAAACATTCATGTTTACAGCATCAGAAGTTATCATCTGTTCCAGTCTGTCATAAGTATAGTAATATCTTCTTTAGCAGTTTGTGCTTATATTAACAAAGCAACCTCTGGTGTTTTTTTTAATCCCATTTCTTCAAGGGGTTATGATGGTGTTATCTTGGTAGGATTTTTTTTTTCTATCAGGGATCTCAATTTCATAGTTTACTTTACCAGTACTTCTAATCACTTCATATGGCCCTTGTCACTTCATTAACAGTTTGTTTTCTATAGTGGGTAACAGTAACAAGACCTTTTCACCTGGTTCAAAAATGTTTTCTTTTACCCCACGGTCATAATACACCTTCTGCTGTTTTGGGGCCTCCTTCTCAATACTGTGGGCCATTTCAACATATTTTTGCCAATTCCTTTCTCAGTGCACACATATAAGATGTGATAGATTTTTTTTATGAGTTGGGTTATCTTCCAATGTTTCTTTTATTACATCTAGTGGCCCTCTAGGTTGTCTGCCATACAACATTTCAAAGAGTGAAAAACCTGATGATGCTTGTGGCACTTCTCTGTAAGCAAAAAACAGGTAAAGAAGTATTGGTCCCAATCTTTCCCTTCACCTTTCACAAACCTTTTTAATGTGCATTTTAGGGCTTGATTAAAACACTCAACAAGATCATCAGTCTAAGGGTGAAAATGGGAGAGTCTTACAGCAGTGACACTTAATAGCTGGTTCAGCGCCTTCAGCAGTGCAGCACCAAAATGACTACCCTGATCAGAAATCATCTCATTAGGTATGCCCACCCTGCTGAAAATGTTGGGAAACTCTGCTGTCACTTTTGGGGCTGTGACAGTATGAAATGGAACTGCCTCTAGGTATCGAATAACATAGTCACATAGTACCAAAATAAATCAATTACCTTTTTTACTTTTGTCTAAGGGGCCAGCCACATCCATCACAATTCTCTCAAAAGGTACATCTATCAAACGTAGGGGCACCAGGGGCACCTTGTCATTTTTAGTCACTGGGGCTACTTTCTAAAATTCAGCTCAAGAACTGCAATAGCTAGTAACATCCTCAAGAATTCCAATCCAGTAAAATCTATACAACAATCTGGTAAGGGTCCAATCCCTCCTCGAATTACCAGATGTAGGACCACTATGAGCTACCTGTAACAACTCATTTCTATTTTTTTTTTGGTTTAACCAATTGTTCAATCTGTCCCTGTGTCTGAGGATTAACCCCAAACTCTGTACAGTAGCCCATTACATTTTTTAAACAGTGGTTCGCCTTCTTTTTGTTTCACCCCTACTTGTTTAAATTAACCTTGGAGAGAAGCATTGTTAGTTTACTCTGAAACAAAATCACAATCAGTTATCAGTTTAGCTTCATTAATTTTTTTGCATCAACCCCTTATGTCCTTCAGTCTTTGTTGCCACTGTTTTTTTCAGGTATCTTTTTCTTTCCTGAACTTCCAGATCTTGGAGCTGGGCTCAGACAAGTCTGAATCAAAGTCACCAAAAGGAAAACAGCCCCCAACATATGAGGTTTTCTTTGAGTGTGCTCTTGTTACTACAGCTGCTGAAACATCAGGATTTATTCACTCTGCACCCATTGTGTTCCCTGCACTGCAGTCACCAAACAGGTTGCACAACCCCTAGGCAACTGATCCCCTGGCCACACAGACATCAACACACCAGGGTTGGAGGGGGCATGACTGCACTACGTGCCATGCACTAAGGTGCACAGTGCAACATGCAGGGGGTACAGGGGTGGGAAGGATATGCCAGGGGGACCCTGCCATAACAGCTGTATGCAGCCATACTTGTGCACCCACAGGGTCCCCCCCAGCATGGCAACCATACCTGAGCAACCACACCCCAACACATGGAGCCCCCATCCCTGCAGCCCAGAGACTCCCCCTGCAATTGTATGCCCCATCCCCAGTGTAGGAGGTGGTCCTGGGATGGTGTGTCAGTATGATGGGGGGTGTCATGGATGTGTGCAGTTGGCAGAACCACTGTCCTGGGGCCAGTGCCCCACTGTATGTGGGGGGTGGCTCACTGCTGGGGAAGGAGCTCCACTTTGTTCATGAGCAGCAGGTGGGCAGCAGGGGTCTGGGGTGGGTGCTGCTCCATGCTGGGGTGGGGAGTGGCAGTGCTCCTGTCTATGAGGGATGCCTCTGGGGCAGGCATAGGGTGGCTGTACCACCACTGCCAGCCACTGCGTGGTTCATGGGTGCATCTGTGGCTCTGTGCCCTGCACCCAATACATGATCCTGGTACCATGCCATCCTGTGCAGGGGATCCACTCTGGGTCCCAGGCAGGCCATTAGATTGGCCAAACACATGGGACCACAATTCCACCCCTGTCTGCCCTGTGCAAACCTCCATGCTGGGGGCGGGCTGCAGATATGTGGTTGGCGGTCATGAATGCCACTGGTGTGCACCTGTCCACAAGTGTAGAGCTCCACAGTTGGGCACATGATTCCCACCCCTATGTGCCTAGGGACCTCTGTGATTAACTTAGAAAACTGTGGAAAGTCATTTCCAATCACCACAGGTACAGGTATCTGTGGTACTACCCCCACTTTCATTTGATGTGACACTCCATTAATGTGCAGAGTCACTTGGGAGGTGGGATAATATTGAGTGTAGCCATGGAAGCAGTTGACCCCAGTATCTGGTCCTTTTGGACAGTGTTTTCCCAGACTTCAACAGGTACAAGGGTCTGCCTGCTTCCCAAATATGTAAGTCCCTTCACAGTCTTATCTCCCAGCTTGACATCTGTTAAATACTTGCCCTAATTTGCTAAGGCCAAATTTGCTCCAGTATTACCCTCCTTACTTTTTATGGTAATTTATTACAATATGGCCTGACTTAGTACAGTTACAGCAAATAAAGTCTTTGGGTGCAGAGTTGTTACGCCCACCAAAGTTTTTATCCAATCTGGAGTTAAATTGGGAAGAAGAGGGTCTTACCATTCATCAGCTGTTAAATGGCTGCAGCGGTGTCTGTCTGGCCATTTGATAGTCTTCAGCCAAAGAAATGGCCTTTTCCCAACATTATGGTTGATGTTCTCTTACCCAAATCTGCACGTCTGTGGTAAGGATGTTAATGAATTGCTCCATTGCAAATATGTCAAGGAGTGAAGGAAGGGAGATAGCAGGGGTTAACTGTGAGACCTTCAGAGTCTCTAGTTCCTCTATGCAATTCTTTTCGGCTCCCTGAAAAAGTCTTGCATGCCATCTCAAAAATTATACATCCAATGTCTTGATGGTTCTCGGGTCTCTGTGACTCTCTCTTTCAGATACAGTACCTTGGCGTCACACTTGACCTAGCCCTGGATTTCTCCCTTCACATAAATGATATCTGCAAATCCGTCAGTTCCAAAATCAGGATGGCCTATCGTGTCCACCATGCCCTCACCCCAACAGGCAGGGTTACAATCGCCCAGGGTGTATTACATCTGGGGCTATGTTATGCATTCCCTGGTCTTTTCTCAGACCAATGCCAGTGTTCTTCAGAAATGGGACTTTGCATACAACAATGTCTGCAGGCTTGCTTTGTCTGCCCTTCATCTCACCCATCACTGCAAGCTTTACTCAGCTTTATGTTGGCTATCTCCCTTCTCCCGGCAAATTTATATCCTTGGATGCCTAACTGATAATATTATTAGATCCTCTCAACCAGCCTCACTGGCCTCAATGCTTGACACTGCTGAATATTCTTGCCAACTTTGGTCCTCTACCCAGGCCCTCCTTGCAGTTCCCAGTTGCACAACCAAGATGGGAGAACAAACACTTGCCCACTTTGCCCCTAAAACCTGGAACTCCCTACCTTATCACCTTAGGGCTCCTAAATCCCACAATTTATTCAAGAATGACCTATTTTCACACCTGAAAGCCTTAGACATTTGCTCTTGTGCCTGACCTTTATCCTGTCCTTCTTACCTTGCTCTGATCCTCCAGCTGCAAAACACTGCTTCCCTATAACTATCCTGCTCTAACACAAAGCTATTACTTGTAACACTTCTACCTACTCTCCCTCCTTATTATACCCTACTCCTACGTAGGTTTCTTAGACTTGCTCTTTTGTCTCAGCTAGTCCCAAGCCATTTCTGTATTACACTTGAACTTAAATTAGTCCATATCTATTTTCTCTAACCCTGCCCCCATTGGCAATTGTAATATAATGCCCTTTATACACTATTGCCCGTATCTTAGCCTCCCCTGCTCTGTAATTACTGTAATCTGCCTGTATTGTACTATATTCCTAATTTCAGTATTCCTGATTATCTGCTGTATTGTTATTATTGTTGTTCTATTGTCTTAATCTCTGCCTGAACTGATCGTATATACCAAAACTGTATGTGTGAACCAAAGATATACTTCTGTTAACCTCTCTATTGCAATTCCTGTTGCTGCTCTACTGCACTTAATCCCTTCCACTGTAACTCCCTGTGTTGTATAAAATCCTGTTTACTGTTGTTCTTGTTGTCTGTAATGTACTCTCCCAGATCATGTCTGAAAATATGCAGGTTTTTGTCCCATGCACTTACCCGGTTATCAAAAGTAAATAAATAAATAAATTAATTAATTAATAAGAAAGTTGATAGTGCAATCAGGTAGGGGGAGAGAGAGAGAGAGAGAGAGAGAGAGAGAGAGAGAGAGAGCAGAAGACAGCAGAGGACGAAACAGTTCCTTGCTTTTAACTGTCTCTGCATAACAAATGAGACAGGGTCTTATCCAAACCTATCACAACTATCAGGTTATGCCCCCAACTGATAGACCACACAGCACTTCACTGAGAGATCTAGTTTCCTCGTGTCTAACACAGCAGTCAACTTTACTGTTCGCTTACTGTCTGGCTGGCAGGATCACACACACAGGTACCAAATAAAGAAACATCTGTGACCTGCTGGACCACCAGTCGCCAGTTAAAACAAATATTTTTCAAATCATTCAAAATCCCCCTGCACCTTTCCCAGTTTGTTAAATCCATTCAGCCCCATTTCTCTTGCAGGAGGGGCATTAAAATTAAAGAAACATGTATTTCTGAGCCCTCTACATTATAAGCATCCAGTAAAAAAAATGTTAAATAAATCTTTAAAGGTTCCTGTACCTTTCCAAGTCTGTAATTTCCACTCTGCCCATCTCTGCTGCATGGCCTGCATCTGTCAGTGCAGACTCAGACTGTGCACTCACTCCTCTTTTCCAGCATGAATTTTCTGTCCTGCTTGAAACTACAGTTGAATAAAATGAGAATTAGCTGACTCGAATAATAATACATGGTTTTCTTATAATGTCTAATGTTTTCTGATCACAGTTCAATCTTTTTTACATAAAGGTGTTCCTTACTGCCATAGGTACATACCCTGTGAGAGATATGGAAATGGCACTGAGATGAGGGTAGTGCACAAAGTTCTTCATCTCCAGTGTCATAGACTGGCTTCTACGGGTCTTGCGGCTTGCCAACAACTTTAACATGCTCAGTATGTGCTCCCTATATAAAGGTATGTTTCATAATGTCAAAGTGTTTAAATGCCAAAGAGAAGTCAAGTTCCTTCAGACCGATCCAAAGAATGAAAAGCATTCCAAGTAGGATAAAAAAAAAATCAAAAGCACACACACATTTTCTGCAAAAAGTGCTAACTTTTATTGCTGTTCAGCTGATTGTTATTTATTTTGTAGTTATAGTAGAGCACACTTTAGGAAGATGGAGGATGAACGTTGGGCAGGATTCTTAAGATATCATCAGAAAGAGGTTGTAGGGGAGAAAAGAGTCTATGAAGGACAAAAAGTGGTGTTGACTTGGCTCTAAAAGGGTGACAGGGAAGCAGACGCAGCAATGAAAGTTGTATTTAGGTAGTATACATCTTCTCAGTCAGAAAGTAGTAGGGAAATATACCTCAGATGTGCCAGGAAGACAAGCAAGACCATGTGAAAAGAAAGGTGATGGTAAATTTTAGGACAGCAGAGGGTGTGAAAAAAAAAAAATTAAATACTTTTTTTCAGTTACCTGCTTCTGCGGAAAAACTATGACAAACTTTCTCTTGCTCTCTTCAAACCATTTCTGCTCATGCGATGTTGCTAACATAGAACATAACTGACAGCTGTTGAATTTTGTGTATTACGTACTATATATTTTGTTTTATGTTTATCTTATTTTATTTTCCTGTTCTTTTACTGTGTCTCTTTATGTTATTGCTCAACACTTATGTATTACTCTTTTCTACATATGATTGTTTCCTAACTTATATACGCTGTGTTACCCAGGACCTCCTTGAAAATTGAGCTTGCTGAATGGAGACTTGGCCCCGGATCCCCTTCAGAAATAACTCAGGCCAAAGTTTTATCACTTTTGGATGCTTGCTGGCAGCATTTATTATATCAAAAAGCACAGTTATATAGTCATTGTTACATCCCAATTATAATTATTTTCCCCTTGCTCCCCACAATCCCTTCCACTGACCCGTCTCCTGCCTGCGATGGAAGATGCGGCACCCCCCCCTTACAGACTAGCCCCTCAGACCCCTTCTATTTATAACCTACACCAGTTCCCCAAAAGGCTGGAGGAACAGGGCCATGCTAAACTCAATGAGATGGACACCATCCAATCTGTACACTGCTTCCTGTTTGGAAGAAATGTCCCTATGCTGTATGTGGAAACCCCCATCTCAATCACTGCCCTGGCTACCTTCCTGTTCAGGCATTTTCATGCCACCTCTACCACCTGAGGCATTTTTGCTCCCCTCCAAACCCTCTTGGATGTAATCTCAGACCAACCAATTACCACCCTGAGCCATCAGCTCTTTGCCTTTTCTAGGTCTGTGATAATGACTCTCATCAAGGACCCCCAGGGCATGACCCCCAGGTTGTTAGCCCTGAGGTGGATGATAATACAGTCTGGGCTGGCCCATCGCACCCACAGCTCCTCTAGCATGGGCAGCAGCAGCTGCAGCCACCTCATGCCCCTCAGGCCCCTCCATCTCACTTTCATGTGCTCGACTCCTGGGCGCAACTGTGTGCCCATTCTTGTGGCATCTGCAAATTTTTCCACCCAGTAGATAAATGAGTGCCCCACAATCCACACCTGCCTCTTGGAGCCTGCTGTGGGGGAGAGAAAAAAGGGGATACCAGTTAGCCACTGTCAGCACCTCACGTATCTCTTATAACAGCTTGATGCCCATCTCCCCACCCTCTTGACCTCCCTCTCCCCTGCCTTTGCAGCGGCCACCTCTGAAGCCACACCAATCCTGAAGGAGTGCAGGGCGAACTCGCTGGGATTTCTCTCCCACAAAAGTCGCTGCCCTCTTTAACACTGCACACACCTCAAATCCTGTCACCGAGGACCTGTCCCCATGCACAAACCAGGGCCCACCTCTTCTCCCCCAAATCCTCATATAGTCCCCCATTTCCCAGACTGTGCAGAACCCTGCTGCTGTCTCCCTCAGCAGTTCCACGGTGGCACCTTCTCCCTGCTGGTCCATCTTTGAAGTCTGCAGCAGAATTATTACCTTCTTGTCTCCCACCCTCACACACTCCTCCTGCAGACCTGCATTGGTTGCCCCATTTCTGAGAGCTACCATTTCACAGACCCTGAAAGTCCCCTTTGCCATGATGGCAAATATGGCCCTGAAAAGACCGGCCTCATTCGCTGAGTAGCAGACCTGGCCCACCTCCCACAGGACCTTCGAGAGAAGAGGCCCCATCAAAGACCATCTCCCATCCTGCCACCTTCCCCGTCCCTCTGCCAGCCCACCACCACCATCCATTTGATGGCCCATCTACCCGTGGCATCAGCCCAACCCCGATCCATGCAAATCCAGCTGATTCCTGCCAGCTTGATGGTGGCGTGGGCCAAACCTTCTTCCCATTTTTCCACCATGTATTGCATTACCTCCTCTTGGACTGGTTCGCCCATCTCCCACCCCATTCTGGCTCTAAATGTCTGGAAGCCTGCCCATGCCCTCTCATAGACCTTTAGGGTGCTGGCTGACCATGATCCCATGTACAAGGTCCTGGCCTTCTCGCTCCAATCACACAGAGCCAATCCAGGACCCTGGTCTGGGTGGACATGGCCTGTGATGCCAGCTCTCAGAACCGCTCCATCTGAAAGTGAGAAAGGCAGTCAGCTACTTTGTTCCGAGCTCCCTCAATGTGCCTCGCCTTAAGACAGGTTAAGCCTCAGGTCTAACAAGATCATGCACCTCAGCACCCTCCCTACTGATTCTGTTCTGCCACTCTGCCTATTGATTACTTCAACCACGCCCATGTTGTTGCACCAAAATATAATGCACCGCCCTGCCATCTGTGTACCCCATATCTCCAAGGCCACCCATATTGGGAAAATCTCGAGGAATGTGATGTCCTTCAACCATCCCCATTCCTGCCATCAGACCAGCCATGCCTCTGAGATCCACTCGCCCCGGAAGTAGACCCCCATCCCCAGGCCCACGGCTGCATCCGTGTACAGCTCGTGATCTGCGCTAGATGCCCACTCCTCCTGCCAGAACGTCACCCCATTGCAGGATTCCAGGAAAACCTCCCACACCTGCAGATCCTCCTTCACCCCCCTGTTGATGTCTACCCAGTGATGAGGTAGCTTTGCTTTACCCATGATCCTCCCCAACCTGCCAGTAAAGGCTCTGCCAGGGCTTATGGCCTTGAAGGTGAAATTAAGGTGCCCCAGTAGCTGTTGTATTTGTACCAGCGGCACCCTCCTCCTCCCTCCCATTAGTGTGAGTAGCCCCTTGAGCTGTGCTACCTTGTCCCCTGGGAAGTGAAAACAGTCCTGCTCCGTGTCCACCTCGATCCCAAGGAACTCCAACCTACACACCAGGACCTCGGTTTTCCCAGCTGCCAAAGGGATCCCTATGGCCCTGCACATATCCTGAAAGTCTGCCAACATTTCCTGGGTCTCCGACTGGCTGGTCCCTATCAATAAAAAATCATCCAGGTAATGGATGACCCTCTTGTGTCCGTACCATGCCCCAAACACCCATTGCACCCATGAGCTGAAAGCCTCAAATGTTGAACAGGCCACAGAGCATCCAATGGGCATCGCCTTGTCGAAGTATAACCTGCCCTGAAACTGAAAGCCCAGCAGGTCCCAGTCTGCCTGCTGTACTGGCAACAGCCAGAATGCAGACTCAGTGTCCGTCTTCACCAGCCAAGCCCCTTCAGCCACCCAGATCAACTCCACCGCCTGGTCTAGTGACACATAAGAGACCATGCTGAGAGCTTCTGGAATCCCTCTATGCACTGACCCTTCATTCGGGTATGACAGGTGATGTATGAGCCAGAACTCCCCCACCTGCTTCTTGGGTAGCACCCCCAAGGGTGACACCCAGACACTTGCAGGGGGATTCGACCAATGGCCCCTCCATCTGCCCTGCCTTCACCTCTTTCTGTATCTTTCCCCAGACTCTGTCCTCCCTCCCTTTTACAGACCCTAAATTCTGAGACCGCATCCCCACCTGTGCCCCCTCTAAACCCAGTGGAAAACCACCCCGAAAATCCATTCTTAGCAACACCACCCTTCTCCTGTCAAAGTAGCCCTCGGTCCAGACCTCCACCACCCCCAGTTTGATGGGTGTGCAGGCCAGGGCATATCCCTACCGCCCTTCCCCTTGCTCTGGTCTAATTCCATCTGTAATTGGATGCATATCGTCCTCTCTCAGGACCCCTGCAGCCCCTACCGGCCCTCCCTGCCACCCTGAAAGGGCTGCTTCTGGGTTTGCCCACCAGCTTGCCCCATCTTGTCACCCCCCCACCCTGCAAGTTGTTGCCTGTTGAGACCCCCCCGCACCGTGAGCAAATGTGCTTAATCTTACAGCAAGGTCAGTTACACAAGGCCCTGTTGAAGGCCCAGCAGGCCTTGGTACCCTGAGCTTGAGCCCCCTTTTTCCCCTGCTCTGTTCTCTGCCCAACCACTGGTCCCAACAACGTCTGGACCCACAACTCGGTATGGGTGCAGTCCCACCTCCAGTCACCTTTTACTGCCATCCATCTCCGGAATGCCTCATCATACGTAAGCCATCCGAAACCTAGCTTCACCTGGTACTCATCCCTGATGATTGCCATGTAAGTTAGCAACGGGATTGCCAGGTCAGGCTGCTTCTCCAGCATCAATGCTCTATAGATCAGAAAACCTGCTTGTCACGTGTCGATGCTCTTTCCCTTAAACCTGGCCTCTTCTGTTTTGTGCCCCACCACCGCCAACACCACTGCCATCTCTATCTTTCCTACTGATTCCTTTTGCTCATATCTCTTGGCTGTCTCCTTGTCCACCAGACCAAAGATATCAACATACTCCCCTTTTCATATTTTTTCCTTTATTGATGCTGGCACGTGGTTGCCCAGTGTGAAACCCAGAGGGCCATCGTACAACTTCCGCACCCCCCCTGCTGTGCCCGCCACCACCATGCCCCCTTTACTGCCCTCCTTGGCAGCCTGCAAGGTTCTCTCCATCTTTGACACCACTCCATCCCCATGTCTCCCAACAATCCTTCAATATACTCTTGCAAATCTGCGTCATTGTTCATGTCCACCTCATCCTTACCCTCATCTGGCGGTGACCCTGCTGGGGCCAGGTCAGGTTCAATCCCTGTCGTTGGCACTGCTGGGGTGCTGGGTCCCACCCTCTTCAGTCTTTTGTTGCCTCTTCCAGTGCTGTCTGGCTCATCCCGTTCCTTTTGCTTCTTCTGGGCCTCATCCTCCTTGGCCTCCCTTTTCTTTGCTGCTTCCATCAACTCAGTCATCTGTGCCATCAGCTTTGCAGCTTCTGCTAGCATGGTAGCACTGGATGCTGGGGCTCTTTCTGGTGCCATATCTTCCATCTAAGCTGCATAACAAAACACATGTGAATACTGCCCCACACCACAGCTATTTGGCCCCCCCATCCACCACCCTTTCCTCTGCAATACCCTCCTGGCCCGGAGAACTACAGCAATCCCACAACAGGTGCAGCCTGCCACAGGCTGGTGCCCCCGCCTAAGGTTCCGAGAAATGCATGGTGCTGAAAGGCCTCTCACCCAGTTTGCAAAGGAAACCAACAGAAAACACAAGTATAGCTTTTTTTTTTTTTAAGAACTGGGCCCTCCCCCCTATTTTTTATTTATATTATCTTCTTTTTTCTTTTTTTAATGCACGTTCCCCTATTTGCTTATGGCTTTAAGTGTCCTACCCGATGCCCCCCCTCGGGGCCCTGCTCCGGTGACTGAAGCCAGTCTCCTGTTGCTCCCGTCAGTGAGCACTCGCAATGCCTGACTGACCCAGCCACTGACACCAGGGGCTTCTGTGCCCGTTTGGTTGGGCTTCCCTGAAATGCCTCCTCTCAGCATCCGAATCGCCCCTCTGCTTTCTTCCACCTTCCACAGGCTTGGTTGCAGCCTTCCCTAAATGGCGGAAGCACTACGCAGCTGAGCCTCTCAATGCAGCAGGCTCACCACCCACTTGCTTTTTCCCTCTCCCTGGTCTGTCTCTGCTACCTTGGCTCTCCGGTATGGGGCCATACCTGCCCCTGCCCCTGCTGATTGCCATGCTTGACTTGCTAGGCCACTCTCTAGCCTGCAGACCACAAGCATACTCCCGGTCCCCTCAATGATCCTCCATGGAGGATGAGCACCACAGTCGCTTCTCCTTAGTCCATTCTATCCCACCATGTACCCCCACCACGCTGCTGCACGCCCTTAGGTGCCCCCCATATCATTACCCTCATCCATATGGTGGCCACACCATGTGACTGGCTTCTCCAGCCTCCTCTACTGCTGCCAAGAACTCCAGAGATAGCCCGTCTGCAGTCCCAACCCCCCGCCTGCCATGGGCCTACCCACACACTCCAAGTGCACTCTGTGCGTACCCCCCGGCCCCCACATGGCTGCCAAGACACGCGGCAGGTCCCTCCAGCCTCTTCTTTCTTCCAGGCCTTCTTTCTAGCCCCTCATGCTGCTCAGTGCATCACCCATCTTGGGCCTGTCCACTGGCCCCGCTAGAGCATTCCAGCGTGTATCACCCTCCCCGAAAATGGCATCCATGACCAAAAGGAAGGCCTCAGTGGCTGCCTTCACCCATCGTTGCTCAGCTCCCAGCCCCCACAGAGACCAATCTCTGCTGCCCTGCAATACCCCCAAAACCTCTCATTCGTCCTCTCTCCTATACTATCACCCGTCTTGGGGTGCACTTGTGATAGGCCTCACCGGATCCATTTGCCTTGGCGGTCCCAGCACCTCCCCACCCACTTTCTGCTCTTGGATCCACAAGCCCCTTCCAAAACAGAGCTTCTAAAATTCGTTTCATAGCTGGGCCCCTGGCTGGAGCCTCTCATCCTGCTGCCGTACTGCCCAACATTCTTCCCCCACCACGGGGCTTCTCGTGAGTCTCCAACCCAGATCAACAGCTCTGCCAATGAAAAACCACCCGACCCTTTCTTTGTCTGAGGCCCCAAGCCCCCTCGCTCTCCCAGGAGCTCCCCGCACCACACAGCTTACCAAGTTTTCTCTCTTTTTTCTTTTAATTACCATGATCAGGCCCTTGGCCCCATAGCATCGCATCTATTCATCCACAAAAAAACTATTCCAGACCCCAAACCAATTACAGGCTTGGCACCGAGTGCCTTCCCCAACCATCTAAACACCAGCCACGCTTGCTGCAAAGCCATACCACACCTATAATCACAGGCTAGCCTAGTCATACCAAACATATCATCCCAGACTTATCAGGTGCATACATCATTTAACCTCATGTACCTTCTACCTAGGCTCAGACAAAACTACTATTGCCACAAAAGGGCAGCTACCTGTTGTGCCTTACCATAGAACTACCAGCAATGTGCTGTATATCCTCAATGGAAATTTTACAGCAAGAAAAGAGGGCTTGCTGAGGGTTGCATGCCCTTAAATAGCCCCTAATGGCCTTTATTTATGACCCCGACTGGCCCCTCTCCTCGGCCAATGGCCAGTGAGCTCTGCAACCTGGACATATGACCCTTCGATGAGGTCATGTCACCTCCCCCTTCCCCTGCAATCCCCTTCCCTTCCCTATCCTCCCCCTCCCCCCTTAAACTTTTATCTGTGGCTGGGGCCTAGGACAAGCTGGCCTTCCTTTTAGTGGCAAGCCTAATTTTCCTGGTAAAATAAATGCTGTAAATACAAATAATGGAAAAAGGAGAGGGGCCAAAGAGGCATAGAAAGACAGGAAAAGGGGTGCCCTTCGTGGAGGGGGATGAACAAGTTGCTGAGATATTCAATGAATATTTCTGTCAATCATTATGGTGGAAAAAGGACCCCCACTCCCAGATTGTGGAATTTTCAGGCAAGGGAGAAACTAATTTGACTTAAGGGTTATTTCTCAATGAAGATGGTTCTCAAGTGCTTATTAGGACCAAAGGTAGAGAAATATCTAGTACCAGACAAACTGCATCCTTGTTTGCAGAAAGGACTTGCACAAATTTTGGAGTTGATCTTTACAGATCTATTCAATTGTTCCTTTAACGCAGGAGTTGTCTCAAGGGATTGTAGAGTAGCAAATGTCATCCCACTGCACAAGAGTGTGGATAGGGGGAATCCAGGGAACTATAGGCTGGTAAATCTGACACCCACCAACAAAAAACAATGGTCCTTGCATTCCAGTGCTGGTCTGCAGTACTACTGTGGGGACATGCTATCCCCTCTGAATGTCAAATAAACAAGAACAGCATGCCCACTAGGAGTATACATTTTCAAATAAAAACTGAAGACTGGAATCCATTCAAATTGATTTATTATCCATAAGTTGGCACAAAAATCAGTTATCACTGCCCTGTACTGGTTGGTACTCCAGTGCTTTGGCCTCAGACCTTCCTCAGGGGGCAGACTCCAGAACTGATTGGAAGCCCTTTTGTACCTACTGGAGCTGCAGGCATCAGCAGTAACCAGGTATTACATCTTGCAATTACTAGCATCTGTTCAAAATTAACAGAACACCATATTTCATTGATCTCCATTATTTACACATTCCACCACCACCACCAACAGTTGATATCAATTATATTTCATGTGCATATATGATAGAAAAAAGGGCGGTGAGTAGAGGGGGGTTGTTAGAAGGAGCAAGGGCTAACGCATACAGTACAAATAATCTTAGGAAACCTATTACAAAATGCATTCATTTGCCACACAACTGGATAGTGAAATCTATATTGAATAATTTTGTACATAAAATGTACTATTTTCTAACTAAATGAAGAAATGCTAAGTCAGATTCATTATTTCTTCTCTCTCTCTAATGGCTCATAAATGTCATAGATGTCATAGATGGAGGATCCAACTCAGTTAGTTAAGGCCAGGTATGACTCATCACATATTAGTGGTATTTCTAGTCATATTACTACCTAAATACAAATCCAGGCATTTCTTAAAATTGTCCATTGTGTCACTACAGACAATGGTGGCAGGGAGAGAGTTCCACAGTTTTACCACTCTGATTTATCCAGCCACTTCTCTTTTGGGTTTTTATTATCTCACCACCCAGTTGCACCTTATGGGACCTAGTGTTTCTTTCAGTTATTGTGTTTTTCTTAAGTCCGGTGAATTCCCTGAGTTTGCCATCCTGGAATGCTTCATAGACTAAACAGAGATCACATCTCATATGTCTATATTCTAAAGGAAAGGGACCCAGTGTTTCCAATCTTTCATTGTAGGTACAGTGTTTTAGATTAAAAACATTTTGGGTTGATTTTGACTGTACCCTTTCAATCTATTTAATATTGGTTATATTTTGCAGTGACCAAAAGGAACTACAGTATTCGAGTTGAGGTCTAACCATGGTTGAGTTGATGGGCATTATGTTTCTGTTTTTATATGTTTAAATATGCATCCTAGAATTTTATGGATTTGTTTAACTATTTCATTAGTATGGCTATCAAATTTTAAGTTATTGGTGACAATAATTCCCAAATCTCTTTCAGATTATGTTACTGGTAGTTGTTTGTTGTTCAGCATATACAGTACTGTACATGGTCAGGATAGTTTCCCATTCAAAATGCATAACTTTGCATTTATTTACTGTACATTGAATCTGGGTTTATGAGATATTGCCCAATTTTAAAGTAAACGTAAGTCATGTTACAGTTGTACAGCGTCTAAATTATTTCTAAGTATTGCCTCTAATTTGCTATCATCTGCAAATTTACATAGCCAGAAGTTTAATGTCATTTGCATGGATGAAATAAATAGATTAAATAGTGTGGGTTCTAGAACTGATCCCTGTGGGACACCACTAGTGACTTGGAGCAAATTTGAATGGAAACCTGTTATCATAACTTTTTGTATCATGTTTGAAAGCCATGATTTTGTCCAGCTTATAATATTTGTATGAAATTTCATATGTCATCCTTTTTAATAACTCATCATGTGGGACCAGATCAAAGGCTTTTTTGAACTTCAAATAGATCATATCAACTGGAAGTCCACTATTGAGATCACAACTTATTGTTTCAAAAAAGTGCATCTAATTAGTGAGCCATGATCTATTTGGCAATGTCCTCCTGGTTACTTTTGACAAGATGTTTATCAATTAGCTCTTAAATATAGTCTTTCATGATCTTGCTCAGGATTGACATGAGGCTAATTAGTCTATAACTGGTTACTTCATACTTGGAACCCTTTTTATGTTGGCGTGCTTGTGCAGCCAACGTCTTGGGACAGTGCAGCTTTGGAGGCGTGGTCGCTGTTGGGTGAATGCAGGGCATGCACCAGTAGGTGCGTCCCTCATTTCCCAATCAACCTGCATGCTGGCGCCACACCATGTATACATAATGTGGCAAGCACATCTAAGAAAAGGTCTGCTGCAATCCGAGCAAAGCTCATCAGATGCAGCGGACCCTTCCTACATGATCACCGACATTATCAGCATGGCGGGCGGGCAGCTGCCCAACTGCCGACCGAAGTGCCAATCCCCCTGTCAGTGTACCCCCTACTTTCTTTGTGTGCGATGGGGAGCCCACCTCATTGGCATAAACCTCCCCATTGTTAAATGCCAAGGGGTGCCCAATCCCTCGGCTCACCCCTGCTTTCTTTGTGTGTCGATGGAGGTGCCCATTCCGTCAGCATAACTTCCTTCACCCCCCATTGTGTGCTGACGAGGTGCCCAATCCCCATCGGCTACAGACCCCAAACATTTAGGTGGCACTCTGGGAGCCTACCCCAGCATGCCAAATTCCCCGAAATACAAAAACTCTCCTGGGATTTTTTTCCCAACTGTAAAACAAAAACGGTCCTTCGTAGTCTCCCTGGCCCCCACCTGCACCCACCCTTTGTGCACCCTGCCTCCCCACACCCTCCTCACCCCATACTTACCTCTGGAGTCCGGCACGATGATCATCAGTGGACTGGGAACACATCTGAACTCTTTAAAGCTGACCGTGAACTGAGGAAATGTTGGTAAGCTGTATAATGGAATAAACAGGGTTTTTTCAACTTTGCAGCATATCTCAGGCATTTTTGGAAATTTTGGCACCAAATTTTCAAATGGGGTTTTTGGGACCCTTTCTCATGAATTCTTGCACTGTCATGGTGTTATTCAGTCCGAAAGGTGATTTCACAGTCACTGCGTGGAATCACCTTTCAGAGCTGAATAATGAAATGACAGTGCCACTTTTCATGAGGGGGGCTCTCAAAAAACCTATGTTGCAAATTTGATGGGAAAAATCCAAAAAATGACTGTTTTATGGGTGTACATTGCACAGTTGCTACACATGCTCATAAGTTAGTGAATTCGAAATAATTTCACACCAGATTCTCAATATTGGCATTTTACCACACCTTCTTGTGAACTGTTCAGCTGTCATTTTTCATATCCTGGCTGAAATGTGTTTTCGCACTTCCAACGCAGAATGGTGCGGTCACTGTGCGAAATCACTGTTTGGGACACATTACAAAAATGACAGTGACTCTGTTCATGAGCAGAGGTCCTAAAATGCCTGTGTTGAAAATTTGGTGACAATACTCCATAAAATGACTGTTATGAGCATGCATTGCGCAGTTTGCACCATGCTCGTAAGTTTGCAAACTTATAGTATTTTTATTCCAGATTTTCAATAGTGCCATTGTTCTACACCGCCTAATGAACAATACAGCTGTCATTTTTCACATCCTGACCAAAATCTGTTTTCACAGTTCTGGCGCACAATACCATGGTCGCTGTGGAAAGCTCATGTTCAAGACTCATTATGAAAATGGCAGTGACACTGTTCATTAGCAGATGTCCTAAAATGCTTATGTTGAAAATTTGGAGATGAAAGTCAATAAAATGAGTGTTTTATGAGCATGCATTGCGCAGCTTGCATGCATGCTCGTGACTTTGTGAATTTGTAATACTCCAACTGTTCATCACTGGCATTTTTCCATACCTCCTTATGAACAGTACAGTTGGCTGAAATGTGTTTTCGCACGTCCAGTGCAGAATTGCACAGTCACCGTGTGAAATCACTTTTTGGGACAGTTTGAGGAAATGACAGTGACACTATTCATCAGCAGAGGTCATAAAATGCCTATGTTGAAAATTTGGTGCCAAAAGTCCATACAATGACTGTGTTGCAAGCGTGTGTTGTGCAGTTTCCACACACCCTTGTAACTTCGTCAATCTGCAATATTTTTATGCCACATTTTCACCACTGGCATTTGTGCACACCTCATTATCAACAGTCCAGCTGCCATTTTCCACAGCCTGCCCAAAACACGTTTCCACAGTTCTGCCACACAATGGCATACTCGCTGTGCAAAATCACCTTTTGGGACACATTAACAAAATCACACTGCTATGCCTCTCCACCTCCACCACTGCCAATGCCAGCACAACAACATTCGGCATTGACAAATGCTTGTTTAAAATCAGTGTGATGTTAGCCATTTGCCGTTCTGGTAGTACTGCACCCTCATAAAGGGATTCATTATTTAGAAGAGACAGGGCAGGTAGGAAGGGAGGAGGAGTGTGACTGTATGTGAAAAATGACATAAGGGCCACAGAGATCCAGGAGGAACAAAATGGGGGAAAGATACTGTGGGTTAAGCTGGAAAGGAAAATGGGGCCAGCCATCCGCACAGGTGTGGTCTATAGACCACCAACCCAGGAGGAAGAAACAGATAGGGAGCTGATGCTAGGCATCCAAAGGATGAGGTAGTGCTGGTTGGAGACCTCAATATTCCAGATGTGGACTGGAACATCCCAGCAGCAGCATCAACTAAGAGCAGATTTATCCTGGACTCCCTTCAGGGTGCCTTCCTCAAGCAAATGGTCATGGAAACAACTCAACAGAAGGCAATACTGGACCTTGTGCTCACAAACAGGGACAGTGTGATGGGGTAACAGTGGGGGAGCACCTGGGGAACAGTGACCACCAGTAATTGT
This sequence comes from Neoceratodus forsteri, assembly GCA_016271365.2. NCBI lineage: Eukaryota > Metazoa > Chordata > Ceratodontiformes > Ceratodontidae > Neoceratodus > Neoceratodus forsteri. The sequence continues at coordinate 1,198,300,826 of CM028131.1, read as the reverse complement.
GGTTTGAAATCACAGAAGGAGCAGAACTAAACCACACAAAAACACAAATCCTGGATTTTAGGGGGACAGACTTTGGGAAAATGGGGAGGTGTTTGAAAGAGGCATTAAGGGGAATGGGGCAGGAATCAGGGGTTGAGGAACAGTGGGCAGTATTTAAAATGGGGATTACCAGAACAACAGAAGTATGCATTAAGCAGGTTAGCAAGGGGAAAAGGAAGAGGAGGCCATCATGGTTTTCCAAGGAGGTAGCAGAGAAAGTGAAAGCCAAAAAGATTGCATTCAGACAATATAAAAATACACAGGTGGAAGGGGATAGGGAGAAGTACCAGGAGAAGCAAAGGGAGGCAGGGAGGTCAGTAAGGGAAGCCAAAGCTCAGACAGAAGATCACATTGCAAAATCAATGGGTAGAGGGGACAAAACCTTTTACAGGTACATAAGTGAAAAAAGAAAGGCAAAGGGAGGGATAGTGAGACTGAAGGGGAGGATGGGGGCCACATGGAGGATGGCAACAGTAAAGCTGACATACTGAACAGGTATTTCTGCTCAGTCTTTACTGAGGAAGAGGAAGGTAATGTGTCTGAAGGGAGTACAAGGGGTGGGAATGGTGCAGAAATGGACACAAGTCTCTTTACATGAAAGGGTCCTGAAGGAACTGGAAGTAATAAGAGTTGATAAAGCAATGGGGCCAGATGGGGTACACCCAGGGTCCTTAAAGAACTAAGAGAGGTGGTGGCTGAACCTCTGGCAATCCTGTTTAGCTGATCACTGGAAACGGGAGGTACTCAAAGATTGGAGGACAGAGATGTAGTCCCTTTATACAAAGTGGGAACAAAGAGGAAGCGGGGAACTACAGACTAGTCAGCCTCACCTCAGTAGTGGGGAAGATCATGGAAGCACTACTGAAGGAGAGATTGGTGGAACATCTGGTTGCCAATGGACTACAGGACCCAAGGCAGCATGGTTTCACCAGGGGGAGGTCATGTCAGACCAACCTCATTGAATTTTTCGACTGGGTGACTAAGGAGGTGGATCAGGGGAGGGCAGTGGACATGGCCTATCTAGACTTCAGCAAGGCCTTTGACACTGTGCCACATAGAAGACTATTACACAAACTGGGGGATATGGGTGTGGGCAGGACAGTAGTGCAGTGGGTAGGTAACTGGCTGTGTGGCAGGACACAGAGGGTGGTGGTAAATGGCTGTTACTCCACAGAGGGAAGAGTGGCCAGTGGGGTACCACAGGGATCAGTGCTGGGACCGGTCCTACTCAACATCTTCATCAGTGACATTGGGCAGGACCTAGAAGGCAGAATTTCCCTGTTCGCTGATGACACAAAGCTCTGTAACAGAGTAGACACACCAGAGGGTGTAGACAGAATGAGAAGGGACCTGCAGAAACTTGAAGAATGGTCAGAGTTTTGGCAGTTGAAATCCAATGCAAAGAAGTGCAAGATAATGCATATGGGGCACAAAAACCCTGGCACAATATATCAGCTGGGGTTGAGGATATAGCATGCACCAAGCAGGAACGGGATCTTGGGGTTATCATCTCTGATAACCTCAAGGTAGGGAAACAGTGTGACAAGGCAGCAGGTAAAGCAAATAGGATGCTGGGATGCATAAGCAGGGGCATCACCAACAGGAAAAGGGAGGTCATAATTCCACTATACAAGACACTAGTGAGGCCCCACCTGGAGTACAGTGTACAGTTCTGGAGATTTTACTTACCTAAGGACATAGACAGGGTAGAGAAGGTTCAGAGGAGGGCAACAAAGATGGTACATGGATTGCATCACAAGTCCTATGAGGACAGGTTGAAGGAACTGAACATGTACTCCCTGGAGGAGAGGAGGGAGAGAGGGAATATGATAGAGACATATAAGTATCTTACAGGGAGGAACAGGGTGCAGGAATACACTATTTTTAAGCAAAAAAGATGCTCCAGTACTAGATTGCATGGGATGAAGTTGGAGGGAGGATGATTCAGAGGAAATGTGAGGAAGAATTTCTTCACAGAATGGGTGGTGAACAAGTGGAACACCCTGCCAGAGGAAGTGGTGGGGGCTGAAACAATCACGGGATTTAAGGATTCATGGGATAGACATAAATGAATTCTAAAGGTCAGGGTTAAGGGGCAACAGACTTCTAGGAAAACATAAAGTAAATTTACAAGCTGAAATGGGCAGACTGGGTGGGCCGTAGTCCCTTATCTGCCGACACTGTCTATGTACCTATGTATTAAGCAGACTTGAAATTGGTCCCACCAGTTCATCTGCTGGCTCTTTAAAAAAATTCTGGGTGAATCATATCCAGCCCAGGGGATTTATTGATTTTTATTTTATTTAATTTTCCTCTTACTGTATTTTCTGATATTGGTGATACCAAATGTTGATTATTACACACATCTGTTTTAGAATTCTTGTTGCCTGTTTTATTCCTGAAGATGCTGATGAAATATTAATTAAATAATGATGCCATTTCTGTTTCTCTTTCAATTTTTGAACCTGTTTTTAATGGACCATTAGTCTTGTTACTGCCTTTTAGATTTCCCACATAGTTGAAAAAGGTCTTTTTATTATCTTCAGCTCTATTCGCTAATTTGATTCCCTCATTCCTTTTTGCCAATTTTATTTCCTTTTTACATTCGTCTGCCTCATCTTTATATTTTGCCCATGCAATTGGACTAGGAATTTTTTTATATTTTTATAGGCTTTCTTTTTCTTGTTTATATATCTCTTGATTCTTGTGTTATACCAGGTTGGTATTTTACCTTGTTTATTATATTTAGTTATTTCAGGGACATATGTTTTTATACAAAATTCAATGTGTCATTGTAAAATGCCCCATTTTTGTATTAATGCTAGTCCTTCCATGTCCTGTTGCCGATCCCAATTTTTAAAATGTGCCTTAATGTTTTTACAGTCTGCTTAGGATTTGATTTTGGTTATACCTTTGGGTTTTTCTTTTACATTTTTGATAGTGAATAAGACCATGCTATGGTCACTGTCCGCCAATGGTTCTACCACTTTACATTCAAGAATATCTTACTCAAGATTAGTCTTGACCAAATCTAAAGTAATACAAAATCACACATACCTCCTTAATGCAAAGCATCATGGGCTGTACATGCCAATCACCATAAATCTAAAGTATTATTGTATGTCCTCTAGAAGCATGTTTCACAATTTGTTCCAAGCTGTTTTCTATAATTATATCAATGAATTGATAATCAAGTGGGCCTGAACCTGTAAGATTAGCACAACTTTTGTGTGGAAAATTAAAATCACCCATTAAAATAATTTCTTTTCTTTTTCAGTCCTGATTTTCAATGGCATCCATAGATTTGACATTACCTTCGTACTGTAAGTTGGGAGATCTATAACAAACATCTAATATCACAGGCTTGTTGTTTATGAATATTTCAATCCATATTTGTTTAGTATACAAATTTTGATGGATATTTTGTTCCCTAGTATGTATGGTGTTCTTAATATACAATGATATGCCACCCCTCTTTTTTTATCTTAATATACAATGATATGCCACCCCTCCTTTTTATCTGATCTATCATTTTGAAAGAGATTGTACCCTACAATATTTGTGTCCCAATCATTTTCTTTCCACCATGTTTCAGTGATGGCTCAAATACGTATAATATCTCTCTGAAGTATGATTTCAAGTTTGTCTTTTTTTATTACCCATACTTCTTGCATTTAATAACAAAGTTTTATATTCAATGTTGTTTGTGTTTGTTGATGCACTGTGTTGAATGAGATGTGGTGTCATGTGTGTCAACAGGGAAATATCTTTTGTAATGGTGGGTTGTAAATCTCTGGTGCCAAAGATTGATTCCCTTCTCCCCTCTGTGTCTGGTTTAAACAGCAGGAATTTATACAATGGTTGAGAGTTTCTCCTAGTAGTCTGCTTCCCTTCCTGTTTAGACGTAACTTATCTTTGGCACAATATTCATATTTACCACTAAAGGATTCCCATGTTTTGATGCAAATATTTCTTTTTTAATTAAACACCATTGTCGTAATCAATTATTTAGTCTTACTATCTTTCTATTTGTTTTGTGGTTTGCTGTAGGGACTGGAAGGATTTCAGACAATATAACCTTCCAGTTATAATCTCTCAGTAGATATATATATATATATATATATACCACGGGGGTGAGAGCTTTCTCAGTAGAATATCCTTTGTTATTTCCACTACAGTGAGAATAAATCCTGAAGATGACATTTATCCATACTCTGCTGACGTCACCAGAGTGAGAATAACTGCACTACAGCTTGCACTCTAACTGAAACTGCTTCAGAAAACACTTTATTTGTTACCTTTGTTTTTACCCGGAGAGAGACACACTAAGCTGAAAGCTTGTTTATTGGTGCAACCTGGGAGCACAAGAAAGTTAAGTGACTTGCTTAGGATCACATTATGCAAGTGGGGGCTGTGGGATTCAAACCCTGGTCTCTAGCTTTGCAGCTCAGAGCCTTAAACCACTGTGCTATACTGCCTTTTTATGTTTTTTTTCTTATCTCTTTCCCACTGAAGCTGCAATTTACTCAATTAGCTTTGCAAATGTATCTTACCTAAATGACTCTTACCTGTGTCCCATTGTGTTTCTGGCTTTCCCATCCCATTACTGTGCTGACCTCAGCTTCAAAATAACCTGAATTCTAAATGAAACTCTTTACAAAGCACTTTCTGTTTCTCAGTGCTACCTGCAGCAATTTGTCTTTCTCAGTGAGCCTCTGACTCACTCAATTAGCTTTGCAAAACACTGTCTGCTGTGTTTCTCACTCCCAGTCCATTCAGAACATGCACACACACACACACACACTGACAGTACACACAGAATGAGCAGGAAACACACAGAATTAGAAAAAAATTTCCTAAAGCTCTCATCACTCTCAGCTCTCGGCACTCGTGACAATACACAGCTCACTCTGCAGGAGTGAGAATATTTTCCATATCCCACTCCTTCCCAGCATGTATCCCATATATAAAAATACAAATTGCAAATACCCCAATGAAGCAAAGCAACATGGGAAGCATATGCAAATGCGCATGAATTAGCCAGTCCAAATAAAAAATGAATTCATGGACATTTGCATACAGTATGGTTTCCATGATGCTTTGCATTATTGGGGTATGTGCAATTTGTGTTTTATAGCCAATATCCTCTGGGATAACCCATACCCCAGTGCATTTGCTCTGGGATTCTTTTGTAGTTCTTTTCTCTCTCTACTTTGGGCTGCCCATCACCCAAACAACAAATAAGATCCCCTATAGGGTGGCTGGCTCACACCGCCCTGGGCTGAGATACAGATATGGCCCACTGATGAGTCCAAATGAGGATGGAACACATGTCTGTGTCTACTGTTCTCAGCCTTTGCTGATTGTATTGTGAGGCTTTCTGTCACCATGCAATTCTGCTTAAAGTTGAACAAGTCCAAATTAATTCATGGGCATTTTCATATGCTTCCCATGATGCGTTGCATTAGTGGGGTATGTACAATTTGTGTTTTCTTTAAAATTTGGCAGTGTGGCCAATATCCTCTGGGATAACCCATGCCCCAGTGCATTTGCTCTGTGGTTCTTTTGTAATATATATACATTATAGTGGCACAGTTGTGCCACTATAGTAAGGGTTGAGCAGCCAGTTATATACTAAAGTCAAATGTATGGACATTAATAACTTTGGACCTGTTCAATGGCTTTGCCTGAAATTTGGTACATGAGTTGGGGTGCACTAGATCTCTTGATTTGCCAAATTGTGTTTGTGCTGGATTGACGGTCTTCATGTATAAAAGCGCTGAAAAATGCAAAATTATCAATTTTTGGAGGCACCTTTTGGCATTCTTAATGTGGTCCTGCACAGCCATTGTGTAGAGTGCCACTCTGTGAGATGGCTTGTTTGAAAGAGCTTTGGTGGCCAAATATGCCTCTTTTTGTTTGGTGAAAACATATTAAGGCATTCAAAAGTTATGGTACTTTTAAGTTCCCATTATAAGTCAATGGGAATATTTATACGTCTGTCTTGCGATCAAAGAATCAGGGTTCTGGCCATCTCATCCCACCTGGCAGTCAAAGAATTTGCAGCTTCACGGTTCAAGAATCTTTGATCCAGAGGAATTTCAAAAATTCTTTGACCGTGAGGTCTGCCATCTTGTTTTCAGTTTTCCAATTGCACAAACACAAATATCTTGGCTCAGGGGTCACTTCTGAAGTAAAACTTTGATGGGTTTTACTCAGGGGACCCCGATCTATTGAGCCATGACTTTGGTTCCATCCAAATCGGTCCAAAAATAGAGTTTTTAGCTTTTAAATTCTTTGTTCGCAGCTCACTAACAATCTTTGATCGCGAGCCGACAAATTCTTTGATCACGAGAATCTTTGATCACGATCTTGCATCATGATCTAAAAGCACAAATATCTCAGCTCAGGTGTGAGTTAGGGACACAAATGAGGATGGGTTTTGCTCAGGAGAGTCCGTTCTATCAAACCATGGCATTGTTTCACTTCAAATCAGTCAAAAAATGGTGTTTCACCATTTTTCATTCTTTGATCATGAACGTGCAATTTCTTTGATTGCGAGAATCTTTGATCGCGATCATGCATCGCGAGTGAGGGACGAGATGGCCAGATTTAAAAAGCAATTTTCTCAGCCCAGGGGTGCCCTAGACTGTGAAATAAAGCTAGGTTTTGTTCAAGGGGATTTGTTGTGTCCCACCTGCATGCCAAAATAATATAATAATGATCCCTGGTAGTCTAGTGCCTCCCCAATAAAATATTTACATCCCTGGTAGTCTAGTGGCCCCCCCAATAAAATATATCAAGGAAGTAATGCCCTGGTAGTCTAGTGGCCCCAACCCTGTTTATTTGTAGATCCCTGGTAGTCTAGTGGCCCCACAAGCTGTATTGTTGTTATAATATGTTATTATAGGTCAATCTTTACATCCCTGGTAGTCTAGCATTCCCCCCAGAGTAATGAAAGAAATAGTGAGTTTATAATATACCTGGTAGTCTAGTGGCCCTCCATCCCCCCACCCATCCATCCAAACCCACCCAGCACCCCCAGCCTTCTCCAGCCGGCACTAGACTACCAGGGAGCATTATTACATTATTTGAGGCATGCAAATTGGGCACAACAAAGCCCCCTGAACAAAACCCAGCTTTATTTCACAGTCTAGGGCACCCCCGGGCTGAGAAAATTGCTTTTTAAATCTGGCCATCTCATCTCTCACTCTTTATTTGTGAGAGAGCAATTTCTTTGATTGTGAGGATGCAAAAACTTTGACTGCAAGATTCTTTGATCACAATCATGCATCATGAGCGAGTGACAAGATGGTCAGATGAAAAAAGCAATTTTAGCCAGAGTGTCGTGGGAAGTCAAACAGGTGGGTTTTACTCAGTTTTTTCTGAAGAACCATGGTGGTGATTTACCATGATTATGTATATTATTTAAATTACAAGACTTTGAATTCTTTGATCGTGACCCTGCAAATTCTTTGATCACGAGCCTACAAATTCTTTGATCACAAGATTCTTTGATCGTGATGGTGCATTGTGAGCTAGGGACGAGATGGCCCAATTAAAAAAAAATTTCTCAGCCCATGGGTGTTGTAGGAAGTCAAATGAGGGTGGGTTTTACTCAGGGGGCTTTGTTCTGTCAAACCATGGTGGTGGTTTGCCGCAATTCCTTAAATTGTTTAATTTATAATGTTTTTAAATCTTTGTTCATGAGCCTGCAAATTCTTTGATCGTGAGCCTGCAAATTCTTTGATCGTGAGATTCTTTGATCGTCTTCTTTGATCGCGAGAGAAGGACAAGATGGCCAGATTTTTTATAACGGAATAGATAGGGAAATTTTAGTAAATGTTGATGTTAAATATCTTGGGAACGGTTTGGTCTTTTGACTTGAAATTAGGAGGGAAGAAAGGCAATATCCCACAGATGTGTCTTTTGGTGGTTTGGTCAAGAAATAGTAGAGGTTCACAAAGTTACAGTACTATGAAATTGGCATTTTTTACCATAGGATAACATTATGGCGTTTGACGCATTAGAGGAATTCTTTGCCGCACTGCTGCAAAATAACACTTTGATCATTTGGGCTGAAATTTGGAGGGAAGAAAGCCAATATACCACAGATATGCCTTTTGGTGGTTTGGCAAAATAATATTACAGGGTGGCAAAGTGACGGCACTCCAAAGTTGACGCTTTTTGCCATAGGATGACATTGACAAAAAAAGCGAGGAAATTCAGGGTTTGGGTTGAAAGCCCCCCTTGGAGCCCCTCAGCCCACCCCCCCAACCGGTGTCAGGGTGCGCGTTGGGATCATCGGTCCTAACTCTCACCCCATTCTCCTATACCTCAGCTTCTTTACACATGTGATGGGGTGAGAGTTATGGCCAATGACCCCAACACGTACCCCAATGCCAGGGGTGGGCTGGGGGGCCCAAAGGGGGGGCTTTCAACCATAACCCCGAATTTCCTCACTTTTTTCACTGTGGAATAACCCTAACTGATGCATTAAAAGGAGTTTTTTGCCTCTAATATAGATATATACATATATATATATATATATATATATATATATATATATATATATATAGGATACATCATGGACAGGAGTGGAATATGGAAAATATTCTCACTCCTGGCACTCATGGGATATCCATGCCTCATGATGCAGGAGTGAGAATATTTTCCATATTCCACTTCTGCCCATCATGTGTTCAATTTATATAATAGGCAACAACTGTTTCTGTATGGTTTTGCTATTTAAATATTGTGTCTGAGGTATGTTTTGTTCTTGTTACTTTTTAAGTTGGTGTTATTACTCAGTGATTTGTCTGCTGTGTGTTAGTCTGCTCAACTGTGTGATAGGGATTAGTGATGCTTTGGAATCCTCTGTTGTGATTGGTTGATATGGTGTGTAGTGGTGTGTTGGTTGTGCTGGTAGTGGATTCGGAGTTTATTTTTTCATTGGTGCTATTAGGTGTGTGTTGGGGAATGAGTGATTTCATTGGTTTGCTGGTGTCTGTGGGTGGGATGTGTGTGGTATGTTTACTTCCAGAGTGCTTCCATGACCATTGGTGAAATGGGACTGCTTATTGTTTTGGTGCAATGTGAATAACATTTGTTTATTTATGAGATTTTATTTATATTGTGTTAGTAGTGCTTAGTGCAACAGTAATTTAGTTCTTTAGCCCTCTCTGCTTCGTAGCTTCTGAGAAGGGATATCAACATTAAGATATCAATGGAGGTGGGGAGTCACGTGATGTGGGATGCTGAGTAGCTGGTTTTGCCAGAGCTCCGTCTTCTGCTTCGCTATTTTACTCAAAATAACCCCGTCTGATGAGATAAATCGTTCAGTGAGTGGAAGATATCGTTCGAGGAGTGTGCTGGGAGGATTCTTATGGAGGCAGATATGCGCAAGCAGCCCCCAAAACACACCCCACCTGCAACACCCGAAAAGGTGGCTAAAAAATCTAAGGCCTCGGTCTCCGAGTTGGGTCACGGGGAGAGTGTGAGCAGTATCCTCGAAGAACCTATAACTCTCACACGGTTTCTGGACGAGATGGGCCCCTTGAAAATAACGATATTGGAAGTTGCAGGGGAAGTTAAGAACATCAATACAGCTATAGAGGATTTGTCTAGGAGGGCCTCTGATAGTGAAGCTCGTGTGATATCTCTGGAAAAAAGCAAGGTCACATTGGAGTCATCAGTAGTCAAATTATCACAAAAAGTACAGAAGCTAGAAAATAAAGTGGAAGATCTAGAAGGCCGGAGCGCTGAAATAATGTGGTCATCATGGGATTGCCTGAAAAAGCGGAGGCTAATGATCCGATTATTTTTGCTCGAAGCTGGCTGAAAAATAGCAGGCCTTCTCCTTGGGCCTAGATATATTGTGGAGAGGCGCATAGGGCATTGCGCCCATTTCCAGCAACCGATCACCCTCAAGACCGTTTATCATAAAATTTTTAAATTACCAGGAAAAACAGCTGTTAATCTATAAGGCAAAAGAGGACAGAGAGATTTTCTGGGAAAGTACTAAGTTAAGGGTCGTTCAAGACCTACCCTTATCTGTTAGACAGAAGAGAGCTGCCTATCACCCTTTCGTGAAAAGGCTGATACCTGCAGGGGTGAAGTTCAGAATGGGATACCCAGCTAGGCTTCAAGTACATATAGGGAACAAATGGAAATCTTTCAAATCTCCAGACTCAGCTGCTACAGTTTTGAAGGATGCATTCCCTGAATTGTTTAAGGACACATGAAATAGGATTGGTCTTTTGTATGGCCTTATATTAGAGTTATCGGTGTGATCTCTCTAATGGCGTCTGCTGGTTGTAAGGGCGGGACTTGAACCTGGTCCTCTCGGTGGGCCCACTTCTTCAATTTCTTGTTTTCCTGATTTTGGAGTTCAGCTCGGCGATGTTTCAAGTTACCAGGGCATCTGGTTGCGCGAGGCGAACCTCCCTCAGCGATTTCAGTTTGCTGTGGCATGTTGTCTTTCGGACTTTAAGGACCTTACCCCGAATATGGTGTTCAAGTATTATTCATTTTGGATGGTTAATTTCTGGGACTGGTCTGCTTGGCAGCCGAGGACTTTGTTTTCTGGACCTATTTGTTGTCTTTTGTTGCTCACTTTCGGATGTGTCTCATCGAGTGCATGACAGACTTTTTCAAATTTATTTGTATTGATAGTTCTGGTCAATTTCCAATCATGGGAACGATTTTCTTATTAGTATGTTAATTGGAGTTTTATGGTTGGGGTTTTGTGGTTAATGGGGAGTAGATGACGGGGCGGGGCGTGAGGGGTGGAGTATTCCATTGTCATGGGCCACATTGCGAGTTGGGGTGGTGGAGGCGGGGAGTTCTGGGGTTCTCTGGATTAGTGGGGAGTGCGGTATGGTTGGTTTAAGGTTTTTGGGGAGGGCCTCCTGGGAATTTGGGGTTGGGAATGCGGACAAAGGTCTTGGGTTTTGTGGGACAAGATGGGAAGGGTGGGTGCCTATAATATACTACTCTGTTTCTTTGGTCATGGGCACGGATACTTGTATTAAATTTTGTACATGGAATGTTAAGGTGCCAGACATAGAGTAAAGCAATACAGGCTATTGAAATATTTGGAAGCAGCTAGAGTCAAGATAGCCTTCTTACAAGAGACTCATCTATTATTAGATGAAAGTAAGGGTCTGAGAAGAATGCAATATGGGGACATCTATTCTGCTCAGGGTACCACAAAGAGTAAAGGAGTCTCGGTTTTAATTCACAGGTCGATACCTTTTGTTTCTAATAGGGTCATTTCTGATAAGGAGGGGAGGTTTGTCTTAGCAGTGGGGAAACTATATAGAAGGGAAGTAGTGCTAGGGTCGGTCTATGGCCCAAATTCGGACAGTCAGGATTTTTTAATTAAGCTTTTGCAAGTGTTGTTACCTTTTGCCCATCTGCCTATAATCTTAGGGGGACTTTAACTTGGTCCTGGACCCTATATTGGATAGGTCCTCTGGAGCATAAAGTATGTGCCCTACCCGGCTCGTTGGCTTTGCTTGATTTATTGGCGAATTGCGCCTGGCGAATGTGTGGAGGTTCTTCACCCGCAAGCCAAGGAATACTCTTTTTTCTCCCCGGTGCATAAGTCGGGTTTGAGAATTGATTACTTATTTCTTTCTCGAATTCTACTTAAGGGTGTTTTCACTGCGGAAATTGTGGCTGCCCCTCTGTCAGACCACTCGGCAGTAGAGGTTGTGATCTCATTTCCTTCGGCCCTGGGTAAGGGCAATAGGTGGAAAATGAATAACCAGTTACTTAGGCTACCCAATGTAGTTCAGTACCTAACCTCTCAACTGGAAGAATTCATTTCCTTCAATTCTAATGATGAGACCCGGCCAGATATACTTTGGGCAACACTAAAGGCATACATGAGGGGTCTCCTTATAAGGCAGGCTACTATAAGGAAGAAGGAAAGTAATGATTTAATGATAGAGATGTTGAGACAGATCAAAGACCTGCAGGCTACATTGATTTCCAACCCACAGGAGGAAGTAGAGCTAAATTTAATCAAAATTAGGGATGAATACCTTAAAGTATTGGGGGATCAAGCCGAACTGGCCATTATTAAAACCCAAGCAATGTATACAGATCAAGGGGAGAAGCCAGGTAGGATGTTGGCCAGACGTCTAGCACAGTTGAAAGCATCTCGGCTTATTGAGGGGGTTAGAGCGGAAAGGGATGGGTCTATTAAAACATCCCCAGAAGATATTGTCCTTGTTTTTCATAATTATTACGAATCCCTGTATGGGGGCATGCAGTCCCCCCCACAACAGAGTGCCATCCAAGATTTCCTAGATAGGGTACCACTTCCTAAACTGGATGAAGAAGATGGTAGGTTCCTTGCTGCGGACATTACTTATAATGAGATAGAGGCCGCTATTAAAGCTCTACCTGTCCATAAGACACCTGGCCCTGATGGATTCTCACCCAATTTTACAAAACTTTTCTTCCCACCTGATCCCTCTACTTGCTAGCTTTTACCGGTATATCTTATCGGGGCAGTAGTAGATAAATATTTGTTTGAGCGTTAATAGTCTTAATTCCTAAACCTAACAAGCCACTTTCGAAAACCCAGGTGGTTATAGTCCCATTTCTTTGTTAAATTATGATATTAAAATTTTAGCAAAGATTTTGGCGCGAATCAGTAAATTCCTGCCTCATTTAATAGGACTGGAGCAGGTGGGTTTTATGAAGGTAGATCCTCAGCTGATCACTTCAGGAGGTTGTCACGTGCGTCTTCTCGGCCTCCGAGAAGGCTGGATCTCCCCTGGCTCTGGTCTCCTTGGGCCTGACGAAGGCGTTTGATAGAGTTCATTGGTCTTACCTATTCCATGTGATGCAGAAGGTGGGTTTTCCTGACAAATTTGTGGGATGGATCAGGGTCCTTTATTCAAATCTGACAGCAAGGGTGGCCTGTAATGGTGTTATATCAACACCCTTTGCGCTAATGGCAGGGACAAGGCAGGGCTGTCCTCTATCTCCCTTGCTTTTCAATCTTTATTTAGAACCCCTAATAAGGCATATTGTTTCTAATGGTGAGATTAGTGGGATTAAGGTTAGTGATCAGGTTATTAAGGTCACTGCCTTTGCGGATGATCTGCTGATCTATGTATCAGATCCAGTCTCTTCTGTTCCAGTATTGTTGAACGTCATTAAGGAATTTAGTTTATTGTCTAACTATAAGCTAAATCAGGATAAGACAATGGTGTTCCCCCTTACCAATGGATTTTTCAAAAAGGATATTACCGAGATGGGATTGGGTTGGAATTCCAAATCTCTTAATTACCTGGGGCTTACTTTGGTGAAAAACCCTGATTGTCTTCATCAACTTAATTTGGATGACCTAATTCGGAATATTGACTTGGATATGAAAAGGTGGGCTCAATTCTCTTTATCACTTTGGGGTAGGATTAACGTGGTAAAAATGAATATTTTCCCCAGGCTTTTTTACCCGTTATCCATGTTAAATATCTGAATTCCTCTAGTGTGGTTCAACAGACTACAAAAGTTAGTAGCCGATTTCATCTGGAATTTCAAAAAGGCAAGGATGTCATATAGTAGGCTTACGGCCCAAAGTCGGGGAGGTCTAAGGTTACCCATTTTGCTTTGTATTACTGGCCGCTAGATTAATAAATATGGCAGATGGCTTGGTACATCCACGCCTGTCAGGAATAGTGAGTATGTCCCTCTCTGGATTAATCTCGAACTTGCTAGTATCAAGAAAATGGGTCTTTACCCGGAGGCTTTGTTATTTTCCCCCCCAAGACTATCTCCCTTCACTAGTGATTCCCCTATTGGTGTTTCCCTAAGGATGCACGACCAGCTCTGCAGCTATCTGAAGTATGATTATAGGTTAGATGGGTCTCAGCCTCTGATTGGTAGCCCTCAATGGTTAATTGGGAAGAAACCGATTGGGTGCAGGTGGTTACCTGGTCTTGGGGAATGTAGGTTGAATGATTTTTTTGATGAGGAAGGTAGGCTCTATACGACTCCTCAGATACTTACCAGGTTAGATTTGCCCATTAGTGTGAGTTTTAAGGTATATCAGGTGCGTCATCTTCTAGTCCAGAAACTGGGAATGAAAAGGTTCAGTCCATCCAAGATAGATTTTTGGGGTAGTGTTAAGTCCTTAGTAGGTATTCCGCATGCAATCTCCAAAATATATCTAGTACTTCTGAACTGGGCCTTCTCTGAAGGGTTTACTCCTTCCTCATTTTGGACCAGTGCTTTTCCAAATGCTACTCTAGACTGGTCTCAGATATGGAATGATTGTCATAAGTTTTTGAAACAGGACCCCCTCAAATTAACTCAGTTCAAAATACTACATAATATTTATTATTCCTCAGAAACTATTTAATTTAAAGTGTTATCTGACCCCTCTTGCTATAGGTGTGGTTCAAAGGAGGTGACCTATTGCACATATTTTGGTATTGCTAAGATTGCTCCATTATGGTTTGATATTAAAGATAAGGCTAGTCCCTACTGGGTCTAGAGGAGCTGTTTAATCCTGAGGTCTGTCTTCTAGGATGCATGTCTGATGTTCAGGTCACTCTGAGGAAATTTCACATAACTTTGATTTCTATTACAGTGAAAAGGCTAGTGCTTAGACATTGGAAGGATTCTAACAGAATTCCTTATTCGGAATAGTTATCTGAGTTGTTAGCTTTGCTTAGGATAGAAGAAGGATTGCTATATTGCGATCAACTTCCTCTTTATGAGAAAATCTGGTCCCGCTAGTTAGTGCCTATTTATGATTATTGAGAACCATACTTCCTTGTCTGTCCAACCATTTGTCCAATTACTTTATAGTACCTTGTGTCCTGGGGTGGGTGGGAGGGTGATCACGAGGCCCTGGGGGTCTTGGAGGCACTTGTTTGGGGTGTCGGATTTTTATATTTTTTGTGGATGAATATGGAAGGCACACCTTGTATTGTTTCTTATGCATTGTTCACTGCCTCTGTTTATCTTTAAAACTTCAATAAAAAGTTAATGGCAAAAAAAAGATATCGATGGAGGTGGAGATGTGGCACAAATATCCAAGGCTCACACAGAAAAACAGGTACATGCGGGACAGAGGAGCTTCACTGGTTATTCAGAGTCTGTGTCACTGGTGAGCTGCTTTTAATGCTTTCTGGGAGGAGACTTGTAGTGTCAGTGTGTGCAAAAGAAGGTAGAATATTTATTATTTGTTTCTTTCTGATGGGTCTAGCAGTGGCTTCTTATCCTACTTGAACTGAGAACAGCTCAAGAAAATCTCTTGTTCCATGTTCATTGTTTTCAGTCAATGATGTAATTTTAGTTTTTTCATCCATGGTTCTTCTCAATGTTTAGGAATTAATTTTGAAAAGCTCACTGTACAGATATACTGTTTTTAGTCAAGTTTTTGTAATTAGTTTTCAGTGCTAAGTACTGCTCCAAGTGTACTGCTCTCAGCCTCTGGCTTTTTAGAAACTGCAAGTAAAAGTTTCACACTATGCAGGTTGTGTGTAATTAGGTAGATTGATGATTTCATTTTCAGTTTTAAAAGAAGTTCCCACTTGTAGTGCTTAACTGATGCTGCAGTGAGAATATCGGGTGATGACATAGCTACTATAGGTGTAAATGGATTTATTTTCACTTCAGCTATGTCATCACCCGATATTCTCACTGGGGTGAGAATACATGCTTTTATTCTCAATGAAAACACAACACCCCTATTGTTTATATATATATATATATATATATGTATACATATTTGAAATTGTAAAATATTTCATCCTCGGCTTTTTTTTTATGTCATTTGTTCCCGCATGAACCACTACTAATTTCTGGTCCTCATTTTTCTTGATAATAGCTAAAATCATAGATTTTATATCTTCTAGTCCTGCTCCAGGAAAGCAGTTACTGGTAACAGATTATTTTTTAATTTTTGTTGTATAGTGATTGGTATGCTTGATTATGGAATCTCCCAGTATGAAAACATGATGTTGGGTCCTATGAGGACTTTGAATATTGTCAGCTTTCCATGTCCTGGACCGCAGACTCTTATTTTGAGTTTCCCGCTAGTTCTTCTGTTGCAGTACTATTTGTTTTGGTACCTGTTTCCCTTTATACAATTCCTTAAATATGATGGGAGTGGGGCATAGCATTATCTGTTAAGAAGGAGTATAAATATTTTATAGGTACATTAGGGAGTGAAGAAAGACCAAGGGAGGGATAGTGAGGCTTAATAAAGGGGACGGGGTGGGCAGAGGGTGACAGTGAAAAAGCAGGGATACTGAACAAATACTTCTGCTTAGTATTCACAAAAGAAGAGGAGGAGGGGGAGGTACCTAAACCCAAGAATAGAAGCACTCTGGATAGGGTGGTTGATACCAGTCCATTCACAGAAGAAAGGGTCCTGAAATAACTCCTAAAATTGAAGGTGGACAAAGCAATGGGGTCTGATGGGATTCAACCCAGAATTCTAAAAGAACTAAAGGGAGAACTAGTGACATCACTGACTACCCTTTTTAACAAATCATGGGAGGATGGTGTGGTACCTGAGGACTGCAGGAGGGTGGATGTGATTTCCCTTCACAAACATGGGAGCAAAACAGAGGCAGGAAACTACTGACCTGTCAGTTTGACCTCTGTGGCAGGGAAAATGATGGAATCACTTCTGAAGAAAAGAACTGGTGAGTACCTACAGGCCAGTGGGGCACAGGACCCAGGGCAGCATGGATTCACTGTGGGAAGGTCATGTCAGATGAATCTAATAGATTTCTTTGACTGGGTAACCAAAGTAGTAAACCAGAAAGGGGCTATGGACATGGTCTACCTAGACCTTAGCAATGCATTTGACACAGTCCCACACAAAAGATTAATAAACAAGTTAGCCAACCAGCTGGCCCAGGGGTGCAGAAGGCTGAGGCACTGGACATCTCACCTCATGGCACGCCGGTGGCCCGAATTCAGGAGTGAGCCTGGGTCATCGGAGGTCGGCACAGGGGGGAAAGCGGAGCTGGATGGAGTGGCCGTCAGGCAGCTCTCTTCTCTGGGGAGGTGCGATGGCATCCCTCACTCACAGCCACCCCCTGGTGGAGGCCGAGGGGCTGAGCAAGCAGGGTGCCGATGATAGGCCAATGGGGTGGGTAGAGGGGGATCATTACTGGGGCTGTAAGATGCATGCATGCCTCCACACACATGTAACCTTCTCCTGGGGACCTCGGGAAAATGGGAAGAAAAATGGAGGGAAAATGTGAAAAAACAGTGGCATGATGGTGACCAACTCTCTGCAGGCACCGCTCTCAGACCAGGCATAAGCTAAGCCCTGGTAATTCCGGGGGACGGAGCTGGGGGAGCCAGTCAGATGGGGGCTGTACGGGGAGGAGTATAAATAGAAATAATATAAAAAAAAACAAGTTATCCAGCCTGAGAGTGGATCCTAGGGTTGTAACCTGGGTAAAAAATTGGCTGGACAACAGCACACAAAGGGTAATAGTAAATGGAATCCACTTCAAAGAAAGGTAGACTACTAGCAGGGTACCACAGGGTTCAGTACTGGGACCGGTTCTCTTTAATGTCTTTTTAGGTGACATTGCAGAGGGAATGGAAGGGAAAGTATGCCAGTTTTTAGACGACACAAAGATATGCAAACGGGTTGATACACAAGGTGGGGTGGAAAGGATGAGAATGGACTTGGCAAGGCTGGAAGAATGGTCAGAGGTGTGGCAGCTTAGATTCAATGCAAAGAAGTGCAAAGTAATGCACATGGGAAACAAAAACCCAGTGGAAGAGTACACAATGTGGGGGAGTTACTAACAACAACAGAAATGGAAAGGGACCTGGGATAGTCACATCAGATGATCTAAAGGTAGGCAAGGAAAGTAAGAAGGCAGTAAGGAGGGCTGGGGGATACTGGGATGCATAGGAAGAGGCATCACCAGTAGAAAACAGGAAATTGTTATCCCTCTATTGAGACAGTTGGTGAGACCCTATCTGGAATACTGTGTGCAGTTCTGGAGACCCCATCTCCACAAGGACTTAGACAGGATGGAGGCAGTCCAGAGGAGGGCAACTAAAATGGTGCAGGATCTCACCAGAAGCCATATGAAGAGAGATTAAAGGAGCTTAATATGTATACCCTTGAGGAAAGGAGGGAGAGGGGGACATAATAGAAACATTTAAGTACCTCAAGGGAAATCAACAAAGTCCAAGAGGGTAGCATCTTTTAGAAAAAGAGATGTGCAAGAACAAAGTGAAACAATTTGAAGATAGGTGGGGGACTGCTCAGTGGCAATGTGAGGAAGTATTTCTTCACAGAAAGGGCCGTGGATGCATGAAACGGCCTTCCTGAGAAGGGTGTGGGGTCAAAAACAGTGGGAGAATTCAAGAATGCATGGGGCAGGCATAAAGCAATTCTAGTTAGGGGTAGGAGGAAGTAGGCTGTTGGTTAACTAGGATCTGCAGTTTATCCAATAGGTATGGAAATGAGTAGACTGGGTGGGCCAAGCAATCCTTCTCTACCATCAAATTCTACCTTTCTACGTTTCTATGTTTTACTGCCTGTATCATATTGTGTTGGCTGCTGCAGCAATGCTGATGGTTGTTCAGTGGTTGTACCTGTGATACTTTTTTCGCATGTTGTTACTATTTGCATGTCGATATTGCTCACTAAATCTATTAGTTCTTGTGTCTCATTCTCTAAGTTAGTCATCCTATCCATTAATGGAGTGTATTTGTTTTCAGTTTGCACTTTAAAATCCATTGCCCTCCTTCCCTTTTTCATTTTACCAGATGCTAAAATGCAGTCCCCACCATTTTTTGACTCTCTTTATCTTTTGGGTACTCTTTCCATGTTTATTTCATCAGGCATTGCATTTGTATTTTTCAAACTTTTTAACTCAGGATTTTTATCCTCAGATGTTTTATTGCATTACACTGAGCACGTGTGTAAGTTGAAAAGCCTGAGCTGGTATCCAGACTAAACATGTTACCAGTCTCATATTGTATTCTCATCTCTCCACTTAGCAGAGTAATATAGTTGTTTTCCATGTTTGAAGAGTAACAGACCTACTTTCTATAGTAAATGCTCTTCTTTAAGTGATTTAGGTACATGTTGATGAAGCTCAAACCATGCAGAGTGTCCTGGCAGATCTGGCAGAACTAGCAGATCTGCTTCCCTCAGCAAGTATCATAGGATATTGATTCCTAAATCTTTAGAGGTACTTTTTCTCACATGAAGAAAACACTATCATCTCCTAGTGTAATGGTCATCTGCAGTGTTTCCAGTATCCACGAGTACCTAAAACGGAAAAAATAAACTGAAAAACTGTGAGAAAAGAGACATTCAGAAATGAAAGGAGTGCATGGGGTTCTTAAACATTTTAAACAAATTTGTTCATACTTAAGTACATTTCCACATTACATTCATGGTAGCCTTAACTGATACCAAAACTGAACAATTATAGACTAACATCTATTGCTCTGAGCCACCTGGAGTGGTGGCATATTACCCCCAAAAAAGCCTCAAGTCCCAAGTTTCATATAGTCCTACTGGAGATAGGGATTGGAGAGTAGAGATCCAAAATGACTCTCCTTGAAGCAGCCACTGCAACCTATCCCCACCCCCACCCCCACACCCCCGTCTACTGACTCTGACACATTCAAGAGCCATAAATGTCTGGCCTGTGGGATCACTTTGGTGTCTTTGTTCAAAATGATTGCTTTCTGGTGTATTACTAAGTGTTTTTTGTTTTATTTTGAATATGTTCTTGTATATATTCTTTTAAACGACAGATAGTCCTACCCACATATAGGTTCCTACATTCACACCAGAGTTCAAATACAAACGTAGATGTACATGCAAGAAAGAATTCCACTGAAGAAGAAAGAGCTGAAAAAAAGAGTGATTTTTTTACAGAAAATAAAAAATTCAAGAAACCTTGAAATGGAAAACAACAACCAAATAAATGAATAGAAAAAACAAGGAGAGGCAGAGAGGGAAGGGGCAGGAAAATGCAATTTGAGAAAACCAGCACAAAAATAACAGTCATCCTAGTTTCCTTAATGGTGATTTGCATATCTTTCCAATTATAACTTACATTAAGGAAACATGTATAATTTTGTGTTTCTTTAAAACTTGGCTTAATGACTTTATTGCAAGTGTATGTTTTACATAGCCATTGTTTCAGCACTTTTAAATCAGGTATATTACAAATGTATCTGAAAGACAGATATAATGATTCCAAATATGTTTCTACTACTCAGTGAATTGTCAGATTGGGGTAGGGAGATTCAGGAGAGATGTAAGGAAGTCCTTCTTCATAAAGCATGTGGTGTACGAATGGAAGACTGCCTGAAGGGGTGGTTGAAGCCAAAGCTGTGATGAGGTTTAATATGGGCGGTACAGACATAAGGGAATAGTAGGACCCACAGGCAGAAGGGGGGGGGGAGGGAAACTTTGGGATAGGGGTGATAATCAAACCACTAGTGCTATTAGATCAGAGATTAGTGTATGCCACTGGTCAGGGGGAGAGAACTGCTGACTTCTTGCCAGGGGCAGCAGTGAATAGTGTGCCCCCTCACCTGGAGAAGTACATAAATCTACTGCAGGTGATAGGAAGCCAGATGTGATTATTCATTTACCTGTAGGCACCAATGACCTGGTGGACAGCAGCATAGAAAGATGGTCTGGAATTTGGCAGTTAAAAAGAGTAAAGTTATGTACTAAGGAAGAAATAACTCAGATGCTGAATACTGGATTACAGATGTTTGTCTGGCATAAACTATGAAAGAAAAGGACGTGGGAGTCATAAGTACTGTCCAGGTTCATCCCTTGAACACAGGGAGGCTAAGCAATTTGCTTAGGGTCACACAGTATGCAAGTGGAAGTTGTGGGTTTCAAACCCACATCTACTGGTCTTCTGATACACAGTTTGTTGCTTAAACCCTCTAAGCTATACTGCCTAGGTTATACTCTTTCTTTTAACCTGACAGACATGTACTGTAAAACATCTGCAGCTAACAGTGCAAGGAGCCAGACACTTGTAGATTAATTACAGCAGGGTTTCTTTCTTTCTTTCTTCATTTGGTGAAATAACCCTCCAAGGAAGAAGCCATCCTTGAAATGGTTCTGATGAACCAGGAGACGGTAGAAAAGGATAGGATAAGGAAACCCGTGGAGATGATTAATCACAATTCAGTTACTATATGTCTACCTTGGCCCTAGATGACCAGAAGGCAAAGTTTAGTAAAAAGGATATAGATTTCAGGGAGCAGATTTTAGGAGACTGGGGAAGACACCCCTTCACAAACTGAGGAGGGGTGGGAATGGTTGAGGAAGTAGAGGAAATGTGAAACCTCAATAAGGATATTCTTTTGCAGGTGACTAAAACCTGCCTGAAGCAGGTTAGTAAACATAAAGAACACCAAAAGCCATTCTGGTTCTCCAGTGAAGTGTGAGTTGCAGTCCAGGCAAACAGGGCTGTATTTAAAAAGTGTAAGTGGGATCAATCTGAACGTAATTGAGAGACATACTTAGTGAAAATGAAGGAAGCAAGCAGAGTTGTAAGGAGGGCATAAGCAGAGAAGGAACTGAGAATAGCTGTGGGGGTAAAGAAAAATGTAATGGCCTTCTTTCTATATATCAAAGAGTAGAGGAACAGCAAGGAGGGTACTGTGAAGGTAAAATCAGAAAATGTAAATGCAGAAGAGGATGGGGAAAAAGGCTAATATGCTTAATGACCATTTTTGCTAAGTATTCATGGTAAAGGTTGGGGTCTCACTCCTTAACTGCAGTAGGCAGGCTAGTGGATGGGACAGAGGGGTCTAATCTTGAGACTAATGTTTTGTAATTGGGTACTTAAGGGACTGAGCGAACATAGGGTGGATAAGTCTGCAGAACCAGATAAGCAACACTCCAGGGTGATGAGAGGATTGGAACAGGAACTTGCATGACCCATGACAGTCATATTTCACCACTCCCTGATGACTGGGTTAGTCACAGTGTATTGGAGGAGGGTTGGCGTGGTCCCTCTGCATAAGAGTGAGAGCTGGGAGGACCTGGAAAACAATATGCTAGTTGGTTTGACATCTATAGTGGGAACATCCCAAGGAGTTTCATCAAGGAAATCCTGATGTAATGTCCTCATACCAATAGGCTCCAAGACAGGAGGCAGCATGACTTCCTGAAGAGAAATTTTGCCTGACTAACTTTATTGCATTCTTCAACTCTGTAACAAAAGCAGAGAGAAAGGGCCAAGCAGTCAATGTGTTGCATCTAGAGTTCAGCAAGGCCTTTGACTCAGTACCCTCTTGATGACTTAAGCTGAGGGGTGTACAGGATGGGACAAAGTAACATGGTGAATAGCAAATTGTCTAAGTGGGATGACTCCATGGATGATTGTAAATGGGGTACTTTCAGTTTCTTGCAATTGTCCAAGGCTGTGTGTGGGTACTGAGCACAAGTTCGGCCACTACACATTTACAGTCACTCGACTACCATTCTCTCATTCCTGTTAAAACACTTTGGGATACAAATTGACAATTCATCTGTTTCTGTTTCGTTCAGATGTCAGAGAGGTCAAGTGGGGTACCACAAGGGATGGTGCTGAGTTGAGAACTGCTTAATGTGTTTATCTGTGACATAAAGGCAAGGATCGAGTGAAAGATTTGCCTCTTTGCAGATGACACTAAACTCTGTGGCAGAGTAGACTCCGAAGAGGGGTTCAGGGATATGAATATGGACCTATAAATGTTGAAGGGTTTGTTCAAGGTATGGCAGCTGAAATTTAAAGTGAAATAGTACAAGGTTATGCATATAGCCAAGGGTCATTCTGAGACGGGTTAATAGACAGGGGTGGAAAAATCAGTCCTACTATTGATGAAAGGGGTTTGGTGATTATTACTAATGATAACTTAAAACCACCAACCCTGTGCACCAGAGCATGTAAAACAGCAAACAGGATGCTGGGATGTATAAGGAGAGGGTTCTCCAGAAGTGAAATGAGGTACTTATGCCCTTTTATGAATCACTGGTTTGGACAGACCTGGAGTGCTTTGTCCAGTTCTGGAGCATGTACCTGAAAAAAGATAAACACTTCATAGTATCTGTCCAAAGACAGTCTACAATGATGATACGTGTCAGCAAGGAAAATCATATAAGTAGCATTTATCCAGCTAGAACATATACTAACCTGAGGCCAGAAGGGAGCTAGGGGACATAATACAAACCTTTAAGTACCTGAAAGGTAGAAACAGGGTAGAATGTAGTGAGCTATTTTAGAATAGCATGATTTCAGCAGCAAGTGGACATGAACATAAACTGGTGTGGGGCAAATTCTGTAAGGACATAAGGAAGTACTTCTTCACAGAAAGGATGGTGTATAGATAGACTGTTATTTCTAGAGATGTGGTACACATCAACATGGGAACAGCATTCATGAGAGTGTGGAAAAGCTATGTGGCAGATGAAAACTAAGAGAGCAAAGCAAGTGGAGAATGATGGGTGAATAAACTAAAAATTACCGATCAAATGTAGGTTTCTATTGGTAGGGGAAAATGGATAAGACGAAGGACTGTGTCTTTTTTAGCCACTGCCTTTCTACATTTCTATTACAGGATTTCTTCTGGTGCTCTGCTATTTCTAGAGTATTAGAGGTCAGAGATAGTGGATCATATTCTACAAGTGATATGCATCTAAGAATTGCACTATGAATGAGATAACCTTATTCACGCTACACCAGATCTGTTGTTGAAAGATTAGGCAGAATAGTTTCTGTTTAATTAAGCTATTCTGTTCAAAGTTTAAACAAGAAAAATGTACTGAAGGTACAGTACTTTCCAATTTCAAGAAGGAAGAGATGCGTATAACACCCAAGAATGTAAATGCCAAACAGAGATCTCTTAAAGAGCAATTCTATACTTCAGTATGTACTTTCACAAACATAAGGTCCTGTAATTTGAACCTTGCATAAAGAGTTACTCAAAGAACTTAAACAGTTCTTTAATGCTCGCATCAGCGCCAGGCAGTCAATATTTTGGACCTGGACTTCAGTAAGGCCTTTGATATGGAGGCAGTATGGCATAGTGGTTAAGGACACTCAGCTGCAAACCTGGAGACCTGAGTTTGAATCCCATCAGCCCCCACTTGCATATTGTGTGACCATCAGCAAGTCACTTAACTTCCTTGTGCTCCCAGGTCACACCTGGAAACTAGCTTTGACTTAGGGTGTTTTCCTAGTTAAACAATTTCCCCTTTCCCTTTCCTCATTCTGCATCCCTTAGAAGGCTTATATGGAAGGTAGGGGATTTGGCAGTAAGTGAAGGGCTAACTAGGTAGAGTGTCTAATGCATGGATAAAGACTTGCTGGTCATAGAAACATATAGAAACATAGAAACATAGATTTTGAAGGCAGATAAGGACCGCTTGGCCCACCCAGTCTGCCCATTTCCCTACCTAATGGATAAGCTGCAGATCCTAGTTAACCAGCAGCCTACTTCTTCCTACCCCCACCCTCTAGAATTGCCTTATGACTGTCCCATGCATGCTTGAATTCCACCACTGTTTTTGACTCCACAACCTCCTCCGGCAGGCCGTTCCATGCATCCACAACCCTCTCTGTGAAAAAATACTTCCTTAAATTACCTCTGAGCCGCCTTCTATCTTCAAATTGTGCCCCCTTGTTCTTGCACACCTCTTTTTTTGAAAGATGCTACCCTCTTGGACTTTGTTGATTCCTTGAGGTACTTGAAAGTTTCTAACATGTCCCCCTCTCCTCCTTTCCTCGAGGCTATACATATTCAGCTCCTTAAGTCTCTCTTCATATGTCTTCTGGTGCAGACCCTGCACCATTTAGTTGCCCTCCTCTGGACAGCCTCCACCCTGTCTATGTCTTTGAGGAGATTGGGTCTCCAGAACTGCACTAGTACTCCAGATGGGGTCTCACCAACTGTCTGTACAGAGGGATAATAACTTCCTGTTTTCTACTGGTGATGCCTCTCCTATGCATCCCAGTATCCCCCAGCCCTCCTTGCTGCCTCTCACATTGCTTGCCCACCTTTAGGTCATCTGATATGACTACCCCCAGGTCCCTTTCCATTTTGTTGTTGTTAGTATCTCACCCCCATTATGTACTCTTCCCTGGGTTTTTGTTTCCCAGGTGCATTACCTTGCACTTCTTAGCATTGAATCTAAGCTGCCATACATTTGACCATTCCTCTAACCTTGCCAAGTCCTTCTCATCCTTTCCACCCCACCTTGTGCATCAACTCTGTTGCAGATCTTTGTGTCATCTGCAAAGAGACATACTTTTCCTTCCAGTCCCTCTGCAATGTCGCTATAAAGACATTGAAGAGGACCGTCTAATATTGAACCCTGCGGTACCCACTAGTAACCCCTTTCTTCAGAGTGGACTCCATTTACTATTACTCTCTGTGTCCTATTCTCTAGCCAATTCTTTACCCAGGCTGTCATCTTGGGACCCTCCCCAGGCTGGCTAACTTGTATATTAATCTTTGTGTGGGACTGTGTCAAATGCCTTGCTAAAGTCTAGGTAGGCCATGTTCACAGCCCCTCCTGATCTACTACTTTGGTCACCCAGTCAAAGAAATCTATCAGATTTGTCTGGCATGACCTTCCGCTAGAATCCATGCTGCCTTGGGTCCTGAGCCCTCTGGCGTCTAGATACTCAACAATTCTTTCCTTCAGAAGTGATTCCATCATTTCCCTACCACTGAGGTTAAACTAACAGGTCTGTAGTTTTCTGCTTCTGCCTTGCTCCCACTTTTGTGAAGGGGAATCACATCTGCCCTTCTCCAGTCCTCAGGTACCACCCCATCCTCCCATGATTTCTTAAAGAGGGTAGTCAGTGGTGTCACTAGTTCCACCCTTAGTTCTTTTAGAATTCTAGGATGAATCTCATCAGGCCCCATTGCTTTGTCCACCTTCAGTTTTAAGAGTTCTTTCAGAACCCTTTCTTCTGTAAATGGGCTGGTATCAACTTCTGTATCCAGAGTGTTTCTACTGTTTGTTTTAGGCACCTCCCCCACCTCCTCTGTAAATACTGAGCAAAAATATTTGTTTAGTATTTCTGCCTTTTCACAGTCACCCTCTGCCCACCCTCCCTCCTCTTTATTAAGCTTCACTAACCCTCCCTTGGTCTTCCTTCACTCCCTGATGTACCTATAAAAGGTTTTATCCCTCTTCTTAACTGAGTTGGCTATATTTTCCTTGGTTTGGGCCTTTGCTGTTCTGACTGCCTCCCAGCTTCCTTTGCTTTAACTGATACAGTTCTCTGTCCTGCTCCTTCTGTGATTCCTTGTACTTCCTGAATGCTTTCTTTTTCTCTTGAACCTTCACTGCCACTTCCTTTGAGAACCATAGTGGTTTCTTACATCGTTTCATTTTGTTTATTTGCTTCACACAAATGCTTGTTACCTCTGTGATGGGAGTTTTTGTTATTCCCCATTGTTCTTCCAGCCCTCCTTCCTGCCCATTTACTAGTGCATTCCTTAGGCACTCACCCATTTTGGCAAAGTCAGCCCTCCTAAAGTCCAGTACTTTTGCCATTGTATGGCTTGACTCTATTGCTGTGTTTATTGTGAACCATGCTGTTCGATGGTCACTAGTTCCCAGATGGCTACACACTTCTACATCTGTGATCCTCTCTTCATCTCCATTTGAGAGAACCAGGTCTAAGATTGCTCCGTCTCGAGTGGGCTCCAATACTAGTTGTCTAAGGCATGCCCCCTGTAGGGCATCTAGAATAACCCCACTCTTTGAAGTGGCTGCTGCAACTGCACTCCAGTTAACATCTGGCATATTCAGATCACCATCAGCAATATCTCCCTTTTTCTGCCATTCTAAGTATTCTTTCTATCATTTCCTTGTCCATTTCCTCCCCTGAGAGAGTCTATCTCTAACCCCGTCGGATTGTGGTGCCATTGCCAGTCTCCAAATTTACCCACAGTGCTTCTCCTCCCTGTTTTCCCTTTTGTTCTGTTGCTTTGATTCCTTCCCTTATGTAAGAGCTATTCCTCCTCCTCTTTACCCTCCCTGTCCCTCCTGTAGATAGTGTATCCTGGTATGTTTATGTCCCAGTCATGGTTTTGTGCAAACCATGTTTCTGTGACTGCTACGATATCAGATGTTCCTCCTCCATCAAGGCCACTAATTCAGGAAGCTTGTTACCCAGACTACGGGCATTGGTACTCATTGCTCTTCATTTTTTGATGGCTTTACCTTCTTTTGCAGCATCCCCCACTGACCTTTCTACCTCGGTCTTTTTCCCATTTAGTACCCTGTTTTGTAGGGAGAGGCTGGGATTTTCCTGCTGCTTATCAGTGCCTCCCCCCTTGACTAGTTTAAAAAGCTTGCCAATGAAGCGTTTGGTCAGCTGGACGCAGGACATGATAGCAATCCTTGTTCCACTCTGGAATGTTAAATTAAAAATGTCATAACCCCACCCCCCATCCCCAGTGAGAGTCCATGTCCTAAATGTCCTGTTTGAGGTACACAAGCTGCAGCTTTCCATCTCTACCACAACACATTTCATAGACACTGGAAAACCAAATACTGATCCTAATTTGTTTCTTTTTTTCACATCTGTAGTGATCTGTTTCCCTGGTCCCCCACCTGCTCACTTGCCTGCCACCCAATGGGCAGCCATTCACTCACTCCCTCACTCCCAACCACTGCTCTCAGTTAAAATAACAGTGTACATTTAAAAACAAAGGTTTGTTTTATTTCATAATACCACTTATCTGTTATGCACTCACCCATACCATGCTGAATGCCAGTCTGCCAATGACAAGTTGTGATACCAGTGCAGTAAGATACATATGAGCATGCTCTAGCGCTCGCTGCCCTGCATCGCAATAAAAACATCCAAACATAGAATGTGACGGCAGATAAGGACCACTTGGCCACCTAGTCTGCCCATTTTCCTAACTAACAAATAAGCTGCCAATCCTAATTAACCAACAGCTTACCCTACCCCCCACTAGGACTGCCTTATGACTGTCCCATGCATTCTTGAATTTCCCCACTATTCTTGACTCCACGACCTCCTCAGGGAGGCTGTTGCATGCATCCACAACCCTCTCTGTGAAAAAATACTTCCTCACAATACCTCTGAGCCATCCCCCCTCTATCTTCAAATTGTGCCCCCTTGTTCTTGCACATCTCTTTTTCTGTGTGGGACTGTATCAAATGCCTTGTTAAAATCTAGTCTAAATTTTAGTCTAATCTAAATAGCTTCTCTGTTTCAGTGAGTGACTGTCATTTTAACATATTTGTAACATTATTAACACAATAATACACTGGTTGCATCAAAAGCCCTATGAAGAGAAACTAAAGGATCTCAAAATGTACACCATGGAATAGAGGAGAGTGAGAGAGGTCATGATAGAGACCTAAAAGTACCTCACAGGTGTGAACAGGGCACAGGAGGGGGTCACTCTCAAATTAGAAAGAGCACCAGGACTGGAGTACATATGATCAAACTGGAATGGGGAGAGTTTAAGAGGGATGTGAGGAAGAACTACTTCACTAAAAGAGTGGTGGACACCTGGAACACACTTCCAGCAGAAGTGGTAGAGGTAAAAGCAGTGGGGAGGGGTTCAAGCATGCATGGGATAGACATAAGGCAATATGCAAGCAATAATGCCCTCCAGGGTGGGTGGTAGAATGATACACTGGACTGCCCAGAGCTGTAATGAGTCCCAATACCACATGTGGAGGGCCTTATAGCCTCTGGAAGGTCTGGCACAGCCAATACCACCCACTTGGTAGGGTATTATTGTGCTTAGAAAATAGGTTTAAGGGTGAGTTAAATAAAATATTTTTTAAAAAATGTAAAAAAAAAAACTTCATAAAGAGATAAGAAAAATCAATAACATATCATATGTGTGTGTTAAGTAGTCCCTGCGCTGCACAGTACTGGTGCTGGCAGTAGAGGGTGCTGTAGCCATTATGTTGAACACAGGAGCACCCCCCCCCCCCCACCACCACCACCACACAATCCCAATGTTTTAAGTAGGGGATTAATATTTGCAGCCTGTTTTCCAAGGTGACTTGAGGTCTAGAGGTCCAGTTTTTTGGTTTTTTTTAAGTGCAGTCATAAAAAAGATGCAGTTGTTATCTCACATGTACCTAAATGACGTGACACCCCAAAGTATGGAAGAACAGAAAGAGGCATCAAAATGCAAACTTAACTTCCTTTTTTTAATTTTAAAATAACGCTGAGGGTTGCCTTTGATTTTTTTATGCCACATTTTCATTTATTTGGCAGTCAGTCGGTAGCAGCCAGTGCTGTGCATGCCAGTCAAATTTGACAGTTAGCAGGACATTAGAAGCGGTGCCGGAGATCAGCTGGCGAAGACGATTTGGGTACAAAGTTATTTTATATTTGTTTAACAATGAAAAAGGTGAGGTCTGGTCTTTTTTGTGAGAAAAAAATGACGGCTGTTCATTCTTTAAAATTTTGTGGACACAGTGATATAATAATGAAATCAGGCAGCAAGGACTGGGACTCAATTGTTTCCCGCTCTCTGTTGCCTGATACCGGACCAGCTGGTTGGTGGTCTTAGCCAATCAGAATTAAGAATTCTCCCTACTGATTTTCTAATAGTAAATAATCAGACCAGTTAGGGTTTGTGGAGTCAAACTGGGCAGGGACCATCTGGGCAGACTTGGTGGGCCAAGCAGTTCTTTTCTGCCAACAAATTCTATGTTTCTATATTTCTACTTACCAGCACACTATATAAATTGGGCAGTACAATGTGTGTGTGTGTGTGTGTGTGTGTGTGTGTGTGTGTGTGTGTGTATGCATCTGAGAAGGTGAGGTCAGAGGCAAGGGATCCATAACAACAATATATAGTAGCCACAGGGGGCCAAAATATCTCAGCCCCCCCCCAAAAAAAATGGGAAGTCTAATGCAGGTGGTAGAACTAAATATAATTTGTTTTTACTATTTTTACCCCAATATTTTAATTTAGACACAATACAG
The DNA here is from genome assembly GCA_016271365.2 of Neoceratodus forsteri. NCBI lineage: Eukaryota > Metazoa > Chordata > Ceratodontiformes > Ceratodontidae > Neoceratodus > Neoceratodus forsteri. The sequence goes on along the minus strand of CM028131.1, from coordinate 1,198,270,794 downwards.
ATTCCCATAAGATGCTGAGGGTATGTGCATTAGACATTTCTAGTGCATGGCCGGGGCTGAAAGTACCCGATCTTCTGTCTCTTGCCTTACAACACCCCTTGCTGTGTGTTAGAAGTGCTTACATGCACTCACCCCTTGGTGGCCACAAGTGAAGAGTCACTCCTCAATTCTTGAAACCTTTCTTTGTTTAGAAATACTGTTATTCATTAAAAAACCTTTTTCTGTATCTTTCTTCAGATACACTGGACAACACCCAGGTCCTCTCCATGTGGTCCTTCAGTTCAGGGCCCTCACTACGAGATTCATCATGGATAGGTGATTCAAGTAAAAAGTCCATAACACCATTAAGGCAAAGTAAATAAATAACTAAATAAATAATTTAGTATCAGAAATAAGTGTCTCCATAAGACTCTGCTACCATGTTACCTGGGGTGGCCCTAGGATGTGCTACATCCCAATCACTGAGACTAACACCTGGGCCACTGTCACTGTTGTCCCTGTGCAGAACAAGCATGATACATCCCAGAGTCTGAGACCTACATTTATGGGTCCATCATCACAATCTCATTTGCTGACATGTACATTTAATACATATTTTTGTATATCATTACCTGTGTCTGTTTTGCTTGGTGTGTGTTTGTGAGCAGTTTGCACTGTCCCATTGTGGCATATGGTATGAATCTTTCATCGCAGTGTTAGGGCACCTGATCAATCACACATGAGCTAAGACTTCTGTGTGGTTACACATATGTCTAATGTACTCTCCTCAACTCTTCGGTAAACTGCATTACAGGTCTGAAAGAGTATGTCCAGACCCTGGGACTGATCCTTATATCCCTGATCTCAGAAGCAGCAGCTCAAACCATTTAGCTAAAGGGAAACTACCTATTAGCCAAACTGTTATACTCACTGTAGATCTTTGCATGTTGCAAGTTCAACTTACTGTACTTGGTTACATGGTTGAGAAGACAGAAGAAGGCACTAGCCCATCAAGTCTGTCTCCCACACTGCGTGGGGCATTATACACAATCACTTGTTAAGTAGTTGTCAAATCCAGACTTGAACATCTCAAAATTCCCTAAATTAACTTGCTGATATGGTAGGCTATTCCATATGTTTACTGAACATACTGTAAAATACTTATCTTGGTTTTAAGTGGTGACCCTTGGGACCATTTATTGCATATCATGCGATCTTAAGTCAAGTGCTCTTTTGTTGGTGAGAATTCCACATTGTTTGGCTGCCTCTGGGTCATTCATAATATTAAATAGTGTTAACTTATCCCCTCTTTTTCATCTCGGTTCCAGACTATGTAACCCTAACTCTGAAAATCTTTCAACGTTGGTTCATTTCTTAATCTGGGTATTAGTTTGGTCAGCCTTGTTGCAATAGCCACCAGATGGAACTCTGCATTAACTGGTTACTGATTTTGTATGTACTAAATGATGCAGAGATGTTGCGTGCACACAGTGCACTGGTACTCATTTGTACATGCTGTACACATTTGTGTGTGGCATGTAAAATCACTATCATTGCCCCTTTGGTGACACAGTATCAGGGCCTGCAATTTGCATGTGCAAATCCCTACCTTGTGCTGTGGATTGGCATCCACAGACTGTACACATGCAGTGCATATGTCTGGAATTGCCCACATGGGGTGGGGGTGGGCACTGGCATGCAGTGGGAACCTGCTGCACTTCAGTCCAGCACAGCACTTATTATGTACTGTGGATAGGCATCTAACTGACATCTACGACTCTGGCATAGCCACATTAATCTCCCAGGCAATTTGTGGTTTGTGCCCTAACTGTCTATGTCTTTGCAGAGATGGGGTCTCCAGAATTGCACGCAGTAGTCCAGATGGGGTCTCACCAACTGTCTGTACAGAGGAATAACAACTTCCTGTTTTCTACTGTTGATGCCTCTCCCTACGCATTCCACTATCCCCAAGCCCTCCTTACTACCTTCTCACATTGCTTGCCCACCTTTAGATCATCTAATATAATTGTTAAACATTGGTTGCCTATTAAACTGGAGATTAGTTTACCCACTTCAAAATGCAACAACATTTAAATATTAGGAATTTAAACATTTTCTTGCTACTAGCTTCAGTTGGGCAGGTATTCTCTTTCAAGAAAGATTCATACCTCATAAATGTTACCCTTTCCCAGCAAGGAAACTCCTAAAAAGATTTACAGATTTTTTTTAACCTCTGAAGACACTATCTGCACCATAGCAGAAGACATCTATAAAGAACTGTTATCTTTTGTTACTAATTTTGCTATGCTTTTTAAAAAAAAATACTTGTATTGGTCTTTAGATGGCAAACACATTATGACACTTTTAGCCCTGAAAAAAAACACCTTTTCTGGTTTCAAATCTAAGTGCACAGCACAACTAGCAGTATCTAGAATGCATGTTAGTATAGCAGAAGACAGTTGCTACGTTAACCCCAAAGACAAGTAAAGAATGGTATCATTTGTTACTCCTTTTACTATGCTTTTTTTGGGAAAAAATATTTATATTGAGCTACAGCAAACACATACAAACACATATTGTAAACACCATCCTCATGGTCACAATATTCGAAATAAACACTGTATATGTTATAAAACAATAAAGAAGCTGTTTGCTTATGTCAGTCTTGGTTATGTGGAGCACAGTGAAGTTCAGTTTACAGTAGAGTTCCTTTAAATATTTCTTATCCTATATTTTGTATCCTGGATAGCACAGGGAAGATGCTATATCTCATTCTCATAGGTATCTTCATTTTACACATTTTTGCACTGTATTTACTCAGGATGTCCCAGATTAGTTGCAATATCTTATTTTCAGTGGGGTCATGATTTTACCATTTTTACAATGTATTTATTCGGAGTAGCCTATTCCAGATGCAAAATATTGTTTTCAGTATGTTCTGATTTTACACAATGCAGCATAATATTGTGTGGATGTAGAGTGCCACTGAAAATAAGGCAAGGCACAGCAAAACAAGGCAACTTTATTTATAAGGTGCCCAATCCCAGAGGCTCTGGGAGCCAAACACACATACAATATACTGTAATAAATAAAACATATAATAAAATCTCATTAAAACCATAACAAAATGAATATTCTGCAGTAATAAAAGGTTTCCAGAGGTCAAACTTCAAGGGACTGGCCAATAATAAAGATTGCATCAGCATTCAAAGGCCAGACTGAAAAGGTGGGAATTTAGCCTCCCCTTAACCATCTCAATTGAGGGAGCCTCCCAGACTGCAGATGGAAGCAGGTTCCACAGGGGCGGCCCAGAGACACTAAAAGCACAATCTCCTGAGGTCTTGACCCAAACCCTGGGAATGTCCAGGAGGCCCCTCAAGGAGGAAGAGAGGGAGAGAGCAGAGGACACCGGTGTCAGGAGGTCAGACAGGTAACCAGGACCCAGCCCATATAAGGCCTTAAAGATGAGAAGACCCACTGTGAAAAGGACCCTCCACCTGACTGATAGCCAGTGCAGGGCATGCAAGACAGAAGTCACATGACTGGACCTTGAAAGGCCCATCAGCAACCTGACTGCTGCATTCTGCCCTAGCTGCAGTTTGCAGAGGGTTCCACCCATGACCCTGAAGTACAGAGCATTACAGTAGTCGAGCCTAGAGGTCACAAAGGCATGCACTAGTGTCAGCAGATCCTTGGGCAGAATGATGGGTTTAATCAGGGCAATGTTCTGCAAGTGGTAAAAACCACTGCTGACTGTAGATGACACCAGATCCTCAAAGATCAATCTGCAGTCAAGGATCACACCCAGATTTTGCACCCTTGGAGAAACCACCAGTGGCACAGAACCCCAGAACAGGTCCAGAGTTGCCCCGGTGGCAACCCATCACACCTGCGACCAGGCTCAATCACCAGCACCTCAGTCTTAGCCGAGTTGAGTCTCAGCCAGCTGGAAGCCATCCAGTCATTGATTTTAGGCAGACAGCTATTAAGAATGTTGACAGCTCCAGATGTTCCGGGTGCAAAAGACAAATACCGTTGGGTGTCATCTGCATAGCAGTGAAACTCCATACTATATTGTCGAATGATCTCGCCCAGGGGCAGCAAATACACTGCGAACAACACCGGCAACAAGATTGAACCCTGAGGCACTCCACAGGACAGAGACATTGGGAAGGAGGAGAAATTCCCCATCACCACCCGTTGCACTCTGTCCAAGAGATAGGACTCAAACCATTTGATGACGGAACTGTCAAGTCCACAAAATTCACAAAGCCAATCAAGAAGCACGATGTGATCCACAGTGTCAAAAGCTGAAGAGAGCACTGACCCATCTCCTCTATCTCTAGCCCTGAGCAAATCATTATGCACTCTCACTAGAGCAGTTTAAGTGCTATGTCTGGCCCAGAAACCTGACTGGAAAGGCTCATAGACATCCAAGGACACCAGGTGATCCTCAAGCTGTTGTGCCACCAGTTTCTTAACAACCTTACTCAAAAAAAGGCAGGTTGGAGATCAGATGGTAATTCGCCAAGATGTCTAGGTCTAGGGAAGATTTCTTTAGGAGGGGCTTCACCAGTGCTTCTTTCAAAGTGACTGGGAAGCCCCCCTCTTCCATTGAGCACCTGGCAATCCTGGCATACACTGGGCCAACGGCATGAACACATCCCATTAAAAAAATGCAGTGGTGCTGGGTCCAGTTCACAAAAGGTGTGCTTCAGCTCTAAGATCACCTTAGTCACTTCAGACACCTCCACTGGCCTAAACTTCTCCCAGGCAGACTGAGTGCCACTGAAACTCCCAACTCGATTACTGCAAGGTGAAAGCCTCCCTGGCAGAATTCCCGACTGGATGGCTGACACTCTCTCAGATAAAAACAGAGCAAACTCTTCACATAAAGTGGTTGAAAAGCTTTTTTTGGCCGAAGGCAGGCAGAATGTAAAAGCCTGTCCATGATCCAGAACAGCTGAGATGGTCTGTTTCTCTCCGCAGCAATTTCCCTGGACAGAAATTTTACCTTCTTATGGGAAATCACCTTCTGGTACTCAACATAGTGAGACCGAGGGACAGCCTGTCGGCCTCCAGCCGGGTTTTCCGCCAGCAACGCTCCAACTTCTGACCTCTGATCTTCATCACTTTGAGATCTCCTTTAAACCAAGGGGATCTCAAGTGAGAGGATCTGGGTCGTATAGGAACTGGTGTGATAGCATCTACAGCTTCGGCAATCACCCTATTATAGGTGGCCACCACCTCTCCAGTGCCAATCGCACATGCTGCATCAACCCAAGAAAGGTCAGCTAACGCCAACAGTCCCTCTGGGTCAACACCCCTTAAAGGATGACAGCTGACCATCTCCACAGGAGAGTGACTTTCAAGGGCGGCCCCAAGGTTGAACTCCATGGTGCAGTGATCAGACCAAACGACCTGATCAATCTTGAGGTTATCAGTCTCAAGACCCAGCTGAAACACCAGATTGAGTGTGTGTCCATGCTGCTGGGTAGCAGCAGCAACAGTTTGTGACAGGCCCAGAGATTGCATAAACTGGAGGAGGTGGTAACCGAAACGTGAGAATTCATCATCGACCCACGCGTTGAAATCCCTCAAGATTAAACTCCTGGGGGAAAACAACACCTGGTCGACGACGAAGTCCACTATCTCCTGCAGGAATTCCCCCTGCCCCAGGGGGGAGGTAAACGAGGAGAATCCTGCAATCTGCACCTGTATCCCCACACACAGCGACACACTCAGAAGATCGGGTGCTACCAACTGGGTGCACCAAGAAGCCCAAACTGGATCAAAAAACAATAGCCACTCCACCATCCCTGTGATCCTTCCTCAGACAGTGCACCACAGTATATCCAGAGGGGATGGCGGCCTCTAAACCTGGGCCTGCATCATCACCCAGCCAGGTCTCCATGATGCAAGCCAGGTGGACAAAAGAAATCAAGTCTACAAAAATCGCGGTCGTGTTCCTCATCGACCTGGCATTGTAAAGCACTACCTGAAGAGGATTAGAGGATGCAGCTGGTCCTCTAACTACCTACACGCTTGGTCCAGTGGGGACCCTGGGTATGGAAACCAAACACGTCAGGCCTCTCCCTAGGCTTTGTTTGCATCCAGGGCATCTTTTGCACCAGACAACCTCAATGCTACTCACCACCCCCTCCTCAGCTGCCCTTGGCATTCGACGAACCACACGCCTCATAGTAATACCAACCTCCCTGCTGCACATTGCTGCAGTATCAGGAACTGGGAGGTCAGTAAAGGGGCAAAGGTCATGGAGCTGAGAGGCAGCATAGGTGATACGGGGAAGGCTGCAGCACCAACACATCTCCTGCCTGGTGGGACCAGTCCCAAGAGAGAGCACTAGATGGTAATACAAGAGTGCAATGCCAAGAGGAAACACTCATATCAGCAGTCACACTCACCATTCACACCACCACACACACAAATAACACAGAATGTTAAAATGCTAACATATTAGCCTAATCACACACCCTACCTATTCCATCCCACCCTCCCACAACAAGATTGCAACCATCTCCTTGCAAATAATTCTTCCCACCCAACAATCCCCAACCAAAATAACCCAAAGTACCTAATATTTGATGCATAGGAAAACAAAAGACAGGAGTGCCAATAAGACTATTACACTGCTCGAGGGTAGAAGTCCACAGCTTTAAAGAGCAATGTAAACCAGAGTTCGAGTTTGCAATTTGTAATCCAAATGAATCCAAAAAGGGTAAGATTTGAGCCTTCTCTCACAGGGTTCACTGTCCAAATCACAGAGGAGGATGGACTTTTACTCCCCCCCTTCCAGTTCCAAACTGAAGTTAATGTGGAACAATAGGTTAGCTGAGAAGGTCATCCACAAGGGCAAGAAAACCCCTCAAGTTGTTAAAACCAGGACCAAGAAGTCTCTCACACTTCACAGACCTGACAGCTAGACACTACAATGAACAATAATCCCATAAAGGAGAGAGACTAAATGGCACAGTGCCCAGTTCCAACCAAAGGTCTTGCAAAACACTCCCCGCTGAAGGTAGAATGCAGAAGACAATACCAAAAGTCCACTCACCAGGTCGCATGGAAGGAAACAGTCATCCCTCTCATGGACCGCTGCACCTCCAACCCGAAAACGAACAGATGGCAATCAGTGTTCCTCCCCAAGATACACCAGTAGCTGCACCTTTCCATGCCACAGCCGGTCTCAACAACCCGGAAGATTTCTTAGAAGCTAGAACACCCCCTTCAGAGAGTGCTCTACCACAGTCTCTGACCGACAAACACCGCTGGACTGGAAGAGGGCTCCATTCCACTTGGGAGCATATTGTGGAGATGTCCAGGCTCCTCCGGTCAACTCGGGGAAATGAAACAGCAGTTGGAAAATCCCGGTCATTCAGTCTTTTCTCATCAACCAGGTAAGCAAGTGCAGCAGGCAGAAAATAGAAACAGTCTTGTTCCTCTCAGGGACAGTAAAATAAAAAAAAAATACCTGCACTCCAGGCTAACTAGAAAATAAAAAATCTAACTCCTAACACTTTCTCACTGAAAAACCCCTAACTAACCACTAAAACCCTAAGCCTTTCGCCCTACCTGTGAAAATATTTAAAATTAATACCAACTCCGGATAACAGCAAGCTCCGGAGAGGTACAGATAACCAAATTCTTATCCTGTGCAAAAATTAGCAGAAAAAGATGTAAAAGAGCATAAGAGGAAAATAAAATGCTAGGCTTCAGAAAAGCATCCCAGATGGGGCCTGTGAACTATCCAGGTTAAATATATAGCAAGCAGCAGGCATATTCTAGGAAAAAACATTGTAAAAATGTGTAAAAGGAAGACCGCATTGAAACTGCCTCTCAGCAGATCTGCATTGTGCAAATTCATTAGTAATAATGGGTAAAAGCATGACCACACACACTGTAAGTGATATTTTACAGGATATGCCAGTTGAGATTCGATATATCATATATCGAATCTCAACTGACATATCCTGTAAAAATTCAATATTTAAAATGGTTTAAATGCTTTACCCAAATGAAACAAATATTCTAAAAATCAACTTGGCTAGTCTTTCCTCATAGGTCTTATCCCATACGCCCTTGTAGTCACCCTCCACTGCACCATCTCCACCTTGTCTATGCTTTTTCCCAGATGAAGCCTCCAGAACTGGATGCAGTACTCCAGGTACAGTCTCAGAAGTGTCTTATACAGGGGCAAAATGACCTTCCTCTTTATACTCCTGGTACCCCTCCCTGTGTATCCAAGCATCAGGCTAGCCTTTCCAGCTGCCTAGTTTCTCTTCGGTCCTGCTAGATGATAACTCTCAAGTGCCTTTCCTGCTTTGTGACTATCAGTACCACTCCACATAGTTTGTACTTTGACCCTGGATTCTTGTGCTCTATCTGCATGATCCTGCACTTTTTTGCATTGAATCCCAGCTGCGATTCTTCAGACCATTTCTCCAGTTTTTTTTATTGTGTTTATGCCCCTGTTTTTCCCTGTTTTCGCCTGACTCCTCATACCAAGGCTCTGCGTGTGCTTGTGGCAGCACACACATGGTGTGGTTCCACAGTGCCCTCCCTCTGCTTGCCACCTGCCTGCCTGTGCTACCCTCAGGCCTCCACCTGGGGGCAGTTGGACTATGGGGGATGGCAGGGTCCCTCCCCAGGAGAGGAGAACTGCTTTCTGGCTGCTCAATCCTGCTCTCTCCCTCCCCTCTAGCCGGCCTTCAATGACACAGGCTCGCTCCCGAACTCAGGTCGCCGGTGTAGCACGAGGTGTGGCATCCAGCGGCTCAACCATCAGCACCACCAGGCCAGCTCTCCAGTTTTTTTAATGTCTTCCATCATTCTTTCAACACCCCCAGGCATGTCCACCCTATTGTATATCTTTGTATCCTCTGCAAAGAGAAATGCCTTCCCCTCCAGTCCCTCTGCAATGTCCCCAACAAAGACATTGAAGAGGCCTGGTCTCAACACCAACCCCTGCGGCACCCCTGCTCATCACCTATCCCTCTCCAGAGTACTCCTTGTTTACCACAACCCTCTAATTCCTGCCATTCAGCCAGTTCTCCACCCACAGAACTATTTTAGGATCCACCACTAGGCTGTGCAGTTTGTTAATCAGCCTTCTATGGGGACAGTGTCAAAGGCCTTTCTGGAGCTCAGATAGTCCACAACTACCGCACCTCTCTAGTCCTACCTTAGTTACCCAGTCATACAATAGATTAGTACAATGAGTTAGTGCAAAACACAGTGCTTATTCAAAATACAGTAAAAGTTAGGCTTAGATGTATAAGTAAATAAATGCCATATAATGGCTCCATCAAGCCACAGCAATGGAAATTTTGCCACAGTCCTTTACATTGACGTAATTCCGCTGACATTCCTGATGCATCCCAACAACAACCCACAACACGCTGATGCTGACTGCCACATTTAATGTTGAGGGGCTGTGCCCTCCACATCCCTCATGTGTGGGGTTGTGCCCCCACTTCCCCCCTACTTTAAATATCTAACTCCACATCACACAGACAGTGTATTAGTCTTCTGGCACTGGGATCTGCTCCTAGACTTAGTACAACATCAATACCAGCAGCGAATATCTGGCATTGATAAATGCTTGTATTACTATATGGAGCAATCTTCCTGCCAGGGTTTAGAATGCCCCCTCGGTGGACTCTTTCAAAATCTATCTGAAGACACATCTGTTCACTTAAGCTTATCATAAGGAAAAACTGAATAAGTAATATTTTAGCTATTATTTTGCTTTGGGATATATTATGCTTATTCTGTAACTCTTATGTGTTGTGAGGCACCCAGAGCCATATAGAGTGGGCACTGAGTAAACAATTATAGTTAGACATAAGACACTAGGATCTGAATCAGTAACCGGTTGTTAACCCATCTCTCTCTCTCTCTCTCTCTCTCTCTCTCTCTCTCTCTCTCTCTTATCTCCCTGTTTCTCTCTCCTCCTTCTCTCTGTCTCTCTCTCCACACATGTATTCCCTTCAAAACTGTGCCCCTTTCAAATAATTAAACAAAATGCAAAATACAAATTATCAGTCAGGCATTCTTTCATAGCTATTGCTGTGCTGGGTAAGTTGGATCAAGTACAAATAGGTGAGCCCTGCTTTGGTCTCTGACTATTCTAAATTACATTTTACACCATTTTATTTTGAGTACTGCAAAGACACAATAAGATTTGCCTCCTGTGACAAGGTATCTCCATTTCAGCTGTGAGCTGTAGAGAGTGCTTGTGCAATGACACTCAGACCACTATCAAGTGACATAGCAAATTTGATTTCAGTTTTGACCTTCCCTGCCCCATCTGTACTGTGACACAATCAGCTTGGTGCTATGAGGAGAGAAGTAGGATGTTTCAGCAATGAATCTGCAACTCACATCTGCCCTGCAGTTCAAAAAAGGAAACAGATGGTCGTACTGACAGAAACAGCTTTTTGTTTCTGATGAAACAGGTGACTATAGAAGGCGAGAAAGGATAGTTATCCACCAAGACCCAAAATGAATGAAAAGTCAAAATCTGTAGGTTTTGCCAGGGTTAACAAAAACTTCCTTCCCACAGTTCTGATTTTGCAACATTTAATGAATTAGGTTGGCCAAATAATTATATTACATTAAGATCTAGCCCAGTTTAACATAACTAATTTTAGACTACTCAGAATTTCAGAGGAAAAAAACCTATTACTTTGGTTTAGTTTTTCTTTTTTGTCTTTCTAAACTTTTCTAAACTTTCTTTTTATTCAGTTTTTAGAAATGGTGTGCAGTAAATATAAGAAGTGAAATGTTGTAACTCTCAATACATACAGCAGCTCATATTTCTGATAGCTATACATTTAATTTCAATCCAAACACACAAGTTCTACAGTAGTAAGAAAACTATGATTAAGAAGAGATTAGAAACTGTTAGAACTCTTTAAGGGCTCTTATATCACTTGCAAATAAATAACAAAACATATAAGCTATAGCTAGTAGCAAGTATACAAACTAATTTCTTAATGTATACTGCTCTATTACAGTATTGATCAGTTCATAAACTGTATTCAATAAGCAGGTTTCTGTTGACAAGTAATAAAAATTGGTTAACTAGATACGTTATATGATATAATACATTTCTAAGTCAAATTAGTTGGAGTGGGAATCTAAAGAGTAAATGTATTCCTACATTATCTTGAAAGAAATTAGTGCTTTGGCTGTTTAGAATAAAGTGACTGAACACTGAAATAGATATTTCTCCATTTTTAAGTAGCCCTAAAGCAAATTAGACTCCAAGGTAGAAAAACAAGAAACAATTTATTAATATAACAAAAGAAAAGAGTCTGTGAAAACAAAGAAAACTCTATGCTTATGTATGTAATAAGACTCAACAGGGTGTGCATTGAACAGATATTACCACAAGCCCAGGGGTGTACTGAGGCACAAGGCCATAGGCCGAGTATAAGTACTGTATATATGTATGATGACTTTACCAAGGTCCTTACAGGAGTGTACCAAGTTGCAAGCCTCTATCTGTAATGGTGATTGAGTTATAAGCCTCCAAAGTTCTGGACATTTATAATTTCATTTTGCAATTATGTAAACTGCAGAAGAGAACTGAATATCACCAGTTTTATTAGGTTCATTGACCCTAAATGTTAGGCTTTGAGACCATCCTGTAATCCAAAAACTGAATGTCATGCTGCCATGCTGACAACCAGTTGATCGGAAGTGAGTCTAGAAAGTCACATCGGAAGCAGGCAATGTCTGAGACAGCTGCTGCTTGGTAGTGCATTTGATTTTGGGAATGCTGGCAGCAACGTCTACCAACACAGTGACCCCCGCAGCTGGGCCAGAGAGCTTGCTCCTGCTGTGTGGAAATCTGTGGGCTGTGCCAGGCTGACAGAGGCACTGCACCTACCAGGGGAAGTGATAGGGGAAAATATGTGGAGGAAAAAAAACGTAGCCAACTGAATGATAGATGGCTTCGGTCTGATCAAGGTATATCCCTGTGAACAGGGTATATCCCTAAGAGATGAGCTGCTGGCCAGGATAAAAAACAATATGGGAAAGAAAGAGGGTGTGTGTGCCAACTCTCTAATCTCTTCCTCAAAGGCTGGCCAGATTATAAGCAGCCAAAGATTCCAAAATAACATTAGTAATTAATGTTGAATTTCATGAGCTTTTGTGAAACTATGGAATGTTCTGATACTTTTGTCAAAGTCATGTCCTTATATTTTGACCAGTTCTACACATCAGTTGCCATTATTGTGGAATGTAAAGGCTGGGTAAAGAGGCAATAAGATAGCATTCATTGGAGGCTCTATTGTAAAAGCATAGTGGTGCCAAGTGTCAGGTCACTATCTTGAGTGATGAACCATGGAAAACATCATTGTGCACTAGCCTGTCTTCTTGCAATACGCCAGCTAAGCACTAGACCTCACTGATTAATGACTTGTGGAAGCGCATGCTAATGCATCATTGTTTCTGTACAATGCCACTATTTGAAAACAGTGGCACCAAGTGATGTGAAGCTTTACAACTAGTTGGGACTTAGGCCATTATGACAGAAGTATCTGGATATGTTTAGTCATGATGCTGGGCATCACTGTCACAGGAGTGTTGGAGAGTCATTGCAGGGCCATGATGATTGTGCTGTTAAGGTGATTCAGTGGTGATAAGTGCTTTGTGAAAGTTAATTTCCACAAATGAAATTATATTGACATTACCGATTGTATGTCCATGAATGTTTGAGCAAATTTTGCCAATTAGTAATTTCTAAAGTATCCGTAGTAGCTTTTAACATACTAAGCCACATTTATCTAGCTTAATAAGATTCCAGGACATATTTACTTTGGTATGCATGCCAAATCTTGAGTGGACTATGGATCCCCCTGCTGGAGTCCCTACCTGGGGCAGGACGTTGACAGGGTTGAGAGGGTGCAGAGAAGAGCCACAAGAATGCTCCCTTATTTATCCGAACTTGACTACAAGGAAAGATTAAGAGTTACAGGGTTACACTCACTACGCACAAGACGTACTAGAGGTGACCTTCTCCTATTGTACAAAATCAAGAATTCTCAGGAGTTAATGCACCACTGTGGCTACATTTCTCTTCCAGCTGGACTTCTACGGTATCATAACAACCAGATATTTGTATCTAAAACTAAAACAACAAAAAGGTTAAACTACTTTACAGTAAGAACCCCCAAACTTTGGAATCTCCTTCCACAATACTTAGTGAACAGTAGCTCTAATACAGTCTTCAGAAAGGGGCTGGATTGTTGGCTCGAGTCTAACAACTTCAAGGTATAATTATCCCACCAATGTGGTGGGGGACAATCTCGATGGGCAGTAGCCTTCATTTGTCCTTTGAAACCAAGTAAACCAAATATTCCTGCAATGGCAGTGGCACTATAAACATTCAAATATTTTGAACATTTTTACTTAATTTAACAAATAATGACATTTTGAACTCCTGTACCTTACAAGTTACATAACCAACTACCCCTCTATTTAGCAGTTTCTTTGACACTTCCAAAAAAGTATGCATAGAGATTTTCAATTATCTAGATCCAAAAGTGGCTACGTTGTAAGCACAGAAATGTTTTCAGATATATTCACATGAATAATAAATTGTCAAACTATGAGTCCTAAAACTTACCCATCCTTTATTCAAATATCCTGAAACTTGTCATCCTTTTAGGGCCTCTTCCAGCCAGTAAGCATTTCAAATTGCAGATCTCGAACTGTAATACTGAGGTATAAGCAATTAAAGAATTTCAGAAAAGTCTGTGAAATTTCATGAAAATTCCACAAAATCTGAATTTGCTAATTTCGCTCAGCCCTAACTGCAACTGACGCACGTTCTGTGCTCCAGTGTTGCATGACAGACATCAGGATAAAGAAAGATTTTAACTTCAAATGCTTCATTTTTATGGGCCCTTTTAATATTATTCGCCATGTTGGTAAGGAATGCAAACATTGCAATCATTGCAGGAGAATTCACAGAGGTCTGAGGATAAGTCTGTAGCAAATAATATCTTGGCCAACATTTTGACTAGCTGAACATCCCAACTCCTTTTAAAGCAGTAGCATGTATTAGTCCCCTTGTAGATTTTCAGCATTTACGGTTTCTGGCAAAAGCATCACCATACCCTCTTTTATTTTGTTTCATTTTTTAAACAGCCTGTTCCCATGTCATGCCACCAGGAACAAAATTAAATATCTAGGTATTGTATTGTTCTTTCTGCCATACTCCGAATATTGATATCCACAGGATGAATCTAGTATGTACTTTCAACAGGTAACCTCAATAGAGCAGGGTTTTTTTTAAATTGCAAGTAGCTTCCATCTTTAATCACTTGAGTCATTAATTACAAAATTAGGTATAAAAGTGGTTTTAAAATCATCTGACTAAATTATAAAAACACTTATATACAGTAAGGATGACAGAAATACAGTTTTGCTAGAAAACTACTGTATATGAAAACGTTTTTTGCCAACTAACAAATACAGCTGTTTTAAGTTTAATGGGAGCCCCAAAAGGCTTTATCAATGGGGATATTTTCAACTGGAAACTTTAAAGAGCTAGTGGGACATATTCAGAACCAGACACATGCATCTTGCAATGAGATGCACAGCGGAAGTCAATGCACAGCAGGAAAACATTGCAATATTCAGCAGTGCCGTATGGACATGCGATAGCACAAACACAGGCAAAAATAACATGGATGCATGATTGTGCAAACCAACATGCGCTATGCAACAGAACAAGATATAATGTACAATGGGCCATGGTTTGTGCAGTGCAGATCATGGCAATACTAAGCCAACATATGCAAATGGGCTCATCATTACACAGTCGGTGCCCATCCTGGATATTTGCATCTCATTACCTGAAGGTATTCATCTCATTTGCATGTGGAGGAGCAGATGGGCAGGGATGCACCACCGAGACAATCTGGTGTTCACCAGGTACTACATCCTGAAAGGTAGGTCCTTTGCCCATTGTTGTGTCACTGTATAAGCTTTGTGGCTGCCGCATACTGCGCCAAGCCTTGCTGACAGGGGAGTAGCCTGTTCCTGTGTCCCCACAGCACCAGTGATGTCACCTGGTAGGTGGAGGTGACCTAACCTCACTAGGGAGGAACCCCACCTGTGTGTGCCACACACCATACCTGTGCATTTACCTTCCACTCTGGTGTCCCTTGGCCAGCTGCCCCATTCAGTGCTGTTGTTGTGCCCCTGGCCCTCAGTTTCTTGGCACACTGTCCATGTTGCTCACCCTCCCACACTTGCATGTCTGCATGTTCTGCTGCCAGTCAGCCTGTTTTGGCCCCTGTACATCCCCCAGGTCTGCACCCTTAATACCCTGCATGTACCTGTGCTGCTGGTTTGCTGCACTCACCCACAACTTGGCCCCTGACCAGGTCCCCAGACTCAAACCGGTGGCTCAAGTCAGCCTGGTGCCAACTGTAGGCATCATATACACTACCAGGATGGTTGGCATACATACAGGTGATTCTCCCTGTGGCATTGCATACCACATGGTGGTTTATCAAGTGGCAGCACTTCCTGTTGCGGTACACCTCACTGTCACCACCAGGTACACGTGGCAAGCAGGCACATGACCACAATGACCTTTGACACCACCACCATGTCATGGCATCCATGTGTGGGTGCCTGCAGCTCAACATGGTGTAGCCTCCAGAGTTGCCCTGTTGGGTCGTTACTGCCCCACATTCTCCGTGTTTGTCAGCTGTTCATATGTGATGCAGGGATTGTACCATCTCAGCTGGGCACACCACCTACTGGCTCTACATCAGCCTGCCTGGTGTTCCTCCAGTCTCCCTACATCAGCCATGACTGCAGCCATTCCATACACCAGGCGTGCCATGAGTCTGTTGCCTGCAGTCTGTGTGTGTGTGCTTGTGTCCCTCTCCCCCTCTGTCTCTCTATCTCTCTGTCTGACTGTCTCTCACATACACACTCTCTCTCTCTCGCTCTCTCTCTCTCTCTCACACTGTTCCCCCTCTCCCAGTGCAGTTTTTGCACCTGATACTGTTCGGCTTACCAATTTAGGGCTTCCTCAAGTGAACTTAACTCTGCACAATCGTGCACATGCGTTGCATGATTCACCATTGGTGCAGTCCAGTTCAATATGCGATTGCGCGTCCTATACATGTACATGCCCCCATTATCTGTGCTGTATCTATTATTGGTGTGTGATGATGCATCCCTATTTGTGGGATGCACTCTGGTCTTCTCAATATCGCACTGTCATGCATTTCCTCTTGTGCATGGTGCATCTGCCATTTGAGACGCGCATCTGCTTTGAATATGGGGGCCCTAGTGTACTGCTTAAAACTAATATCAGTTTTTTGAAAGCAGTCAACCATTACGTTTTTTGTCTGAGATACTTTTCTTTTACCTTTGGGTAATTAGAAAATTGTTTACCTGATGTTAGTAGGTGTGATGTGTGGAATAGCACTCTGCCTGGCAGCTGACATATTTAGTTCTATTCCCCCCACTACATCATCAGCACTGTGACCTCACTGACTGTGATTCACAGATGATTGACCTGGCAGCTACTGAGGGGATCTTTTTCAGCACCTGTGATGTCACAGTCAGTGAGGCCACATTGTAGATAATGTAGTGGGGGGGGGTGGAATAGAGACAGATATCTGAGCTGCCAGGATGAGAGCTGTTCCATGCATCTTCCACAGTACTATTATACAAAAACTTTTTTTTTTTTTTGGTGTTATTTTCTCCTCGAGCTCCGGCTACAACCCCCGACCTGCATCGTTTCCCGGTGCCATCCCGGACATGATCCCTCCTTCCACACCGCGCAACTTACCCTTCGCGGCAGCGTGATGAGGAGCGACTCGACCCACCACAACGGATCCATGCCAGGGAGGCGTCCTCCAGGAATGGCACCAGGGAACGACGCCGTGTTGCCGGACACCCATTTTCTTGTTTTTCTCCCGATGGGCCATGGCGTGCAATGACGCCAATGACTGAGTGCACACACGCTCCCATGCATGCACTAGTCAAGCATCTGCCACGTCCCGCCCTCCCCTTGTCTTGCGGCTACGTGCTGTTGATTCCCAGCCTTCGCTAGGGGTCAGACAAGCACCGACGACCGAATCCCCGCCCGGAGATGGAAGCAGTCCTCCGGATGCTTGATCCCATCTCCGCCCTGCGACCCCGGCAACCCATGCCGTTCCGAACACAGGACGCCGGCATGCCACGCGAGGTGTGGCGTCCAGCGCCAACCCTCAGCGCCACCGGGCCGGCCACAAAAAACCTTTTAATGAGCAAAAGGAAAAAAAAATCTTCAGAAATGAAAAGTTACAAATGTCTATTTCTTAAGTTTTTTATCATTTTTCTATTTGTCTGTTTTAGTTCCACTAGTTTTTTAAGGCTTTAACTGGAAAGTCACAGTTTAAATCCATACAATAGTTGTTGGATACAAATGACCTACTATAAGTTTGCAGGGAAGCCCACAAAATATCTTTCAAGAAAATCTGATTCCATTGTTCTCCTTAGTGCCACATTGTTATGTTTGCTTGCACGCATGTGCAAGAAACATAGTGCCATCATCCGAGTTTTTGCAGGTGTGGCACCCTGTCTTCCAATTCAGTCAGTGTGTTTGCAGATGGGGCCACAGTTCACCAATGAATGCTGCAGCTGTCTATGACAGCAGTTGAAAATGCAGTGCCATACAGTTTAAAGGGAGCGCTCTGCTTCAGTGAGCAGTGATAAGATGGTGCTGATTAGTATATTGCATGCTCATGCATTCCCCCCAACCCACTCACACACACACATACACACAGACACACACACACACACACACACACACACATACACACTGTATGGCCGATGGGGGTGCCCAATCCTCAATCGGCTCTGCTGCACTCTCCCCCCAACAGAGTTCCAGGTGCCACGCTGGGAGCCCAGCATGGCAACAGTCTGTAAGGCTGACAGGGGTGCTTAATCCCCATTGGCTCCACTGTTCCCACCAACAGTCTACCGGGTGCCAAACTGGGAGCCCACCCCAGCATGGCAACAGTCTGTATGGCCAACGGGGGTGCCCAATCCCCCGTCAGCTCCACTGCCCCCCCAAACAGCCTTCCAACTGCCATGCTGGGAGCCCACCCCAGTGTGGCACAAGTCCCGTGTCGTCTGCGAAAAAAAAATAACCTGCAAGAAAAAACATTCCCTCGCCGACTGTCCTGACCCCCTTCCCCCCAACTGCGCCCACTCTCTGTGCATCCTGCCTCCCCACACCCCAATCTCACCCCATACTTACCTCCAGAGTCTGGCGCGACGACCTTCCGTGGACTGGGAACACGTCTGCACTCTTCAAAGCTGACAGCAACATGAGGAAATGCCAGTAAGCTGTATAATGGAATAAATAGGGCTTTTTCGACTTTGATGCATATCTCAGGCATTTTGAGGAATTTTTTCACCAACTTTTCAACATGGGGTTTTTGGGACCCCACCTCATGAATTCTGGCACTGTCATTTTGTTAATCAGCCCTGAAAGGTGATTTTGCGGTCACTGCGCGGAACCATCTTTTGGGACTGATTTATGAAATGACAGTGTCTAGTCATGAGGTAGGCCACAAAAACCCTGTGTTGCAAATTTGGTGAAAAATTCCCAGAATGACTGTTTTACTTATATGCGTTGCGCTGTTCCTATGCACGCTTGTAAGTTCGCGAATTTTAAATATTTTCACTCCAGATTTTCAACATTGCCATTTTACCACACCTCCTTATGAGCAGTATAGCTGCCATTTTTCACATCTCGACCAAAATGTGTTTCCACGTATGTAGCACACAATGGTGCAGTCGGTGTACAAAATCAATGTTTGGGACAGATTAAGAAAATAGCAGTGACACTGTTCATGAGCAGAGGTGTTAAAATGGCTATGTTAAAAATTTGGTGAAAAAAGTCCATAAAATGACTGTGTCATGAGCGACCATTGTGCAGTTTCCACGCACCCTAGTAAGTTCATGCATTTCTAATATTTTCAGTCCAAATTTTCACCACTGGCATTTTTTCACACTTCCTTATGAACAGTACAGCTGTCATTTTTCACAACATGGCCGAAATGTGTTTTCACACTTCCAGCACAGAAATGCGTGGTTGCTGTGGGAAATCACTGTTCGGGACAGATTAAGAAAATCACAGTGACACTGTTCATGAGCGGAGGTTCCAAAATGCCTGTGTTGACAATCTGCTGTAAAAAATCCCCAAACTAATTGCATTACGGGTGTGTGTTGTGCAGTTTCAACACATGCTCGTGACTTCACCAGTTTTTTTAATATTTTCACTGCAGATTTTCATCATTGCCATTTTTTGCACCTCCCTATGAACAGTACAACTGTAATTTTTTACATCCAATTTGAAATGTGTTTTTGCACCTGTGGTGCCAAGTGGCATAGTCGCTGTGCAAAATCAACTTTCAGCTAATGAACTGATATTGCCACTGTTCATAAGGTGGGTGCCACAAAAAACCCATGTTGAAAATTTGGAGTGAAAATGCCAATAAACGCCTGCGGCGTTAGGGTTTCCGACCATAACGCCCCACCCTGTAGAGATTGACAGGCATCAGTGGTGTGACTTGGGATTCTCCCCTGTAATGCTCATACCATTCCATACCCTGCAGCCAGTAAGAGGCATCAAGGTGTGCCTTGGGCTCTTTGGCCCCAAAGTTCACCCCATTCTCCTATACAGCACACATCTCACTGTATTTTCTGATGGAATGAGGTGAGCATAAGGGCCAAAGACCCCAACACATACCATGACACTTGTCAGTGTCTGCAGGGTAGGGTGTGGTGAAATGGCATGGCCGTTATGCCTGATAACCCAAAGACACACCCCAATGCCTGTCAGTCTCTGCAGGGTGGTGATGGGGTTGGCTTCAGTTCAATACTTCACTGCCATTCCTATTATGCAGCTCTGTAACTCCTACACTACCAATGCCAATGCCAGCAAGCAAACATTCGGCATTGACAAATGCTTGTTTTGTATAAGTACTGTGATCAGATAATACAGGGAAAAAAATCTTATCCTAGTTCTCAGTTTATGATTGATTAATTATGACCATTTGTGATTTATTTTCCATAAGCAAATGTTCAATGTAAGTAGACCTTATTAACGCTTAAGTTTTTTCTCTAAGCTCTCCAAAGATGCCAGTATCCCTGATAGGAAACAGTTACCAGGTCAGGCATGGTAAGTTGTCCAGATTTACAAAAATGTGTTATTGCACCAGAAGATGCTGGTGATTTAAATGTTTCAGCTGCAGTTTGGGGAGGAGCCACTCCCAAAACAACCACCACTTTGGGTGGCCCCACCACCTCGTTCCAGAAGTTAGCAGAACAAATCTGTCTAATGGTCCTTTGGCTAGATTACCCATTTCTTCAAAACAGTAACCAAAACACTTATTTTTCCTCTGAATTCATTGCCTTGCCATTTAGGAGCACTTGTTTCATATTAAAGAGACCAGAAAAGACATTTTTGAAGGGACCACCTAATGTGGAAACAAACATGACTAGTTCGTAGCAACTGACTTGGATCTCTAGATATTTTTTTCTAGTTTTAAATAACATAGATTCTTCCCAGTTTCTCCAGATGCTGCCAATAAGGTTGAGACTTAATGACAGAAAAGACGCTTTATGATATGGCATAATTTCTTTGAAATATTGGTCAATTTTCTGTACATTGTATCTATTCATTTCCTATTACACTTTCTTTTCTTTAGTTGCAAACATGTTGTGGGACATACTGTTAAAGGTCCATACACTGCACAATGTATCAGTTAGCTCAAATAATACTTCGTTCATTCATTAGTTACCATTTCTCTCTCCAAGAATAACTCCCATTGTAACACGGCATTAATAGTGTGCCTGTGATGGCGCGACCCGATAGGTGTAGGACGGTCAAGAGACAGCATCCGAGGCGGGTATTAACCCAGGGTATATGCCGTACCCGCTTCGGCAGTACCTTGAGCAGCCAGACCCCCAGCCTAGCAGCACTGGGCACAGCAGGGGAGCGAGTGTTAGAGAGGGAAGCGTGGCAGACCAAGAGTGAGACAATCGAGAGGCAGACGGAAGCGGGCGGGGGGGGAAGACAAAGCGCGCACAGGAGCGATAGGTGAACCAGTCCCATATAGAGACCCCATGCAGGGAAGTGGTGTACAGTCAGAGAACTGTACGAGAGGCACTGGGAAGTGATCGACCCACATGCAAATTTGTGACCGCGCACACCGTGGCGAGGGAGGCGTCCACCCGAGACCTCCAACGGGTGATAAGAAACAAATAGCCACGTACATCGGGACAACTGTTGGAGAAGCATGTCAGCCATGCTGCTTGGTATCATTACAGGTACAGAGTCTTTTAACCGCATAAGCATCGTAATGCCGGTTTGTTACCCGATCTGTAAGTGCACCGTAAAAGTTTGCTCAGCACACCGCCTTCTCCTCTTATGTAGTTGTAGTGAGACAAAATAGGCTCCTGGTGACTCTGTCCTTGCGCGGCCCATGTTACAAGTGCATTAAGCCACTCCGTTGGTGGGCTCTAATGCGATTGATGCATGGGGAGGCGGATGGTAGCCCTCGGCCCTGGGTCTCGGGCACCCACCACCCCCCCATGCATCAATCCAGCATTAGAGCCCACCTCCGTCGTGGCTAATGCTTACTTGCATACCTCCCCTTTCAGTGGCAGACTAGTTAAATCAGCAAGTTTTCTTGTAGCCAGATTTTAAGTGTGTGCATTATTCTCACTTTCTAACTAAGACTGGGTGTATTATTATTTTTTTTAACTATTTGTTTACCTGGGCAAAGCCTATCTGATATTAAACTTCTTTTTTACTTTTCTCAAACATTTACATACAGTAAAATTCTATCAGTTTGGTAATGAACTTTTTTTTATTATAATTATTGGACAGCATTTTTAATAGCTAAATAACTGTGTTGTCATTTTTGGTTACAACTAATCATGTGTAGCCATGAGCTGGCAATCAAACTTGCAATGCTGAAGCTACATGACCCAGTAGCACAACTTCCTCTCATTTCAGACAATTAGTGTCCCACACAGAAAAGCTGATGATTTTTTTTATAGTTCAAAAACAAACAAGTTACAGTTTACATTACTGAACTATGAATTCCACAATGAGGTTTGCCAGATTAAGGGGTAAGTCCTGTTGTCTCCTGGGCTGCAGCCAATAGTGGTTGGCCCAGTGGCAACAACAACAGCAGTGGAAGGGGGGTTGGGGGCTGACAAAGTGACTTCAAATGTGAGGTCACAAAAGGGGAGGGGACACAGAGGGGAGGTGAAGAAAGATGATTGGGCAATGGTGGGCTCTAAGGGGAGGGATTAAAGGGGTTTAAAAAGCAGCTGCACTGGGTCTTTGACCTTACTTTTGTGGGACACTAATTGTTTGAATTTAGAGGAAGTTATGTTACTGGGGCATATAGCTTCAGCACTGCAAGTTTGATAGCCAGCTCGTGGCTACACATGATTAGTTGTAACCAAAAATGACAACACAGTTACTTAGCTATTAAAAATGCTGTCCAATAATTATAATAAAAAAAAGATTATTTGCCAAACTGATAGAATGTTACTGTATGTAAATGTTTAAAAAAATGAAAAAGAAGTTTAATATCAGTTAGACTTTGCACAGGTAAACAAATACAGTAGTTAAAAAAATAATACATCCGGTCTTAGTTTGAAAGCGAGAATAATGTGTGCACTTAAAATCTGGCTACAAGAAAACTTACTAATGTAACCAGTCTGCCACTGAAAGGAGAGGTGTGCAACATGGGTTATTCTCAGAGAGGAAAATGTTAACTAATGAATTAATTAAGTATTATTTGAGCTAACTGATGCACTGTGCAGTGTGTGGACCTGTAACAGTATGTCCCACTATGGGGCACTTAAATTTCAGTTATAGGGCAATAGGACCCAGGCGAGCATTCACACGGCGACAGGCCAGGGTGACAAAGGGGGCTATGAAGCCACATCATTGGGTTGATACAGTATATCTAAGGGAGCCAGGGCCAATTTAGAGATATGGAAGGATTTCTTGAAAGATTTTAATGGGAAGACCTGGCAGGACGATTGTCTGTTTAATACAGATTTAGAGTTGTACACAGATGTGGCCTGGGGGTTAGGCATGGGGGCTTATTTTAGGGGAAAATGTTTTTTGGAGGCATGGCTAGAGGATTGGAAAGCAGCAGGTCTGATTAAGGATATCACCCTGCTGGAGATTTTGCCTATATGGGGCAGCACACTGCTGTGGGGAGAGGAATTAAGGAACTAGAAAGTCACCTTCTGGTGTGACAATAGGGCAGTAATAGAGATGCTAAACAAAAAGGGAGCCATGTCCGAGACAGTTATGAGAGTTTTACAGCAGCTAGTGTTGCAGGGACCTAGGCTGACCATGTCATTTAGGGCTAGGCACATTGAGGGGGCACAGATTGACATAACTGATAGCCTCTACCATCTGTAGCTGGACAGATTCAGGGTCATCACTCTGAGGGCAGATGTGCAGAGGA
Source organism: Neoceratodus forsteri (assembly GCA_016271365.2). NCBI lineage: Eukaryota > Metazoa > Chordata > Ceratodontiformes > Ceratodontidae > Neoceratodus > Neoceratodus forsteri. Next base: position 1,198,247,254 of record CM028131.1, on the reverse strand, counting down.
TGCCAGTTCCAACATTCATTTGAGAAATTGGCTGGAGGGAGCCGAGTTCATGTTCCATAACTCCTGGTCACCTAGGACCTTAAAGGCATACAAAGGGTCCTGGTGAGTTTTTCAGGCCTTCAGAAAGGGATAAAAGATGGAGGCAAGTTGGACAGTAATGGAAGATCAAGTAGGCAAATTTGTCATATATGGGTGGCAGAAAGGGATAGCTCATGCAACAATGGGGGTACATCTGTCCACCATCAGCTTAATTTGCACTATTAAAGGATGGGGTGATCCCACAAAAAGCATGTTGGTATGTAGGATGATGCAAGGTTGGCTAAGGATCAAAGGGAGGGTAGGCAATAACAGAAGGCTGATTTCCAAAGCAATGCTAGAGAGCATGGTGAAAGTGATGCCCCGGGTCTGCAGATCAAAGGATGAATTTGCATTATTTGCCACTATATATTCAGTGATGCGGTATGGGGCTTTTCAACTAAGCGAGGTAGTGGGGTACAGCAAAGGAGACAGTTTATGGGGCTTACATTGGGAAGACATAACTGGGGCAAGGGAGTTATAAAACTACTGATTAGAATGTCAAAGATAGATCAGACAGGGCAGACGGCCAAGGTAATACTGAGACAATGTCAGCATGTGAATATTTTCCTGATTCAAGCACTGTAGACTTATGTTGCAGTGCAGGGGAAGAGAATCGGTTTCCTGTTTAAACATGGGGATGGGAAAGTGGTCACGGGTATGCAAGTGGTGGCTGTATTAAAGAAGGACATTGAATTTTTAGGGGACTATCCCAAAAAGTTTTCTTTGTACTCTTTCTATATTGGGGCAACTTCAGTAACCGCAGCAAAAAGGGGATTGCAGGGTGAATTGATGGCACTTGGCTGCTGGGCCTCCAGCTGTTATAAAAGTTATGTAAGACCTTTACATGATTGATAATTTAATGATGTTTCTCTTTCTCTTTTACAGGTGTAAGTATTAAAAAAAACCAAAAGATAGAGAAGGTGGGAGAAGAATCAGGGGGGCAGGAGCAGGAGTCATTCTTATGATTATTTTGTCGTCAACAGGGAGAAAGAGGAGCTCAGAGGTCTGGATTTGTGGGCACTCATTCATATTCTGGGCAGAAAGGAGAGCAGCAAAGAGTTTGGGGGGTCAGCAACTGTACCAAGATCCCAGGCAGTATAAACTAAGGATGGAGAGGAATCAGAGGCATGAGATGGGCACAGCTGCTACCAACACTAAGGAGAGGAGGGAGACATACCCAGAATGTTAATCTTTCACCTGGGAGGGAATGGCATTGGGTCCAGGCCATGGCTGGGCATTTTCTACAAAATTAAGCATGACGTTACAAAAATAAAAAATGGTGGCCTGAGATCACCCTAGTATGATCGGCATTGTGCCCAGATGGGTTTGAATGTATGCCCACATCCACAAGGCTGTCAATAGAGCCAGGAAGAGAATGAATCACAGATTTGGAGGGGAATTGAAGAGAGGGATGATGAATTTTACAAAGGTGATGGGATTCATCTGTCAGAGATGGGGAATGATATGTTTAACAGTGGGATAGAGGATTGCATTGCAGGGTGGAGAAAGGATGGACCCCGATAGATAGGGGGGAAGACCTGCCATCCTTCCTGAGCTGGAGGCAGGCTAATGGAAGGCATAAAAATTGGGGGCATAGGAGATGGGGCAGGCAGACACAGAAGGCCCTAAATACACAAAATGAAGAAGGGCACTAGTGTACACTAGTGCCCGGAGAAGAAAAGAGAAGGAGGAGAGCTGTCCCCCAGGTGTACAACTGGGGGAAGAAGAGGAAAAAGAAGCTATCAAGGAACTTTGATTAAAGAAAAAAATTAAAGAATAATGATTTATAATGCAATAATGAATGTATATATATTTGGAAAAGGATGATAAAATATGGGTATAAAAAGTGGACATTTTGTAAATGGAATGATTTTTATGGAAATGATGATGATGATAAGATGATTGGAAGAGACTGATTATGTAATAAAGTTTGTTTGCCAATCTGTGCACCCACAACAGGTTTCTGTTCTCATTTACTGGCTGGGGTTTCAGGGAACAATGAGTTTATATAACTGATTTGTCTCTGTGTCTCTAAACCACTCCTTATTAAAAATTGTAGACAGTAATTATAAAAGAAAAAATGGGTGTTTGTAGTATAGAATTTTATACACACCCTCAATGTGAGGTACATTAACAAACCCCTTGAGCTGCAGTCTTGCAGTTTATGTGGCATCTTATACCTCAGGTGTGTATAAAATTTTGGTTATGGACACCTACCCATGTATTATACTCTACTTTTTTTGGAAGACACACATACCAGAAATGGAAAAAGAAAACTTCTTATCACATGCATTTCCTACAAATTAGTTGCACAATTATTGTCAGCATAAATTGTAAAACATAACTTTGACAAACTGGTTCACTCATTCCACTTAGCTCTAACTTGGAAAAAAAATGAAAAGAATTGACAGCATGTTAGATTTATATTTCCCGTTTTCAAAAACAGCATAAATAATTTTGTAATGTATGGAGAGTCAAAATAATAGTATCCAAAAGTATATAAAAAATCCTCATGGTACCATTGTTTCAATAGAATGATAGTATTACAAGATCTCTAAATACTGTCATCAGATCAAAACACTGATAGTACGACATTGAACTGTCAACACGCATGCCACAGCAAGTGTATACAAATGCTGGCTTTTACTGTAACTGTTGAGTACAGTAAAAGTAAGTTGGCTCATCAGGAACTAAAAGATAGCAGAGCTGCACTGCAACTATTGCTAAAATGCCCAGGGGGCTTTCTAAGAAAAAAAGGGGGGGAAGTCAGCAGTAGCCGAGGCCAACCAGTAAACTCGCTTCTACAGCTGTTTGCTTCAGTGTCCCTCAGGGCTTTATATGCAGGTGCAGGGGTTGTCAGCAGTGGGATGCAATCAGAGCCACCAGCTGAAAGCTGCAACTCGGATCCATGTATTGCAAAAAGATAACAGATAGGGGAGTATGTATTTCTTGGCTTACCATCTCAAGATTCTGGGGACATGTTGGAATCTCTTGAGCTTCACTCTCAAGGTTCACCTGTCTCCAAAACCTCTCAATGGAATTTTGGCCTTGTAATATGGTAAACTGTGCTGCCAGAGTTTGTGGTTTTTGGGTATCATATTTTTTTGCCTAAATCTGGGTAACATAAATACAGTATTAAGAGGCTCCAGGCCTTTGGTGGCTGAAACTGGTCTCCATCCTCTCATATTTTTCTTTTTATCACCATATGGCATCATTTACTAAAGCTCAATTCAAATATGATTGCAACCTGATATGTTGTTTAAATAATGTAGTTTAGAATTGTATTCGACTTATTTCTTTTTTCTTTGGATTAGATATTTTGGATACAAAAGCAACCCCCATTTTAGAAGTGTAGGTAACCAGGCACAAACCTTTCATGGGAAACCCCGATTACATGATACACTTTTGTTTGCTCCCAGTCACTCTCTGCTATTTATCCTTTGGATGTTTCAATTATACTATTACCAGTGATGTTGACATGAATTATCTTATATTCATTTTCATTACATAAATCAAATGTCATTATTATATCACTCCTCAGTCCAAATGATTACCCAATAGTTTATTGTATATAATTTTGTAAGCTTTATGTTTATTGAGTTTACCAAAGAAACCAATACACATATTACAAGTACAGTGTATCCATATGATTCAGTACAATACAATACTAATAATAGTAGTTAATAACAGGATTTTAGAACCCATACACTTAAGAAACCAACCACAGTGGGGGTACAAACTGTCACAAACTCCGCTTAGCTGGTCAGCCCTCTACTCCCAAAGTGCCGACCTCTGAGTGTATGATTTGTGTACAGTGAACAGAACAAGGTAGCTCTCTTCTCTGTTTTGTGGGTTCAAGTCACCTTAGTCTCAAGCTCTGGAGGGATTCAAACTGATAACCACTTGTTAGCATACCCAATTATCAGGCTCAGATAATTCTGTCTTCGGGGGGCCAGATATCTTTGCCTACAGGCACCCAACCAGGTCTTTCAAATGAACACTTAGAACTCCATGCAAGACTTTAGAGAACTCTATCCATTTCCCAGTTTGGTATACAATAAGCCCATACACAGTGTTACTTATAACCTTTAAAAGCTCTACTTAAATAAAATGAAATGTCAAGGCACTCCAGACAGTTCTGTTGTAAAAATATCTCTTTATTTTAAAAATATCAAAACAGAACAATAATTACAGAATAAAAATTTCCCAACACATACAGCCTTAAAACAAATAGGTTTAAAGTGCAAGTTTCTGCAATACATACATTCAGACTGATCTAATCTCACTCTCTTTCAGTGCTGTGATGATTCTCCCTCAGTCAGATAATATTCTCTTGTGTGTCTCTAAGGCTTGCTCAGTTGGATAAAAGAGTTCTGAGCCAGCCTCCTCTCTGAGATCATTAAACTCTGCCTTGGTGTATTAAAAGTTATCTGTTACCACATAGGATGTCCCAACAAGATTAAAAAAAATGATAAGTGACATATTCAATTTCCTCTCCTCAGGGTAACTGGTCAGAACTGGTTGTTGTTCTGCCACACACACACATAAACAGGTTCTGTGATGTCCTCCCAAGGCTTCCTGGGAATGTGTATTTGACCTTCCATAGTCATCTGGGTCCTCCCTGGCTCAGACATCAAACCTCTTCAATGTCCATTCTGGCCTCTCTTTGACACCCCTCCCCACAAGTCCTTCCTGGCAACTATGCAAGTCAAAGGATCTCCCTGAGGGCATTATAAAGTGGATACTTTGGTTCCTGCCTTCAAAGAAAATTGAACAAAGGAACTACCTTTTAAATAGCTGCAGACTCAAACCACCTTCTGTCCTTTGAACTATCCCTTGGGGTTCTTGATGTGTCAGTTCCAGTAAGACAGCCTTTTCCTCTGCCACAGTCATCATACATTAATTTCTTATATTTACAACAAAATTTATACAGGGATCAGAATCAGTGGTCCAAGTGTGACACAAATCAATAGCTGAAGCAGATAACTAAGAAAGAACCCAAATGCCATAAAGGAAGCAGAGCTATAAAAGGACTGGAAGTCCAGTGATATCAATCCTGTACATGTGTACCACAGCATTAAACTATGTTGATGGGTCTGCATAGTAAACCAAGATGGTGTGGTATAGAGTAAGATGCTGGGCCCCCAGTATAAAGCTAATATAAAATGGCATAGGGTGAAGAAACACATAGGGAAAAGTCCCCTATTCCAGAAGCCCTCCACTCAACTATTGCAGCACAAGCAAACTTACTAGTAGAGACCACCATTTCAGTACACAAAAGCATATTTTAAAGCATCAAACATGGCAGTGCATAACAGCTGTTCAGTCAGTTTAAACATTTCTCAAGTAACTGACAGTCTAGCTAAGTGCAATTCATGGCCACAGTGCCCCACTCCCCCACTCCCTCGAGGGAACAGCTGTAAGTATGAAAAGGAGAATATTGAATATGAAAGTCCAGAGAGACAGAGCAAAGCTGGTGCAAATATTGCCCCAGGTCTAAAACTATGCCTAGCTCCTGAGACTCACTGATAGCAATTAATCAGGATAGGAGAAAGAAGGCCAAGTACACTCACCCTAATGGACCAAAATATGAAATTTTACTGAGTCCCCATGTGTGAGTGCCCATCTCAAGACTGTGATGATGCAGTGGTCTGCTCTTCCACTGTATCCTCCACTTCTGAAGGATGCTGTGTATCTAAGTTTACTTGGTTGGACTTAAGTTTTAGAACCAGCTGGTCTGCTTCCCCTGGATTATTGTACAGATACATTTCCAAGCCCATTGTAACCTGAATCCCAACTGGTAACAGCTGGCCAAAGGGGAGATTCAAAGCCCTGAGGCAACCTTTCACACTCTTAAACTCCTGTCGGCATTGCTGCACAGCATAGGAGAAGTCTGGGGAAAGGTGAAATATGACTTTGTCTGCCAGTAGTTCACTCCTTCATCTGGCTAAAGGTAACACTCAGTACTAGCAGCCCAGACAATTCAGTTACATTCAGCACCATGTAGGGACCATAATCTGAAGTGATGCCTGTTGGTTGAGGCATCACTCAATATGGTTTGTGAATATAGCCAGGAGTTTATGGGTCCTGCATTCCAGAACGCAAGGTAATCAGTCTTCAAAAAATCAGACTGGATCCGGTCCCCCATAGTTCTCCACGACTACTGTAAGTCTGACATTGCTCTTCCATTGACAGTTCTCCATAGTTTTGAGGTGTAACCTGAGCTGCTTATTTTCTTTGATTGAAGTTGGTGAGGCTACTATAGATTTTTTGGCCTGGCTCATGGTGCTGTCCAGGTCCTCCATAAGCCCGGTAACAGCTTGCTGTACCACTGCCAGTCAACCAGTAAAATTATCAGATTTTTACTCCAGGGATTGCAGAAATGTGCCCAGATTTTAAAAGGTGTTTCTAGTGTCCTCAATTTCAGCTGCTGTTATCATGGTGCATCATTTTTATGTTTGCTTGCACGCATGTGCAAGAAACATAGTGCGATCATCCAAAATGCAGTGCTGTACAGTTGAAAGGGAGAGCTCCGCTTCAGTGGGCAGCGTTCCCCCCCACACACACACAAATGCACACAAGCACGGATATTGTGTGCTCATGCACACCTCCTTCCCGAGCACACACTGTATGACCGATGGGGGTGCTCAATCCCCCATCGGCTTCACGCCCCCCCCAAAAAAAAGCTTTCCAGGTGCCACGCTGGGAGCCCACCCTAGCATGGCAAAAATTGTTATGGCCAACGGGGGTGTCCAATCCCCCATCAGCTCCAGGCCCCCCCAAACAGCCTTCTAGCTGCCCCTCTGGGAGCCCACTCCAGCGTGGCAAATGTCCCTCGTCATCTTCCTGAAAAGAAAAAAAACCCGTTAACAAAAAAGGTTCCCTCGGCAGTCTCCCTGCCCACCTGCACCCACCCTCTGTGCACTCTGCCTCCCCACACCCCCACCTCACCCCATACTTACTTCTGGAGTCCGGCGCGACGATCTTCGGTGGACCGGGAACACGTCTGCACTCTTCAAAGCTGACCGTGAACTGAAGAAATGCTGGTAAGCTGTATAATGTAATAAATAGGGTTTTTTCAACTTTGATGCATATCTCAGTCATTTTTGGAATTTTGGCACCAAATTTTCAACATGGGGTTTTTGGGACCCCTCCTCACGAATTCTTGAACTGTCATGGCGTTAATCGGGCCCGAAAGGTGATTTTGCATCACTGTGTGAAATCACCTTTCGGGACTGATGAAGGAAATGACAGTGCCAGTGTTCATAAAGTGGGCTCTCAAAAAGCCTATGTTGCAAATTTGGTGAAAAAATTCCTTAAAATGACTGTTTTACGAGCGTGCATTGCGCAGTTCCTACGCATGCTCGTAAGTTTGCAAATTTTTAATATTTGCACTCCAGATTTTCAACATTGCCATTTTACCACACCTCCTTATGAGCAGTACAGCTGTCATTTTTCACATGTCATCCAAAATGTGTTTCCGTGCTTGTAGTGCACAATGGTGCAGTCGGTTTGCAAAAGCAATGTTTGGGACAGATTAAGAAAATCACAGTGACACTGGTCATGAGCAGAGGTCTTAAAATGGCTACATTGAAAATTTGGTGACAAAAGTCCATAAAATGACTGTGTTATGAGTGAGCATTGCACAGTTTCCACGCACCCTCGTAAGTTCATGAATTTGTAATATTTTCAATCCAGATTTTCACCAGTGGCATTTTTCCACACTTCCTTACGAACAGTACAGCTGTCATGTTTCACAACATGGCCAAAATGTGTTTTCACACTTTCAGCACAGAAATACGTGGTCGCTGTGGGAAATCATTGTTCGGGACAGATAAAGAAAATCACAGTGACACTGTTCGTTATTGGAGATCCCAAAATGCCTGTGTTGACAATCTGCTGTAAAAAATCCCCAAACTAATTACATTACAGGTGTGCGTTGTACAGTTTCTATGCACGCTTGTGACTTCACCAGTTTTTTTAATATTTTCACTGCAGATTTTCAACATTGCCATTTTTTACACCTCCCCATGAACAATACAGCAGTCATTTTTCACATCTTGTTTGGAATGTGTTTTTGCACCTGTGGTGACAAATGCTGTAGTCGCTGTGCAAAAGCAGCTTTCGGCTAACAAACTGTTATTGCCACAGTTCATGGGGCCGGGGTCACAAAAAAGCCATGTTGAAAATTTGAAGTGAAAATACCAACTAATGCCTGAGGCGTTGGGGTTTCCGACCATAACACCCCACCCTGTAGAGAATGACAGGCATCAGGGCTATGATTTGGGACTTGGGATTGTCTCCTGCAATGCTCATACCATTCCACCCCCACCCACACTCTGCAGCCACTGAAAGGCATCGAGGTGTGCCTTGGACTCTTCAACCCAAAGTTCACCCCATTCTCCTATACTACACCCATCTCACCATATTTTCTGATGGAATGGGGTGCACATAAGGGCCAAAGACCCCAAGGCACACTGTGACACTTGTCGGTGTCTGCAGGGTAGGGTGTGGTGAAATGGCATGGCCGTTATACCTGACGACCCAAAGGCACACCCTAATGCCTGTCACTATCTGCAGGGTGGTGATGGGGTTGGCTTCAGTTCAGTACTTCACTGCCATTCCTATTATGCAGCTCTGTAACTCCTACACTACCAATGCCAATGCCAGCAAGCAAACATTTGGCATTGACAAATGCTTGTTATTATGTATGTCTATGTCTCTCCTGTATTGTATAATAACTACTGGTGAGCCCCAATATCAACCGGTTTAAAAAGTCATATCAACTGGCTGGTTGATATGAAAAGCCGAGCAAAGTCGTGCAAAGTCGTGCAATGCCGTGCTAAGCCACGCAAACAGCGCAAAACGCCAGTGATTCTAAAAAATAAAAGACAAGCAAGTGTGTGTTAAGGATTTTTTTTACACACCCTCGGTGTGTGATCACTGTGTAAACCTCTTGAGCTTCATCACCCCTCGGGTGTGTAATAAAAATCCATAACACACACTTGCCTATCCATTAGTCTCTGTTTCTCATAAAATTGCAATGGCTTTGCCTAACGAATAATGAACTGAACTTACAGTAGTTAGTTCTGGGTGATGTGCTTGTTGGTTACATAGACATATTTGTGAATTTTCAACAAATAACCATGTTGTAATTTATGGTTACATTAGGTCATGTGAAACCGTGAACTGTCAATCTAACTCTCACTGCTAAAGCTGCACATCTCAGCAACACAAGTGTCCATCACAGAAAAGCAGCTGAATGTTTACAGTTTAAAAACAAACAAGTTAAAGATTACATAACTGAGCCATGAGTTCAGCAATGAGTTTAACCGAACTGCCTCTATGTCTCTCTAAACCCTCTTTATTAAAAGTGCTGGACAGTCATTATAAAAAGCAGAACATGATAAGGTGTGTGAAACAGAATTTTATACACACCCTCAGGGTAGGATACTTTTGTTAATCCCAAAAGGTTCAATCTCAGGGTTTATGTGGCCTCACATGCTTCAAGTGTGTATAATATATAGAATAATATATATGAGGTGGTGTGTGTAATGAGAAGTTTACACACACCCGAGGGGTTAGACGCTCATAAACCCTGAGAGTGAAGCTTGAGGGGTTTATGTTAGCACCTAACCCTGGCAGTGTGTGTAAACTTCGAGTTTAAACACACTACCCCATATTTTATTTTATATAATTGCTGGGTTTCCCTTTTTTGCCTCAGCAATTATATAAAATAAAGAGCTTCCAGTGTGTCCTCCGTTCAGTTTCATTTTAGTCAGGTGCCGAGATTTGCTGTATTGTAAACCTGTTTTTTTTTTTCCCTTTTAGCAGGTCTTTATGTGTTTCCACTGAGTTCTTCTGGTGGCTCTGTGTCGGGTGACACGGAAGTGGTGAACAGTCTCGACTGGTCGCGCTGTTGCCTGAGCACACGCACAGCAAGAGAAATCGTGCATGTGTTTGCCTTTATAAACACGCCTTTATAACGGCAAATTACCCCACGGTTTCTCTATGGGAAAAAGGGGAAGCCAGTTACTATATTCTGTTAACACACACCTACCCATGTACTATTATTCTCTATTTGTTTATTTTTCCATTTGTAAAGCAGAAAGACACAAATGCAAAAATGGAAAAATGAAAACGTCCTATCACGTGTGCTTCTCCTACAAATTAGTAGAACAATTATTGCCAGCATAACTTGTATAATATAACTTCGACAATCAAACTGTTTCACCCATTCCACTTTGTTAGCTTGTTATTGGAACAATTGTCATAAGTTTCCGAGGAAGGACTTCATTGGTCCAAAAGTTTAGACATTGTTTTCTTTTTGTAACATCTTTGTTGGTCCAATAAAAGGTATCAAACCATTTGCTTCTGACTTTGTTAGCTGTAACTCAGAAAAAAATTTAAAGGAACTGAGAACATACTAGATTTATATTTCCCTTTTTTGATATCAACATAAACCATTTTATGATAAACAATGTTCTGCCAGAGTCACTTTTTTTGCCTAAATCTGTGTTACACTAGTATAGTATTAAGAGGTTCTAGGCTTTTTGTAGCCACAATTGGCCACCTTCTTCTTATATTGGGCCCTGTTATCGAACACAGTCACTTATGCCAGAATAGAGCATAATGGCAGGTGCGGTGCTGCACACCTATGAAGGCATGCAAACTACAGTACATTCGGCAACAGCCCCATGCACCAGCAGAGGTGTGCATGGGCATGCAGGGAGGTGCAGATCAAGTTATGAGAGGGATGTCCGGAGGCAGGCATGCCTCTTGACCCCACCATAAAAGGTGATATGCACCACCACAGACACATGGATATTTGATGTGCATACACAGAAGTGCATGCAGAGTTGAGAGATGGACACAGAGACATATAACCAATAGAGCTATAGCAAGGTGAGCCAGCCCAGTGATGGCACCCCAACCCCTGGCCACGATGGTGGGTCTGCACCCCCACCAAGACCAGGGCTCCACATGCAGTGGCGGATGTATGAAGGGAGGCATGTGGGGTGGCAATCCCATGCCAGGTCATTCAACTTTAGTTTCCAGCAGGTGGCCATGTTGGCAACTGAGATCCAAAACCACTACAGCACCCTGTATGGCTCTGGGTTGTTAAAGACACCCGCAGAGGACAAGGCACAGACCTGGCTTGACATACAGGCTGCCATCAACACAGGCAGACCTGAACTGTGGCATCTGTCACCATCAAGCATAAATGGTGGGATCTATGGGCTGCCACCAAACAGAAGATAGTAGCGGCATGTTTGTACAGCCACCAGACTGGAGGTAGGCCACTGCCATTGGGCCCTACAACTGATTTCATTGCCAATCTAGGCCACTGCTGCTTAAACTCTGACACAGGAGGTGCTGGACAGGAAGGAGAATGGCATGGACAACCTACCAGGTGGGATCCCCCAGGTACATGGTAGCAGAGCATCACAGTACCCTCCAACAGACACAGGCCATGCAGACCCAGAGTGCTCACAGGACATCCTCCCACCACTGTCAGCTGCCATGGACAGCATAATGCGGCCACCCACAGGAGATAAGTGGCAGTCATGCAGACCATGGTACAGAAATAACTGAGTGTCCGAGCAGCTATGCCAGACATGTAACTAACATCATCCTCCCACAGGCTCACCAGGACATGGGATAACACAGGATCAGGATCACAACATGCTGGTGAGGAGAGCCGAGAGCTCCCAGCCAACAAAACAGGACACAGCCCAGGATGCCACAAGGATGCTACACCTGGACACAGATTAGCCAGAAGAACAGGCAGTACCAGTGGATTCTTTCATGGCATGTAGTGTACCATAGCAGCACACACAGGGCAAAGACAGGCAGACTGAGGCACTACAGGGCAAAGACAGGCAGACTGAGGCTCTACCAGTACCATGCCTACCACCTCTGGGAGCTTGTGCCACAGCCTCCAACAAAAGGCCCTGCAAGGCACCCATAGCAGACCAACATACTCCAGTGGCACTACCCAAAACTACTTCTGCTGGAGAGGCTGTGTACCACAAGGGAGAATACAGAGCAAGTGGCCCTGCTCATGATGAAGAGATGCAGGTATCTGAAGTGAGCTGTGCATGATAGGTGACATTCTTGAATGGCAAGCCTTGCAACAGCCCTTTCTGCCCAGTGCAGACACCAGCACGCAAGCCCACTTGCATACACAGACCTCGCCACTGAGGGACAGAGTGGTACCAGTGGGGCAGACCACAGGCACACAGCAACGCAGAGCACAGCCTTCTTAAGCCACTACATGGGGAGGTAGGGCAAGGGGCAGGGCCAAACACCTTGGCACATGCTCCTTGCCCCCTAGTGACAAGGAACAGTAATACCTCTGTACCCCACCAGACACATCTGCACACCACCCCTGTCACTACACTGTACACATCTGCTCACCACCCCTGTCAATACACTTTACATAGTTGTTCCCTCCCACCAGGAAACAGACCACACAGTTACTGGCTACACATTACTAGGGCAGTCACCCATGCTATCCCACCACCACACACTCCAGTCGCTCAACTCCCCTGATGGGCATATGACCCACTGAATACACTCAGCACCAGTAGATGCAATGTGTGCCTGCCTGGCAGTCCACCATCCCAGTGCTGGTTCCTCAACACAATCACCATCCAGCTGACCCTCATCTGGTATGTCCTCAGCCAGGAATATTTGGCATTGTACAGCCAGACTGTAAAGCATCACACATGCAATGAAGACATGGCACACCTTCCCAGGTGCCAACATTATGGTGCCACCCATTCAGTCCAGGCAGCAGAAACACATCTTCAGGAGTCTGAACATTTTCTCCACCACTGAGTGGATCTGACAGTGTGCATCACTATATATCTCTTGGTGACAGGTAGATTGTCAGTAGATATGGCCTCAAAGGCAGCTGTTGTCACCTGTGGGGGGAAGTAGAACACAGTTAGATAATGTACACACAGGCAAGGGTGGGCACCCATCAATCATCACACATGCTCTCACTGAGCAGCCATCCTCCAGGGCCCCATGGGTCTGCAGCAGAGGCTGTAGCCATGACTGGTCAAATATGTATGCATCATGGAATGACACAGGGTACTTTGTGAGCACATTGGTGATAACACTTTCAGCATTGCAGGTCACCAGCATGTTAATGCTGTGGAACCCTCTCCTATTACAATATGCCTCCTTATTCTGTGATGGTGACAGTAGTGCCATGTCTGTACTGTGAATATCCCAGAGCACATTCAGGAACCCATGCAGGGCATGGAATTCCACTTTTGCTGCCCTGCATGGCCTGCTCAGTGGTCAGGAAGAATATGTAGCTGGTTACATGGCAGACGGGGGTGTTCGTTTGTCACCTGGTGCAGTACACAGGACACTGTGGACGACTGACTCCAACCACATCGCTTGCCACTTTCTAGAATGAGCCTGTGGCATAGTATGTCAGGGCACACAGTAGCTTCTGCTCCTCAGTCAGTGCACAGGACCATCTCATGGTGGGCACAATGTTGGCTCATATCAGACCACAAAGGTCCCAAATGGCAAAGTAGTTCAGATAGGACACTGGATGCACTGCATACTTTCAAAAAGATAAAATGTCATGGATAGTTGAGATATCCAAAATGCAGACACCAGCTACAAAAATGTTTTTCACTGTCTGTGGAAACCAATTTATTCAGCACAGATCACACAAGTCAAAACGGAGATGTCAAAATATCATCTAACTTCCTTGATACAAGAACAAAAATTTGGCATGCAGGGGCATAAGGCACAAGTGAGCCCATTTGATGACTATGCTACCAGGGCTGACAAAAGGGTAATAACACATTTCTGGGATGCAGCTGGGATGGTAAGAGAAGACCTCTTTGATATTGCAGCAATTATAGATAACTTTGTTTATGAATTGTTTGTGACTAGCTTTACATCCTGAAGGCACTAGGACTTTTTTATATCTTCCCTGGAGGTACCAGTGAGCTGCAAGGAGGTCTTGCACCTGTTAACTAAGGAGATTACTAAAGATGTCATCTTAGAGGCCATTAGTACTTTGAGTAATAACACTGCTTCAGGAAGTGATGCACTCCCAGAGGAACTGTTTAAATTACTTACAACTGACTGATTTGTTGACAGCAGTGTTCAGTCATGTTAAGAGATCAATTTAGCGGCAGGACAATCAGTTGGGAGTATTAGTACCATTGCATAAGAAAGGGGACAAAGATGACCTACAAAACTGGAGGCCTTTATGCCTCCTCAATACTGATATGAAAATCTTATTGAAAATTGTAGGTAAACAGTTGGCAAAATCAGCATCTACCCTGATACTCTCAATGCAAACTTGTGCTATAAAATGTAGGAAGAACCAGGGTGAGACTCATATGGGAATTGATGGAACATGGTAAAATGGGTAAAGTGAAGGCCCTTCTCCTGGTCTTGGAAAAGGAGAAGGCCCTTAACAGAGTGAAACACACCTTTTTATTTGCAGTACTGAAACAGTTTAGCATAGCCCTAGTATTTATAGAATGGATTACTTTTTTGTATAAATCTGAGACAGTCTTTCCCCTTGTGAACAGGATTAAAAGCAAAGAGTATCACATCCACGTAGGGGTTATATAGGGCTGCTCCATGAGCCCAACACTGCTTATCTCTTTATATTAGGCCCCATTTTGCATTGTATTGATCAAGACCATCTTATTAATGGGGTGGGTAAGCCCTGTGGTAAAATGCCACTAAAATAATTCACTTTCAGTATGCGAATAACGTGCGTTTATTGTTTGGGGATGTGGAGTCTGGAAAAAGAGCAGTGGGTCATTTTACTGTAGTGAGATCTCAGGCTCACATCCGAATGTGGCAAAGAACTCTGGCATGGGTTTAGATGCAGGGGTACATAATACTGTGAGGCAGGTGGGTGGGATAGCATTGAATGATGACCTCATAAAAATTCTGGGTATCTGGTTTGGCTACATGGACCTGGCACCCTATAATTGGGACCGGTGGTTGACTCTGGCTAATATTATGGCTTTTAAGTGGTGTCATTGGCCTATGTCGAAACTTAAGAGAATTTTTGTTATTAAAACATTTTTGGTCCCCTTGTTCTTTGTATAAAAGTTTTACATTTCCTCTTCCACCCCATATGGAAGCTGCCCTATATGGCCTTTTTTTCAAATTACTGTGGAGCAGCAGACTAAATCTAATTAAACGGAATCATACTTACAGAGACATAAAAGATGGTGACCTGAATGTGATTAACCCTGTAGTTTTCTCTATACTGTATATCTTATTTAAGTTATAATGTCTGCTCCCACCTTACTGGATGTGTCATGGCAGGATTGGTGCTTTTTCAAGATGCAAGTGGCCTTTTTCTTCAGGTCTGGAACCTGAGCTCTAAACAGAAAGTGAAGGGCACAGGGCTCCCAACCACAACATATATTCCACATGTCTTTCAAAAACTGAATTTCTGGAAACTGTCTCCCTTGACAGTGAGTCAAAATACTGGGAAACAATTGTATTTTCATGTTTTGAGTGAGACCTTTTTCCCTTGATCCCATTTTTGACCCCCATCATGCAGTCCCCATTGTAGTGATTACTAAACAACTTTCTAAACAACGGAACCCCAAGAAGATTTGGGATATAGTGTGGATGTGCAAGATGGAGTGTCAATGATAATGACAATCACAAAAGTGTGGAGGAGAGAGGTCATTCTAGACCAGCTTGTAATCAGGAGGCTGAGTTCATAGAGCATTTATATTTTTCTTTCTCCTACATTAAAACGTTTTGGGGTAGTATAGCTAGACAATGGTCAATTCCTGCATTTCAGAATATTTCTTATTCAGCTCTGATGTTTGGAAATTTAGATACGCAATAGGAGGAATGGCATCACGGCACCTTGCTAGTGTTATTTTCTTGCATAAAGTGGTGCCTGTGGCAAACTCACTCTAAATTTGTTTCACGAAACTGTATTATACCCATCCAAACTTGTATAGATAATATTATGTCCAAATTAGTTACCATAAGAACAAGAGAATATGCATTGCTACCTCATATGATATGTATGGCTCCGCAGACATGGTTGGATAAAGGATCAGGGGCCTGAGGTTTCCAAGCTGTTTTTCTTTTTTCCTTCCTATTGGGCATATACAGAGTGTATGTAATTACTACGGTAATATTCTTTCTATTGCTTGTTTA
Source organism: Neoceratodus forsteri (assembly GCA_016271365.2). Taxonomy (NCBI): domain Eukaryota; kingdom Metazoa; phylum Chordata; order Ceratodontiformes; family Ceratodontidae; genus Neoceratodus; species Neoceratodus forsteri. The sequence goes on along the minus strand of CM028131.1, from coordinate 1,198,230,988 downwards.
TCTTGTCTTTTTTTGCTCTTTCTTTTTTGATTTATACTCTTTTTTTTCCTCTGGATATACTGTACCTTTTTTAACTGAGTGTATATAACTTACTAATAAGATTTTTTTGTTCATGAGACTTCTGGTGTGATGGCTGCCTGTTAAGACATGCCTCCTACTGCTCCTCTACTCCCTCATCTCTTCTACCTGCAAAACTTCGTATTCACTGTATTATTGTTGAAGAAAAGTTTGACAACAACCTTCTGCAAGTGCTGGCACCGCTTATGACTGCTAATTGTCCAGCAACATGGATGCAGAGATGAATTCAGCCCCCTGAAGCATACCCCACCACTGATCCCAGTAAAGGACAAGGCCTCAAAGCGAGCTAAGGCACAGGATACGGGGTCATCCTTTCAACCTGCTTCCCAGGCCGTGTTGTCAGAAGCCAAGTTCACTGTGGAGCTGGCACCTATGAAAGAAACACTTCAACTACTTGTGGCAGACCTCAGAGGAATGCAGGCTTCATTGGACCAACTAACCACTCACACAGCAGATAATGAAGCTTGCATCTCCTCCTTGGATGATTGGAGAAATCATACAGACCCGGAGCTTACCTCTTTGTGGCAATGGATGAAAAAAGATGGAAGGCCAACTGGAGGATCTAGAAGGTCGATTGTGACAAAACAATCTTGTAGTTCTGGGCCTCTCTGAAGGGGAAGAAGGATCCACAACCACAGTGTTCGAAAAAAAATTATGTGGAAAGTTAGCAGGGCCCTCACCAAATGGACCCTCCTACATAGTAGAAAGAGTTCATCACTCCCTTCGCCCTGTGCCCCCACTTGGCTCCCCCTCAAGACCCTTCAATTTCCATCTGCTCAATTATCTGGATAAACAGTATGTTTTAGACTGACTCCATGAGGTGAAAGAGTTCTAGTGGACAGGAAAGAAAATCCACTTAGTGCAAGACTTACTGTAATTGTTGCGACAGCGAAGAACAGCATTGCATCCTCTGGTCTCCAAACTCATTGCGGCAGGAATACGTTTTCCGGTGTGCTATCCCGCAATGTTACAGATAAATGAAGAAGGGCAATGGCTGTCATTTGAAGCATTAGAGTCACCTACCTGCAAATCTAAATAATTGTTCCCCGAACTGTTTAAAGGATGACTGAGCTATGCAAACACTGTAGCAACACTGTGTGGCCAAACAGTGGTACTGAGATGAACCATTTGGTAACTACAACTTACTATTAATCCTGAATTTATTTACTGTTTTGAATATGTATGTGCTCTTCTCCTCGACATGTGTAACTTTCCTCTGGTCCTGCTATATGGGGAATGAAAATGCTTTGACTGTGTTTCAACCTTCAGCTCCATTATTACCAAAGGCTTATGATTTATTGGATTCAGGCTGTCTAATTCCTCTTATAGACAAGGATATTTATTAAACCCAGGCATATACTCTCTGACTCCATATTATACTTAGATCATGAAGACATCACCATGTGGACCTAACTCATTTATAATCCAGACTAATTTTGTTGTGCTTCAATGAGCCACTTCTTATGGAACCTTACACCGAGCCCTTCAGCAGCATTTATGTTTATTATATTTTGTGGGTTTGCGACTGGCATAGGAGTGGCTCACTATAATATGGAGTCTAAGAAACTTACTAGTGACATTTCAGTGGACATGTTAACTTTGTTGTTATTGTTACATAAATAGTTACAATGTTTTTTGCTTTCCTTATTCCTCTTCCACAGAATTTATAGGAATGAGGTCAGCCATCTAAACTGGTTACAGGGGACCCAGGGTAATACCTTGGGACTTTTGTTATTTGTACTTGCCAAACTTAATAATTTAGCTAATGAACAGTTACAGTTATTTAGTTCTGTGTTCTTGGGGGAGGGTGGGTCAAGTAGGTAGTATGACAGTATGTTTAATATCACGCCAAGCGTGATAATTGGAAATCAGTCACATGGACTGGGGAAGAGTATCTTATTGTTATAGGATTTAGATTGGGATTAAGGGGGTTTAGGGGAAGGAAAGGCATAAAGAAAGGTAAAGGGGGTTTGGATTGTTTACTCTCCTATAAATTCTGATTCAACTATGTAGTTAGGGGCGGGGGACAGGGTGGGGGTGTGACACTTGGACAGCTGGTTCTGATTAATCTGTGCTTTTTGTAATGTAAAATGTGTTACTGAATGTCTCTCATGAGAGATGCTGACAGCCTGTGGAATGACAACCCCCCTCCCAGGTTTTAGCTACAACATGTTACCTGGAAGGCCAAGAGATAATTACAGGCTAGAAGGGACCTAAATTAAGCATCTCCTGTTTATCTAGCTTATTTGTGTTTTGTCAGCTGCTAAGATGGAAAATCATAAACTTTTATAACGTTTAGAGGAAGAAGAGCAGGTTATGATGCCTTAGTGCGAAGTCGCAAATGTTTCTTTGATGTCTGTGGAGAACAGGATGACACTCTACATCAAAGGGTCATATGAGAAAATGAGTTGTGCTGAGGTCACAGAATTTTATACTTTGATAAGACATCCTGTTTTTCATAAATATATTTTTTTTATTCTGACAGGGAGGAGCTAGGTGACCTCATGCAAAGAGGTTGGCAAAGCCATTTTTTAAACAGTATTCTGTTTTCCATTTACACACAAATGTTTTGACTCTGAGAAAGCAACATCAGGCACTGTTAGAAGAATATACCTTAGAAGAGACAATTCTAAGAGTACTGTGGTAGGAGATTTAGTCTGCACTTTTAAACCTGTTTTTTTTAAGTGATTTGTATGTTTTGTGATATATCGTTCTGTATTTACATTTTACATTTTTTTAATCTATTTTTAAGTAAACTTCTACTTTAGAAACTACTTGGTATGCCTTTGATATTTCTTTTCTTGACAAGGGAAGCATACATGGTTAAAGTTGACACTGTATAAAGCTTACTGGTTTTATCAAACTGGGAAAAGGTAAGAATTTATTCTGAGGTCTTTAATAGAGTTTTAAGGGTTCATTTTGTACGCCTGGTTAGGTGCCCATAGGCAAAAGATATCTGGCCTCCTGAAGAGCAGAATTATCTGAGCCTGTACATTTGGTACACTAACAAGAGGTTCACAGTTTGAATCCCTCCAAGACTTGAGACCAAAGGTTGATTCAAACCCACAAAACAGATGGGAGGATTACCCTGTTTCTGTTTCCTGTTCACAAGACTGCGCTCAGAGGTTGGCACTTTGGTAGCAGAGGGCCTGACCTGCTGAGTGGGTTTGTGACAGATTGGTTGGCAGCAGTGTGCATAAGTTTTGGTATTACAAGCATTTTTTGTTCAGTGTGTCAGCTTGAGACCATCAGCTCACTTGCAAGAAAGAAAAAGTCAGTGATTTATTTTTTTTAAAAAGGAGACAGAACTATATCACTTGGCGTACAGTCAGGTTCCTACCCATTTTATTTTTTTTCTAAAGTGCAAGTCAGAGTAGCTGTAGTTAGGGAAGAAGATGGCTTCCAACTACAAAAGGCACACTGTAGACTACTTAAAGCAGTTGTGCGGGGACAGAGGAGTCCTGTTCGAGGTGAAAGCCAGCAAACAGAACCTTGTGGATGCCCTGATGGTAGCAGATACCCAGAGCACCGAGTCACAGACAGTGACTGTAAGGGACCAAACCTTGAATGTGGCAGGGCTAGCGGCCAGTGCAGTTTCCAGATCAAGTGAGGATGACAGCAGGGCCACTGTCAGTGAAGGGCCACAGCAGCAGGGGAAGGTCACCAGTATCCTGGATCCAGAAGTACTCAGGCTGCAAATTGAGTTGCGCAGAATGGAGCTGGAGTTCCAGAGGGAGAGGGACCATGAACAGCGGGAGGCAGACTATGAGAAGCGTGAGCACCAGCAAGCTGCAGAGGAGAAAAAGGAGCGAGAATGCCAAGACGCAGACCGTGAGGAGCATGAGTGCCAGAGGCAACATGAACTGAAGAAGCTATGACTCTAACCACCAGCACCAGAGCAGGTAAGTGGCTTGGGTTTAACTGGAACTGCAGGACTGGGTTACAAATTGAATTCCAAATTGATAGCCAAATTTAGAGAGGGGGAGGACATGCATGCCTTTTTAAATTCTTTGGAAAAAGTTTGTATTCAGACTAAAATTCCTAGAGCGTCCAGGAGCTTCCAGCTATCCCCACTACTTACCGGGAAAGCTCTGGATGCATTGAGTCAAATGGACAATGAGGACAGTGATGATTACAGCAAACTTAAAGCTGCACTGTTTTTTATTCAAACTTTATTAACACATTTTCACAATATAGGAGGCAGCAATTGTAACATATACAACCTGTTCACAGTGCTTTACATAAGCTGCCCCCATCCCTCCCATCCCTCCCACCCCTCAGTACAGCAGTGTAATACCACATTGTAACTTAAATCCTATAACAATAGCCATATGCATACAGGAATAACTAGCAGCTAACAACACCTATATCCGTATAACCATGATTAAGGTGTGAAGGGGATCCCAGATATGTTTGTAGCTTGGTAACTGATTTTGGAGACTAGCTATGGCTTTCTCTGTGCGAAGGTTAGCAAGGATTCGTTAACCCATTCCTGATATGTCAGGCTAACCTTATCCTTCCAATGCCTTAATATAAGTTTTTTGACAGATAATGCGATCATGGAGATATGAAATCTCCAAACTTTAACCTTGATGGTGGACAGGTCACCCAGGAGGCAAATATCCGGTGTGAAGCAGTCCTGCAAACCCAGTAAGGGGTCCAGGTTGGTTTTAATTGAGTCCCACAGTGGGATTATTTTGGGGGCACATCCAGAATATGTGGAGAAGTGTTCCTTCTCCCTGGGAGCATCTGGTACATACGTCTGATTTGAGGAGACCCCATCTCACCAATTTAGCTGGAGTATAATACAAGTTGTGTAAAATGTGATATTGCATAAGGTGTAATCTGTCTTGAGACACATATTTATGACAGAACTTCCATAAGACTGGCCAATTGAAGGTGTATTGGGGAAAAATAGAACCCCAAAATCTAGTCGGATCATAGGAGACCCCATACCGTTGATGAAACAAAACTTGATATATTTTAGAAATGACACTAGAAGAACCCAATAAGGAGGAAAGTTCAGGAATCAGTGCGAATGCCAGAGGGTGAGAGGGGGTATTACTCAGCACAGTGGTAAGCAAGTGCTTTAATGGGAGAACCCTAAACTGCAAAGATACTGGAATGCCAAATTTCTAGGTGATTTTAGCTACCGGAAGCCATGCTCCCTTGCCGTCCAAAAACATGGATACTATCCCATCGCCCACATGGGGCAACCATGTATGGGAGATCTTCTGCTTATTTATAGTAAAGGCCAGTGAGTTCCAAATAGACTGGGACAGGTCCAGATATGGAGTATATCGCAAAAAGGAGCAAAGCTGCGCATATACTTTTAGTGAAGTCATAAGGGTGGGGCATTAACTAGCATCTTGTAAAAGAGACAATTTAACATAAAACATAGTCAGGGGATCCATGTTCATAGACTGGACGAAGTCTAGTTCAATGTTGAGCCAAACCGGTCTCAAACTCTCGGGACCCGAACTCACCCACTTCAGGCATTTAGCAAGATGACTAGCCCAGTAATAGATAGCCAAGTTGGGAATCCGCAGTCCCCCATCTGCTTTAGAGGTGGACAGCTTATAGTATGCCAGTCGGGAGTGTTTGTTCGACCAGATGAAATTAGTAAAGATTCTATGCATTTTCTGAAACCAGGATAATGGGATGAATGAATTAAGGTGAGAAAGGGGATAAAAAAGGCGGGGAAAAACATCCTTCTTAATTATAGTGATATGGCCCCATAATGAAACCAGAAGCTTAGACCATCTATCCAGGTCCTGGACAATCAACTGGGAAAGAGACTCCAAGTTTTCTTTAAACCATGAGGAAGGGTTACGTGTTAGTTTAATACCCAAGTATTTAAGAACCCGGGGTGCCCAACACAAGCTGAAAGGGGTAATATCTGTCTTAAAGACCTTATGGTTAAGGGGGAAAAAAGGACGATTTATTAGTATTTAATTTATAATTTGAAAAGAAACTAAATTTGGCAATTTCCCTCAACAAAGCCAGGATAGATGTCGTCGGATGAGCCAGATAAAGGAGAAGATCATCAGCATATGAGGTGATCTCGACCACATTGCTCCCCACCGGAATGCCTTGTATCCCCACATTGTTAAGGATATTTTGAATGAGAGGTTCCAAATATAGATTAAATAAGAGGGGGGAAAGGAGACATCCCTGTCTGATACCTGAATATAAAAGGAAAGGTTTAGAAAATGCACCATTTCCAGAAATCTTAGCAGAAGGAGCCCTGTACAAAGCATGAATCCAGTCTATGAACATGGTAGGAAAATCAAAGGCCTTAAGGACCTGGAATAGAAAATTCCAATTCACACGGTCAAATGCCTTCTCGGCATCCAGGGAGACCAACCCAGCAGGAAAGGTGGCATCCCCGGACTCCGAGAAGACATGTGAGAGGGTGCGCAAATGATCTGATGATGACCGCCCCGTCATGAATCCTACCTGGAAAATGCCAATCAGGTCCGGAAGGACCAGAGTTAACCTGTCGGTCAGTATCTTTGAAAGAATTTTGATATCCTGATTTAAAAGAGATATAGGCCTGTAACTCTGTACTAACTCAGGATCTGTATCCGGTTTGGGGAGAAGGACAATCAGGGCTTCAAACAGGTAGGTATCTACAGGAACCCCAGAGAGACTATGTAGGTACAACCGGTGAAGCACCGGCAGTAATTGTTCTCGGAAAACTTTATAAAATAATGAGGAAAAACCATCCAGCCCCGAAACTTTATCTGAAGGCAAGGCCTTAACAACCTCCAAAATTTCCTCCAGGGATATAGAGGAGGACAAAAAACTCCTATGCGCATCTGACAGGGAAGGAAGATGGGAGACCCTTAAATACGCCTCCAGCATCTCCAAGGGAGAAGGACAATCCATGTCCCTGTATAACTGCTTATAGTACAATGCAAACTCTTGTACTATCTCGGAAGGGGATACCCTCAGAGACCCGTCCTCCTGAGCCCGGACCGGAGGGATAAATCTTGCGGACTCCTTCTGCTTTAACCTTAGAGCCAGCATACGCCCAGCTTTTTCTCCCTGATCCATGTAACTAGCTCTAGTACGAATAATGGCTAACTCTGCCTTTTCCCTCAACAAATCTAAATATCTGTCTTTGGCTATCAAAAGTTTCTTCCTGTGCTCACTCGGAGTGCTGGAAGATAAGTTAACTTCTAAAGACTGTACTTGGGACAGTAAGGATAATAGTTCTGCTTGCTGAGTCTTTTTTCTCTTGGTAGCTAAACTAATAAGAGTTCCCCGCATATACGCCTTGAAGGCGCCCCATAGAATATCCAGCTCCATACTATCTATTGGGTTAGTAGAGAAAAAGAAATCAATCCGTTCTTTTACAAGGTTACAGTACCTAGCATCCTTTAATAATTGTTCATTTAATTTCCAACGGGTCTCCCTCCTAGGCGTATTAAGAAAAGCTAGATTGCATACCACCAGAGAATGATCAGATATTGGACCAGGCTGAATCGAAGCGGACAAAACCCCCGGCAAGAGCACCTAGGAAATTAATAGGTAGTCTATACGAGACTGTGATCCATGCACTGGTGAGCTAAAAGTATATTCCTAGAGTTAGGATGCAATACTCGCCATACGTCACACAACCCGCACTGGTACAACAGGTCCCTAAAAGCCCTTTTCCCAGGGGACAGTCCCCTCAATCCGCTGCCAGACCTGTCCATATTAAGGTCCACGACCATGTTGAAGTCGCCACCCATAACAATCGCAATAGGGAGCATAGGGAGAATAATGGTGATCAACTTCATAAAAAAGCCAGGGTCATCTGTATTAGGCCCGTAGATACTACAAAGTAAAAGTGGCATGGACCAAAGAGTACCCTGAACCAAAACATACCTGCCCCCGGATCCCTAAAAACGTGCGAGGAGATGAAGGGGATGCCTCTATTAACAATTAGCATGACCCAGCAGCTATTAGTGGACCCCAAGGCATTAAAGACCTGGCCAATCTGTTGCCTCCTGAGTTGTAAGGCTTCAGAATCTAGCAAATGGGATTCTTGCAGAAACGTTATCTGGGAACACAATAAATTTAAGTGCTTAAGCACCTGGTATTGTTTAGATTTTTTCCTTAGCCTCTTCACATTCCAAGTAGCAAAATTAACATTACTAACCATCTAGATTGGTAATAGTGAGCACATAATAATAATCTCGGTGTAACAGCAATGAGAATCCAAAATCCAAAACATCTTGAGTACTGCTGTACCACCCACCCAGCCCCCACCCTCCAATACAAACCAAATCTTCACCTATCCCTCCGTAAGACACCCCAACATCATGTAACTTAAGTTTACCAAATCCCTTAGATCTGACCAATAACCCTCCCACCCGACCACCCCAACTGTCACAAACAATGCTCAACAAAGTACCGCATCCCTTCCTCTCCCCCCAGCCTCCCGACATTGCCCCACAGTCCCAAACAAATTCAGCAAACCCCCTGTAGTTGGAACAGGAAAATGTTAAATAAAAATGTAAGGAAAAACAACATCCAACAAAAAATCTGGTACCTAACCAGCTCCTGGTAACCAGAGGGGAATGCACAACTTATAGAGATTGGGCTCAACGAATGTGCTGATATAATTGAAGGATTACATGCAGCCTGCCAAGAAAACGTAATTGTCCAAGAACAACAAATAAAAGGTAATACAAGATAGGGCCAATTTGCCACGGGATCTTGCCGGCGCCAGGACAAAGTTGTCCAGTGAGAAATGTACTAATTAATCCAGGCCTCAAATACAAGAACCCTACAAAAGAAAACAGGTCCCGAATTGGCAACTAGTGCTAACCTGCAAGGCGCATAGCCTGAGCTCCCTCTGGTGGCACCGGAGCAAAAGCGCACAATAGCACAAATAGAGAAAAAAAAATTTGCCCAGCACCTCCCTCAAAACAGAGTCTTCTTATATTTTAAAAAGGTGAACCAAAGGGGTACAGAGCAACAATCCCCTTTCTACAGGTACAAATAAACTCCAAAGTGGAACATATACAAAAAATGCCCTCCCCCAAATAACCAGTCCATTCAGTTGAAACAGTCTCCTGGTAGGAACAACAGTCCCAAACTTGAATATGATGCCGAAGTATCATAAAATAAGAAAACACAACAATGTGATGTCCCTTCAGCCTTTGATATCAGACTCTCCTGAACTCGGGCAGATATTTACATTTGTTTCCTTCATACCTCTCAAAGAGCAGTCACAACCCCACGATTCAGAACTCTCCATTGCCAGAAATACAGGACTCATCATGGGTCACGAAACAGATCAGGCAGGGCTAGTTTTAGGCCAGAAAGAGCAGCATCTGAGTCATCATAGGCTGACCAGGCTCCAGCCACTTGCACCTGCAACCTAGTTGGGTACCCCATTCTAAACTTAAGCCCAGCAGCGATGATTCTGGACACAATAGGGTGGAATGCTGCACGTTTCTGCCGGACAGAACCCAATAAATCTTGCGCTATTCTGAGCTTGTTGTTCTCCCATCTGACTTCTTGTAATTCTTTTACTTTTGCCAGGAAGTGCTGCCATTCTAAGTAGTTTAAAAAAATGGCACATAATAGGATGAGGTGCAGCTTCTGGGGGAGGTTTTGGCCGGAGGGACCTATGTGCCCTTTCCACAATATACTGGGACCCAAAGGGAGAGGGACCGGTGATCCTTTCCACCAGCTTCTGAACAAACACTATGGCATTCTGGCCCTCTTCGCCCTCAGGAAGCCGTAGTATAATAACATTGTTCCTGCGGCTGCGGCCCTCAAGATCCTCTAGTTTTGTTTCAAGACGGGAAAGCTTCTGCCTCATAGCCACAAGCCCAGGGTCAAACCTTTCCACATGCCTCTTTAGCGAAACAATACAAGCTGTATTATCTGAAGTTGTAACCGAGACCTCATCAAGCTTTTTAGAGAGGGATTTAAGCTGCAAAGACATCTCCTTTACTTCCTCTTGGAAGAGTTTAAATTTTTCTAAAAACCTGTTCAGGGTTAAAGGCTCCTGCTCCGAGGCCTGGCTCGAGTGTTCGGGCTTGTCTGAACCACTCGAGGCCCGAGATTTCTTCGGGGCCTTCTCAGGAGTGACCGGAAGGGTGTGCTTCTGCGGCGCCTTTTTCATATAGACCTCCATCGGAGTTCAAACTTGCTAAACCAGAGCCCGGGATGATTAGAAGGCAAAATTAGATAGATGTAGAGGGTTTTAGGTAGTTTTAGCAGTCCAAAATAACTAATTATTAAGTCGGGAGGCTGGAGCTGCACAGAGGAGCTTCTACTCGGTACCCTGCATCACGTGGTCTCCTCTAAAGCTGCACTGTTAAAGAAATTTGAATTAACTGCTGAATCATACAGCGCTAAATTCTGTAAGCTCAGGAGAAGCCCTGACATGAGCTATGAGGAGCTAGCCACGAAACAACATCAGTTTTTAAAACATTGGTGGGAAGGAATTGAAGCAAACTCTGTTAATAAAATTGAAAATGTGATTTTGTTAGAACAGTTTTATTGGGCATGCTCAGCAGAGCTGAAAACCTGTCTGGAGGACCGAGATCCCAAAACAGTGCAAGAGGCTGCTGAACTCTCGGACTGCTATGCCAAGAGCAGACCTGCTCTGAGAGCGAATGGGGCGGGGGTGGTAGTGCAGAAAGGGAAAAGCGCACCTTCAGGGCAGCTAAAACCCTCACTGCCTCCACTGAAACCAGTTAGCCCCAGGTTTCAGAGAAAAGATTTCTTTGAAAGGAAAAGTGAATGTTGTTTTATGTAAAGAAACTGGGCATATTGCCAGACAGTGTCCCAAAAGAATGAGCAATAATACGCAGAATGGTACTAGAAAAGAAGTGGGTTGTTCGTGTGTCCCTGGAAGCATGCCTGTGAACATGAGGGAACACATGAACCCAGTCAGGGTGAATGGTGTACAGACGCAAGGGTTAAGAGACACAGGGGCATCCCTGACGTTGGTAAAAGGGGATCTAGTAGAGCCTAGTCAGCTCATACCCAATAAATACGTCACTGTACAGGATTTTACTGGTGAAGAGAAAACATTGCCACTGGCTAGTGTTTTCCTAGACTGGGGTGAAACAGGGGGGAACTGTGCAACAGGTGGCAGTAGTCAAAACATTAGCAGTGGATGTGATCCTGGGCAACAATCTCAAACAGGGGATGGTATGTGTAGTTACCCATAGCCAAGCGGCAAGGGAAAATTGTAGTTCCCTGAACCCCACAGATGCCATTGTGGAAACCACTGAGAGGCTGGTTCCCCAGCCTGTGTCTCCAGATGGGGAGACTAATGAAAAGGGGGTAGAAATTTCGCCAGTATCAAGTAATCACACAGCTACAGAGGGTTACTCCAAAGAGGGAAGGGTGACCCACTGTCAGAGGGTTGGGATTGACAGTGATCCTGACTGCCCAATGCTAGTGCTAGGGACCCTAGTTTAGCGACTGAAGGGGACCTGTCCCATGCTTTGGGAACGTGTGTGAGGAGTTTGCAGCTGCTCAGAGAAGTGACCCTAGTCTACAGAAATTGAGGGCATGGGCAGACTCTGGTGGGGCACAGGGAGGTTATGGCAGATATAAGGTTTATTGGGAAAATGGACTTATGTATACTCAGGCAGTACAGACAGAGGGAGGGGTGCTAGGCAGGCAGCTTGTTGTTCCCCAGGGGTATTGTGAGCAGTTGCTCATGATTGCCCCTGATATTCCCTTGTCTGGTCATCTGGGAATCACACGCACTATGCTGTGGTTGGCCCAGAATTTTTATTGGCCAGACTTCACCCAGCAGGTGAAGGAGTATTGCAGGTCTTGTCACCGGTGCCAAGAAATAGGGAAGGTGGACAAGAAAACCCAAGCCATCCTGATTCCCTTGCCCATACTGGAGGAGCCATTCCAGAATGTGGGAATGGATATTGTGGGGCCTTTAAATACCCCCAGGTACTCAGGGAAGAGATTCATCCTGACTGTGGTGGATTATGCCACCCGGTACCCAGAGGCAGTCACTCTATCCTCACTGAGGACAGACAAAGTGGCAGATGCCTTACTTGGGATTTTCTCCCGTGTTGGGTTTCCACAGGAGGTTATCACCGATCAAGGGGGTTCCTTCATGTCAGACCTGATGAAATGTTTATGGGAGAAGTGTGGAGTGGTGCAGAGATGCACGACACCGTATCACCCACAAGCCAATGGGCTAGTGGAAAGATTCAATGGTACCCTAAAGTCAATGCTCTGGGTGTTTGCTGAACAGCATGGGAGGGACTGGGAGAAATACTTTCCCCACCTGTTGTTTGCATACAGGGAGGTGCCCCAAGAGTCAACAGGATTTTCCCCCTTCGAACTCTTATATGGATGCCAGGTACCTGGGCCCCTAGACTTGATCTGGGAGGACTGGGAGGGCAAGCATGCCACCTAGGGAACTCCAATAGTGGATTATGTCCTTAGGTTTAGGGAAAGGCTGAAAGAGCTTATGGGGACAGACCAGAGCAACATAGCAGCTTCCCAAAAGAAACAAAAAGTGTGGTACAACCGCAGAGCCAGAGCTCTCTCATACATGGTGGGTCAGGAAGTCATGGTCCTTATTCCAGTCTGGAAAGACAAGCTGCAGGCTGAGTGGGCAGGACCGTACAAAGTGGTTAGGAAGGTAAATGACGTGAACTACATTATAGAATTACCTGACCGGAGACAGTCAGAAAGGATGTACCATGTCAACATGATGAAGCCATATGCAAATAGGGCTGACATGGTGTTTGCAGTGTGTAGTCCTGGGGAGGGGACGGATGAAGGAGACTCCCTTCTGGACTTGCTGGAGGAAAGTAAATGGGAGTCATCTATGGAGGCAGCAAAACTGTCTCCCCAGCTGATCCTGGACAAGATCCAGGAAGTAAGGGAGGTTTAAGCAGACTTTGCCCCATTGTTTAGAGCCAAGCCTGGACTAACCCCCTTAGCGACTCACAATGTGGAGACAGAGACACAGATGCCCATATGGTGGACAGCATATCTGGTGTCAGAGGCTGTCCAAAAGGACATTAGGAGGGAAGTGGAGGAGATGCTGGATTTAGGGGTAATCCAGAGATCCCACATCCCCTGGGCCTCACCCATAGTTCTTGTGCCCAAGCCAGATGGCTCTACTCATTTCTGTGTGGACTATCGTGGACTGAATGCAGTCACAAAGTCAGACACCCACCCGATGCCCTGGATGGATGAACTCCTGGACAAGTTGGGGAGGTGACCTACCTTACGACGATTGACCTGACCAAGGGGTATTGGCAGGTAGAGTTGACAGACAGAGCAGGGAGAGGGCAGCCTTCATCACTCTGATAGGCTTATTTGAATTGAAAGTAATACCTTTCGAAATGAAGAATGCCCCGGCCACTTTCCAAAGGTTGGTGAACCAGGTGTTAAATGGTGCTGAGGAGTACGCTATGGCATACCTGGATGACATTGCCATCTTTAGTGCCAGCTGGGAAGAACACCTATCCCACCTTAGGGAAGTCCTGGGCAGGATACAGAGGCCAGGCTCACTGTCAAAGCTGAGAAGTGCCAGGTGGCCATGGGAGAAGTGGCCTACCTCGGGCATGTGGTAGGCTGGGGACAGTTCTGTCCTAACCAAATAAAAATAGAGGTAATCCAGGCATGGCCCAGACCAGAAACACAGAAGCAGGTCAGGAGTTTTCTAGGGACAGCAGGGTACTACAGGAAATTTGTTCCCAATTACAGTGCCCTGTCTGCTCCCCTATCTGACCTGACAAAGAAAAGGATTCCCAAGAAAATTACCTGGGGCCCAGCCTGTGAGGAAGCCTTTTCCAGACTAAAGGAGGCACTGTGCAGTGCTCCTGTTTTGGCAAGTCCTGACTATAGCAAACGCTTTATAGTTCAGACTGACGCCTCAGACGTGGGTATTGGGGCAGTACTGAGTCAGACATCCAGCCAAGGGAGAGAGATCACCTGGTAGTGTACCTGAGTAAGAAGTTACTTCCCAGGGAGCAGGCATACTCTACTGTGGAAAAAGAATGTCTTTCCATAGTGTGGGCCCTAAAGAAGTTGGAACCATACTTATATGGGCAGCATTTTGTGGTGCAGACTGACCACAACCCCCTGGTTTGGCTGACGCAGATGGGGAAAATCAATGGTAGATTGCTAAGATGGAGTCTTGCTTTGCAAGGGTATGATATGACAATTCTACATAGGGCTGGAGCCAAAAATCTGAACTCCGATGGGCTGTCTCATGTGTACAAGGAGTGAACTGATTTGGGAAGCTCATCCCATGCAGGGGATAGAGCCCCCAAATTCAGTCTAGGTGGGGAGGATTGTGACACTTGGACAGCTGGTTCTGATTAATCTATGCTTTTTGTAATATAAAAATGTGTTATTGAATGTCTCTCATGAGAGATGCTGACAGCCTGTGGAATGACAACCCCCCTCCCAGGTTTTAGCTACAACGTGTTACCTGGAAGGCCAAGAGATAATTACAGGCTAGAAGAAGCCTAAATTAAGCATCTCCTGTTTATCTAGCTTATTTGTGACTTGTCAGCTGCTAAGATGGGAAATCATAAACTTTTATAATGTTTAGAGGAAGAAGAGCAGGTTAGGACGCCTTAGTGTGAAGTCATAAATGTTTCTTTGATGTCTGTGAAGAACAGGAAGACACTCTACATCAAAGGGTCATATGAGAAAATGAGTTGTGCTGAGGTCACAGAATTTAATACTTTGATAAGACATCCTGTTTTGCATAGATATATTTTTTTATATTCTAGCAGGTAGGAGCTAGGTGACCTCATGCAAAGAGGTTGGCAAATCCAGTTTTTAAACAGTATTCTGTTTTCCATTTACACACAAATGTTTTGACTCTGAGAAAGCAACATCAGGCACTGTTAGAAGAATATACCTTAGAAGAGACAATTCTAAGAGTACTGTGGTAGGAGATTTAGTCTGCACTTTTAAACCTGTTTTTTTTAAGTGATTTGTATGTTTTGTGATATATGGTTCTGTATTTACATTTTAAATGTTTTCATCTATTTTTAAGTAAACTACTTGGTGTGCCTTTGAAATTATTTTTCTTGACAAGGGAAGCATACATGGTTAAAGTTGACACTGTACAAAGCTTATTGGTTTTACCAAACTGGGAAAAGGTAAGAATTTATTCTGAGGTCTTTAATAGAGTTTTAAGGGTTCATTTTGCACACCTGGTTAGGTGCCCCTAGGCGAAAGATATCTGGCCCCCCTGAAGAGCAGAATTATCTGAGCCTGTACATTGAGTGCACTAATAAGAGGGTCTCAGTTTGAATCCCTCCAAGACTTGAGACCAAAGGTTGATTCAAACCCACAAAACAGACGGGAAGGTTACCCTGTTTCTGTTTCCTGTTCACAAGACTGTGCTCAGAGGTTGGCACTGTGGGAACAGAGGGCCTGACCTGCTGAGTGGGTTTGTGACAGGGGGGATAGGTGGGGGAACCACTGCTGATGAGATTCCTAAATGGGTTTTGCTCCAGGCACTTAAGCTTACAGGCTTCCCAGTAAATCCAATTTCAGGATATGAGATATGTCTCTGGGAATATTACGGGTGCTAGATCAAGGGTCAAGAGATACCAAATTCTAAAACATCTGAATTCAATGAATTGCCGCCTAGTATTCCTTCAAGAAATGCACCTGCTGGAGTCAGAAGGGCTCTTATTCCATAGATGTTTTATAGGCCATGTATTCTCTGCTGGTAACTCGATATCTCAAAGAGGGGTAGCAATCCTGATAGCCAGAGGGGTCCAATTTCATATGATGCAATCCGTGATTGACCCACAGGGCAGATACATTTTGTTGAGGGGTATGTTGGACCACACAGAAGTCCTTCTGGGGTTCATCTATGGTCCCAATAAAGACACCTCAGAGTTTTTCACAGACCTGGCCATTGTCTTGGCACCCTTTGGTCACCTACCCATTATCTTGGCAGGTGATTGGAACCTCACCCAAACCCCAACATTAGATAAATCGTCTTATCAGGGAATGGCCTTTCCCCTGGCCAAAAGTCTCTCCATGATTATTTTGGACTCTTTTGGCCTTAGTGACCCATGGTGACTCCTGAACCCCAAAGCTCGGGAGTATACCTTTTACTCCTCCTTTTTAAATCCCTATCTTGAATTGATTTTTTGTAGTGAATAACGCGATACTGTCTGGTTTGTTGGGTTGTAGTATCGCACCAATAGTCCTCTCAGATCATTCCCCGATCTGGCTGGAAGGAGCAGTTTCTCCCAATGTCCATAAAGATACTATATGGAAACTAAATACTCAACTGCTTCAGTGAAGACATTTTAAACCAGATAAGAGACCTTATATCCCATTTCATAGCACATAACGTTGGCTTTATCCCATCAGTTGATAAGGTATGGTGCTCACTAAAATGTGTCCTTAGAGGAGAATTCATTTGGATATCTGCCACTAGGAAACATAAGCAAGAAGCGGCATCTGTACCTCTCCTTGACCGTAAAAGAAACTTAGAAATATCCCTCCCGCAACACCCCCCCTGAGAGAGACCTAGAACACCTAACTGTGCTTAAAGACCAATACACAGAGAGTATGAGGGGAAAAAGCTGAATATGCCCTATTTAAAACCCATGCCTGCTATGTTGAGCAGTGGGACAGGACAAGTAATCTTTTTGCCTTATGACTTAAAAGCAGGAAGAGTCGTGTATCGTGACTGCCCTCTCTTCCCTGGATAATGATACCCTTCTTACTAACCCTAGGGAGATTGACCAGGAGTTTGAAACCTATTACCGACAGCTTTATAGTTCTCTCGAGCAAGTTCCCATGGAGAACAAAATTAGTTCCTACCTGGCAAATATCCCTCTTCCCTCCTTGACCCTTGTTCAACAGGCTTTCCTCACCAATCCCATTACCACACAAGAAATTGTGGATGCTATCTATTCCCTGCCATTGGATAAGGCACCAGGGCCTGATGGCTTCCCATCTAATTTCTATAAATTATTTGAAAAAGAATTGACCTCAATGCTTCATCAACTTTTTAATTATTTCTGTGAATCTGGCCTTTCAGAACCCATACTTCTAGAAGCACTAATTGTAGTATTACCGAAACCTGGCAAATCTAAAGACAGGGTGATTAACTATTGCCCTATCTCTCTCATGAACTATGACATAAAGATATTTGCCAAGATACTAGCTGCACAGATTGTGCTTGTGTGGGTTGACTTAATTAGCCCTGCGCAAGTAAGGTTTGTGAAGGGGCAATCTTCCTCAGACCAGTTGTGTAAGCTTTCCCATATCTTTGTGTTCAGGGAGGCCACCCAACCTATGGCGTTGGTCTCCTTGGAAGCGGAGAAGGCCTTTGATAGGGTCAATTGGCCCTTTATGTTTGAAGTCCTAGCTAAATTTGGCTTCCCCTCAGAATTTATCCGATGGGATCAAGTAGTATATTCACAACCCAGTGCCAAAGTTTACTGTAACAGGGTTTTTTTCTGCAACATTTCCACTATGTTAGGGTACAAGGCAGGGATGCCCATTATCTCCGCTACTGTTTAATTTATACCTAGAACCCCTCCTTCATCAACTTAAAACTTCTCCCTCTCTCAAAGGTATTCCAATAGGTCCCTTTGACCTAAAGTTCTCCGCATATATGGATGATATCCTTCTCCATGTATCAGATCCAGTGGATTCCATCCTAGCAGCACTGGCCATAATTAAAGAATTTAGTAACTTCTCCAATTACAAATTAAATCTGGCAAAATCAGTGGTAATGCCCCTGAACTCTTACATTTTTCAGTCAGACATCGTGGTGCTTTCCTTGTCCTGGGCCCCCCGGATCAAACGTTTAGGTGTTATCTTGACTAACAACATATCTCAGTTGAAAAAGGATAATCTAGATGAGCTCCTTACAGCAATTTTCCATGACTTAGACAGGTGGTCTCCCCTCTAGCATTCCCTTCAGGGTAGAGTCAGCGTTATTAAAATGAATATTCTTCCCCATTTGTTCTACCCTTTGAACATGTTGAACATTTATCTCCCCTTAGGTTGGTTCAAAAAAGTTCATAGTATAATTTCCAGATTCCTATGGAACAAGAAACTCCCTAGATGCCCATATGTCCACCTAGGAGCCCCAAGAAAAAAGGGAGGCCTCAAACTACCCAACTTTTATCATTATTATGTGGCTAGCCATATGGCTAAATATTTTTGTTGGGCGACACCTCCCTCTCCTGTGGAGGAACCTCAGTATCTCCCTCTCTGGCTTCAGATTGAATGATACATGATAGCTGAATGGGCTATTTCCCCAAATAGACTTTTTTTATTGCTCCCAAGTCTTTACCATTGCCCCTTCATAGTACAATCATTCATACCTCACTTAAGGTTCGTAAGCAACTGTGTAAATCCTTTAGGTATGAGAATCTCAAGGATATATCACAGCTGATATGTGGTAATCCCAATTTCCAGCTAGGAAAGCAGATGGTGACTGCCAGTCTGCTGTTCCCCAATGCAAGTACCAAAGTTAGTGAATTGATCACCTGAGGGCAACTTGGTACTACACCTGAGCTGTTAGCTCATTTCCAACTTCCAGTCAGATACATATTCCATATCTACCAAGTCTGACATCTGTTAATTAGTTAGTTTGGTCTGGTCCTATGGCTTACTGATAGAGGTGATCTCCTTTGTGAGCTCCAAACCTTGGTCTGGCAGCCTAATGCTGTATCTCTTTTTGTATCTACATTGTTCACCAAAATCTTCCCAGAAGTGCAAGGCCAGTCCCCTTATTGGTCTTCTGTCTTCCCTGATACCGTTTTCCACTGGGAAAGGCTATGGTGAGATCTATATGTCCACATCTCAAATGACAAGCTTAGGCTGATGCAGTTCTATATACTGCATAACATTTATTACACCCCTACTAAGTTAAATGTGATGGGGAAACTGTCTAGTCCTGTCTGTTTCAGATGTGGATTAGATACTGGATCCCCCGTTCCACATTTTTTGGGAATGCCCCAAGGTTGCCCCCCTCTGGAACCTTATCCAAGCCAGACTGGATCCCCTCCTGGGGCTGCAAGATTTGTTCACACCGGAAATTTGTTTGGTTGGGGACTATTTGTCAATCAGTGTAAAGGAAAGATGGTACTATATCTCCCTTATGTCCATATCAGCTAAACGGGTGGTTTTATGCCATTGGAAGGACCAAGCAACTATTCCTTACACCAAGTGGAAGAACAAGCTTCTGAACAATCTCCGGATAGAAAGAACAATTGCCAGCCTAAGGGGAAGACTAACAACATATCATAAAAGATGGGACAAACTCCATACCTTGAGCTTACTTCCCTCTGCATAGTGAATGATACCTTTGAGTATCTCTTAGACCCGCTTCCTATGATTTATCATCTATGTTTGCTCCACCCAATTTTAAACATGCCTGTTTACCTCTGTATGAAACCTGCTTGCTTTGTAACCAATATATCTATATCTGGGACTTTTGTTGCTACCTCGGTATATATTTTAGTGAATCAGCGGGTTCTCTGGGGATTAGAGGGAGGGGGAGTTATGGGTTTGGGATGGGTGGGGGTTGTGTTATTGTTCCTTGGATTTGGTTTGTAAGAAAGTTATACTGAATATGCTGCATTATTACCTCATGGTAAGTTTTGTTGTTATTGTTGAAAACTCAATAAACTATATTAAATTTAAAAAAATATATTTTTTGTTCATGATTTATGTATATATTTTCTTGTGCCTGTATGCTTTTGCAGGTATTTATTTTAATAAAAAATACACCTACTATTGCGGAAAGTGCCTTGTGTTCTTTGACTTCCACCTGGACACCCACCAGGACTTCATCAGAGATGGGTAGAATGGCCTTAGTTTAACATCTCATCTGAAGAATGGCACACCCTGACAGTACAGTACCACCCTACTACTACACTCAGGGGCCAATATTTATGTTGTGAGCCCAGTACCGGAGTGGGACAAGAACCCATGACCTTCTGGCACAGAGACAGATGTGCTACCAACTGATCCATGCTAACACTCTATAAGCCATACTCAAAGAGTCCACAAAAGGCTCAAAGCCCTTAAGATGGATAAGTCTCCAGAGCCAGATGCATGTACCGAAGGGTGCTTATATAGCTGGCAACAGTTCTTGCAGCACCCCAGGTTCACCTGTTCAGCTGCTCTTTGGACACAGATATGGTGTCAAGTCAGTAGAGGGCAGCTGATGTGTTATCAGTGCACAATAGTGGGCCAAGGGATGAGCCAGGGAACTTCTGTAGAGACCAGTCAGCTTGATATCAATTGTTGGCAAGCTGAAGGAAACCATTCTAAAGGAAAGGTTGGTAAAGTTCCTTTAGACAAATGGATTACATGATGACAGGCAACATATGTTTGTGGTTGGGAGGTCTTGCCAAACAAGTTTGATCAGCTTCTTTGATTGTGTCACTAGGGCCATGAATAAGGGCCCAGAAATAGCTATACTGTAGCGGAATTTCAGTAAGGCTTTTAACTCAGTTTTCCTTAAGAGTTTTTTTAAAAAGCTGGCAGACATGGGGACAGGGGAAAAATTGACCTGGTGGGTAGTGGTGGTGGTGAGCACTCAGGGATGAGTGAAGTTACTGATGGGGTCCTGCAGGGGTCAGTGTTTGATTCAGTCTCATTCATTGTGTTCATTAAAAACACTGGGGGCAGTAACGAAGGTAAAATATGCCTCTTCATGGATGACACCAAGCTTTGTGGGAGGGTGGACACAGAGGAAGGCATCACAGACCTGAAAGAGAATCTGGTAAGGTTGGAAAGGTGGTCTGGGAACTGGCAACTAGAATTCAATGCAAAAAAGTGTAAGGTAATGCAAATAGGTTTCAAGAATCCCAGCACTAAGTACAGACTTGGGCGTGTGCAAGTCACAGTCTTGGAGGAGGAGGAGAAGGATCTGTGGATAGCGATTACAAGCAACCTGAAACCTTCAGAGCAATGCAAAAAGGTGGTAACAAAGCCAAACAGGAAGCTAGGTTGCATTTTGAGAGTTCACCAGTAGAAGAAAGGAAGCCATTCTGCCCCTATACATAACCATGGTGCGATGGAATACTGTGTGCAGTACTGGTGCCCCTACCTCAAGAAGGATATAGATCAGCTTATGATGGTACAGGGAAGAGCTACAAGATGATCCAAGGGAAACAGGGCATCCCATATGAACAGAGACTAGTGAAGCTGAACATGTACTTATTTAAGGTGAGAGAGCATGAACATGATTGAGACCTGCAAGCATCACAAAGATATAAGGTCAACCTTGGGAATCTTTTTAAAATCAGTGAAAATAGGAACAGAAGAAGTTACAGCTACAATCTGGTGGGGGGAAGATATAAGAAGGAGGCCTGGAGGCCCTTTTTCGCAGAGAAAGTAGAGAACCAGTTGAATGTACTATCGGAGGAGACAGTCAATCACAAAACAGTTGGGAATTTTAAATGGGACTGGGATGAAGTGACGGGGAATGTTAGGATAACAGGGGGTAGAGCAACAAGTTACAAGAGTGTATGGGCTACACAATGAGCAGACTTGATAGACCATTTGGGCCTTCTTCTGCTGACATTTCATATACAATCACCAAGCTGTTATTCTCGGCTATCCTATGGGATAACATACTGTACAGCATGCTCAGAAGATACAGGCTTTCAAGAACTCGGCCTGGCAAAACAACTTAAGGCTTGTTGGTATACCTAGTTTAGAAACTCCCGGCATGAATTACTTGGGGTCTGGTCACAGACTTGTATGTGGAATGTCTGGGATTTAAGAAAGATAACTTACCCCCTCTGGTTAAAGTGTTTGAGCTATTTTGTCAAAGTCCAAAAAAATACATTTACTTGCTCTAAGTTCTGATCCAAAATGGACTCCCACTACTGTTTCTTCTAAACCAGCTACTATCTTGATTCAGTTTGCACTTGAAGCTGATGGTGATTAAATTATCAAAAAAAGCCAGGCTAAAACATGCACTGAATTTTCAGCAGAACAAAGTCTACCTTTACCCAGACATAAGACCTCAAACACAGGAAAGAAGACACTTATTTCGTATAGTTCCGTACTAAAGTGAATGATATAGGAGGGAGGTTTTCTTTGCTTTATTCATGTAAAGCTAAGATTATTTTGGACTCCACCAAATTTATTTTCTATGACTCAGATCAGCCAAACAGTTTCATTTCTTCTCAGAAATTGGTCCAGAAAAAAAGATTCAGAATCTTACTTGGACAAAGGAGAGTCTGACACTGATTAGATGAAATCTAGCCAAGAAGAAGAGTTTGCCAACCTTGCTCCATAACTACAAATAACGAACCTTTGAGAAATTCGCTTTTGAATTTTTATGTTAGATAGCATAACTTTTTGAATGTCTCACTAGTACATTCACTATACCTGTTTTTATTATTTAGCTGTTCATTTCTTGCAGATCATGTATCAGTAATATTTTCTTTTGCCTTTTACCACTCTTTGTTCAACGGCTTGTTGGGTATATATACATATACCAAAAACTACCTATGAATTAAGCTTTGAGATACTGCTTTTCTTCACAGGATATCCTGCAAATAATGTTAATACACTCTTTCTTATGGTGCAGTGTCCACTGTTCTGTGATGTTTGCTTTAGTTTAAATAATGTACTATGGCTTTCAAATAAATAGCCCTCTTTTCGGGTTGACTAAGCATCTCATTAAGAAAGGAAGATAACATACGTCTTGCAATGTGAGCAGTACTTTGGAATGCTAAATATATATATATAAATATTTTACCAGTATGATTTTTGGAGGGTGTTAATGGGAACAATTAGTCTATAATGGGGGAGCTTCATGATTTTCATTTTTTTATCTTACTGTTAGTAAAAGGTAATTAACTTCTACTTATAGTTATCGTAAATATTAGTCAGTAATGCTGTTGTATATGAACAACATTATATGTACTAATAGAGGTAATCATGGAATTGTCAGTTCCCTGCAGTATAACATTTTTTTACTATTATGTTCATATCTTCAACTTGTCTACTTCACCACTATAGGGCTTATCCCATACTGTACTATTTACATGTTGTATGTTTATAGTTTTCATTTGCTTGAATGTATATGTTTTTGTTAATTCATAATTTTAAATAGTATGGACTTGAAGCATGTAACCATTCTTCAGTGTCAAAAAAATCTAATGAGTTATAAGTAAAAAATAAATAATTGCCAAGTTGCAAAACACTGACAAAAAAACAGAAAACTTACTCTTCAAGGCAAGAGGAGTGAGTAGTATATAAATTACTGAGGGACAAGTTTGGAACTTAGGGTGGGGACATGTAACTGGGCAAGCAAGGGGTGAGCATTAGGGACAATACACCTTATGAGCTTAGATAATGTATATTCATTTAGGTGTAGAAGGTGATCTAATTGTATTTTATGGACCAGGTGATTCTTATGATCCCAAAAACTTCAGGGCAATCTGGTCAAGAATATGCAAAACAGTCAGAAATTAAGTTCCATTGGAAACTAGTTGCTTGAAGCCTGGGCTGTTGTACTAAGGGAACTACTAGTTTCAATGAGGTTCTAACTGGGAGGTGAGGCTCACTACCTTGTAAGTCAGACCGTGTGAGCCAGTGGTGAGTGATCTCAGTGGCAAAGGGTCAAATGACAGTCCTAGCTGACATGTGAGTTGAGCTGAAGGGGAGTGGGCCAGGGGCTAACAACTGTTTCTAACAGTGTAGGCTAGCAGAAATGATTTAAGTGCATTTAGAGCACTGCTAGTGCTGCAAGATATATGCCATCATGCCAGTAGAGGCTAGTGGGGATACAGCTGCAGCCATCGCATGCTGGTCCATGCTCTAGAGATGCATTCTGCCAGTCAGGAATTGAAAATGGCTGCATAGTGAGGGTGTAGGAAGATGTTTTGGCAGCCAGTTGGGACTCTGAAAGGAAAAGGAGTGGGGAGGGGTGAAGGCTAACATCTATGACACAGTGAGGGAAGAACATGTGGTGCACTTCCAGTGCTGTGCGATTTAAACTATTCTGTCTATGGATGATGGCAGAGAAAAAATATGCAGCCACTGTGAGGTGGTCTATGCTCGCAAGAGGTGCACTGCCAGGCTGGAGTGTCAGTTGAAGGTGCCACAGGGGCCCATGGAGGGGATCAGGCTGCTTAGGAGTGTAGGTGACAAGGTGCCACTGATATGGACACTAGGACACTAGGACTTTCTTACTGTTAGGACAAAGGGTGAGGTGGAGGAATCATTACTATATTAGGATGGTAACTTGGTTGAGGAGGTTTGCCTGTTAAGCAACTCAGCTGTGGGAAGGAGCAGACTGTCATCATCCATGTTGGCATAAACAACATAGAAGGCACAAATTCTGAGGTCAGAGGGAGGTCAGTCATGCAACTAGAGATGCTTCTGAAGGGAAATGTATCTGGGGTGATCTTTTCTATGATCTTCCCTGTCTTTGTGACTACTGAAGAGCAGCAGAAAACCATTAGGTAGTCTAATGCTTTGCTAAGGGTCTAATGCAAGAGAGGGTTTGTTTTGTGACCAACTAAAGGGCCTTCTGTGGCCTGGGATACCTTTACACTCTTGATGGGTTGCACTTGTACCCAGAGGAGTTGAGGGTACTGACCAGGACAAGGGACAAGGCAATTAGCAGGGTTTTAAAGAGGAGGATACAGGAAAAAAGGCTGGTGCATGAGAAAAGACAATCACAGGTGAGCATTTAGAAAAGGACAGCAGAGCATTTGAGCACAAAGAAGAAAAAAACCCTTTTTGGGTTAAGAAAGAATGATGGGGTAACTGTTATCACTTGTATGTAGGTCAACATGAGGAGTTCACCTAGTAAAATGGGTGAACTTGATGGTCTAATGCACTTCCAAGGTCAAGACTTAGTAGTCCTCATAGACAGCTGGTGGGGTAAGAAAATGACTGGGACACCATAACTGAGAGATACAGACTATCCCAGAGGGCTAGGCCTGACAAGATGGAGGTGGGATGACCCTGTTCATAAATAAAGGAATGTCTGTGGAACACAAGGAGAGCAGCAGTAGCGCAAACAGTGTCAAAGAGTCCATCTGGGTCAAGCTAGGAGAAAATGGGGAGATAGAAAAACTCATCCCAAGGTGTACTACTTGCTCCAAAATAGCACAGAGAAGCATGATGCTAAGCCAGTCAGGGAATTTATGAGAGCAGTCAAATCAGCTGGTGTAATGATCTTGGGAGACTTTAATCTTTTGTATATAGACCGATATCTTGAGATGGCTAATGTCAGGGCTGAGACTGAATTCCTTTCTCTCTTGAAGGACCAAACATAGTGTCCAGCTGATTACTATGTTTCAGGCCATCCTTATCCTTGTTTTCAAAATTGTAGATGAGGTCATCACAAGTGCAAAAGTCAGGGAACTGCTGGGAGGCAGCAGTCACAACTGAGTGAAATTTTTCTAGGTGACATGCAAAATAAGTTGCACCTCAGCCACCAGGATCAGAAACTTTAGAAAAAACAACATTTCCCATGGTGAAGGACTTGCTGCTCAAGGGTCTGAAGCAGTTGCATTAGGCTGGTAATGCAGAGCACATGCAGTGTTCTTTGAAGAAGGTGCCCAAAATAGCTACAAATGGAGAGGTGTGCTTTCCTATAAAGAATAAGAAGAAAATGGCCAAAAAGTAACCTCCCTGACTCAACAGGGGCCTAACACAATTGATTCTGAAGCAAACAAAATTCTATGACTACTGGAAATAAATAGATTGCTTCCAGGGCAGAATAGTACAGAGAAATACTGAGGGACTACAAAACTAGAATTAAGATAGCCAAAGAAGAACTGGAAGCCAGGATTGGGTGGA
Organism: Neoceratodus forsteri; assembly: GCA_016271365.2. Lineage (NCBI taxonomy): Eukaryota > Metazoa > Chordata > Ceratodontiformes > Ceratodontidae > Neoceratodus > Neoceratodus forsteri. The sequence goes on along the minus strand of CM028131.1, from coordinate 1,198,205,119 downwards.
GAATGATGGGTACTACTACTCCAGGTGTCGAGGTGTACTTAGTGGCATCCCTCAGGGAGCAATGCTAAGGCCACAGTGATTCAACATCTTCTCAGTGATCTAGAAGGTGAAATCTACAGCAAGCAGCTTAATTGTACAGATGACACTAAGCTAGGAGAGGGTGGTGCACTGCCTTCAGCATGGGGGAAAACTTCAGGAGGACCTGAAGAAGCTGGGTTATTGGTCAGACTCCTGGAAACCCAGAGTCTAAGCAACCAAATGCAGGTGCTGCACTTGGGAAAGAATAACAAAGGTAGAACCTACACATTGTGTGGGGAACCTCTGGCTGCAGCTGAGGAGGAAAAGGATCTGGGGGTCATAACAGAGATGGGGTTGAAACAGGACAAGCAGTGCCTGGCCACTGTCAAGAGGGACAGCAGAATGCTTGTGCGTATCAGAAGGAGGGTGACCAGCAGAGCAGTGGAAGTAATCCTGCCACTTTACAAGGCCCAACTATGGCCAAGTCTGGTATACTGTGCACACTTTCTGTGCCTTCAGTACAAAAGAACACCTCGGAATCACAGTTTACAATATGCACTGGTAAAGCATTCTAAGCATTCAGCACCCTCTGGGTATAATAGAATTTCCTTTTCTGTGTTCTGAGTATACTACTCTAATATTTTATTGTGACTCCTTAGGTATCGATCTGTGTTGTTAAATTCTAAGTTTAGTTCTGCCATGAGGTCTGTGTCTTTACGTATATCATAGAGGAGAATGAGGTTACCCAGTCCTCCTCTACAGCTTATGCGAGCTCACATCACTAAGTCTTTCTGGATATGTTAAATTATAAAGCTTCCATATAGACGTAGTAAATTTTCTGTGCAGTCTCTTGACTTTGTCTGTGTTGGTTTTCAAATGTGGGGCCCAGAACGGGGATATATAATCAAGGTGTGGTCTAATATGAGCCCAGCACATCCCTCCTCAGACGTACCTGCTTCTGCTGGAAATATTCCTCTTAATGTTTTACAGGATTCTGTCTGCTCTCTGAACTGCTGCTTCACATTGTTTTGTAATGTTTAAATATTAATCAGTAATGACACCTAAACTGCTATCAGCCTCTTTAGGCATAATTAGTGTTTCACCTCGATAAGTTTGATTTGGGGTTATTATGTCCCACTTGCAAGACTGCAAACATTCATCCATATTCAGCATCATAACCCATGTCTTTGCCCGTAGTGTCAGGATGTTGAGGATTTCTTGATTATTAGATAAGTAGCTATAGACCCCAATATGCATATCTAATATGAATAGGATTGGTCCCAGTACCAAACCCTGTAGTATACCACTAGCAACCATACCTTCAGCAGAGGGAAACCCAATCATTCAGAATTACCTTTTGTGTTCTGTCTTTCAGCTGAGCAGCAATCTATTTAATGATATTTATTTATTTATAGGAATTACACTACCTTTGAACCAAGGGTTCATTTACAAAGGTTCCACATGAAACACATGATGTAGCTATCAACCTTCAGTTTGTTTAATTTATTAATGGTGCCACTATGAGGGATGATATCAAACACCTTGCTCATATACAGAAGTATGGCATCTACTGGTGCACCACAATTGAGCTCATTACTGGCTTTCTCATAAAAGCATAACAGGTTTGTTAGACAGGACCTCCCTTATATAAATCTTGTTGTTTCTCACATTCTACTGTTTTTTATGTTGTAGTGCACACTCGCAAGCAACATCTTGTGGTAGTAGCAGAAATGCAGAGGTGTGTCAGTGTTGGTGAATGCAGGGCATGCTTTAGTAGGTGTGTCCCTCATTCCCCAATTAGTCAGCATGCTAGCGCTGATGCAAGAATTATGTAAAATACTACCAACTTGAAAGAAATGTGCCACTGCAATCAGAGACAAACTCGTCATGCAGCAGTACAGATGACATGCCTCCTGTACGTGCCTTTCCTGGTGAAACATCTCAATAAACATGGCAGCAGCAGCTGCCACCAAACAATCCCTAAACAAAGTCAACATCAGGGGTGAAATCCCTGTGTCAGCATGCCCACACCCCCCACATTGTGTGGCACGCTGGGAGCTCACCCCAGTGTGCTGCCACTCACACAAAGCTGACCATGTCAGCATGCTCCTTCCTCCCCATGCCACATTGTGTGGCACACTGGGTGCCCACCACAGTGTGGCCAACATTTGTTTTATTTCACCTGTAAAGAAAAAAGAAACATCTGCAATGTTCGTTCATTTTTTTCTGTACCTGAAACAAAGAAAATAGTCCCTCACTGTTCGCAGCACCCCCTCCCCCAACCCTGCACCCACCCTCTGCACACCCCACCTTCCCACACCCCCACACCCCATACTTACCTCTGGAGGACTGACACTGCAATCTTCAGTGGAGCGGGAACATGTCTGGACTCTTCTAAGCTTAACTGCAAAATGAAGAAATGCTGGTAAGATGTATAATGGCATCAATGGGGGGGGGTTCAACTTAGGTGGATATCTCAGCCATTTTTTTGTATTTTGGCTCCAAATGTTCAACATGGGGTTCTTGGGACCCCACCTCATGAACAAATGCACTGTCATGCCATTATTGGGTTCTGAAAGGTCATTTCATGGTCACTAAATGAAATCACCTTTTGGGACTGATTAACAAAATGACAGTGCCACTGTTCATGAGATGAGATCCCAAAAACCCTATATTGCAAATTTGGTGAAAAAATTCCAAAAAATTACTGTGTTACAAGCATGCATTGCACAGTTACCACACACGCTAGTAACTTCAACAATTTTTTATATTTTCACTACAGATTTTCAACATTACCATTTTTTCACATCTCCTTATGGACAGTACAGCTGCCATTTTTCACATCTTGCCCAAAATGTGTTTTCACACATCTGGCACACAATGGCAAGGTTGCTGTGGGAAATCAACTTTCAGGACAGATTAACAAAATCACAGTGCCACTGTTCATGAGCGGAGGTCCCAAAAGGGCTATGTTGAAAATTTAGTTAAAAAAATTCCCCAAATAATTGCATTATGGGCATGCGTTGCGTAGTTTCTACGGACACTCATGACTTCACTAATTTTTCATGTTTTCACTCCAGATTTTCAACACTGCCATTTGTTTACACCTCCACATGAACAGTAAAGCTGTAATTTTTCATATCCTGCCCGGAATGTGTTTTTGGACCTGTGGAGCCAAATGGCGCCAAGTGGCCCAGTTGCTGTGCAAAACCACCTTTCGGCTGATGAACTGATAGTCCTACTGTTCACGAGGTGGGATCACAAAAAGCACATGTTGAAAATTTGGAGTGAACATACCAACAAACATCCAGGGCATTAGGGTTTCCAACTATAACGACCCACCCTGTAGAGACGGATAGGTGTCAGGGGTGTGACTTGGGATTGTCGGCTGTAATGCTCATGCCATTCCACCCCCAACCCCACCCTGCAGCCAGTGATAGGCATTGAGGTGTGCCTTGGATTCTTTGGCCACTAAGTTCACCCCATTCTCCTATACTGCACCCATCTCAGTGTATTTCCTTCTGGAATGGGATGACAAAAGGCCAGAAGACCCCAAGGCACACCGCACTTGGTATCTGCAGAGTAGGGTGAGGTGAAATGGCATGAGCATTATGGCTGATGACCTAAAGGCACACCCCAATGCCTGTCAGTCTCTGCAGAGTGGGGGTGGGGTTGGCGTCAGTTCAATACTTCACTGCCATTCCTATTATGCATCTCTCTAACTCCTGCACTACCAATGCCAATGCCAGCAAGACAACATTTGACATTGACAAATGTTTGTTTTTAAAGTGTTTTATTACCGTATCTTTCACAATGGATTCCAACTTGATAGCCACACAAGTTTTATAGATAAGTCTGTAATTTAACTGACACTTGATTTCTATTTCCTTTATGTTAGTCTTCTGGTACAGAGCCAGTTGAGAATGACATATTAATGATATGTAAGAGAGGTTTATTGGGGTCGAATTTGCTTTCTTCCAGTCTTCAGGTACACAGCCAGTTGATAATGACATAATAATGATGTGTAAGAGAGGTTTTACAATAGCGAAAAACATTGTCTTTTTTTAATTTAGGAGATACTCCATCAGGACACATTGCTTTGTCTGCATCTATTTGCTTTATTTAATTCATAAGTCTGCTGAGCTAATCAGGGGCATCGGATCATTATATGCATCCAAAATATCTTGCATCGATTCCCCCTGTGTCTTATCATCTTGATAAACTGAGCAGAAATATTCATTAAAGATCTCAGCCATAGCACTTTTGAAACTAATAGTGTCACTCTGATATATTATTAAGCCAACCCCTGTGTTACAGGACCAAGTGGAGTTTATATCTGTATAACACTTTTTCACTGGCATTGGTGGCTAACTTAACTTCCAGGTTCCTGCATTCTTTTCTTAAGCTGTTCTTACATTCCTTCAGTAACTTCCTATGTTTAGACAGGTGTGCAGATGATCCCTTTCTTTTAATTTTTCTATAAGCCTTTTCTTTGCCCTTAATAATTCTCTTAATTGTTCTAATTACCTGAGGGTATCTCATGATAACAGTGACTGAATATGAGCGACCGTCAAAACAGTGACTCATATTTGTCACTATTGTTATAGGTGACCCACAAGGCTAGTGATTACTGCTACTGCGAGGGCAGGGGAAGGTGACCAGAAAAGGGGAATGGCGAGGTGAAGGGGAGGAATAGGGAAGAGGGTTATCTCAAGGAAGTGTGCCTGCTGCTGTCGAGCCAGCCATGTGGTGTGGTAGTGAGGGAGGCTGGATCCAGCACAGCAGGTACTGGGTTCAGGGCTGGGGATGGGAGAGATTGAATTTTGCCACTGCCTGCAGCTCCTAGACTTAAAGGAGTAGTCCACCCAGAATTTGCAAAAACATCCTGCCTACCCTTCCTCTCCCCTATTTTCCCCTCCAAACTACCCTGTCTCCCTCTGCTTCCCCACCTTTCTCCCTGCCCTCCCCACCAACCACCCTCGCCAGCTCTCCTCTGCCACTGGTGACCCCAGTCTGAAAAATACCTTACCCTCCACATGAACCACATGCCCTTAGCCTTGCCTGCTCAACCTGTTTTCCAGCCCCATCCCACCCTCCCTTCATTCACCCCCCAATGCATGGCCTTTTCACCCCTTTCAGGTACTATCACTCTTTTCTGCCTGGCACTTGGAGGCCATACTGCTTTGCACTTAGACAAGAGTACTACCTGTATAACATGTTCTGACTAAACACTGCTACTGTAACTATAACAACTTGCAACCAATGTAACTATTACAATTTGAAACTGGTGTACATATGTACGTACCTCAATGTATAATTTGTATATAGTTTTTAGTCCATACCCCTCCCACTAACTCTCCATACTTATCTACCATGCTATATATTGTGTTAACCTGTTTTTTTACCTTAAACTGTACACTTCCATAGAGTATCATTCTATTCTATCCTAAAAGTATTAACTCCTAGACTTTTTTTATTATGTATCCAATGACTGATGTGGAACCTCTGTAAAACAGCCTCTGGCTCAAAGGTATTTCCGAAATCTAAATAAATAAATAAATATAAATATGCAGTGCAGAATGTTTTGATTTGTATATAAAGTCCTAGTGTGTCTTTCCCTCTGTCTGCTATTAGGAGTTTTTCCTAAATTAGCCTGCTAGCTTTATGGTAGTTTTACGACCCCTGGTGATCTCCATCTCAAATGGGTTTATTGCCTTTCTTGCTCCTACAATGCATCCTGTCTCGTGACAATGCTGTAGCTGAGCCTATAGATTTAGAATATGCACTGCTTTAAAATCAGTTCACAACAGCAGAGCTGTGTAACTGTTCTCAGCCAGTGAGCACAAGTTGCAACAATTATAGTTTAGCAGATACATGAGAGCTAGCTGGGTGGGGTTTCCATAAGAAAACAGCTACTAAATAACTCTTATTCACTATTTGTGTTTTCTATGGGTGTCAAGCCTAGCTAGCAATTGTGAATGTTCTCATTTTAAAATTGAATTTCATCAAGCTACACACAACAATAAAAAGCACAGAAATTGCCCCAGATCATCCGTGATATAATTAGTAAAGACAGTAGCTGTTTTCTTACAGAAAACCCACTCAGTTATCTCTCAAGTATTTGCTAAATTGTAAATGTAGGTACCAGCATTCTATTAGGTAGAACTGGCAGTCAGTGGTGATTTTTCTCTGTGACATGATTTTAAATTTGTTTTTGTTACAAATGTGAAGTATCTTTTTAATAAAGTATAACAATATGTATGTGTGAGTTATTTCATTAGTTCGGCAAATATTGTTTTATTATTTGAAAAAGTGTGATACACTAAATGTGCAGTGCAGTAAACCGTTATAAAATGCAATCAAATGTGTAGCTGAAACAGTCACTGTCATCTTATTGCTTTCATGCCATACCACACACAGGAGTGAAACTGACTTCAAAGTATTTTGCAGTTTCTAGGTTGCAGATTCATACCATACACTTCATATATTCAGTATAAATGTATGAAATGGGCCTGCCCTGTGGCACTGAGGATTGAGGCACTGGACACCATACCTTGTGCTATGCCAGTGACCCGAGTTCTGGAATGGACTTGGGCTGCTGGGGGGATGATGGGGGGAGGAGGACTGAGCATCCCAACATATGCTCTCCTCCTCCTGGGGTGGGTTGCTGGGTAGTATACAGCACCCGTAAGCTCCTCTGGCTGTGGAAGCATGGGCAGTAGGGGCCCACGGCTCTTTGGAGTCAGGGAGTAGAGGAGGGCGCTATCAGGTGCTTCACAATGTCATGTGTCAGCACATCATTTCCTCTGTGCCAGCATCCTCAACGGTACGAGGAGAAAATAGGGGAAAAATGCATACACCCCCGGCCAAACGAGTAACGTGAAACTGGGGGGGGGGCCTTGATAGGACCTGGCGGATGGAGTAGGAAGGGGTAAGAGGTCCCCTCTCAAGCCAAGGAGCTGGGCAAGTAAAAAAAAAAAAAAAAAGCAACTGCACAATTTAGCATTTTTATTCAGTCCTCTTCCTGGTGCCGCTGCCATTTTAGCCTGTCAATAGGCAACACATACATAATTCCACTACTGTTCATACACTATCCCCCTTCCATATCCTGCTGCAGCCAATACTGTATAAACTATTTTATTCCTTTATTGCCCCTCAATCATATAACTGCGTTAGTGCCCTATTAAAGAGCAGCTGACACCTTCAAGAGAACTTTAACAAAACATAATATTTAGACACAGTTTGGCATGCATTCCACATTAGTTCTGTATTCCTCCTCCCCATTATTTATTACTGATGTGATTTGCATGAAAACAGGATGCTTGCTCCTGAAAAGATTATCTATTCTTATTGCTTCCTCTCTACTTCAAGACATAATGCACTGCTTATGACATCACAGTTACTCCCATGGCAACTAGAGATGCAGCAAATTTTTAATCCACTGGCAAAGTGAACGAGAAGTGGGTACTTCGGGCTGGCGGAGCACAACGTGAAGTGGGCACTACAAAATGCTCACTTCGCATTATCATTATTACTTTGCATTGCCATTATGCCTTAACGCGAAGTAAGGCGAAGTGACAAGTAAATAGGCAGCCCCCACAAATCACATGGCTTACAGTACTGTAAGTCACATGCTTTAGCCAGGCAGGAAGGAAGTGAGTCAGAGAAGCAGTTTCACTATCTCCTTTGGATTCATAGAGGGAGAAGGCTTTGTGAGAGAGCAGTGTAGGATTCTGTGACAAAGTGCTTTATTGCCTTTCTGTGAAGAAAACAACAGCTTTTTTAAAAGCTATCTTTATTTAGTTGTTGAATTGTGTTTGTGATTTTTTTTTGGTAGTTATTTTTTTTATAAGTTTTGTTTTGTTTTGTGTGTGTGTTCCAGGGACTTGTGTGGGAGGGATGGACATGGACCCTGGAGAAGGCAAGTCGCTGGCCCGTGGGCGCAGTCAGAGGAGGGGAATGCAGACACATGGGGGCTGTCTTGTGATGCTGGACCACTCCTGACTCCTGGGTGTTGCTCCCCCAGTGGAAGCAACAGCAGCAGCAGCAGCACCAGTGCCACTGGTGGCTGCTGTGCATCCACCTTCTCCGCCACTACTACCACCACCACCGGTAGCAGCTATAGGGGCTCCAGCAGCACCTTCTCCATCACCTCCACAGCCACACACAGGAGGTGCCCCTGGAAACCATAGGTGGTGTGAGGACTGTGTCTAGTCCCTCCCGCAACTCCCTAGTGTGGGAGTTTTTTACCTCTGTGGGGGGAGACAGCACAGTCATGATGTGTCATCTTTGTGGTGTGCTGGTGCACTGTGGACCCTGGGGGACACATTTGGGGACTGGTTGCCAGCACACCCACATGTTCAACCACCACAAGGCGGAGTGGCAGGCTGCCACGGAAGGGGCCAGGCATCCACCTGCTGGCCCTTCTGTGGCAGTGGCCGAGGGTGCTGCTGGGGTTGAAGTTGAGCCTCGCCACAACAGGAGGAGGGCCATTACAGCAGCTGCATCACCACCGCCACCACAGCCACCAGCACCACCCTCTCTACCACCACCACTACCTGGATTTCCACCTGCGGTGGACCCCACCACAGTCCCTGCAACAGAGACCAACATCACCCAGGTGTGGGCGGCCCTGGAGGAGAGTAATCAGAGGGTCAGTGCTTTGCAGCAGCAGGTCGACACAATACAAGAACAGCAGCAGCAAATACTGACAATGCTGCACCTGCTGCTGGACCACCACGGCATCCCACGGCCACATTAAGGGATTGTTTTCTGCCCCCCCCCCACTGCTGTGTTGTACTGTTTTTGTGTGTTTTTTCTTTGTTGTTGTTTAATAATACACATTTTCCCTTCAGGGGAATCTGTCTTGCTCCACATAGTGCAATACATTTCTGTGAAAACCGTCCATAATTTCATTACAGTGTGTCACATGAAGGAATTCCTGTTCTGATAAACCGCCTACATTCTGCCCACCTTCTCAGCCACGTTAGGACATGATGCCAGGGAGAGTGCGGGTGTGTGCTCCATTACAGTGAATGTCTGATTGTCAGGCAGCTTTCTGAATGTTTCTTTATGTTATAATGGTCAGTTTGTGGTGAAACATGTGGGCACGTTTCCAGTAAGAAGAGCTTTGTTAGTGGAAACGTTACCACATTTCACCACAAAGTGAACCTTATAACATAACGAAACATTGGGATAGCTGCACTATAGTGGAGCATGCACCTGCACTCCCCCTGGCATCACGTCCTAACGTTGCTGAGAAAGGGGGGCAGAATGTGGGCGGCTTTTCTGAATGGGAATTCCTCCGTCACGTGACAAACTGTAATGAAATTACAGGCTTTTTTCTCAGAAATATATTGCACTCTGTGGAGCAAGAAATATTCCACTGGAAGTAAGGCCCCCATATATTAGGTTATGTGCATCCATAACTAGGTAACGTGGTGAATCTCTGTAAAGCAGCAGTGCAACAATCTGTTGAGAACTCTGACCTATATTTTTTAATGCTATGTTACAACTTCCTTTACTTACATCCTGACTGGAATGATACGACAATTTGCAGTAGTTGAGTCTGCTGTACTAACTTTTTTCATGTGTGAAATAATGAAAGGAGCATTCCTTTTAAATTGGTGCTGACCAGGTCTTTGTCATTGTTTTCTTCTGCTTTTCTCCATCACATCAGTTAGCTGTTATATATCACTTCTGTTGTAAATTAACAGTTATGTAGCAGGCAGTGTTTTATAACACCACGGAACAATATTTATTGAAAAGCAGCTGCAAATAAATACAAACCTGGTCAGAACAATATTGAAAGGCGTGCTCATTTTTTTTTCATACATGAAAAAAAGTAGTCAACTAGGTAAAGCAGACAGAAATAGTGAAAAGAAGCATATCATTCAAGTCACAACTCGGAGTAACTAGTGGCTCTGGTAATGTAAAGTAGTAAAAAAAAGTACAGTTCAACATTGTCACGACATTCTTGCAATGCTGCTTTAATTGATAATGTCAGTATGACATCATGAGCTCACAACAATCGCAACACAAAAAATGCATCCCCAGAATTAATGGCGCACTCAGTCATGCGTGCAGTGGTGGCACAGAGTCCACAGATTTTTTCTGCAGGCCCAAAATGCATCCTCCTTGTGTGCAGAAAATTGACAAGTGGCAACACAGTGAAATGAGACTGTTTCAGCACATACAAAGACCCCCAGAATTATTGGCGCACTCAGTCATGAGCGCAGTGGTGGCACAGAGTCCCCAGATTTGTTCTGCATGCTCAAAATGCATCCTTCTTGTGTGCAGAAAATTGACAAGTGGTAACACAGTGAAATGTTTCAGCACATACAAAGACCCCAGAATAAAATGATGACCATGAGCCTCCTGTTGCTGGTCCAATGTGTTCCAAGAGGCGATTCAAGCAAATGCAATGTGATCATCTCAAGTGGATGGCAAGCAGCCCTTTGGCTGTACACTAATAGTAGTAGCCTTGGTGAGTAGATATACATAGATATATGTTTTTGTATTTTGTATTTTGTAGGTGAGGAGGGGGGTTGACATGGACATGTACTCATGGTATTGTTCTGTATCACAGGTCACAGAAACTGTTGGTGTGCACATTCCAGTGCTCAATGAGAATTTTTTTGCATTGAAATTGGAAATGGATAACTCTCAAGCACATGAAGGTAAGTTTTTTTTTTTGGGGGGGGGGAATCATATTTGCAGGTTTGTCTGTAATGATTTCTTATTTTGTTACTTCTTCACAGATTTCATCTGTATCCTTCTGGAGTCCGGATGTTAATGATGGTCATGGTCAACTAATGAAACGACTTCCGAGTGTTGCATGTGTGCCCAATCCTGGGGGAGGGCAGTGCCTGATGATGTTGAAGAACTTTTTTGGATAAGGCCACTTTGACAGAACAACAAAGCATCTGGAAGTTTTCTAAAAAAAGAAATGAATGACTTCTTACAACTTCATTGTTATTTGTCCCTCCCTGGTTCTCTGGTTCTCAATCTCAAGTCAAGTTACATTTCAAACCCACATCTTGTCAACTAACACAACCTGTGTGCAATATTTGCTGCAGTCTTTCCAAAACAATGAAACGGATGAAATAAAATCTTCATACTTACCAGAATTGATTTCACATGGATATTCCACAGGTTCCTCTCTGTACGGTACAGCTGCAGTACCATTCCCAACGAGTTTTAGCAATGGAGACTTTTTTTGTTAACCTGTAAAAAAAACAAAATAAGTGCACCATATGTGTTTTACCATTCTGGCTCTGAAAAGCTACAGAAAACAAAACATGCAACTAAAGGAAGTGAAACAGCATAACAAACATGAGTACACATACTCACTTTATGGTTTAAATATTAAGAAGCTTTGTGTCTGTGGCTGATGGATGTGGTGGTCCGGGGGTCAGACAGACTCACGGTGGCAGTGGCTAACATCAGTCCTGGTGGTGGTGGTCTGGAGGTCAGACAGACTCATGGTGGCAGTGGCTAACATCAGTCCCGGTTGTAGTGGTCCGGGGGTCAGATAGACTCATGCTCAGTGGTGGCAGTGGCTAACATCAGTCTTGGTGGTGGTGGTGATGGTCCAGGGGTCAGACAGACTCATGGTGGCAGTGGCTAACATCAGTCCCGATGGTGGTGGTGGTCCGGGGGTCAGACAGACTCATGGGGGCAGTGGCTAACATAGATCCCGGTGGTGGTGAAGGTGGTCCGGGGAGCAGACAGACTCATTCTCAGTGGTGGCAGTGGCTAACATCAGTCCCAGTGGTGGTGGTCCCGGGGTCAGACAGACTCATGCTTAGTGGTGGCAGTGGCTAACATCTGTCCCGATGGTGGTGGTCCGGACATCAGACAGACTTGTGCTCAGTGGTGGCAGTGGCTAGTATCAGTCCCGGTGGTGGTGGTCTGGGGTTCAGACAGACTCATGCTTATTGGTGGCAGTGGCTAACATCAGTCCCGGTGGTGGTGTTGGTGGTCTGGGGTGACACACTGCCTTTTAACAACTTCAGTTAAAACCTTCCAACATTAACCACATCATCATCCTCATAAAGAAAACTTCCCTCACAGTCATCTATGTCTGAAGTCTGACCACTGGGAAATTCTTTCTCCATTGTGTCGTCTTCTACATCAGTGGTGTGCCATTTCAGGCAGCCACTGCTAGTGCCACCAGGATGGTCCATTTCCACATCACCAAAACCACCATGACTAGGCCGGGGTGCAAATCCCTAGGCTGCAGTCTGTGCTGGTATGTGCCTCTCATTCATTTTAATGAATGTTAGCAAACTAACATTTGCAGGAGACAGGTTTGTCCAATGATCCCTGACTATTGCACCTGCTGAGCTGAATATCCTCTCAACATTTACACTGGAGGGTGGGCATGTGAGGTACTTCAGTGCCACTGCAGTCAGCTCTGGCCATTCACTGACCCTTCCACTCCAGTATAAAAGAGGATCTTCAGTTATTGTCAGATGCCTGCTTTCAGACAAATATGACCCAACCATTCTCTGAGCCCCTCTAAGTCCAGTTGTTGATGCATCATCCTGTTCTCCTGAGTCATTCATTTCACAAATATCCACTTGGGACAAAGCCTCCCAAAGCAGGTTGAAGCCAGCCACTTTGGATGACAGACCACCTTGAACTGCTGTCCCCTTCTCCTTGCAGGATATGCTTGATAGTCTTACAGGTACACCTTCAGCCGGATTATGCTGCCGAGGTTTGCTGACCTTGCACATGACTTCTGTGCCCTATGAACCAAGTGCACCAGTTGACCACTGATATTTTTCACCTGTGCAGGCCCTCCCTCCAGTACTGATGCAATTCTATGTTTGTATCGTGGGTCCAGCATTTGTTGCTATGGCAAAGTTGTCACTACACTGAATGCTCACAGCATGACAATTCTGGTTGAATACTGTCAGCATGTGTTGCAGCAACATACTGCTACCACCGTCTCCGTCAACATCAAGGCCATGCTGTACATTCACAAATGTCTGCCTCAGCACCCGCAGCAGTGGAATTGATTGGCTAATGGAGGCAGACTCTCCACTCACTGTCAGTGTGGCATGTTCAAAAGGCTGCAAAATTTATTATTACAGAGTCCATGTGGTGCCACTGTTCAGTCATCATAGACATGGAGACCCCGGAACTGTCACAGCTACTGTGCATGACAAGATATCTGAGATTGCTTTGTATTGTTCATACAATCTCTCTGCCATGTATAAAGTGGTGTTCCACCGGGTGACAACTTCCAGCTTCAAGCAGTGCTGAGGCAGGCTGTTTTGTATCTGCAACTGCCGCAGTTGGTCACGGGCCTTTCCAGATATTGAAAAGTCAGAGCAGATACGTTGTGCAATGGTCAGCATTTCCTTTACATCAGGGTGCTGCAGAAACTCCTGCACCACAAGATTTAAACAGTGGGCCATGCATGGAACACAAAAGAAAACACCATTCATGATGCATTTCACTAGATTTGACCCATTGTCACTTGCTATGAACCCAGCTCTCAGGGACAGAGGGTTTAGCCATTTATCAATTTCAGTCAGTACCACGTCCAACATGTTCTCACTAGTGTGTGAACAGGTCACAGTGTGCATAGCAATCGTTGCATGCTGTTGAATTCCTGGAAGATTGCTACCATGACAATCTACCTTACTGCACTTATTATTCACACTAACAACATCACAAACAACCCCTGGCACCTGCACACAGTGTGCAGTTATACACAAATATAAACTCCCTGCTGTTTTGCCACTTGTCCATATATCCATACTTAAATGGATGAATGGAGAGGAGGAATGTTGAAGGGCATGTCTTACTGAGTCGGACACAGTGCAGAATAACTCGGGGACAGCACAGATAGAAAAGTATGTCCTGGATGGGACTTTCCATTTTGGACAGGCACGTGCAGCAAACTGCCAGAACCCAGAATTCTCCACAAAGGAGAAGGGCAAAGGATCGAGTGCCAGCATTTCCACTACAGCAGCATTAAGTTCACGTGACACTGTATGATTGGGGGGTGCTTCAGCTTATGCCCAAAAACACTCTGTAACGTGGGCTGATTTAATCGTTTTACACGGGGTGTGATCACAAATGGTTGTGCTCTGTGATGAATGGCATTGGCAGGGGGGAAGTGTGGACGTTTGATGAAGATGGTTGCACAGGTGATGATGACAAACCCAGAAATGTAGTTCTTCTGCCAGATTTGCCAACCGGGGTTGATGTACCACTTGCACTAGACATACTGCATTCATCACCACCACCACCACCACCACCACCACCACCAAAACTGCTACTCTCACCAGCACTGGATAACATTTCAAAGTCATTATGGTCCTCCACCTCATCATGCCTGTAGTAATCCTCTGATTTTATTACCTCAGTACTGCACACATTTAATTTACTACTGGACTTAACAGTCATGGAAGGGGATAACATGCTCGCTATGGTTGCCGGTGACTAGGGTGAACACCCCACTGTGGTATTAGCTGCCAGCTTGTGCTGGGTCCACAGTGCCAAGTGCCTGTTCTTAAGATGCGTATGCTGTCTTCCTGTGCCCAGATGGCTCCCCTTTTTACCTCGACTCACACGCACATGGCAAACCTGGCAGATTGCAACTGACTCATCATTTACATCTTGAACAAAAAAATCCCAAACAAGGGATTGTGATGCTTTGCTTTTAACATGTAAGTCCGTTATTTTAAGCACTGAAGTGGGGGAGGGGCAAGTGATGATTCGAGCACTGCACACCTGGACTGCAACTGACCACCACGACTACCTATGATATTTATTACTGGGTCATCATCATCAACTAAAACCAATAAATCACAAGTTTTTACAGGGGGTGATTCCTGCAAACAGACTCATACACAGCCACTTTGAATTTCTTTTTCTCCGGTTCCCAACTGGGGTCAAATGCATCATCATCATATTCATCAACGTCACACACATCCACATCTTCTGCTTGGAAGCTAGCATGTGGACTGCATGTTGCAACAACAGCAACATCATCATCATCATCACATTCATCTTCAGCATCTACACCACCATCACCTGATATTTTTTCACCACACTGTGAATCACTGCGTGGAAAATGCGTGACATTAACTGCCATGGTGGACGGAATATCACATTGTATGCTATCGTTGACATGATTATTAGAATCCTCAGGTTCAGTTACTGGGATGTTACTGGGAAGTATGACATCATCTATGCTGCCACTCACTTGCACTGCTTCACACTCAATATTTTTGGATACAGTACACTGGTCGGAATGCAAACTTGACGCACCAATACTAATACTACCACCACCACTAACACCAGTAACACTAACACCTCAGGCTGGGAAAACATCATCTCCTCCAACTATGAGTGAAGCTACTGATTGGGTTGCAAAAAACATTGCAGGAGAAATACCTTTCCTCACATCAGCAATGCACTTCTGCATCTGCGTACTACCACACCCACAGACTATCTTACTGCCAGCATTGCCATGGCGAGAAACAGCTTCACTTGCACATCTCTTTGCAGGCATTCTGGGGGATCAACCACAATATTATAACCAAATTTAGATTTTGATATGTTCACTCTCTGATTGAGGGGATGCTGGATGTGAAGCCAAAAAAACAACTGTAGCTTCAGCAACAGATAAGAGACTAGTCTGTCATGCAATGAAAACAACTTCAGTAACCAGTGGTGCTGATGAGGTCACAAAAACAATCCAATCTGGTAAAAAATTCCTTTTGCTGGTGGGGGTGGGGGGAGCACTGACTGCAGATTGTTACAGCAGTACAAGCAGCAAAACAAAGAACAGATACCATGATCGCAGTACAAAATCAGGCAGCTGCAGTGGATAGCAGGTACACACTGCTGCGCCTGCAGTTACACTAGTCTGTGGCACAATAAAAGATATATTATTTGATGTCACCCAACACCGCACACACACACTCACACACAGAACAGTTTGTCTGCAATGCTGAACGAGTAATGTGTAGCAAATTGAAAAGTTCAGTAATATGCCATGTATTGTTATGTAAATGACCTGAAATTATGAACTGCTGCACCAGATCCACACAACACACAATCAGCAAGACAATTTCAATAAAATTACTGACAATATTACTGTATGTACATTAACGCAGTCAGTTATGTAACAAAAATATAACCAAAAAACAAAGAAATTTCTCCAACTTAAATCTACCTACACCAGAGATATGCCCCTCCCCCAAAGCACACTTTCACTGTCTTTCACTACACACACTCAATGTTCTACAATAACATTCAAAATCCACACTAAAACAAAAATGCTCGATGATATGAGCACAGGTGGGTTTCCTACAATCTATGAACTAAAGTTTGAGCACCCCAGAAAATGTAACAATGCTTTTTTAACATCTTTTAGAAGGTTTCAATCACAGACAACTCTCAGAGCATACTGTCTCCTACTCCTTCCTACACATACTACCTCAAACTGAGGCTGTGCAGATCAATATAGAGCCCATGTGACCTGAAATCCCATGAATCACTGCAAAATTTGCCTCAAAAACAAGGCAAAGTGAGGTATAGTGCATTGTTCTCAATGCACTTCGCCTTACTATTCGGTGGAGTAGTGCTCTGGGAAGGCATGGTAATGCAAAGTCATTATTTTCAATTGACTTCGCGTTACCCATCACAACGTGAAGTACTCCACTTCGCACTGCAGATCACTCCGAATCCATACTGTCGTGAATCACTTCGAGGAGCGGATTGAGCCCACTTAACTCACCACTAATGGCAACAGATTGTGATGTCACAACAGAGGATTATGACTTGAAGTAGTGAGTAACCTATAGAGGCAGATGAACGCTAAGGTATAAGGATCATGTATTCATGCAAATTTCCTCAGTAAGAAATAATGTTGAAGAGAAATCTATAGAATATATATGGAATGCAAGCCGAATTGTACCTAAACATTATGTTTTTCAAAGTTTTCTTTGAGGTGTCAGCAGCTCTTTAAAGTAACATTAGCAAGGTTTAATATTTTAACTTGGCCCTTTCCCTGTCACTAGTGCCGGGGGTACCTCCACCATCTTCAGTATTCAGCTGGGTCCTAACCAGCAATGATCCCAGTGTCATAGTCCACAACACCAGGGAGTTGTTTTGTGTTTTTTCTCAGTTCTTTCTCCCATGTGTAAGCCACCCCCCATAAAACATTTTATTGTGCTGGATGTTGGTTTGCCAGTAAGTGTATGGCACTGATTTGCTTTTTGGTGATTTACACTCGCCATAATAACAATCGCTGTTTTGCATTTGCTGTTATGACATGGAATCTACCCAAAGTGGCTTCTTGTCCTTGTCATTATATTTATTTATTTTGTGACAAATTTCTACAGTAATTCTATCATTTTTGTTTCGTAGAATTTGCCATGTATGATCAGTGATTTTTGTGCCCAGGTTTTTATTTCCTAATCTCAGTTTCCAAGGGAATGGTAAAAGCTATCCCAGTCAGCCTTGTTGTTATTATATATTACTGTGTTCCTCTTTTCTTTATTATATATACAGTAGTATATTTGATTTCAAAGTCTGTTATATTGTGATCAGTGCTGGATAGTTGTTCTCTCGGTAAACATGAGGTTATGGTTAATTCCTGAGCACTTAATATGATATCAAGCAAGTTATCTGCCCTAGTATGGTCCCCAACATGCTGGACTAGGTTTTGTTCTAATACTGCATAATGTCTGATGGCATCCTTTCTTCCCTGCCTCTAGTTGTACTTAAATTTCCCCAGTTTATATTTGGGAGGTTAAAATCTCTAAGGATGACAATGGGAGTGTTGTCAGCAGTGATGTTAATCTTGTTAAACAACTGAGCTTAGGAGATAACATCTGTGTCTGGTGGTCTATAGACTGCCTCAGTGGTTACTTGTCTGTTATTCCTGGTAGTGTTTTCCAACCTAACCCAAAGGCTTTCACACTTACTACCCATAATCACAATTGTCAGAGACTTCATAACTAGGGATACGTGTCCTGCAGCAAGACATGGGGACACACCCTGAAGCTTAGAGGTGGTACTGTACATTCAGGGATACCATAAGGAGCAATCATTTACTCCCAGAAGGTGGTGAACCTATGAAGCAGACTACCAAGGGTGGCAGTGCACATAACCACACTACAGGCCTTTGAGGTCCACAGGGACAAAATTCTGCTTTATAATGGAATCACACGGTAGTAGAATGGGTTGGGGAACCCCTTTAAATTGGTATATGTTTGCACAGAATACTTATTTTATTCCTGCTTAAGAAGCAAGGGGTGGACATGATGGACTTAGATTCACATCTGACCTTTAATTACTTTGTTACTATGTATTGCTACCTGCACTGCATAAATAAGGTAAAAAGAAACCTTCAGTAGGGAACACAGTTGCAGTCAGTGACCTAGGATGACCCCTGGTCAATATGCACAGAGACTACCAAAGTCAATAACAGAACTGATATGTCAATATTAGTGTTTCATCAGAGAAAAAGTGAAAAGCCAGTACTAAAATGTCAGTGGGACATTTTGTTCTACTGTTTGGCAGTGTCCACATATATCAGACTTGAGTTGTTTTGGTTTCACCTGATACCGTAACCTCACTAAATGCATGCCTACCCTACTTTTTTTAGAGGGAATGTTATTGTACTGTACATAGAATAAGTAAGAAATAAGACATGACAAGGTGAGGGTTATTGCCAGAAAATAACACACCCACGGTGTGTTATGAGACATGAGGCACATGCGCTGAGGGCCTTTATCACCATGTAAGTGCTGTTATCAGGCACTAACTCACACATTAAAATCTCTTATTGCACTTATAAAATGGGTCCACTAGTTAAGGTTTTAAGTTTAAAAATGTGAAGAAAAAGGGTGCAAAAAAGGTTTTTTTAAAGAAGCAGTGCAATGAACATCTCAAAAAATGAAGTGTACTGCTTAAAAATGTTGCTGCACTCATTAAGATTTCCATTTTCTGTCTATGACACTTATTTTGTTCAAAACAAGAGTATTTTGGAGATATTCCTATATTTGTATATTTAATTTGCGTGGAAAAAACTACACAGCCAACAGGCCTGTACTCAGTACTTTACTCCCACAATACATCTGTAAGCATATGGTGTTTCTAGTGTGTGCTTGTCCTCATGCCTATGGTGGGAAAACCTTTGAGTTATATAACACAAGCCAAACTGGGTTCCCAGACTGGATTTCTTCTCCAGTGAAGAGGAACTGTACAACCATAAAGGAATATCTGGCTGCACAGCCCTGCTCTCTCTTCCTTGGTCGGCTGTGATCTGATAAATGCAAACCATGCTTTCTGTTTAGTGGTTTGTATTTATCAAATGGCAGCTAGCTGATGAAGGCTGCATTCCGATGGTAGTTCCGACTCATGGTTGAGTGGTGGCACAGCACCATTCACGCCACACAGCTCATCAGGTGGACTAGAAGTTTTTGATGGGAAACTGCTGCAGCCAAAATACTTACTTTAAACTTTTCTAAGTTGGCAGCACCATGAAGTTAAGGAAGGGTAAAAAAAAAGATGTAGAAGAAATTGGATCAGAGAAAAATTAATTGGGGTCACAAATGCACAGACTCAGCACACTTGCACATATCTGCAGGTTGCCAAACAACACCATCAGAAACAAGCTACTGTAGATTCCAGCCTTCAGCAGTATCTGGGAGCTCAGCTAGGGTCCTTAGCTCACACCCTGACCTATGACCCTTGGCTGGCTTCACCGATAACTGCTGCCAAATATTAGCTACCCCCAACTGACTGTTGAAGGCTGGAAGATGCAATGGTTTGTGATCATGCATTAAGACTGACTGTTTCCAACAAACTGATCGAGCCAAGGAATGGAAGGAGCTGGGAATGGATGGAAGATTGGAAATTGGATTTATGGTGGCATTTTTCTGGTTTTGCTGTGTGGCAATGGGCAAATACGAGCAAGAGTGCTGAGTCTGTGCATTTGTGATGCTCAAGAACAAGGGGTCATGCTATGAAGCTGGGAGGGTAGACTCAGGGGAAACGTGAAGAAGTACTTCTTCACAGAAAGAGTGGTGGATGCCTGGAACAGCCTCCCAGCAGAGGCGGCAGAGGCAAAAACTAATAGGATTCAAGAAGGCAATGGGTAGGGATAAGGGAACCTTAGTGGGAAGGAAAAGGGGGTAGAGCCAGAGATCAAGTCGGGTCTGCGGTATCACAGTAGGTAGGGAAAATGGGCAGACTAGGTGGGCCAGGCAGTCCTTGTCTGCCGTCAAATTCTATGTTCTATGTTTCTGTGATAGGCAATATAAATTTTTACATGCATTTAATGTTTCTTAGGTGTAGTGCAGTGGTGGGGAGTTCAATCAATCAATCATTCACTTATTGAATAGGCAAATTGAGAGAATAAATCTCTCTTTTACAAATGCGTCCAAACATTAATAAATACATTGACTTACAATACACACAGTTCCATAAAATTATTTTAAAAAAGTAGCAAATAATCAAATATTTAGCATGACATACAAATCATTCAGCCAAAACAAGTACAATGTTTATATGATAAACTTGCTAAGGAGGCCCTAAAACGTGCAATTGGAAGTTATGTAATTAAATTACATTTTTTTCTGGATTATCTCCCATGTTTGTGGAAGACACAGCTAAAGTAAGTTCCCCAAATGTTGTTCTAGACCTTGGAATATGAAAATATTGGAAATCTTAAACTGTACTTGAAGAGTGTTCTAAACTGTAAAACATTTAACAAAAATGAGGGAAGTGACTTCAGTATGAACTTATAAACAAACATAACACAATGTTGATCTCTGCGATCTGATAGAGAAGAACAACCAGAACATGAGTATAATAATAATCATTGATGAGTTCTATAAGGCAGTCCAGTCACAAATCTTAATGCACTGTGATATAGTGGATCCAATGAATTCAAAATTGAACTTACAGTTTTCATATAAATACAGTCTCCATAATCCAAAATGGGAAGAAATAATGAAGTTACCAATAATTTTCTAAGTGGATAATTAAAGTGTGTTCTGTTTTTTTTAAAAGAATGTCTATAACCATTTTAGTTTCATAGATAAGTTTTGTACATGCAGTTTAAAGGTTAGTTGTTCATCCGAGATCAGACCCAGATTCTTATAGGACTGTACTCTTGTAATGTTTGTTCCCGAGATAGATTTTAATATTAGATCAGGTTCGGTCAAATATGGTTGCCAATAAAAGGCAACCTGAATTGTCTGATGGCAGCCTGGAGGAAATGAAGGAAGCTTAAGGGCAGGGGGAGGAGGGGGAGGGGGAGGGATGAGGTAGGAGGAGGAGCGGTGTGGAGAAAAGAAATAGACAGGGCTAGAAAGGGGAGGATCCTGGTGAGGTCAAGATGACAGACAGCTGGAGAAAGGGGGGTCAGGTGAGGTCATGATGGACAGGTGCAAGTGGATGATGCATATACCTGAGGGGCACAGGATTGGCTTAGGGGTGTGGCTCAGAGGAGCTCCTTGCAAAGGGTCCTTAAGGAGTTTATAAGCCTAGGTTAAGGGTTGTTCACCCTCTTTCAGTTGGGATTTTTCATTTTAGAGTGGATCTCAGCACAGCGTTGGCAAAAACTTCATTGATTCACTGGGCATCCAGGCCCTGATGGTTTAACTTATGCAGAAGAATAAGCATAATGACTACAGATTATGGAGATCTGTAATCGGCTTTGCTAATCCAATGTGAGTTGGGTTTTTTGTAAATAAAAAAAGAGATGTTACATTAGTTGTTGTGGGGGAGGCTCTTGGACCTGCTGACTGCATGGTGACCACATGGCTCTCTGGGCCTGGCATAGGCTGCATGTGATAATTTTATTCAGGAGGTTTTTAACTGAAGGGCTGAGTTATTTTATATATATATATATATATATATATATATAAATGAATAAGTAAAGTAAAGTTTGTGGCTTACTGTTGAACTGTGGAGGCATGGTGTAGAAAGGACAAGAATAATAAAACAGAACTGTGTGGAAGCCGGGCGATGGTTGGCAGGAGCGATTACTGTGGCGAGAAAAGGTTTTGGGGGTTGAACACTAAGGCCAGTACAGCCAGGGGCCACAGAAGCTACTCGGGGAAACTTTGCAGTGGATCGGCGATGGTTACACCCCACTCCCAACGGCGTTTCCAGGTGAGAGGGACGGGAGGGCTGTGGGTGCTTGTGGGTCTCTCCCACAGATGCTGAGACAGAGGTGGCATGAGCAGGTTTTTCCAGTTTACTGGGGGAGCATGTTTTCGCTCATTTTTTGTAGTGGAGGCCCCTCAGAGGCAGCACGATTACAGTGCAAGTAGGGAGCAGAGGCCGTGGAGACGGTGTTACTGGTGAGCAAGTTTTGCACATTTTTCTAGTAGAGATCCCTCTGGGGCTGCACAATTTAAAGTGCTAGTAGGGGCAAAGGCCCTGAAGATGGAGACAAGATGCTGAGTGCTGCAGAGGCAAGCATCGGGGGGGTGTAGGATCTGGAAAATAATGGAGCGGTGGATCGAGATGGGCTGATAAAGCTCAGCTGAACCCATCAAGTGGCTGGAACTAGGTCCACTCAGGGCATGGGGGGTTGCCGGTGAGATTGGTTGCAGACTCCAGCATGCAGAGGATGAGGGTTTTCTCCATTTTTGCTGTTGGGGAAGTCACGAGCATACCTGGGCACAGTAGGGTGTGGCCACATGGAGTGACGTCTGATGTCATCCCCGTGTCGCCCATGTTGGGGGGGAGAGGTTTTCTCATGGGATGTATGTGGGAGAGGGCATGCAGGTTTTTGCAGTGATTTGGGGCAAGCATCGGCCTTAGGTAAGTCCCCATAACTGGCAATGGAGCATGGCAGTAGCACTGCAGCTGTAAGAAGTTAGTCGGGAATGTGGTAGTTCATTTGAAAAGGGTCTCCAAACTGTTATGAGTGTCTCTCGCTTTCTAAGGAAAGGTTGCTGAAAGAGGAGTTTGGGGGGGAATGGATCCAGGGTTGCCCAATTCCATGATTTTCCCAGTTTCAGGACAGGGATTGCTAGAGGCCCCCCTTGAGGAACGTGCCAGTGGCCATGGGCCCTGTAGGGATAGCGGGCCCCAAGGTAATCTGGTGGATGTATTTCTAAGGGTTTGGGTACTTTCAGGCCACAAGGCAATGGGGAGGGTCCTTGGGGGAATGGGTGAGGAGGCTGCCAAGGACCGAGAGACTCTGGCCGGGGCATTTAGAAGGGGTTGGTGCAGGATTGGCATTTTGTCACAGGAGATTACAAGGGACACTTCAAAGCAGGGGTGCTAAAAAAAAAGGTGGCAGAAGGGGGTGCCTTGCTGAAAGGGGGCACACAGGGACATAACTGATGGGCAGAATGTGAGATCCCTACTATGTGCTATTTAAGGAGGTAAAGCCAGCATGAGTACAATAAGCACAAGGAGCGAGGGGGAGAAGGTACAACCCCTGGGCACGGAGGCAATTGTAGGGATTGGGGATCTTGGCCAGATATCTGCTAAGGGGGTAAGCATCCATAAGGGTAGGTGGTGGTGGTGGTTTTACTCAGGCACTTACTCCAATTGTCGCTTGTCTAAGTATCTTTCCAGGTCATGGCTCCCAGGAAGCAACCTACCCCAGCCTCCAGTGCTCAACTATGGTCGGAGGCAGCTGCATTGATAAACAAAAGGATGGAACTGATAGACAAGAAGGCAAAGAGGGAGGAAGAGGAGGCAGTGGAGAGGAAGCTGAAACAACCAGTCAGGCCCTGAGGTAGGGGGGCTGGAGGTAAGTGCCCAAGGGGGCCATCCCCAGACCTGGAACCAGTCCCTCTGCCTGAGCCCACACCGGAACCAGTAGACCCAGACACAGGAGGTGGTAAGGAAAAGGGGGACTCCCCAGGTGAGGGCAGCCTGAAGGAACATATGGCAGGACTATTGGAAGAGATGGGCGAGAAGGGGCTAGGCACCACGGAAAAAATTCTAGAAGAGTTTAAAAAAGATAAAGGGGGAAACGGGGGGACCCAGGGGGCAGAAAAGATATGTGTAGGGGGAGGAAGCTCTACGACGCTTCTCCTGGTTCCTTCTTAGGGGATCATGTCCCAGTCACCAAGGACAAAATCTGGAAGGGTGAGTATGTGGACATATTTGGCCTGTTGGACAAGAAAACGGACAAAAAGTACAAACAAAAGGAGACAGTGGGGAAGTCTAAAAATGGCTGTGGCATTGGCAGTGGTGGGACATAAAGAGGAGGAGGCCACATACAAAGGGAAAAACCTGGACACATGGCTAGCAGATTTTCTGATATGTAGTGCCATTCTCTTGGAAAAGCAGCTGGATTTGGCCATCCGCTTCTGATCTACACAGCCATAATCAGGGACGCCTACAAGGCCCAAAAAGGGTATGGCTGGCTGGAATATGATTGATGAAGCTTTTCGTCAGCGGATGGCATCAAGGGGGGATCTGAGATGGAATTGTACGCATTTCAAACTATGGGTCAAGACTTTGTCCAGCCAGTCAGGGGGTGGTGTTGGAAGGGAATAAAAAAGTAGTCGGGCAAGGAATTGCCAAGTCTTGCTAGGCATAAAATATGGTGACATGCACCTGGGCAAAAGTTCAAGCATGCCTGCTCGAAGTATGGGGGACTGCACCCAGTGCTCAAATGCAAAGGACACAGTGATCAGTCCGGAGGGGCTAGCGGACAGGACCAGCCCTTTCAGGGAGTGCAAGGGGGAAGAGGGGGTAACAGCAGCAGTTTTGGGGGCAGGAGATGGGGAACAGGGGCAGGTACAATTCCAACTATGGTTGGAACTGATACCCAGGGGACAGCCAGTTTGCAATGGGGTTTTTCGCTGGTGAAGACTCCAATTAAATGAGATATAGTGGCGGCATGGACAGTGGGGTACCCAGACCACAGGGTGGGGACATGGCTGAAGAAGGGTTTCTCCAGGGGGTTTTCTTTAGAATTTCAAGGGGACAGGAGGGGAGCTAAGGTTAAGAACCTACCTTCTGTAAAAGGGAAAGAGGACATATTGTGACGGAAAATCAGTAAAGAAAAGGATGCTGGCAGGATAGAGGGGCATTTCGGGACACCGCCATGTGGGCATTTTCACATCTCTCCTTTGGTAATTGTTTTCAAAAAAAACAACCAGGAGAGTACCAGCAGATTCACCACCTGTCTTAGCCAGAAGGCGCATCAATGAACGATGCATCCCGGACGAGTACAGTGCAGTGTCCTATGCATCACTTGACTCAGCAGTGCTTCTCATTAGGGTGGTACAAGAGGCATGGCTGGCAAAAATGGATATAGAATCCACATTCTGCCTACTGTCAGTCCATTCAGAGGACTGGGACCTCTGGGTTTCCAATTTGATGGCGGGTTTTACTTTGATAAGGCCATGCCCATGGAGCGCTCGGTAGCCTGCTTGACTTTTGAGGCATTTAGTACATGGGTACAGTGGGTGTTTAAGCACAGGTATGGGCACAGCCAGGTAGTACATTACCTGGATGATTTCTTGCTGATCGGGGAATCTAAGAGGGAGGTGCAAGGGACGTTGAGGGACTTCCAGGCCTTGTGTGAAGCAATCGGTATTCCACTGGCGGATGGAAAGATGGAGGGGCCGGCCAGAGTGATGGAGTTTTGGGGAATTTAAGTGGATACTGTCGGGGAGTGTTTCTGCCTGTCTAAAGCCAAGGTGCAGAAACTGAAGGTGCTCCTCGGCCAGGTATTGGGAAGGAGAAGGGTACCATTGGTGGTGGTACAACAACTGCTGGGCCATCTCAACTTTGCCTATAAGGTGATCAGCCCCAGCAGAGTGTTTATGCAGAGGCTAGGGTGGGCCACAAGTAAGACAAAGTGGCCGCATCACTGGGTGGATATCATGAAAGGGGTACGGGAGGACCTAGTAGAGTGGAATGATTTTTTTGAGGACTGCAATGGGGTTACTTTCTGGCAGGAGGATTGGGTAGACAGTGAGGTCCTGCAATTGTACACAGACACGTCAGGTGCTTTGGGTTTTGGGGCATACTATGGGCGTAGATGGATAGCCAAAACCTGGCCGACATCTGGAGGGTTAGGAGTTTGCTGAAGGACATTACTTTGCTTGAGATTTTCCCTATTTGGGTAGCATTGGTGGTGTGGGGGGGATGAGAAACAAAAAAGTGGTGTTCTAGTGCGACAATAAAGGTGTGGTGGAAGTAATCAACAGGAAGAAAGGATCCACCGAATCAGTGACTAGGGTTGCCAGACAGCTGGTAATGCTAGGACTGCACTTGAACCTGACATTTAGAGCTAGGCACGTGGAAGGGGTAAAAAAATGAGATTGCTGACAGCCTTTCACGTTCGCAGTTGGGCAGGTTCAGGAGGCTGGCCCCTCGGGGGGAAATGGTGAAAATACTGGTACCAGACCATCTGTGGGGAATTGGATGGCAAGAGCCCAAATGTTGTATCGGAGCTCCTGCTCAGCCAACACTCTGAAGGCCTATGAAGGTGCATGGGAAGCCTTCCAAGGGTTTCAGGTGCAGCAGGCATGGTGATAAGTTTACCAGTCATGGAGGAACAGGTAATGAGATTTATGGTGGACAGGTGGGAAAGAGGATTGGCTCACGTGACCATGGCAGTAAAGTTAGCTGGTATAGGTTGGGCCTGTGTGACCTTGGGATGGCTGGAGCCCAATAACAGTAAAAGGGTATGATGCATGCTGCTGGGTTGGCAAAAAAGGCAGGGGCCCCAAATGCACATGCGCAGACCTATAACGCCTGACATCTTAGCAGCGGTCATGGGGGCACTGGGGGTCATATGTGACTCAGCATCAGAAGTCTGCCTCTTTCAGGTGATTTTCACATTGCTATGTAGAGGGGCTTTTAAGATGGGTGAGGTGGTGGCCAAAAACAAGGGTGACACCGAATGGGGCTACAGAAGGAGGACATTCAGTTCAACAAGGATGGCCTACACATTTGGATGCTGTGATCAAAATCGGACCAGATGGGACTGGGCACTCTAGTACAGATTCAGCGCAGTGGGGAGGAGCAGGTGTATGTAGTTAAAGCCATGGAGAGGTACAAGAGCATACGGCTGTCAGGCACGGGCTCCTAGTTTCAACGTAGCATCGGGAGAGTGGTAACATACTACCAGGTGGGAGTAATATTGAAAAGGGAATTAGCTTTTAAGGGACATGATCCAGCACAGTTCACCATGCACTCATTCAGCATAGGGACGGCTTCAGCTCTAGCCCAGGAAGGGGGATCGGTGGAGGATATAAAAGAGTTGGGTAAATGGCAATCCAACTGTTATAAGCGTTATATCAGACCCTAAAATGGCTGTCTTGTGTTTCTTTTTCTATCAGCAGGTGAAAAGACGAGATGGATTATGTGGATCCTGGGACAGTCCTATATTTACTGGATGGAGAAACACATGGTGACCGGCCAGGGGAAAGGGGAATTATTGCGAGAGGACTCAGAAGGCCGCAGATCCACTGGAAAGGGGTCCAGAGGATGTGCTGGGCTCAATTGCTTCCTGTACTGGGGGAGCTTAAATTGCTTTGGGGCAGGCTGGATGTATTGGTTATTCACCTTGGGGGCAATGACTTAGAGAAAACATCATGAAGAGCCTTGTTGAGAGCTATTAGGGCCGAATTGCAGACCATAAGAGGTTGGTGGCCCATGGTAGAGATTGTGTGGTCCAACATAATATCAAAAAGGGTATGGCATCAGGCCATCAACACTGGGGTGATTGAGAGAGCCAGGAAATGGCCGAACAGAAGGGTGGCAGCATTTCTGAAAGAGCTGGGAGGAGCCTGCATTATGCACCAGGGCATTAATTTCAATAAACCACATATTTATAGGGAGGATGGTGTGCATCTCTCTGATAAGAAGGTTGGCAGTCTTTTTATTGCCATTGTGGCAACTGGCTAAGGTTAGGCTGTAAGACGGAATGGGGCTCCACAAGGGGGGGAAGCCCCACCATCCAACACAAGCTGGAGGTGGGGCTAGTGGAAATGGAATTATGGGATAGGAGGGAGGGCCTAGAAGGATAAAGGGGTAAATAGGCAGGGTGGGGGAGGGTGACCGGCCAGGGGTATGCAATCTAGACATGATTAGAGGGGGAAGGTGTATATAGAAGGGCTAGGGGTCAGGTCATTGGCATCCAGACCTAGCTAAATTACAGGACGGGAAGATTGGTTGTTGGTGGTGGGGGGTTGGACGACGTATCCGAACCCCGAGAGAAGAGGGAACAAAAGGGTGAATTCAATGCAAGATTGAACTGTGAACAATGTGGACAAGGAAATAAACTGTTATTTTGAAATATCGCAATCAAGAAAAGAGACAGAGGCTGCACAGGGGCTGGTGGTGCAGAGAAGAATCCAAAGTAGATCAGCAAACAAATCTCGCACTCACCACCCGAAGTAAGGGATGCTCAAGCCAACTCCTTTAAAAGTGCTTAATTTTGTTCATTGGCCATGTGCAAAAATAGCAATGTGCAGATCTCCAGATGCACTTCGGAAGTGCAAACTCCCTTTATCAATGAATATATGTTTTATTTCATGTTTCATATTTACGGGTGCCATAGTACTTGGGTTGCGGGGTGCATGGATCAGGATCGAAGCTCGGGGCTGGGAGGGGGTTTGTATTAATATTATGAGGAATTGGGCTGAAAGGGATTATGAATGGATATTACAGGGGAATCAGAGCTGAGGAGGGATTTTATATGAATCTTGTGGGGGGATAATGGCTAGAGGGGAAGTTTATGGGGATCAGGGTATGGGGACTACATAGTCCTGCGGGACATTTGTAATGAATGTTGGGGGGTCGGGGCATGGGGATCTACATGGCCCTGTGGGGCTTTATTAATGTATTTTGGGGATCAGGGCATGGGTGAAGGGCTACATGTACTGGGGGTTGGGGAGGCAGGTACATTGGCACAACCCCTGGAGGGTGTAAGTACATTTACACCAACAAAAAGCTAGTGTAAATGTACTTTGGCGGATGTCCTCCGGGGGTTGTTTGAGAATAGTGCCCTGGGGTACTTGGTTGCTACCCTTCCAGAATAGGGTGCAATGGCTACTGTAAACCCCCTAGTGCCATGTTGCAGGGGGTTTAGGATGTAACTGGTGGCGTATGTCCACTTTGGTGCAAGTAGCCTGCGACATGTCGCAGGCTGCTTTGCAGAATACCATATGTTGCAACTGCTGGTGTAACTTCCTACTTGCGCCATTTATTTTGGTTCAAGTCAAGTTACGCCTGGTGTAACCTTTTGAGAATTGGGCTCCAGTGTTTAAGTGAAGCAATCCCATGTTAGACTTAGCACTGAATACCCCCAAGGTACAGTTACTCTAAGGGGCCTCTGGGCCAGGGTTAACATGGACATTAGCTAACAGCAGCAGTAAAAGTAATATGAACCGTCTAGCAAAGAAAAAATGCAGTTTTGTCACTTTACCAGACAGTCCACAGCAACACAAGTGTTTTGAGGAGGTGTACAAATGTACATATTTAACACTTACTTTAATAATAAACAGATTAGCAAACAATTCAAATGCATTAGTACTGTCTAAATACACATTCAGCAGAAACACTGATGGAACGACTTCTTGTTTTTCGTGCTAGAACTTTAAACATGAACACCCAGACATAGTGTAGTAAAGCACAAAATTAATGTAAACATCAGCAACATATTTAACTAAAACTTTTCCTTAACTAATCTAGCAGTTAAATAGCAACTGTAAAAATCTGAGATTTTTCTTCTGAGTGGCACTTGCACCACTTATGCTCGCACCCACGCTCGTGCTTGTGCAAGCTGCTCTGGATTTTATTGGCAGTAACCCTGCCCCGTGAGAGTTATTAGAAATGTAAAAATAATATTTTAAATGTAATGGCACGTACTGGGTGTTTCCTTTACTAACATGGCTGTCAGGATTTTGTTTTAATTTTCTGGCATGCTTGGTTGTTGCCTCCACTGCATCCTGGTTGGCTGAACAAGTACCAACTGGCACAATATGTGTTCATAAGGATATAGTAAAAGATACCTCTCAGCCAATCAGAACATAAGAAATGTTCTACCCATTTTATAAAGCTGTTCACTGCATAGCCTTTTTCTTTAGAAAAATAATTACCTGTAGTCTGCCTCATGCATTTACCTGTAGATATTCAAATTAGGGGTGCTCAGATGCTCCATTCCATTTGTACTAAGTCAGAATTTCTGTAATTCTGAAGCTGGTTCTGATCCTATTCCACCTCTGACTGAGGCACAGGAATGGAATTGGAGATGGAATGACAAGTTCGGAAACTCTGACTCCAACTCTGATCATACAAATTACAGGTGCTAGCCTGCCAGCACAAAGCCAGTCTCCCTCCTTTCTCTTCTTACCACATGTAGAAGACAAGTTCAGTGTAGAGTTTAGGTTGTTTGGTCTGTGGTGGCCACTTCCAGGTTGCTCCTCAGTTCTTCAGTTGATTGCCAGCCATCAAACAACCAATGTCCCCCCACATCAAAACATATATCTCCATTACTTCACCCCAATCCTTTCAAGTTCATCCGGCACCATCTTAACTGCCCTAGTCTGAAGAACCCACACATGTTCTACTTACTTAGCAGCAGCCAGCCACTGCCAGGCAGCTGACATGCCCATGCCCACCAATGCCTATCCAAGTGATGTCCGTCCTGTCCATGAATCATGATCTTCCTCAGTCCAATTCCAGTCACACTCAGAATATCATTATTCATGACCAGTTCATGGTTTCTTGGCCCATTCTCCATAACTGCTTCTGCTTTTTTATTTATTTATTTTATTTTTTAATTCCATTAACCCTTAGCCACTCTCAGCATGCATGTCCCTGTCCCAAGTTCCAAACCCACTGCAAGACTCCCAAGACTCTGTTCTCCCAAAATCACTCAGGTGTTGGCCTGCCTAAGCAAAGCCCTGGTGAAGATTCTGCTTGGTGCCTTTTAAAATCTATCTGACAGAGCCTGATCCCCAGGGCTAGGATAAGGTTGTCAAACTCCAAGGTGACTCTGGGAGAACGGAGCTGGGAGTCTAGCAGTGGGGTCAGAATTCAGGATAAGGAGAGCATGCTTTAGGGTATGGTTAAGGGTTAAATGAAGTAAAATAAATAATAAGCAGCAGCACTTTTGGGAAATGGGTCAGGGAACAGTGGGACCAGTCATGCATCATGATCATCAGAATGTGACTGGAGTTGGACCAAGGAGGATCATGATTTATTGACAGGAGGGGCATCGCTCAGGTGTGCTTGTCAGTTTTCTGGCAGTGTCTGGCTTCTGCTAGTGAACTAAATCAGCGATGGGGGTATTCTTTGAACTAGGGGGTTAAGGGGGTGTCATTCAGACTTGAAGAGTCAAGGATTTAATTAGTGAAGAAGCAAACAATAACCGGGGACAGCACTGCTACTACAGCATGAGTCAGGACTCTCTTTCATGAATTGGACCGCAGCATCTGCAGGTAAGGGGGAGGGAGAGGGGCTTATACTACACTTGGTTGTGGATTTGGATTCCAATTCCATATCCAAATTTGTTTCTTTGACATGACAATTATTGGTCCTGAATACCGAAATTCTGAATTCTGATTAACTACCCAGAGTCTGAGTTATCCAATTCCATTTGACATATTCCTAATAACTCTATTTAAAATATAAGGAATGATGTAAGAGTGACCATACACAACAAGCCTGTCTTTTCAGCGAGTGGTCAAGATAATAGCATACGAACATCAAGAGCGAAGCTCGAGAGGTCCATGCTGTTATCTCAACCCCAAGATGAAAACACAATGTGAGTTGTGTATTGTCATCCATATTTTATTTGTTATAATTTATGGTTTAAGAAAACATGACAGGAGAGTTATTGAATTTTTATGTGTTTTAATGGCTTAACATTCATTGAACACATACAGTAGCTGTTAGTTAGACTTTTCTGTTATGTTGTATACATCTTTTGAGACCGAATAAAATGTTTTAAGAAACACTTCTTTTCTTAGGCAGTCTTTTTCTAACAATTAAGTATGTCTGCATTAAGAAAAAACTTAGACACTACTTGTCACATGACAGAATGCTGCTGCTACTTGCAGACTGCTGGAGTCACTCTGAAATATAGAAAAGAAGATTGGTTTTGACTTTTCGATGTTTGTAATTATTTTTTGTGGAGTTTTAAAATCTTTTATTTAATTTACCCTACTCAGAGTCTTTTCATGAGTTGATTATGATGTGTATGCATCTTTTTTTGTTGGTGGGTCATGGTAATTAGTTATTTTTACAGTTACTGCAGAGTTGAATGTGTATTTGTTTCCAAACAGCTGCATGGAGCTTGTTTCTGCTGCAGACTGGAAGCTTGTGGCAGGCTGAGGACTTCACGCATTGCTGTCAGGAATCATGTCTGTAGTATGCATTGCATGGTTTAAAGTCTTCGGTGATGGCTTCACCAAGCAAAGTTGTGGAAGGACAGTACAGTGACACTAATTTGCCGATGGTGACCACATCACCTGGCAAATGTGTTGACTGATCACCGTGGCTCCCAAAGCCCCAGGGCACATTTAGACTGTTTGTGGGGGGCCTTTCCTAATGTACCCCTGGACTTTAATGTAATCAACTCCAGGGGGGAGTTTTACCATGGAAAGAGGGCAGCACCAGTGCAGGGCTGCAACTGTACAGTGCTCCAACAACCCATTTGACACTGTGGGTGTCAAACTGGTTGTGTTGCTGTACTGGATTTGGTGTAATGTCATCGCTGCACTGTCAGCATACCTTCGGTGATTGCTGCTGGCATCATTTCAAGTCTGATAGTGGAGGTGATTTGGAAGTCAATGCAAAGATGTTTGAGTTCTGCTTCTGCTTTGTTTTGGACATTACTGAGTATTCATTTATGGACTGTAGACGTATGTGCCCAGATACTTGTTGCAGAATAGTTTGGGGAATATCAGCACCCACTAATTTTTGAATCAATGTATTCCTCATTGAATGGTTGATTATTCGTTTTGTGCCTGGGAGGCCTGAATCTATTTTCATTTGTTTCATCATGTGTCTAATTTTGTTCTCTCTGATACACATTGATCTGTACCAATAGAAGATGTCAGGTTTATAATTTAAATTAGGGGCTAAACAGAATGGTGCATCTTTTTTTAGCATAGCTAATGGTCGCTTATTTGCATATTTCTGGTATGCCGCTATGGGGTCTCATTTTAGAACTGTTAGACCTCCATTCATTCTTGGTTTGGTTGGTCTGATATTACATGGATTTTCATCAGTTTGCATCTTTATTTGACACTCGTTGTATTCCAGGTAAGTGTGGCCTTCTGAATCTGTGGCCATGGTTATGTCTCCCCATTTCAGACAGTATTGCTCTGAGCTGCAAAGGGCGAAATATAGGCCTACATTGAAAAAAAAAAACATATTTAAGAACATTGTGGAGTTTTGGAGTCCCACTGTACCAGCAGTATTCAACAAGTTTATCTCATTGTCTGTTAACAGTTCTGCTCTGCTTGGTTTGTTGCTTTTACAGATTTTTTAAAATTATTTTGCTTTGCTGCCATACTTCTGACTGGTTCTACAAATTCATTATTTTTCCCATGGATAGAGATAATGGGATAGTTATATTTTATGAGGTAGCAGCCTATGCTGCATAAGAAGCCACAGAGGGCTGTTGGCTCGTATTCTGTATCATCTATTCTTCTGATTTTGTATATGAATTCTGCTATTAGTGTGTCCAGTTCTTGTACTGGTACTTGTGACAGTTCTCCTGTCTCACTTCTGTTAAGCAGGAATGATTTTACAAGCCCTACGACAGAAGCAGTTTTTTGTGCTGTACAACGATTTTCTTGTTCCCCTATGAACTTCGGTCTGTTGGACATTTGTTTCGAGAAAACAGCAGCTAACATTTTTTTTGGTTTGTTTCTCTCAGGTACAGTGTGAATGCACAGCACTGAATGAAACTGAGGAGCCACAAACGAACACAGTATTCAGCGAGAGATAGCGCGAACTTTAGCACAGGTGAAGTTTGAGTATAGAACATGCACAATAACTTTTACAATGTGCTCAACAACTTTTAGAATGTGCACAACAACTTTAGAGTAGCTACTGATTTTTATACATAATAAGGGAAAATCATATAGTATATTGTTATACTTTATCAGAATGGTCAATAGAATTTTCCTTTGCAAAGACCAGTTTAGCCAAAAGAGTGTTGCATTTTTTTTATCTAATTTTGAAAAGTCTTGTTCTTTAACAGCCTCGTTCTTTTTATTGTTTGAACAAATGAAAACTGCTCAGCTAAAGTAAATAAACATTTTTGTCCATGTTTTCAAATAATCCAGAATATGTCATAAGGCAGCCTTCTGCACTACTGGTGAGTAAGCATTATGAGAAGTACTCAGCTCTGAGGTAGAAGGAAAATTTGGGGGTAACAGTGTCAAAAGAGTTTCAGAAGGCATGAAGGGAGGCATTATTGTGCTTGCTTAAGTCCATGTTATGATTTATGTTATTTGCCATGATGTTACAAACACTTGTCTTAGACTATTAGGTATTTAAAAAATTTCAAAATTAAAAAAGTTCTGAATTGGAGGTACTGTATAGCAAACCCACTTCCATACCCCATAATCCTTTGCCAAGCTAGAGTATGCACCCCCTCGTCAGATTATGCAAGGACCTACATTACCTGAAACATGAGCTTCTGATTACTAGCCTGTGATGTGACCATGCTGCCCATCCAGCTCCTTTTGCCTACCATAGTCAGCCTTGTCAGTGTCAGTGGCTCAGCAGAGTGCACACTCACCACTGAGGCCAGAAGACCAGAGGAGTGTAGTTTCTAGTTCCACATCAGAATCTTGTGGTATAATCCCAATACTGACACTGAAGTACAGCATGAGAGAGGTGCTGCACTTCTGAGGTATGTCTTTCACATGAGACATTACACTGAGGTCCCAACTGCCTGTTCTTGTTGTCATTCAGGTGGACGGTAAAGATCCCATGGCACTTCCTGGAAGAGTAGGGGTGTTTTTATTGTGAAATATGCATTCAAGTACAAAAAAAAAAATCAAAAGAAATGAAATCATAGCAATCTTTCAAATCACTCTCTAAGAACCCAATTTAGCCCCATCCCCAAAGGAAAATAGATACGGTAGTAAATAGACACTTGACCCCAATGCATTATTGTGGGGACAGCGCAGTAAGTCAGAATTCTAACAAACTCAGTAGATTCCCCTGCCTAATCTGCAGTGTTCTGCTTATTTAAATAATGTGTGATTGAAAGCCATTTGACACCTGCAGTGAATGTGGGGGGGTTGCATGTCACTTAGGGTGTTCAAGTGACTAATCAGTCAGTCTGCCAGCATCATTTATTAATTGCTGCCTGCCCCCCCCCTTTACCACTATGCTTCAGGTGTCTTAGAAAGCATTACGATCAGCTGCATGCTGCCTCTGGGTTGGGGGGAGACCCTTGAGTTAGCCTGGATTCTACCAACTAATGCTCCCCCAATTATTGATTAGTGGTCTTGGAGGGCTATGTACCATATGTGGCATTTGGGACTGAGCTATGTCAGGGTAGTATGGAGAAGTCTTAAAATGACAGCTCTGCTTTAAATTATATATACCGCATGTGTTCTATTTTATGAGAGAGGGCCAGTGGGGAGGGAGGGTGACCACCAAGTGGGGGGGGGAGGCAGTGGCCATGATATCAGCCATGGTTACCTGGAGAATGCGGAAATGATCTTTAAGCTTTGTCTTAATTTAAACAAGAATCTTAAATTAGAATGATGAACATCCACATAGCTGGGGGCCCGAATACAAATATTTAGTTGAGTATTCAACAGAAGATATTTGCATACCCCAACACATAATCTTTGCTTTTCCATTGCTTTCTCTGGCCATTTTCCCCTTGTGAAAGAACATTAATGTCCAGCAAAACTGCAGATGGACTTGAAAGCCGATGATGAAGGCAGTGTACAGATAGACTCATAGACATGGAGAAGGAAGGAGTGCATGTTGTGTCTTGAGTGTTGTTTGTTGTTTTTAACTGTTGTTTTAAGCCAAGATTTCCAAGCTGAGATGAAATATTTTGGTTCTGATGGGTCCAACTGTTGCCCCTTTTTACAGTTGAGTGATTGCAGCGCTGAGATGTTAACTGACCTGCTTTGGCTGTTGGAAGAAATGAAATCAGATCTACCATATCCCCCTTTAGATAGTACTGTGTTTATTTGTAAACACACGATCATGGTGCTTTACATGGAGGATTTGATTTTAAAAACATATTTTAAAAGAGGCTTAACAGTGCTATAATGCTAGAGTGCCATATGTAATACTACACTATGTAATACTAGACTTGCTCACTAGCAAGAAGAATGTCCTCACCCCAAAAAAACTCCTTACTGATGTAGTGGGGACTTTAAGACTAGTAATTAAAACAAAAATAATTACAAGCATTATAATAATAAAGGTTATTGCTAAGGTACACTTCAAAGAAACTAATGTGCATTCTGAATGCTGGTCTCACTTTTAAAATTCCTTCCTCAAACATGTGCACACATTTAATTTCATAAGGATCAGGCACATGTTTTTTAATACACCAGAGGTGTGTATGGTTGCTTTACACAGCTGCATAGGCCCCAAGACAATGTATGCTTCAGAGTTTTAAGCAAAGGGCCTTTACTGGGCAGTGGGATAGACTACCGGAAGGGGGATATTCTTGTATTATATGCAGGACAGTTTGCAAACAACACTACCCACAACCAGTTGTATGACCTGCAACCACAGTGTGGTTGGAACTTGGCATATGACTCTGAACATGCTTTAAGAAAAGGACGTTTCCAAAGGCAATTTTTCTGTCATATTTAATGACATTTATTAAAAAAAGAAAGGCTATGTAAGGGCTAAGATAAATAAAGGAATGGTGATCCTTCAGTTATAATAACAGTGGAGCAGGTTTCCAGCCTCTAGGGGGCATGTCTTACAACAGGAAACCAGGCATCCTGAAGCAGAATAGCATCCGTCAGTTGAAACCTAATACACTCACTGATACATTTATTATGGAAACTGTTTTCTTTCTTTCATACAAAGAAGCTATTTGTTTTGCCAACCAAAAGGCTTTTGTATCCAGGACACAACACAAGAATAAATACAGAAATGGCACCACCAACAGCCCCTGCACTCCCCACAAATGCATAGTAATTATTTTGTTTCTGAAGAATATTAAGCTCCCCTGCTTCTTTTCTACAGATCCCTCTGGTAATTATTTCATCAATTCCTGGCAGCTTTCCTGTCTGAATGTGTTATCATAAGCACCACACGCATGCAAACTGAGGAGCGTGCCACTCCAAGCAGAGGATATAATCTCTCTGTTGTCTATATAAAGCTGAGAATAAACTGGAGGGTTAAAATACCACTAAATGTCAGCTCTTCCTGGCTGCATCCGTGCCAAGGGGATGGCAGCGATCTTCTTGTGGTATCCTGTAATTGTTGGATCTAGCACCTCTGTCAAGTGGCCCACCTGTTGTGTCTGTAACAGTGCACACTCTGTACCCCTCATGGCAGTTTAGTTCTCTTTGAGCAGGTTTGCTCTAGATGGTATTTATCTATAATACCTACAGCTGTTCTTTCCTTTCTCTGCAGCCTTTAGCTGAGCCTAAAGCCGATTTAGAAAGCAGCACTGTAAATTCCTATTCTTGGCTTGCAGCTACTTCAACTACTGACTGAGAAAACAGCAGGGAATCTTCTTGTTGTTTACGTATTTCTATTCAAGCGACTCCTTCTCATGACTGCACAGCTTCTAAATTTTCAGAATTGTGCGTGCAATAACACAGGTGAGAAACATGGTACAGTAGGTTGTTATGGGAGTTGGAAGGGTGAATACTGGGGAAAGTTCCAAGGGTAAGGAATACCCATTTAATTTCACTTTCCTTTATTTCCACTGGGAAGGGAAGTTCTTCACCAACACCACTGACCTCAGGTCACATGATACGGATATTATTAGGCGTGGGGCTTTCCTTTTGATTTTTTTTTTTATGATGACTGCAACTAGTAGCTATTTAACACGTCGTATATGCTTTAGGCTTTTTGGATGAAGGTTAAAGTTCAGTGGTGCGCATCACTGATGGCACTAAACATTTGCTAGGATCTATTTTTAGATTCTGAAAGGAGAGTGGCTCCAGAATTGTAAAATGGGACTTTCCCAGTTAACATAGCACAGCTGCTGTGGGGGGCAGCCAACTGACACCACTTTATGGAGTGATACATCCAATACTCTGACCTTTCCACTGCTTGAGGAGCAGTAAAATAATTTGAATTATATGTCAGTGGTATCAATATTCCAAAATCTGCTATAAACTGGTACGTAATCCTTAGTAACTTATGTGTAACCTCATTTCCACAAGCTGAAAGCATTATCCTTGTATGGCCATAAACTACAGTATTTATGGAAGCAAATAAAACAAAATACTTTCAACTCAGATCAAATTAAACAAAATTATACTTGAGGTCACTGGCAATAGAAGCAGAATATAGATGCATGTACTAATATTGTGAAAAAATAAATGTAAAATAAAACAAATAAATCTGCTGACTCAGTTGCAGACCAGTTGAAGGAAAAATAATGTAGTATATGAACAGTATCAGTGGCATACCATCCTCTTAGTAATATTTGGAAATTTGAAAAACAATGTTAGGATTAAAATGTATTTTCAAGTTTTATTTTATTTTTTTTTTGGATTATTTGATTTTGTTTTATAGCGAAGCTCCTAGTAAACATCATAGAAATATAATTATGAGGTCAGTTAGCTTAAGCAGTCTTTCATTCATGCCAGCTGTAATACTCTGCCTGTCTGGGAGATACAGTGAACAGCAACAAAGAGGCTCGAGGCCTACATTTTGGAAGGGGCAGAACAGGGTAAGACCAGGAAAACTGACATTTTTATGGAAGCAAATAGCACCCATAAAAGGTGTATATGCATGTCTGCACATGATGCGGCCTGTATCACATACGATTCATGAGCAGGCTACTCTTTGGTGATTGGGCACTTGGTCCCACTCTCTCTTTCTCTCTGCTCTTTCATTCTCTCTCTCTCACACACACTCTTTCTTTCCAGCTCTCTTTCTCTCTGCAAGGCATTACTAGCTGAGCTTGCCTAATGAACTTAAGTCAGCAGTGCTCCTTTACATGGGGGACAAAGACAATTTTACCTTACTGTCTCTTTATCATAGAAGATAACATATTTCAATTCAGTGCACTTACTGTATATGATTCACCCATGTCACTGCGACAATCATAGTTGCAATGGCAATTACAGAGCCAGCATTCTGCCAACGGTAAATACCACAATAGGGAACCTGTGCACCTAACGATATGGGTGAAGTGTGCTAGGCTGAAAAACATTCAAAAAGTAGTAAAACAATACCCCACACAGCATATCCGATAGTACCTCACTCAACAAGACACAGAAAAGTAGTGTATTTTGGGGGGCTCCACCCCCTCACCCCCCAAAATGAATATAACTAACTCTGAGTCGTACCAGTGGTGACAGGGAGTACTAATAGTGACAGCTTGCACAGAGGTACAGACAGGAACAAAAGTCAAGACCACCACACCAACAGCATACCTAGACACACCTGCTATCACTCAGCAGCACCCTAATAACCCATGCCAAAACATCTCACCTCCTCCCAAACACCCAAACTTTTGAGTGCTCTAACGCCCAAGTTACAACAGTGCCATGCACCAACCTGTTGTCGCTGTAATGATAGCAGCAATATTAAGTTGCCATCCTAATGGTATATCATGTGTATGATCATCCAGTTCCACCCACATTGAAGTATTTGTGAAATATTTTACATTAACTTTCTCACAATATAGAAACCCCTCAACTTCCACTGCTTTGTCATTCTACCCTCTCAATTGGTTGACATTACTTTCCACATCCTCCCCACTGTTCCCACATTAGAATAGCACTATTCAGTTGTCCTAGCAGCCAGATACCTCTCCCATCAGCTTAAGAATGCAGTAATAAACAAATTAACACAAAACAAATGAAGTCATTAGAATAGCAGAAGTGATAGCAAGCTACTTCTTTCTGCTCCTCACTTTTTTACACTTCATAAGGAATAGTGCTCAGCAGTGGTTCAGCAGTGGTTCAGCAGTAGTAGAACTGACATTGGAGAATACTAATAAAACCTACTGTAGCATCACACGATCCCTGTTCACATAACTAAAAAGCAAACCTGGTAGTCTGGTGTCCCTCCCTAACCCCGATCCCCATTCCAGTAAAAAAAAACATCATCCCTGGTGGTCCAGGATCCCTCCCCAGCACTGATCCCCTAGTATGTGACAAATACATAACTCCTGGTGGTCTAGTGGTCCCTGCCCCCTCGCCCAGTCTACAATCGCCATCCCAACTAGGAATAAATATCTCTGGTAGTCTAGTGACCAACTGGTCAACCAATGAGTGAGTACTGTCTTCTGTACCTGCTTATAGACAGTTCAGTTGGTGGCTGGCTGTGGCAGTGTGAGGTGGGCTGTGTCAGTTGCTGGCTCAGGTTGGGTTGGGGGAAGCAGGGTGGTGTGTCACTACATGCTGGGGTGGGGGGCTGGGGCCACTAGACTACCAGGAGTTATGTATTTGCACATACCAGGGGACTGGGCATGGGAGAGACACTGGACCACCAGGGATGATAGGGTTTGTTACGGGAATGGGGATTGGGGCTGGGGAGGCACACTGGACTACCAGGGTTGCTTTTTATTTATGTGAATGGGATCAGGGCTGGGGAGGGACCTTGGACCACCAGGATGATGGAGTTTGTTACAGGAATGGGGATCAGGGCTGGGGAGGGGCACTAGACTACCAAGGATGATGGGATTTGTTACAGCAACAGGGATCAGGGCTGGGGAGGGACACTACACTACCAGGGTTGCTTTTTATTTATGTGAATAGGATCAGGGCTGGGGAGGGACCCTGGACCACCAGGATGATGGAGTTTGTTACGGGAATGGGGATCAGGGCTGGGGAGGGGCACTAGACTACCAAGGACAATGGAGTTTGTTACGGCAACGGGGATCAGGGCTGGGGAGGGACACTACACTACCAGGGATGCTTTTTATTTATGTGAACAGGGATCAGGGCTGGGGAGGGTCCCTGTACCACCAGGATGATGGGGTTTTGTACCATAAGGGGGATCAGGGCTGGGGAGGGACTCTAGACTACCAGGGTTGCTTTTTATTTATGCAAATGGGGATTGGAGCTGGGGAGGGGCACTGGACTACGAGGGTTGATTTTTATTTATGTGAATGGGGATCAGGCCTGGGTGGGTAACCTAGTCCGGCACACTCGGACATGGTGCCAGCATGCAAATGAGCCCATAACGGGCATGCAATTGGCCCCTTAATGCTGTTCATGCCCAATAGGCTCATTTGCATGTTTAGGCTGAATATCACCCATGGAAGCCATGGAACTAACCAGTGTGCACCGTGCTTTACCTCTATGGGCAGTCTTCAGCCTAGCACTCTGTTAGTGCTGTACCAAACATGGCAGCTGCTTTATGTGCACCTGGCTACCATGGTCTGATATTCTAACAAATAGTGCAGTCTGTTCAGATCGTGCTATCTGTTTAAATATGGTGACAGAGCTGGCCAGTCCTATTTGTTTGCGTGGTGGACCTGCTTGTGTGCGTGGCTGGCCAGCTCTGAAAATGGGGCCCTATGTTTCTTCTCTCCACCTGTATGTGTACCTGGGTGCAGACACTCAAAAAGTGACTTGCAAAGTGCTCTTCTTTCTCTTCCCATTACCTATAATTAATGTTATTTATTTATGGTTCATCTGATCAAGAGGAAAGCACTATATCTTCATTAAATTCACTGTGTCTGTGGTAATTTTTTTGTAGACACATTGGAACATTTAAATGAATGTATATTATACACTATGAATAAAGGTCAAGCAGTTGCCAGGTACTATCTTGATGGACTTTAATGTATTTTAGCTTAGTGTCCATGATGGTGTCAAATATTTGTACTTAATTTAAATATGTCTGTCAATTTATTTTTACAAAAAATGAATAATAAAGTCCCCTTGAAAAAATATGATGAGAGGCAAGTCTTTCAGATGAGACATTAAACTGAGGTCCTGTCCGCCTGTTCTGGTGGTTGCTCAGGTGGACGTTAAGATCCCATGGCACTACTTGAAAAGAGTAGGAGCAATTTTGGTAAAACAAATCCATAACATACATTAATACAATACATTTTTACATCCCACAACCTTTCACCCAAACCAAATGTGCACATCACCCCTTGTTTTCCCCTGTCATTCCAACTATCGCTTCAAGCCCACAACAATGTTTTGTAAGCAATGAAATTTCATTTTATTGTATTGCTCTCTAATTTAACCATACTTCTGAATACATGAGAACCCCCTCCACCACACCAGTACACGTGCAGTTGGATGAATATTCAAATCCACGTGATAAACTTCCCCCAATGCATTTTCACATAACAGACAAAATGTTGGGTATACCATAATCTTTTGTTGTAACAAAAACTGGCATCTACTTTGCCAAAGATAAGACTTTAAGCAGGCAAAGAAAACTCTTAAGGTGCTTGGATCATACCTTGTTAAAAACTGGGGAAATCTCCCAAAGCTAACATTTCATATGTCGCCTGCTTCACCCATGGCATCTTCCATGTGACTGCTAAATATTGCCATATACCTGTGGAATATGAACATTGTGTTAAAAAATGCTCCTGAGCTTCTAATTCATTTTCACAATCTGGGTATAAACAATTTCTATCCTCTACCTCCTTGAATTTGTGATTCCCTCTCACATCTACCCTCCCATGAGTACACAATCACTGGATATCCCACATCCATATTGGAAGTCTACTCTCTGTTAATTGTTTATATACCACCACCTGCCTCCCCTCTTGGCAGTGCTTGAAAACTGGTTCTCTTGGACCCAGGAGATTCAAAACCTCCTGGTACAATTGTCTTCGAGGCATCTGTAATATCATTTGTTTTGTCACCTTCCATTTAAACATTCTCTTAAAAGTGCATTTTAAATAATCTGCTATTTTTATCCCTCCCATCACCCATATTGGTTGGTTTCCCGAAGTCAGTAAAACACCCTTAAAATTCTGTAATACCCATAACTTTACCAAATTTGTTTTGCTTAAGAGCATCAGTTTAATGTTCGCTACCCAGAACATCAATGGAAAAAAAACACTGGGTTAATCATTCCAACGTCCCCTTTCTGTATAGGCAAATATTGTATGTCACCTCCCTCTTAATGGGGTTGAGACGACTCCCACAAAGAAGTTGAAAAAAAAGCATGGAATACCCATGTTTTTAGACACAGGGGAAGGGAATACACAGCACTGATGTATAAAAAAACTGACAGCAAAAACTGTTTTATAACGTATACCCTTTTCGGTTTTGACATTTTCTCCCCTTCCATCGATCTACCTTTCTTTCCCCCAGCATTAGGGATTGTTCCCAGTTATGTTTGGCCATATCTCCTGGCCTAGAATATACCCCTAAAATCTTAATGGGTACTTCTGAGATTTTGATGCCATGTACTTCTTGTTGACATGACCCCCCACCTCCTAGTATCAAGGCTTTACTCTTCAGGAGGTTAAACTCGCTCCTGATACCATCCCAGATTCCTGCATTTCCTGTCGAAAAAATGTTACCCCTTCTTCATATTTGACAAACACACACACATCATCCACGTAAGCTATGACCATCACCTCTGACTTTTCTGATGTGCCTGCAATATCCTGTATGTACCTATCCAGCATTACTTTCCAGATGAAGGGATCAAGTACAAACATATACAACAGTGGGCTCAAGGGACAGCCTTATCTCACTCCCCCTTTGAATCAAAAAACATTTTCCTTGTGAGCCTGTCAATATAGGTGAAATTACTGCATTTTTATATAACATGCGTATCCAGTGTATCAGTCTTGGAGGAACGCCATATGCTTGTAAGGCTTTAAACATGAAACTATGATTTACCCTATCGAATGCTTTGCATTGATCTAATGACAGTAAAACCCAGTTACACTCTTGTTCACAATAATCGTAAACATCTCGAATAATGCATAAATTGTTCTGGATGTGCCTTCCAGGTAAGGTGCAAGTTTGTACTGGATGTATGAGCTCTTTAGCTATCTCCTTCAAATGTTTCTATATTATAAAGCCAAGGATTTTGAAATCTGCATTTAACACGCATATAGGTCTCCAATTGCTTATTTATTCTCTATCTCCCAATTTAAATAAATGTAGCACTAAACCTTGCATAAACACTTCTGGAAAGGCATCTGTGTTCAACAGGAATCTAAAGACTTTACCAAGTAAAGCTGCAATGATGTCCGAATACATTTTATACCACTCGTTAGGTATCCCGTCCTCGCCTGGGGCCACATTTCATTTTAAA
This sequence comes from Neoceratodus forsteri, assembly GCA_016271365.2. Lineage (NCBI taxonomy): Eukaryota > Metazoa > Chordata > Ceratodontiformes > Ceratodontidae > Neoceratodus > Neoceratodus forsteri. The sequence goes on along the minus strand of CM028131.1, from coordinate 1,198,160,731 downwards.
GATGTAATAGCCTGTAATACCTCCTCGTCCTATATATAAGTTTCCAAGTTTTGTACAATAGCCTGATCCACATCTGAAACTTGAAGGCCCCCTAAATATGCTTCCATCCTGTATACGTCTAACTCATCGCGTTGTGTAAATTGTTTTAAATGAGTTTCCACCACCTTTATAATTCCACTGAACCCCTCCTGTCTCACCCCCTCATCGTCCAAGAGTGCTGGAAACTGTACAGTTTCTAACCATTCCTTACAGCCCATGCAAGGGTCACTATACAGTGTCTTTTTTTTCCCAAATGTTAACTCAGCCTGCAGGGATGCAGCCCTATTGTACTGTACCTCCAGCATTTCCTGCTTGATCTTCCATATCTGATCTCCTAAGTCTATTTGCTGCTCATATGTAATGGTTAATAAATTATACAGTTATGTGCTTGGTGCAATATACCGTAACCCCCTAGTGTTTGCGCATTGTTTCCCAAATTTTTGCAATCAGAGTTGTACGTCTGCCTTAGTATCTGTCCACCATCTCCCCAGGTCATCATATAGTGTCAATACAGATGCTTTATGTATTAGAGTGTCCAATACCCCTGTTCAAACCTTGGGCAATGCCAAAACTTCTATGTTCATTTTCCATCTGTGAGGTGTACCAATGCCGCCAGACCCCGGTTCAAAAATAGTAAATACTGCAAGGTGCTCAGAAAAACCTACTGGTATCCCTCTAGTATTCTTCACCTGTATACTGTATGTTTTAAGGTGAAAATGTAATCTACTTTTGAAGAAAGAGGTCCTCGAAGAAAGGTATATTTTATCTCTGGCCTAGCCTCCACACTGCAATCAATCAGATCAACAGTCTCCACACATGTTTTTAAAGCTGTGGAATCGCAGTACACTTTTTTTCCTTGTGCTGTACATGTGGACACATCCGGGGAACAATTAAAGTCCCCAGCAAAGTAGACATCGTTTGCTGTAGCAAGATATGGCTGTAGATCTTCCAAAATCTGTACCCTGGATGCTTTAGTCTGTGGTCCATAAACTACAAGGAATCTGTAGGACCTACCCCACCAAATTCCATCCAAAATCAGGACCCTGCCTGGTGTCAGGTCAACAATTTTCTAAAAGTGAAAACTAGAGCCTACAAGTAAGATGCCAACCCCATCCACCCTATCCTCCCTAAAGGACCAAGAAGAGGGTCCCCAAACCCACTCCTTGCTGGCAGCAGAGAGTAAATGTACTGTAGAAAACCATGTTTTCTGTAAAAAGAAAACATCCACATTAGTATCATGCATATAGGCAAAGACAGCTCTTCTTTTACTCTCATTTACTATACTATGCACGTTCAGTGACAAGATTGAAAAAGCCATTATAGAAAAGGTTCAAAAGCATATTAATCCTCAGATCTTCTTTTTCTTCTTTTCTTTCCCTTTTTTTTTTTGTACTTTAGATGTACTCTCTTTCTCAGGGGGGTATCAATTGTGTAGAGGACGAATCCAAAGCATGGTCTCCCAAATCCATAGACCCCCCCCACTTGAGGATCCTAGGACCTCGAAAGGACTTTCCAAGTCCACCTCCATTGAGGGTGCTTTCTGGAGTCTCAGGCTGCATCTCCTGGGATAAGGAGTTTTCCACCCTGGGGAAGAAGGGAGTCCCGAATGATGGCTGGCCCTACTTTCAATTGTTCCTTAGATTTTTGAATTTGTTCTCCCATATGTGCTTTCCCTGGATGTATCTCCACCCCATCCATGACCTGTGTCATGAGCTGGACTGGGGATAGTGGGTCTGAGAATATCAGATTCTCACTCTCTTGGGGCCTTTGAACTGGTTCTGTATCTCTGTCCCGTTTGCACGTCCATAGGATCTGAGGATGTGGAGGAGGGAGGGGTTGTGTGGGAAAGGATGAGCTGGGGGGGTTCGGGGTGTATTTGTGGTCTGTTGGGCTTTTTTTAGTAGATCATCCTGATCCATCTTCTTTGCTTTGTTGTGGGCAGTCCATGAACAATTCTGAAAAATGTGACCATACTCATCGCACAGATTACATCATGCATGGTTGGTGCACTGCATGCTAGTATGGCTAATTTCATTACAGTTGTCACATCGTACCTTATCTTATATGCTAGCTAGATGTGTTCTATCACCACATTTGTGGCAGGCCTTTAGCTGGCCCGCATAGAAGAGAACCCTTATCTCTCCTGATGAAAAAACTGTTGGGAAGATGTATGGTACCCTCTTTTCACTGTCGTAGCTTAACTCTGAACTTCCATGCCCCTGTCCAAAAAAAATTCTCATCTATAACAGCCTCAGGAGCACTTAGAACTTTGTACCTTTGCTGAAGCCAGTGAATTATGTTACTCACATGAACACCTTCATTGTGAAACATGATAGTCACATATTTGATAGTAGGTCTGGTCAGGGGTATACATATAAAGGGAGTCCACAAAGGAGAGAACTTTAGCGGGTTGTATTTTGTTCAAAACCTCTCCAATGCATGGGGAGACCTGAAACTTACATCAAAGTTCTCTTCCCCTGAAACATGGATTAAGGCATACACCTTTGACACCGTGAAGTGCATGGAGTCTTTTATCAATTGTTTGCCCACATAATATCTATCTGGTGTAGTGGCTAAGCCTCCCCTATAATGTAATCTCACTGTGTTACATCTTGAGGCTGGTTCATCAGAAGTGAAGAGATCTGCAAAACGAGGCCTATGTGTCCCATGGGGGGGGGGTCCTGGGCAAATCACCCTGATTTCCTGCTTGTTGATTCCGAAAGTCATGGGAAGGGTTTGATGCCTCTGATTCAGAGGACTGTGGTCCCTCTTGTTGTGCAAACCCTCCTGTCTGAGGGCTATTCCCAGATTTGGGCATCCCTGGGTCCATATATGAAGAGTTTCCTCTCCTAAGGTCTCAGTGGTCCCTTTTCCCTCAGTCGCAACTTCTGCTGTGGGTAGAATGACCTTATCATGTAACCCATTGTCTGAATCAGTTGGTCTGTAGTTCTGCTGTATGTGGGCTGCATCACTAACTAATGTTGCCTCAGACTGTCCCCCCTGGGCTGCATGAGTCTGCAAAGTACCTTCCCCCTTACCTCAGTTAAGTCCTGTACCTGTGACTCTTGTCATTTGACAGGGTCATCCTCCAGTCAAGAACTCCAGTTTCTGGGACCTTCAACCAATTCTAAAAATGCTGTGTCAGAATCAGGGAACCACTGTCCCATAGAAACCTGTCACCACACTGCATTCTTTAAAGCATGCTCGGGCGACCATTGCTGCTCTGTCTCTGGTATGACTGTGGTGCCAAACACCTGCCAAATAAGCTCCTGCACTGACGTGAGGCATGCCTCAGCTCCCTTTTCATTCTGATGACAATCTTCAGTGGCTGCACTCTCTACCTACTTGGTTCCGTCAGATTCGATTACAGGCTCTGAACCCTTGCATCTTTCCAATCGTTTCTCCAGTAATTTCCTCCTGGAATATCAATCCTCAATTTCTGCAAGCAGCTTGAATAAAATTGTCCATCTAGCATCCAGCTCCTTCTTGAGTTGGGTTCCAGCCATCACTATGTCCTTGGGATGGTCTCTCCAGCACCCACCTGTGCCTCAATGTCACAATCAGTGTATTCTTCCTCTCCCAAATTAACCATATCAGAATCCAAAACTTTGGCATCCAAAACAGTATTGTCCCCCTTAGCTCCAATGGCTGGGGTGGAGGACAAACATCCAGCCTGCTGCTCCTCACACTACTCAGTCTCTACTGAGTCCTCCATCAGATGGGCCAATAGCGCCCTCATCTGGCAGAGTATGGGAATTTCCCCAGTGTCCTGGCCAAATTTCCACCATTCACTAAAAATATCACCAACAGCTTAATCTGGTTCAGTTTCAGTTGGTTACCATCTGTATCCCCCACCCCGGTTACCCTGAAAAGGGACTTAGTCTCAGTGGACCTACGGGTCAACAAAATTCAATAAATAAATAAATAAATAAAATGTTAGGGCAAGTAAGATAAATTATATATTCTTCATTTGAAGTATTTCTGTGTGTGTTTTGAAAAACACTGGAGGAAGTCCACAGGAAATATATCTTCATTGCCATGTAAAAAGACAAAGCCCTCAGTACAAAAGCACTGAGGCAAGTGTTACTCAGAAAGGTCACTGGCAACAAAGCCATGTTTCAAAAAAATAGGTATGTATGTATTTATTTCTTTGAAAATTTGGTGACCAGGAGAAGCACACTGAGAGGAGATTCATTTCTAAGTGTGACCCAGGTGAAAGGGAAAAGGAAGGCACAGTTGCAACTTGCAAAGAAATACAGTCCAGGCTGAGAATGATAACTAAAAAAACAATGATATAAAGTGCATAAGTCGAGTGCAGTACAGACAGCAATGACAAAAATTGCAACAGGTTGCCCTATAAATAGTGTACAAAGTAAAAAACAATTGTGCAAATAAGATAAATTCAAAAAGTATGGGGGAATCCAGATGACTGGATGCTGAACCAGTGGCGAGAGACAGGGTCAAGAAATGTAAAGGAGGGTTCAGAAAGAGGGATTGGCAGGTACAAGGGGGGAGGGAGAAGTTTTAGTTAACATCTAAGGGGGGGAGGTAGAGAGATAGATGGAGGAGGGTAGCTAATTCCAGACGGAGAGGAGATGGTACAAGAAAGCAGACTTTCCAGCTGAGGAGTGTGGATGGGAAGGGAGAAAGTGTGTGGGTGCCTGGAGTGCAAAGAGTAGGAGGAGGAGGGGATGGGGAGATGAGATTGGATATGTATGAGGGAAGGGACTCAAACCAGTATTTGTATGAATGTGTTTATGTATGTATATGTATGTTTGTACTGTATTTATGTGTTATTTTGTGTTTTGTCTGTCATGGCTACTTGTATGACTTTCTTTTACAGACTTCACCTGAAATAGTTCTGACCTGCTCCAAATATGGTCACATAGGCAGTGTGATAATCTAATGATGAGACCACAGGACTGGGAACCAGGAAACCTAGGTTCAAATCTTAATTTACTTACTATGTGACCCAGAGCAAGTCACTCCCAGAGCTAAACCGGGTCGAAGCAGAACCACATTAAAAAGAAGATGTGACAGCTCAGCCACATTTCAGATTGACTATCCTAGTGATACACATTGTATAAAAACCAATGCTAGTCCAGCACAAGTACATACCAATAATACCCGGACCAGACATTGCTACGAGGATTCAAAATCCAAAAGGGTTAGTCATGCAGCAGGCCAACAAAGACAAGAAAGGAAGGCATTGTGTGTAAATGCTCGCAGTCTGCCAAAGAAAATACTAGATCTCACAGCCATGATGGCAGAAGCAAAATTGGACTGGGTCGCAGTTACAAAGACCTGGTTTACAGGGAACTACACCTGGGATGTCACCATACTGAGTTACATGCTGTTCCGAAGAGACCAGGTGGGGAAAAAGGGAGGGGGAATGGTGTTATATGTAAAAGAAGATATCTGTGCAACAGAAATCCAGGCCACTCACGGTAAGGTGGAAGCCCTTTGGGTTACACTTGAAGCTGGATGCAAAACCCCAATCCAGGTGGAAATCATCTACAGACCCCCATCCCAGGAAACTGATGTGGACAAAGAGCTTTTAGAAGCCATCATGATGATGGCAGATAGGGGTGAATTACTGCTAGTAGGGGACTTCAATCTACCGGACGTGGATTGGTCATCATACTCAGCGTCCTCATATCAGATCAAAGATTTCCTCTTTGCACTGAGGGGAGCGGGTCTGCATCAACTGGTGAACTCACCCACCAGAGACAGAGCAATGTTGGACCTATTGCTCACAAACAGCTCTAGGGTCTCAGAAGCTCAAGTAGGAGCCAATCTGGGGACCAGTGACCACAGGTCACTCTGGTTAACTGTAAATCAGGAGGAAGATACTAATCACATTAAAATCAAGGTAATAGATTTCAGAAAAGCTAACCATCAAAAGTGCGAACTATGTTCACATCCATAATGGAAGGCAGAAACTCGGAGGATGTAGAGGACTGCTGGAATACCCTAAAGACTGCTCTGTACACAGTAGCAACTAAATGTGCGTAGCTGACCAGCATGTCCAGAAGAAGGAAGTGACCCCTCAGGTTCTCAAATGAAGTAGCGACCAAAATCAAAGAGAAATGAAGGGTTTTTACACAATTTAAATTAACAAAGCAAGAAGCAGACAGAGACGAATACAGGAAAAAACTGAAGGAGGCAGGGAAGGCAGTCAGAAGAGCAAAAGCACCCAGCCTGGTGGCGCTGAGGGTTGAGATGCTGGACGCCACACCTTGTGCAAAGTTCGGGAGCAAGCTCAGGCACCGGGGGTTAGCAGGGGAGGGATTGGATAGAGCACCCGATGGGTTGCTCTCTGCTCCCGGGGGGGGATAGTGGGAGGCCCGGTGCTCCGGCAACCCCTGGTGGAGATTGGAGGTGCCTCAGAAGTGCATGTAGCATGTAACAGTGTGCCTGACGCTGGCAGGGTTTTCATGCACCAAGCATTGGGGGGTGCACATGCAGGAGGGAGGGGAGGGCAGAACAAGGAAAAACCTGGCTCGGTGGGATAGGCGGCAGCACCTATCCCCCATGCCCAGCACCGGGTTCATCTCGGCCAGCCTCATCACTCCTCCACCCGGGCCCCACCTGCATGCCAGAGTCTGCCTTGATAAGGAGCCCACGGTAAGGAGTCGGGCTATCCTCCTCAGGCAGGTAAAACCGGGGGTGCTGGCTGCAGGGGGGGGTGGAAAGAGAGGGCACAGGCTGCAGTGATCCTCAGGCAGGGCAGGCATAAGGATAAGGTTGGCTGACGAGTTCCCTCGAGCCGTGACCAGAAGGAAAAAGAATTGAATAAAAAAAAAGAAGGGCAAAAGTGCAGACTGAAGAGAAAATAGCACAGTTTGTTAAGAAGGGAGACAAAACCTTCTACAGATACATAATGGAGAAAAGAAAAACTAAGAGAGGAATAGTCCGAATAGTAGCCAAAGAAGGCAAGATAGCAGTGAGGGACGAGGAAAAGGCCAAAGCCCTAAATGAGTTCTTTTGCTCAGTCTTCACTATAGAAGACAGTGGCAAAGGTCCCACTCTAGGTCAGACAGAGCACGATGGTCAGGGAGTGGACACTAGCCCCTTCATAAAGGAAAGGGTCTTAGAAGATCTGAGTAGACTCAAGATGGACAAGACCATGGGACCTGATGGCATGCACAGTAGGGTTTTAAAAGAACTTCTAGAGGAATTAACCACACGACTGGCTGAGCTCTTCAACAAGTCACTAGACAGTGGGGAAATACCTCAAGATTGGAAAAGGGCAACAGTGGTGCCCTTGCACAAGAGTGGGAGCAGAGAAGAGGCAGGAAATTACATCCCTGTCAGTTTGACCTCAATCATTGGGAAAATTATGGAGTCATTACTAAAGGAGAGGGTAGTGGTATACCTGAAAGATACTGGAAAAATGAAGCCAAGGCAACATGGCTTCACAGCAGGACAATCTTGTCAAACCAACATGATTGACTTCTTTGACTGGGCCACCAGAATAGTAGATCAGGGAGGGGCAGTAGACATTGTATACCTGCATTTCAGCAAGGCCTTTGACACCGTCCCTCACAGAAGGCTAACAAACAAGCTGGAACATCTAGGAGTCGGACAAAATGTAGTTAACTGGATCAGCAACTGGCTAAACAATAGGACACAGAGAGTGCTAGTAAATGGATCTCTGTTGAGGGAAGGTAGTGTAACCAGTGGCGTCCTGCAGGAGTCAGTACTGGAACCTATCCTCTTCAACATGTTTGTAGGAGACCGCGTAAATGATTTGAAAGGGGTTTGCCTGTTTGCTGATGATACTAAGCTCTGCAACAGAGTGGACTCACAGGAAGGGGCAGACAGCATGAAAGCTAACCTAAGAAAATTGGAGGACTGGGCCAGGGCTTGGCAGTTAAAATTTAATGACAAAAAATGTAAGGTAATGCACCTAGGTAGGAGGAACACAAGAAATAAGTATACATTGGGAGGACATCAACTCAAAGAAACAGACAGAGCGAGATCTCGGAATAGTGATCACTGATGACTTAAAGTAGGAAAACAGTCTGAGAAGGCAGCACAGAAAGCACATGGCATCCTCAGCTGTATTAGTAGGGACATTACTAGTAGGAAGCAGGAGGTTATCATGCCTTTCTACAGGTCCTTGGTAAGGCCACACTTGGAATACTGCAGTCAGTTCTGGAGACCTCACCTCAAAAAGGATATTGACCGTTTGAGATGGTGCAAAGAAGAGCTACAAAATGGTGCAGGGTATACACCACAAAACATACAGGGAGTTAAATTTATACTCCCTCGAGCAAAGAAGAAACAGAGCTGACATGATTGAAACATTTAAATATGTGAAGGGGTTAAACACAACTCAGGCAGGTAATCTATTTCAGCACAACACGACAGCACGTACAAGGGGCCATAATTTGAGGTTGGTGGGATGTAGGTTCAAAAGCAACCTCAGGAAGTACTTCTTCATGGAGAGAGTGGTGGAAGCATGGAACAGCCTGCTTCAGGAGCTGGTAGCATCAGAGATGATTAGAGATTTCAAACATGCATGAGATAGGCTTTTCGGATAGGTTAGGTTGCAGGCAACATAGGGAGGAGTAGTCTTTTTGGGCAGACTAGATGGATCAAGTGGTCCACATCTGCCAACATTTTTCTTATGTTCTTATACATATCTTCTTATGCAGCCAGTGATCCAGATGAGATGAGTAACATCAACCTATTTGACTCACCATTTCTAAGGAAGTATGCTTCACAAGATTAAGTTAATTAGCAGTGACACTGTACCCAGCACTTAAATATGCTTCACATTTGGAAAAATACTGCCTTAAAATATCTGCACCCAAATAAAAGCAACATCATTATGAGTTTGAAGAGTTTTACTCATTAAAAATGATTATTACTCATAGACTTTCAAAAGTTGTGAGCAGATTTTCTTACCTATCAACGTGATCTAAATCCCTGCATGCAGTCTTCCTTCTATATTGTTAAAAATATCTAAGATTTATTCAGTCAGTTTTATACCATTAAATAACACCGTGGATTTTACACTTTAACAGTTGTGAAATGCATGTTACACAACAAATTAATGGTACCTCATAGCAGGAGTCACCTGGGGGGAGATCCAGCAGAGATTGGAATGATCTTGTCACGTAGGATGTCAGACACTAGAGATAAAAAGACTCAGTGGTGAGCATATTATTAGAACACGTGAAGTAAGCTAAGATGGGGGGGCAATTGCTTACACCCACACACACACACTGCATACCATATTTTAGAAGTAATGATATGGTGTTAGGCATCAGTATTTGCTTAGTAGCCAATTTTCAATGTTTGGTAGCCATGGGCTAGTAAGTATCATGCCCTGGCTAACATTTATGCCCTGGTGGTTTAGTGGTAACTGTTGTGGATAGCCTAAGGTGTTATGGCTATGTGCCTTATTAAATACCAATTCCACACACAGAAACATATTTATGTATAGTGCCAGGGTTGGATTTAATATTAGAGCAGTTGCTTTAATGGTATATGCAGAGCGGCAGCTGTGCAGTACCAGGTGGCATGGTAGAATGAGAGACAGCAGCCCTGGTAAAAAAGCACAACCACACTATAAGAGAGGAAGTCATGAGTGAGTTGCTACCTTGGGGATAAGCATACCACCACTGCAGTCACTAAAAAGGCCTGTCTGAGGCATAGAGTGTGCTGTGCTCTCAGCGGCCAGAGAGTTAAGCACACATTGTTAGATGGCAGGCAACAAGCGCCAAGTGTATAAATATAGGGACTGGCTACTATTTACAATTTGCTAACCCTGAGGGATTAGAAGGACAGAGAAAATGCACCACTTCATGGGGTGGGCTCAGAGAAAATGGGTGCCATCTTAGACTGCAGCAGGCTGTCAACAAAGGGACAGTACACCATACCAAACACTTGAGAAAATCTGGAAATAATATAACTAAAGAAATAAGCTAAGGCACCCGATAGCCTACGGCAGGGGTTCTCAAATGGTGAGGCCAGCCTCCCTTGGGAGGCCCCAACCTGTTCCAGGGGAGGCTCAAGCAAGTCTGAAAAAGTACTGTATTTAAATTTTGAGTTTTATGTATTTTGAGTGAAGAGATGAAGCAAACTGAAAGAAGATAATAGTAGGTGAATTTTATGTATTTATTTACTAATAGGTGACAAGGGAAAGTGAATGAGCCAAGGCTCATTTCAGGAGTACCCGGGAAGGGTAGGTAGAAATACATTTCAAAAGGTAACTGCAAAACAAGCAAGAAATACACAATGAACAACAGTGCAAACAAATATAAACAATAAACTAATAACGAGTGGTGGTAATTGATCAATTTGTCGACTGATGGCAGAACAGCCCAAATACAAGAGTTGAGCACAGAAGTGCTAAGAGCCATAGTAGGAAGGAGCCCAGTAATCCCAGAGAAGTTGCTTAGGAGCAAGGAAGGAGGGCGAGAGGCAAAGTATGTAGGAAGGTGATTTCATATAGAGAGGAAGCAGAAAAAGTAGTCTGACCCATGAAGGTACTGCAACAAGGGGTAACAATGGTTCAAGAATGAAAATAGCAGAGCAAGTAGGCTGTCCGGGGGACAATAAGCTGAATAATATTTTTTTATTGCATTTATTTGTTATTCAGACAACACCTTGGAGCACAGGAGCTCTTTTTCAAAGATTTCACATCAGTATAAGACAAAGAACTGAATGAAAGAACTGAATGTGAGCCGAGTACTCAAAGGGGTTTCAATTTATTCATGGTGTACTGCGCAAAGTACAGTATGTTATTTTCTTTGGGGAGGCTCAAGATTATTTCAGTTTTTGGGGGAGGCTCAAAATCTATTCCATGAATTTGGGGAGGCTCACTGTGACAAAGTCTAAGAACCATTGGCCCACGGTATTAAGAATAAGTACAATAGAAATATATGACTTCTATCTGGTACGTTGTTCTCATTATTGAGGATTCCATCATGAACCTTGGAACCTTGAAAGCACAGCTTAAGAGGTTTGTGGAGTCATTGGAATCCCTAAGCAATGTAACAGATTGGGAGTCATGTGTTGTTTTCTGTAATACATAGTCCATATCTTTTATCCGGCAACAATTCTATCAGTCCACCCTTCTCTTCCGTCTTTCCTCATCTTTTCACTCTGAACTGCACATCCACCTGCTTGTCCTCTCCCATCCTGTCCTCTCTCAGTCCCTCCCTCTCTCAGATTGGTCGCTGCTTGATAGACTGCTTGACTGCCATCTTTACAACAAATGGCCACAGGGATCCACCTGCACCCTCTCTTTTTCTCAGTTCCTGTCTATCTTACCCCCCTGCCCTTCTAGTAAAAGGACAGCTCGATGATACCAGATTTAGGAATAAAAGTTTCCCTTTGTTTGCCCTCATAGTTTCCATCTGTTGATGTTCACTTGAGGATAGTGGTGGGTGAAGTCGGCTCAATTCGCTCCGTGACGTGATTCATGGAGTGAAGGCAAATTTGCGGAGTACTTCACGAAGAGGAGTAATTTGCATTATAATGGGTAACGCGAAGTCCATTGAAAACAATTACTTTGCGTTACTCAGCCTTCCCAGACCACTACTCCACCAATTTTAAAGGCGAAGTGCATTGAAAACAATGTATTTCGCCTCACTTCACCTTGTTTTTAAGCTCCAAAGGCGAATTTTGCAGTGATTCATGGGATTTCGGTCACATGGGCTCTATATGGTCCTGCACAGCCTCAGTTCAGGGTAGTGTTTGTAGGAAGCTGTAGGAGACAGTGTGCTCTGAGAGCTGTCTGTGATTCAAACCTTCTAAGAGCTGTTAAAAAAGCCTTTTTGAGTAATTTTGTTTGCTCAAACTTTAGTTCATCGATTTTAGGAAACCCTCCTGCGCTCATATCATCAAGCGTTTATTGTTTGTGTGTTGATTTTGAAAGTTAATGTACAACATTGAGTCTGTGTAGTAAGAGACAGTGAAAGTGTGCTTTGGGGATGGGCGTGTCTGTGGTGTAGGTAGATTTAAGTTGGAGAAATAGGGAGTTCTTTGTTTTTTGGTTATATTTTTGTTATATAACTGACTGTGTTAATGTACACACAGTAATATTGTCAGTAATTGCTGAAATTGTTTTGCTGATTGTGTGTTGTGTGGATCTGGTGCAGCAGTTCATAATTTCAGGTTGTTTACAATATGTGGTATATTACTGAAGTTTTCAATTTGCTGCGCATTACTTGTAGACAAATTGTGTGTGTGTGTGTGTGTCAGTGTGTGCGGTGCGTGACATCAAATAATACACCTTTTATTGTGCCACAGTGTAATTGCAGGTGCAGCAATGTGAACCTGCTATCCACTGCAGCTGCATGATTTTTTACTGCCATTGTGGTACTTTTCTTTGTTTTGCTGTTTGCACTGCCATAAAAAATCTGCAGTCAGTGCTCCCCCCACTCCCACCGACAAAAGGAATTATTTTCCAGATTGGATTGTTTATGACTTCAGTACCATTGGTTAGTTAACATGTTGTTGAACTGGAGAATTTGCATCTGTATCTGTTGCTGAAGCCACAGTTGTTTTCTTGGCTTCACATCAAGCATCCCCCCACCCAGAGTGAATGTTCCAAAATCTAAATCTGTTTAGAATATTGTTGTTGATCCCCCAAAATGCCTGCAAAGAGACGTGCAAGCAAAGCTGTTTCTCGCCACGGCACTGCTGCCAGTGGTAAGATTGTCTTTGGACGTGGTAGTATGTAGATGCAGAAGTGCTTTGCTGATGTGAGGAAAGGTATTTATCCTGCATTGTTTTTTACAGCTCAGTCAGTAGCTTCACTCATAGTTGAAGGAGATGATGCTGTCCCAGCTGGTGGTGTTAGTGCAGTTACTGGTGGTGGTATGAGTATTGCTGCCTCAAGTTCCACTTCTAACCAGTTTACCATGTCCAAAAATATAGTGGAGTGTGAAGCAATGAGAGTGAGTGGCAGTGTAGAGGATGTCATACTTCCCAGTAACATCCCAGTAACTGAACATGAGGATTCTGATAATGTCAACGATAGCATACAATGTGACATTTCTTCCATCAATTCAGGTCATGCATTTTCCATGCAGTGATTCACAGTGTGGTGAAAAAATATCAGGTGATGGTGGTGTTGATGATGATGATGAATGTGATGATGATGATGATGTTGCTGTGGTTACAACATGCAGTCCACATACCAGCATCCAAGCAGAAGATGTGGATGTGGATGATGTTGATGAATATGATGATGATGTAATTGATCCCAGTTGGGAACCGGAGAAAAAGAAATTCAAGGTGGCTGTGTCTGGGTCTGTTTATTAATCCCCGTAAAACTTGTGATTTACCAGTTTCAGTTGATGGTGATGATGATGACCCAGTAATAATGATAGGTAGTCGTGGTGGTCAGTTGCAGTCCAAGTGTGTCCTGCCTGAAAAATCATGTAGCACACCCCCCACTTCATGGCTTAAAAAAACGGAGTCCAATAAGCAGCATCAGGGACATGTTAAAAGTAGAACATCAAAATCCCTTGTTTGGGATGTTTTGTGCAAGATGCAAATGATGAGTCAGTTGCAATCTGCCAGGTTTGCCATGTGCAAGTCAGTCGAGGTAAAAAGGGGAGCCATCTGGGCACAGGAGGACAGCATACACATCTTAAGAACAGGCACATGGCACTGTGGACCCAGCACAAGATGGCAGCTAATACCACAGTGGGGTGTTAACCCTTGTCATCAACAATAATGAGCATGTTATCCCCTTCCATGACTGTTAAATCAAGTAGGAAATTAAATGTGTGCAGTAGTGATGAAATAAGAGCAGAGGATTACTACAGGCATGATGAGGTGGAGGAGCATAATGATTTTGAAATGTTGTCCAGTGCTATTGAGAGTAGCAGTTTTGGTGGTGGTGGTGAATGTAGTATGTCTAGTGCAAGTGGTACATCATCCCCGGTTGGTAAATGTGGCAAAATAACTGGATTTGTGGGTTTGTCATCATCAATTTGTGCAACCATCTTCCTCAAACATCCACGCTCCACCCCCTGCCATTCACAGAGCAGAACCATTTGTCATCACACCCCATGTAAAGCGTCTTAGTCAGCCCATGTTATAGAGTGTTTTTGCACATGAGCTGAAGTAGCCACCCAATCATACAGTGTCACGTGAACTTAATGCTGCTGTAGCTGAAATGCTGGCAATTGATCTTTTGCCCTGGTCCTTTGTGGAGAATTCTGGGTTCCAGCAGTTTGCTGCACATGCCTGTCCAAAATGGAAAGTCCCACCCAGGACATACTTTTCTACTTGTGCTGTCCCCAAGTTGTACCGTACTGTGTCCGACTCAGTAAGACATTCCCTTCAATATTCCTCTTCTCCATTCATCCATTTAAGTATGGATATGTGGACAAGTGGTAAAACAGCGGAGAGTTCATATTTGTGTATAACTGCACACTGGGCGCAGGTGCCAGGGGTTGTTTGTGCTGTTGGTCATGTGAATAATCAGTGCAGTAAGGTGGAGTGTCGTGGTAGCAATCTTCCAGGAATTCAACATCATACAACAATTGCAATGCACAATGTGACCTGTTCACACACTAGTGAAAACATGTTGGACGTGGTACTGACTGAAACTGACAAGTGGCTGAACCTCCTGTCCCTGAGAACCGGGTTTGTAGCAAGTGACAATGGGTCAAATGTGGTGAAATGCATCACGAATGGTGGCTTGTTACATGTTCCATGCATGGCCCACTGTTTAAATCCTGTGGTGCAGGAGTTTCTGCAGCACCCTGATGTAAAGGAAATGCTGACAGTTGCATGCCGTATCTGTTCTGTCTTTTCACGATCTGCAAAGGCCCGTGACCAACTTTGGCATTTGCAGATGCAAAATAGCCTCCCTCAGCACCGCTTGAAGCTGGAAGTTGTCACCCAGAAGAACTCCACTTTATGCATGGCAGCAGTAGCGGAGGCAGGTTCAGGATCATTTGGGAGCCAGGGAGGGCCATTCAGTCAATGACAGGCTCCACAATGGGCACTAAACAGTGAATAAAGATAGTGGCAGGGCGCCATTACTTACACTGGGGCAGCCAGGATGGTTGACTGCCCCCCCAACCCCCTCTCTGGCTCCGCCACTGCATGGCAGAGAGGTTGTATGAACAATAAAAAGCCATCTCAGAATGTCTTGTCATGCACACTAGCAGTGACAGTTCCAGGACCTCAATGTCTATGATGACTGAACAGTGGTGCCTCATGAACTCTGTAATAACAATTTTACAGTCTTTTGAACATGCCACACAGGCAGTGAATGGCAGGTCTGCCTCCATTAGCCAATCAATTCCACTGCTGCAGGTGCTGAGGCAGACATTGGTGAATGTACAGTATAGCCTTGATGTTGCCAGAGACAGTGCTAGCAGTATGTTGCTGAAACACATGCTGACAGTATTTGACCAGAATCATCACATCTTTAGCATTCAGCGTAGTGACAACTTTGCAATAGCAATAGCAATGCTAGACCCACGATACAAACATAGAATTGCCTCAGTACTGGAGGGAGGGCCTGAACAGGTAAAAAATGTCAGTGGGCAACTAGTGCGCTTGGTTCATGGGGCACAGAAGTCATGTGCCAAGGTCAGCAAACCTCAGCAGCATAATCAGGGTGAAGGTGCACCTGGAGGAGTATCAAGCATATCCTGTAAGGGGAAGGGGACAGCAGTTCCAGGTGGTCTGTCATCCAAAGTGGTTGGCATTAACCTACTTTGGGAGTCTTTGTCCCAAGTGGGGGTTAGTGAAATAAATGTTTCCAGAGAACAAGGTGATGCATCAACCACTGGACTTAGTGCGGCACAGAGAATGGTTGAGTCATATTTGTCTGAAAACAGGCATTTGCTGATAACTGATGATCCTGTTTTATACTGGAGTGGAAAGGTCAGTGAATGGCTAGAGCTGACTGCAGTGGCACTGAGGTACCTGACATGCCAACCCTCCAGTGTAAGTGTCGAGAGGGTATTCAGCTCAGCAGCTGCAATACTTAGGGATTGTCGGGCAAACCTCTCTCCTGCAAATGTTAGTTTGCTAGCATTCATAAAAATGAATGAGAGGCACATACCAGCATAGACTGCAACCTCAGTATTCATACCCCGGCCTAGTCATGGTTTTGGTGATGTAGAAATGGATCATCCTGGTGGCACTGGCAGTGGCAGCATGAAATGGCCTACCACTAATGTAGATGATGACACAATGGAGAAAGAATTTTCCAGTGGTCAGATTTCAGACATAGATGACTGTGAGGGCAGCTTTCTGTATGAGGATGATGATGATGAGGTAATGTTGGCAGGTTTTAACTGAAGTTGTTAAAAGGTTGTCACATTTGTTGTATAATACATGTTTTCTTTTTCATATGGTTCAATGAGTGTCCCACTTAGAGTGTGAAATTCCATATGTCACGTCACATTTGTAAAAGAGAGCACAATATATCCTGGCCCAGGGACCACCACCATAAGACTGCCGTTAGCCACTGCCTCCACTGGGAATGACATTCTGTGCCCTCCCAGACCCCCATCATAAGACCGCTGATAGCCACTGCCACCACAGAGAATGACTTTCTGTGACCCCCTGGATCACCACCGTAAGATCACTGTTAGCCATTGCCACCACAGGGAATGACTTTCTGTGCCCCCTGGACCACCACCATTAGACCGCTGTTAGCCACTACCACCACAGGGAATGAATTTGTGTGCCCCCTGACCACCATCATAAGACCATTGATAGCCACTGCCACCACAGGGAATGACTTTGTGTGTCCCCCCAGACCACCACCATAAGACCGCTGTTAGCCACTGCTACCACAGGGAATGACTTTCTGTGCCCCCCTGGACCACCACCATAACACGCTGCTGGCCACTGCTACCACAGGGAATGACTTTGTGTGCCCCCCCGGACCACCACCATTAGACCACTGATAGCCACTGCCACCAAAGGGAATGGCTTTCTCTGTGCCCCTGGACCACCATAAGACAGCTGATAGCCACTGCTAAAACAGGGAATGACTTTGTGTGCCCCCTGGACCACCACCATAAGACCACTTTTAGCCACTGCCACCACAGGGAATGACTTTCTGTGCCCCTCTGGACCACCACCATATGATGCTGCTGGCCACTGCCACCACAGGGAATAACTTTGTGTGCCCCCGGACCACCACCATAAGACCGTTGTTAGCCACTGCCACCACAGGGAATGACTTTGTGTGCCCCCCGGACCACCACCATTAGACCGCTGTTAGACACTGCCACCACAGGGAATGACTTTGTGTGCCCCCCTGGACTACCACCATAAGATCACTGTTAGCCATTGCCACTACAGTGAATGACTTTGTGTGTCCCACCCAGACCACCACCATAAGACCGCTGTTTGCAACTGCTACCACAGGGATTGACTTTGTGTGCTCCCCTGGACCACCACCATAACACACTGCTGGCCACTGCCACCAGAGGGAATGACTTTCTGTGCCCCTCTGGACCACCACCATAAGATGCTGCTGGCCACTGCCACCACAGGGAATAACTTTGTGTGCCCCCGGACCACCACCATAAGACCGTTGTTAGTCACTGCCACCACAGGGAATGACTTTGTGTGCCCCCGGACCACCACCATAAGACCGTTGTTAGCCACTGCCACCACAGGGAATGACTTTCTGTGCTCCCCTGGACTGCCACCATAACATGCTGCTGGCCACTGCCACCACAGGGAATGACTTTGTGTGCCCCCCCCGACCACCACCATCAGACTGCTGTTAGCCACTGCCACCACAGGGAATGACTTTGTGTGCCCCCTGGACCACCACCATTAGACCACTGATAGCCAGTGCCACCACAGGGAATGACTTTCTCTGTGCCCCTGGACCACCACCATAAGACTGCTGATAGCCACTGCCAAAACAGAGAATGACTTTGTGTGCCCCCTTGACCACCACCATAAGACCACTGTTAGCCACTGCCACCACAGGGAATGACTTTCTGTACCCCTCTGGACCACCACCATAAGATGCTGCTGGCCACTGCCACCACAGGGAATGACTTTGTGTGCCCCTCGGACCACCACCATAAGACTGCCAATAGCCACTGCCACCACAGGAAATGACTTTCTATGCCCCATGGACCACCACAATAAGACCGCTGTTAGCCACTGCCACCACAGGGAATGACTTTGTGTAACCCCGGACCACTACTATAAGACTGCTGTTAGCCACTGCCACCATAGGGAATGACTTTGTGTGCCCCCCGGACCACCACCATTAGACCGCTGTTAGACACTGCCACCACAGGGTATGACTTTGTGTGCCCCCCTTGACCACCACCATAAGACCACTGTTAGCCACTGCCACCACAGGGAATGACTTTGTGTGTCCCACCCAGACCACCACCTTAAGACTGCTGTTTGCCACTGCTACCACAGGGGATGACTTTCTGTGCCCCCCTGGACCACCACCATAACATGCTGCTGGCCACTGCCACCAGAGGGAATGACTTTGTGTGCCCCCATGACCACCACCATAAGACCACTGTTAGCCACTGCCACCACAGGGAATGACTTTGTGTGCCCCCCAGGATCACCACCATAAGACCACTGATAGCCATTGCCACCAAAGGGAATGACTTTCTCTGCACCCCTGGACCACCACCATAAGACCGCTGTTAGCCACTGCCACCACAGGGAACGACTTTGTGTACCCCCGGACCACCACTATAAGACTGCTGCTAGCCACTGCCAAAACAGGGAATGACTTTGTGTGCCCCCTGGATCACCACCATAAGACTACTGTTAGCCACTGCCACCACAGGGAATGACTTCTGTGTCCCCAGACCACCACCATAAGATGCTGCTGGCCACTGTCACCACAGGGAATGACTTTGTGTGCCTATCTGGACCACCACCATAAGACCGCTGATAGTCACTGCCACCACAGGAAATTACTTTCTGTGCGCCCCCAGACCACCACCATAAGACCGCTGTTAGCCACTGCCACCACAGGGAATGACTTTGTGTACCCCCGGACCACCACTATAAGACTGCTGCTAGCCACTGCCACCATAGGGAATGACTTTGTGTGCCCCCCGGACCACCACCATAAGACCGCTGTTAGCCACTGCCACCACAGGGAATGACTTTATGTGCCTCCCTGACCTCCACCTTTAGACCGTAGTTAGCCACTGCCACCACCACTCCAGATGCAGGAAGATGTCAGAGAGAATGTCAACATGTACCGCAGCTATGACCACCAACACCCACCACCAGTGTCATTCTGACAATGTTTTCCCATTACATTGACCATGCCAAGGCAGAGGGAGTCAAAGAGGAGACCACATCCATCAGCCACAGGCACAAAGCTTCTTAATATTAAAACTATAAAGTATGTGTACTAATGTTTTTATGCTATTCAACTTCCTTTAGCTGTGTGTTTTGTTTTCTGTTGCTTGTCTGGGCTGCAATGATCAAACACATATGGTTAACTTATTTTGTTTTTTTTACAGGTTAACAACAAATGACTTTCCTTTGCTGAAAGTCAGTCTCAATGGTACAGCAGCAGTACCATATACAGGAACCTATGGAATATCCATTTAAAATCCATACTGGTAAGTATATATATTTTATTTCATCTTTTCATATTTTTTTAAAGAGTGCAACATATCCGACTGAGGATTCACAAACTAGGTGACATGTGTACATCACAAAAACTATTTTTGCAACATGTCATGCACTGTATTCCAAACTTGCAGCTGTGCAGCCATGACAGTGTTGAAAAAGTTGGAAACAGGTTGTATTACTTGACAACATGTGGTTTTGAAATGTAACTTGAGTTGAGAACCAGGGACACTGGCACAGTGTATTTGTTACACAGCCAGGTACTAAATTAAGTTGTGATTGATCTGCTGATTGTAGTGTGACAGCTAGCTATCTGTGTTAATCCAGATACTCATGGAACAACCACGGCTTAAACATAATGTGTTACTGCTGCAATCAAGTTGTAATAAGTCCTTCATTTCTTTTTTTAGGAAACTTCCAGATGCTTTGCTGTGGCATAGTTGCCTTATCCAAGGAAGTTCTTCAACATCAGGCCCCACCCTCGGGCAGGGGCAGACATGCAACATGCAGAAGTCATTTCAATCGATGGCCATGACCATCATTCCCAACCAGACTCGAGAAAGATGCAGATGAAATCTGTGAAGAAGTAACCAAATAAGAAACCATTGATTAGACCTACCTGCAAATATGCTTACCCCCCCCCCAAAAAAATATACTTACCTTCATTGGCTTGAGAGTATTCCATTTCCAATTTCAATGCAAAAAGTTCTCATCAAGCACTGGAATGTGCACACCAACAGTATCTGTGACCTGTGATACAAAACAATACAATGAGTACATGTCTATATATGTCAATCTCCACCTAGAAAATTCAAAAATGTATGTGCATACATATATATATATAAATTTTTATTGTTATAGATTGTGTTTTTGTATTTTAGTGTTTATTATTTTAGTTAAGTAGCAACATGTGCTGGCCTTTATCCTCCACGGTGGTGCACTATTCATCCTCCTTTCTTTGCACCCTCCACCCATTTTATACCTCGTACCTTACATTTTAACATCTATCAGTGGTGAAGAGCATTAGGGCTTGCTCGTGGGAGAGTGAGGGGGGTTGGGGTTCGCGAACAAGGGAGGATGAACGAGCGGGGCCATCGTATTGGGGTTATTAAGTCGAGAAGGCACCCTGGGGCCAACTGGAATCCAGATCGGGGTTTACCTGATCTGGTATCCATACCCAAGGGCACTACTGATTTCAGTAGGCAGATAGGCCCAACAACCTCCAAGGTTTGTCCAACTCGGGTGGTGTTATGCAATGCCAGGTCTGTTAGGAACAAGACCACCATTATTGCTGATCCTGTTGGTTCTGCTGACCTGGCTTGCATCACCGAGACCTGGCTGGATGAAAATTCTGGCCCTACAGTAGAGGCCATGACTCCGGCCGGGTACTCGGTGATACACCGCCCGAGATTAGACCGCAGGGGAGGGGGTTTGCAGTCTGTTTCAAGACTGAATTGGGCCTCACGAATGTAGTAGTAGGGGAGGCTGAGTCCTTTGAATGTACAGTTGTAGCAGGTGTAGGCGTTCCAATTGTTCTCATCTACCGTCCACCCAGAGATGGGAAACGCTTCTTATAGGAAGTAGCAGACTTCCTCATCGACATGTCATTTGAGTCACCCAGATTGATGGTGCTGGGTGACTTCAATGCCTGGGTTGATGACGAAATCTCACAATTTGGTTACCTTTTCCTCCAATCAATGTCTTCTTTGGGCCTTACACAGGTAGTTTCCACTGCTATGCACAAATCTGGACACTCTCTGGACTTAGTCTTCCTTCTAGGGATTGATGCATCCAACGTGGGGGTGGAACCAGTCGTTTGGTCTGACCACTACACCGTGAGGTTCAATTTTTGCACCCCCCTTAGAAGTCCATCCCCTGTGGAGATGGTCAGGTACCGCCCATTACAGAATGTTACTTCACAAGGCCTAGCGGCGGTCCTTGACCTATCATCCCCCATGTTGGTGAGCAGTAACCCAGAGGCACTGGTGTTGGCCTATAACGAGGCCATCACGGTTGCCCTGGATTCTATTGCTCCTGTCCGTGAGTGCCCCCTATCCCTTCACTCCAAGGCCCCTTGGTTCAATGGGACTCTGAGGGAGATGCGGAGACAAGGGCGAAGGTTAGAGCGTTGTTGGCGTAGGTCCGCCCTTGAAGCTGACTGCCTTAGATTGATAGAACATTATGCTAGCTATCAATCTGCAATCACCCATAAGAATGCAGAGTTCCTGTCCAGGGAGATTGCAGTTGCTCAGAATCGACCGGCTCAGCTGTTTCAAACTGTAGATAGACTGTGCAACCCAGCCTGTCTGCAAGTTTGGAAAGCCTTTTCACAAATAGAGTGCAATGAGCTCGCTCAATACTTTGCAACTAAGGTGGCTGACATCAGGGCCGACCTGTGTCCAACAACCTCTATGGGTGATGTCATAGGAGTGTGCGAGAACACAGTGCCTTGATTCTCTTGGAGTTCCTTTTATTGACCTGAGTTCATGGATATTATGAGGTTTATCCATAGTGTGCACCCCACAAGCTGTAGCTTGGACCCTGGACCGACTACCCTAATTTTGGGTTGTGTTGATATCATTGGTCCAGTTTTGGTGCAAATAGTGTGGTGCTCCTTGGAGTCAGGTGAGTTTCCCAGCTCCCTGAAAGAGGCGGTGGTGGCACCTCTCTTGAAGAAAGCTTCGTTAGACCCAGACTGCTTTTCAAGTTACAGACCTATCTCTAAGCTTCCCTTTATTGGGAAGGTTATTGAAAAGGTTGTAGCTGCTCAATTGGATGACCCTTTAACCATCCATAGTATCTACAAATCCTTCCAGTGTGGTTTCTGTAAAAGACATAGCACCAAGACTGCATTGGTTCGGGTACTTAATGACCTTCTGAGGGCGAGGAATCAAAAGAGACATTCCATCTTGGTTCTCCTTGACCTCTCTTCAGCTTTCAACACTGTGTATCACATGGTGTTGTTAGCATGCCTGAGGCAAATCTGTGGAATGTTGGGAACCGTTTTGCAATGGTTCACTTCATTCCTTACTGGGAGATCACAAAGAGTTGTGCCGGGGAATTTTTCCTCTCGCCCAGTCTTTTTGTTGTGTGGAGTGCCTCAGGGTTCTGTGCTGTCACCCTTGTTATTTGCAGTGTATATGCTGCCCCTCGGAAACATTATAAGACGGTGTGGGCTGAGGTTTCACTGCTATGCAGATGATACCCAGCTATACCTGTCTTTTGCACCTGACCAGGAAGGAGCTCTCTCAGTGTTTAACAACTGTCTGAGGGAAATCCAAGACTGGATGGAGTCTAGTTGGTTAAAGTTGAACTCGGAGAAGACTGAGGTTTTGGTGGTGGACCCAGGTGGTCAGATTGAGAGATTGTGTACTGGCGCGCCTTCTGGAATTTTTCTTGGTGGCGTTTCATTACCGACCTCAGAACGGGTGCATAACCTTGGGGTGATCCTTGACGATAGGCTGACTTTTCAATCTCAGGTGTCATCCATTGTCAGAACTTCCTTTTACCTTCTTAGGAATATCACCAGGTTTAAGCACCTTGTTCCATCTGACTCTTTGCCAACACTGGTCCACGCCTTTGTGTCCCCACACCTAGACTACTGCAACGCCCTTTACTTTGGGCTTTCAGGGGTTGAAATCCACTGCCTACAGCTAGTGCAGAATGCTGCAGCCTGGGTTTTGACTGGGACAAGTAGGTCCTGTTATATTACCCCAGTGCTGCACGAACTGCACTGGCTTCCTATACACTGTCGGATCACCTTTAACGTAATTTTATTGACTTTTAAAGCCATTCGCGATCAGGGTCCATCCTATCTGAAAGACCTACTGGTTCCTTATTGCCCTGGCCAATCGCTCCACTCGGCCAACATGGGGTTGCTGGAGATTCCAAGAGTGAGTTTAAAATCTTCAGGCAGCAGAGCATTTTCTCATGCTGCACCTACTCTTTGGAATTCTCTACCAGGCCGGTTATGGAAGGGCACCTCCGTGGAGACATTTAAGAAAGAACTAAAAACTTATTTATGGAAAATGGCCTTTTTGGAGAGTTAAGTTGCTTGTAATATGATTGGAATTTTATTGTAATTTATTATGTTTTTATGATGTATCTTTATATGCTTTTATGTTTTGTATTGAAACTTGAATTTATGATATTAACTTGTTCAGTGCTTTGATATATTGAAAGGTGCTATATAAATAAAATGATTATTATTTTATATATATATATATATATATATATATATATATATATATATATATATCAACTCACCAGGCTACTATTAGTGTACAGGCAAAGGCACCCTTCCATCCAGTTGAGGTGATCGCATTGCATTTGAGGGAATCACAGCGTACTTTGGACCAGCAACAGTTCTCTCATGGTCATCATTTCTGACGGGACTTTGCATGTGGTGTAACACTCCTATTTCACTTCCCTAGCACTTGTCAATTTTCTGGACACAAGACAGATGCATTTTGGGGATGCAGCAAAATTCTGGGGACTCTTTGTGACCATGGTGTGCATGAGTGACTGTGCAATAAATTCTGGTGGACTTTGCATGTGGTGTAACGCTCCCATTTCACTTCCTTAGCACTTGTCAATTTTCTGGACACAAGACAGATGCATTTTGGGGATGCAGAAAAATTCTGGGGACTTTGTGTGACCACTGAGCACATGAGTGACTGCGCAATAAATTCTGGGGGACTTTGCATGTGGTGTAATGCTCCCATTTCACTTCCTTAGCACTTGTCAATTTTCTGGACACAAAACAGATGCATTTTGTGTGCTGTAATTGTGAGCACATAATGGCATACTTAAATTATAAATTGCAGCATAGCAGTTATGCGTATTTGACTTATACTTTTTTATGCTATTTTACATTGCCAGTCACTAGTTACTTCCTGACTTGTACGATACCCTTCTTTTCACAATTTGTGTCTGCTTTACTACTTTTTCTCATGTCTGACAAAAAAAGGATCATACCTTTTAATATTGTTCTGACCAGGTTTTTATCACTAGTTGCAGCTGTTTTTGAATAAATATTGTTCTGTGAGGTCATAAAACACTGCCTGCTGCATAATTGTTCATTTTACAACAGAAGTAATATATAACAACTGATGGAGAAAAGCAGCAGAAAATACTGACGAAGACCTGGTCTGCACCATATTAAAAGGACTGCTCCTTTTATTATTTCAGACATGAAAAACAGTAGTAAAGTAGACTCAAATACTGGAAACAATAGTATCATACAAGTCAGGATGTAAGTAAAGTGGCAATGTAAAATAGCATAAAAAAGTATAGGTCAAAATTTTCAACAGATTGTTGCACTGCTGCTTTAAAGAGATTCACCAAGTTACGTAGTTATGGTAACAAGGCTCTTGTTAGTAGAAACGTCCCAAAATTTCACCACAAACTGACCATTATAACATAAAGAAACATTTGGAAAGCTGCTGGACATTCAGTATAATGGAGTGTGCCTCTGCGCTCGCCTTGGCATCATGTCATAATGTTGCTGAGCACAGGTGGCAGAACTTGGGTGGCTCTTCAGAACAGGAAGTCCTCTGTGACCCAGTTTAATGAAATTATGGATGTTTTTGCCAGAAAAGTATTGCACTATGTAAGGACATGTGGAGCAAGAAAGATTCCCCTGGAGGTAAGGCACCCATATATAGTGTGCAATGCTGTAACTTGGTGAATCTCTTTAATGTCTATTTCAAAAATGAAATATTTATGAAGCCTCAGTAATGTTTACCTTTTGTCGGGACTCATGATTTGAAGTGTTTCGCAAAAAGCATGACTGAGCAGTGCAAGTATGTTGTGCTAAACTGCATGTGTACTGTCAGTGTTCTTTCCTGTGTGTGCATACATTGTCCAGCTTCATGCAAACATATATATGGTGTGACTTGTTGCAGTATCTCAAGAATAAAGATAAGAAAGAATATATGACGTATATTTTATTTGTACCATCAGCACCAGCGGAGTATGTGATATATTTTTTCAGAGGTATCGGGTCACTGCGCACCTCAGTTACTCACAGTGCACACATGACTTAGCGGAGATCATAGCACAAAAAACACATGCTCTCCTAAAAGTCATGTGTGCAGTATGTGACTATGGTGTACTCTGGCCAGACACCTCTGAAAAAGTATCGTATCACTTAGTCCGCTGATGATGATTGTGACAATAAAATATATGCTATTCTGCCCACTATTCTTTATACCATAAACACTACAACAAGTTAGCAATATATGTTTGCAAGAAGCTGCACAATGTCTGATGTCACACACACACACACACACACACGCACGCACACACTCACACACACACACACACATACACACACACACACACACATGAAACAACACTGACTGCACACGTGCAATTTAGCACAATATATTTGTACTGTTCTCACCAGCTTTTCCACACCCACTCCACAACAGAAAGTAAACATTACTGAGGCACTGGACTATAACAACAGGGCAATAAGAAGCATGTATGACTGTTTGTCATTAAACATAAAAAACAAAGCACAAAACACTACAGCAGTGGGGGGGGGGTGGTGTCCAGAAAAAATAAGTTAATGGGGGATCCCATGATGTTGCAGCAGCAGATGGAGCATCAACACTACCTGAAGCTGGTGTTGCTCAATCTGCTCCACCTGTTGCTGGACAGCACCCACTCTCTCATTGCTTTCCTCCAGCACAGCCCACAACAGTACAATGCCTGCCTGCATTGCAGGCACTGTGGCAGGGTCCACTGGTATGGGGGGAAAACCAGGTAGTGGTGGTGGTGAGAGTGGTGCTGGTGGCAGTGGTGAGGGTAGTGGTGGAGCAGCTACTGCTGTGGCCCTCCTCCTGCTGCAGCGGCAAGGCACAACATCAGCAGTACCCTCTGCCACTGCCACAGAAGGGCCAGCTGGTGGAGGCCTGGCCCGTTTGGTGACAGCCTGCCACTCCACCTTGTGGTGGTTCAGCATATGTGTGCAATGGCCACCAGTCACCAGAAGTGTCCCCCCGGGGATCATGGCACATCTGCACACCACATAGCTGACACACAACAACAGTGCTGTCCCCCCCAACAGTTAAAAAACTGCCAAACTGAGGACCTGAGGGGGGGAGCAGGCACAGGAGGGGCAGATGTAGTGCCAGCAGCACTGTCATGCACCTGGGGCTCCACCTGCTGCTGTGGATGTGGTACTGCTGGAGCCCCTACAGCTGCTACTGGTGGTGGTGGTGGCAGAGTTGGTGGATGTGCTGGTGGCACTGGTGTGGTGCAGCTGCTTCTGGAGGGAAAGGGACAGCACCAAACAGTCGGGAGTGGTCCAATGACACATTACGACCCCCATGCATGCCCATTCCCCTCTGCCCATGGCCACAGGCCATAGACTCTCCCTGGTCCATCACACAACCCAGTCCTTTCCTCTATGATCCATCACACAATGAGCGACTTCTTCACACACACTCACAGTCTCACACACATGCACACACACAAAACAAAACTTATAAAACAAAGAAACAGGTCACAAAAAGAACTGAAAAAGCACTACAAAAAAAACTAAAGATTTAGCTTTTAAAAAGGCTGTTTGGTTTTCTGCTATTTGCTCAAGATACAAACTAATAATAATCCAAACTTTCCTCTCCTCTCCACACAAAATGCTTCCTCCTCCTTCTACCACTGCAAAGGAGAAAGTGAATCTATCTGCTTGTATGACTCACTTCCTTCCTGCCTGGCTAAAGCATGTGACTTACAGTACTATAAGCCACGTGATGTGTTGGGGAGCTACCCTATTGTTGTCATTCCACCTTACTTTGCGTTAAGGTGAAATTGCAATGCAAAGTCATCATGACAAGGAGAAGTGAGCACTTTCCAATAGCCACTTTGTGTAGCGTTATGATAACACGAAGTGGCCACTTTGCATTCACTTCGCCAGTGGATTTTAAATTCACTGCATCTCTACTTGACAGATGTGGTGTTTCACTGGTGGTAGTTTCAAATTGTGATAGTAGTGCAAGTGTATTGGATTCGAAGTTATAATATCATTGTTCTGACATCAGATTGATAGTATTATAAATTCCTGACATCAGAATGATAGTTTATGAGTTTCAAACTACAATGCAATCCTATGAGGAAAAACACCTAACCACATGACGTGATTATTTACTTGCAGATATGTTTAATTAGAAATACAGTACAGTCCTATTTATCCGAACTGTTTGGGCGACATGTTCCCAGTTCAGATAAACAGGAGTTCATAAAAATGGGATTCTTTGAATAATTTTATTTTGCCATGTTTAAACTCTGAGACCCATCATAAGTGTCACACTTTATACTGCAGTGTGGCTATAGTGAAGGAGAAGGGTGAAGGGGTTGGCTATTTATTCATTTTTCATCCACTTTTTTTGCATGGTGAAGTTAAATGGAGAAGTGCTGTAAAGAGAGAAGGGAGCAGGAAGAATGGAGAACTGCTGTAAAGTGCTTAACTTTTTTATTCTTTTTGATTATGCTTCTGCTTGCACATACTGTGAGACATACTGTACCCTGCATCTCTGTTTTTTCAGCGGTGTCAAATACTGCTGCATGGTTGCTTGTTGAAGGCTTTGTATTCTTTTCTTGGCTTCTTTAGAATGAAGACCCCTCAGTAGCATCTGCTGCATGGGGTCAGAGTCAGGCTGATTTTCCATCCACCTCAAACATTTGTCTAAGCTTTCCACTACCTCTGTATGTGTAGGGGTGAATAGTGCATCATCAGAGTCATCCGCATCACTTTGTTCCTCACATTCTCTGGTATCACTGCACCCAGGATGCGTCACAGCTTCAATGATGGCATCGTCCAACAGGTGCTGATGCTCTTCCTCCCTGCTGTCACAGAGGACCCAGTTCTTCATGTCCTCATTCATGAGCAAAACATTTAGCTTGCTAATCATGTCCACAGCTAGAGCCACGATGTCTGGATATTTGCCTGGGTTCATCACTTCTCTGGCTTCACTGGCTTCACTCATTTCCTCTGTCTCTGCTACTAGTTCCTCTGTCCCCAAAAATGATAGATTTTCGACATGCCTTAGCAATCGTTTCTGGTCAGACTTTATCCCAAGCCTCTCCACTCATGTAAATGACATCTTTTAGTGCTATGGACTTGACTATCTCCTGGAGAATCATGTCCTCATTAGTGTCCAATCAAACAGCCTGCATTTTCTGCACTGGTGCTTGAAAAAAAATGACTGATGCTTTGCTGCCAATGGCAGGGCAATTACCCACAAACTGCCACTAACTGCCAAACAGTGCAAAATAATGTGTGTGCTGTGATCTTTGTGCTATTTGTGCACGATCACTGACACAAGCAAGTGGATCAGAATTAGTGACCCAAAATAATGGGTAAGAAGATTGAGGTTCAGGTAAGACGGAGTTCCAGTTAACCGGAGTTCAGTTAAACAAGACTGCACTGTACAGAATTAGTTCAAGGCAGTGTGGTAAACAAATTGAGATGGCCATATTTTAAACAGCAAAAATGTGCCCAACTTTTATACTAAATCCTATAACTTTGCCATTTAAAGTAAAAATCTCACCAAACTTGGATTGGTTATAGTTTGAAGGGTG
Source organism: Neoceratodus forsteri (assembly GCA_016271365.2). Lineage (NCBI taxonomy): Eukaryota > Metazoa > Chordata > Ceratodontiformes > Ceratodontidae > Neoceratodus > Neoceratodus forsteri. The sequence goes on along the minus strand of CM028131.1, from coordinate 1,198,131,514 downwards.
GGCTTTTTGATTAATACAGTCCCATCTGTCTAAGGTGTCAGGAAAGTAGAGTTGCTGACCTGAGAAGGTGCTGTCTGTGATCACTAAATACTGTCTACAGTCCTGAAACTATGCTGACAGGCAGGGGAGGATAAAGGAGAACCCAGCAGAAGATGTGTGCTCTTGGGCAGGGGTTAGTTACTAGAGCCCTTGGGACAGCCACTGGGAGGAGTTCAAGGCAGACAAGAGAGATATGTGCTCTGTGGTGCTGGACAGGGCTCTAGGTACAGGGTTTAACAAACTCTAAACAGGAGTACAACAGGGCAAAGAAGTATCGCACTCACCTAAAGATGACCAGGTGCACCTACATATGACACACACAGTGTGTGGTGTTGCTGAAGTTTTTATTGTGGAGTCCATTAATCCCACAACACAGCTTGATGGAAAAGGTGCACAGACAAGATCTTGGTTAAACACAGTGAAAACCAAAATTCCTGGTGCTTCACTCATTAGATTTTCATCAGGGGACTGGCTGATGGTCTGCTACCTCCTCTCCTTTATACTACTCATGTGGCCATCCAGACAAATCAAAACTGAGGTCAGTTACAATTGAAGTGGCCAGAAGCAAGTGGCTGTGGAGGAGTAGAACTATTCAACAAGGTATCCCCTAAAGATGGCACTAAAAACAGAGCGGTGAACTATGTGTGTCAGAATAATCAAGCGAGGCAGGGAATGTAAGGCATGTAAAACAGCGCATGCATGGCACTGCCGTGCACTGTGCACCCTGACACCAACATTCTGTTCCCTGCCAAGTTTCACTGGGGTGGTGATCAATGGCAGCTCTGGTGTGGTAATAGAAAATCTGCACTTACGAAAAGGTAAGTGCCGGGGGGCTGAATAGTGGGGTTCACTTCGTACTATGTCTGACGCGCACTGTGCACCCTGACATCAACATTGTGTTCCCTGCCAAGTTTCACTGGGATGGTGATCCATGGCGGACATAGTGTGCTAATAATAAATCTGCACTTACCACAAGGTAAGTGTGGAGGTCTGATCGGTGGGGTTTGTTTTATGCTATGTCTGCTTTGCAGCATTTTGACATGGCATAATTTTCCATTTAGCTCTTTTCCATGCATGATTCTTGACTACACCGTGTTCCCTTTAGCTATCTTATGGGTAACCCATGTAACAAGTGTCATTAGTAATAAAACACACATAAATTAAACAGTGCATATATATACATAGAAAAATACTTATGAACATCTAGAAAGCAAAGAGAATAAAAGATTTACAATACTGCAGTTTTAAAGCGGTCAGGCAAGCTTAAAGTAATATTTAAGAATGGATTAAATTTTACTGACTTGCAATATGTTATCAATTTAAAAAAAGAAATAGAAACAGGTTCACAAATGACCACCTGCTAACCAGAAGAAGTCCATCTTATAGAAGCCTACAGCCACACAGGGCCTGGGGACTATCTCTCATGTAATAAACCTTCCCTATAGTGGATCACCTGTATCCCAGTGCCAGGGTCAGTAAGGAAGTAAGTGAGAACAGGGAGAGTTATAGTTATTGTCTACTGCAAGTGGTACCTGTTCCTGGGATCTACAATGCCAGTATGAAAACAAAAACACTGACGTCCTTGACAGAAACCCGCCGACACCCCCGACTGCGACGCAACCCCGAACCGACCATCACAATCACAATGCACAATGCGGGGGGGGGGGTTGTGCCCCCCACTAAAGATATCTAATTCTGCGTCACACAGACAGTGGAGTTAGATATTTACCCCCTGTCACCCTACTGTGTCTCGATGCAAAATCCCAGTCGCTGCCAATATAGGCGTTCTGGGGGTTTCGCTGCAGGAGGTTCAGTGTACTGGTGTCACTGTAGCAACGGTATACCCTGTTGCTGTAAGTTGTTTCAGCCTGTATCCAGCAAGTTCAGAATCGCATTTCCAGTTACCAGGTCATCTTACTGAACCATCAACACCACAGTTCAACTGTTATTTCCAGAGGATCCACAATTTTATTATCTAATTTTCAGAGCTCATAAAGAAACTGGCACATTACTTTCAATTTATTTTGTGGCACTAGTTCAAGGATACTCATCTGCCATACAGGGATTTGCAATTCTCATCACTACAAAAAGGACTACCACCCAGCAGTTAAAGAGGCTTTGCTCAGAGACTGAGAAGGGATTGGAATATGATTTGCCAAGAAGTATTTGTTAGCCAAATGTGAATTAATACTACAGTCATTACAGTGATTGCCATACAATAAATGCTATTGATTATAGTGAATATGGAGTATGAGAGAAGTTACAGTAGAACTGAATGCTAAAATGTTAACTACCATGGAAGGGTATCTGAGCAGAAGGGGTGAGTGGTCTGACTGAGGCAGGTAAAGGCATAGTAGCCACCGCATGACCTTAAAGCATCTGTAAGAGAAAGTGCAGTTACTGAGGTCCAAGGGGTGGCGTAGTGCTGGTGGCATTTTTAATATTGAAAGGCTAGTGAGACAGATATAGTCTACAGTCTCCATAATTAGCAGCTGCAGACCTGTGTGAAGAAAGAATACAAAGTTTAAGTACAAATACATAGAGTTTAAATTATAGTCAGTTTAAGACATTAATTGCAAAAAAGTTGCTGTTGCTATTTATTGATTTATTAGCTTTTGGTAACCAGGTAAGTGAGCTAGGCAACAGACCTGCCTATTTTCAGGTATGACCCGGGAGAGCACAGGACATTGGTTACAATATGCAGAAATGCACAGACATAATATAGGTGTACAGGAGCAAAACAAGATATACATTGGGTAGCACAGTAATAGTTACATAAGGGTACATTTTAGGCATAGATCATAATAAGGATGTAAAATAAAACAATTAGGGTAACCATAAGACAGCTGAGGACAGTAAAGACATCAAGGTTCATAGCCACCTAGACAAGCGTATTGCAAGGGAGAACATTAGTGTAGTACTCAGGGTCAGACCCGACAGCCTGCAGTGGGACAAAGCAAATTAAGAGCATTTGCATTGGCCAGAGGCTAGGAGGTGGGTGAACAGCGAGTTTTTGAATTCTCGATGGGAGGCTGATATTTTCACCATAAGGGGGACTGAGTTCCAGAATTTGGGAGCAAAATGGGCAAATGTCTGTTCACCCATTTTTGTCATGCAAGGTCTAGTGGAGAGCATGGGGACAGAGGAAGACCTGAGGGACGGGTGTGAGGCAGGAGTTAGGAGGTTTCAAGATAGACAGGGCAGGAGGTCTAGACAGGGGTCCGATAAAGCAGCCCAGGAGTAGGCTCGAATATCCTTAGGTGACAGCCAATTTAAGCCAGCATAAAGGAGACAATGATGGGTAAGACGTAGGTGTTAAGGCGATCTACAGATGTTGTTGTAGACAGTGGCCCATTTGTGGAGTGTAGCAGAGTTTGCAGCAAAGAGGAGGGGCAGAGCATATTGGAGCTGGGGTAAGAGAATACCTCCTGCAACAGAAAGTCTAGCGGAAGGAGTGAGGGAGTGGCGCATCGCGATAAGCTCCGCTAATTTTAGCATTGACTTGCACGGTACACCATATTGACATGTTGAGACAGGCCAAGTGTGGGATCCAAAGTGACCCCAAGGTACTTGAAGGACTCAGTGTTTGAGATGAGGGAGCCATCAAGGCATTGAACCCGGAGCCTGTTTGCAGGGGCAGACAGTTTTTTAGAGGATCCGAATAGCATAGCACAGGTTTTTTCTAGGTTCAGGACTTGGTGGTTGCTAGAGACCCAGGTCTGCAGGAATTGGAAGTCATTAGTGAGAATGGAGTTGATGGCAGCAACCGATTTTGACCCAGAGTAGAGAACAAGGTCATCTGCGTACATAAGAGTGCAGCTATGCCGGGACATGGTGGGAATATCATTTAGGAAGAGGGAGAAGAGTAGAGGTCCAAGAGTGGATCCTGGGAACTCCACGGGAGGTTTAGGGGAGGAAAGGGCCTTGTGAAATGCTACCGCCTGAGTCTGATTGTCAAGATAGCTATGGAACCAGGAGAGGGCTTGGTCAGATGCTCCAATGGATTGGAGCTTTTTAGCCTGAGAGGATGGTGTACCATGTCAAGGCTTTAGACAGGTCGATAAAGCACGGCCCCAGTGAGTAGGCCACGGTCCATATTATTTCTGATGTCATTTGTAAGTTGTGTAAGTGCAGAGGTGGTACTGTGACTGGGCCGGAAACCATGTTGGCACAGGGTTTGAAGATTAAACATGTCAAGGTGAGCAGCAAGCTGGTGGTGGACTATTTTTTCAAGCAGCTTACTGAGAGTGGGCAGAAGAGATATAGGGCGGTAGCTGGACATGAGTTTGACATCGCCCTTTTTGTGTATAGGGATGGTTCTGGCAGTTTTCCAGGTGGACGGGACAGTAGACGATTTAATCGAGAGGTTAAAAAACAGGTGATAGGTCTGGTCAGCCAAGGTGCATACTGCTTAAGTATGCAGGATGGATGCCCTCAGGCCCTTGACCCCGCTTGCCCAAAGGAGTTAAGTAGCTATGTAACTTCAAGGCGTGGTGGAGCCAGAACGAAGGGAGGGGTGGAGGGCAAGGAGGAGAAGAGGACTGTCAGGTTGTGGGCTAGTTAGAGAAGGACTGGTGGAGAAGAAAAAAGGGCATTGAAGGCATTGGCAATGGTGTCATGGTTGGTGCAGTGAACACCTTGAATGTTCATGTCAGCTGGATTCTGTTGTTTGTCGTTGCCGAGAATGTCCTTAATTTTGGACCAGTACCTGCGCGGATTTGTAGAGGATGTTATTAGTAGGTTCCTATAGTAGGTGCTTTTGGCAATACGAATTTGTCTTTTGCAGTTGTTACGTAATGCACGATAGTCTTCAAAGTCTGCATGGAGGTGGGAGATCTTCCACCTGGACCAAAGTTTGTCCCTAGATTTGAGAAGTTGAAGCAGGGGGCGTGTTAGCCACTTGGTTACTTTCCCTGCCATCCTACGTGTGGTGACCGGAATGTGAAGGTTTTGAAGAGAGAGGAGGATGGAGTTGAAATATTCTGTGGCTATGTTAATGTCCTCTGTTTGGTAGAGAGGGGACCAGTCAAACTGGTTAAGGTCAGTTAAGAAGTCCTCATGACTTAGGCAGGAGAGATTAGGAAAGGTTACAGTTTTAGCAGGGAGGGGAGGAATGACAGTGTTCCAGACACAGAAGATGGGATAGTGGTCACTAATTGTGTCAGGTAGCACACCGGCTGAGGCAACATATTCCGTCCTGTTAGTAAGTATCCAGTCAAGGAGGGTGGCACAGTTGCCCCCACTTGAGACCCTTGTGGGTTCATGTATGAGCTGGGATAAATTTGCCTTGCTAGCTAAGGAGGATAGGTTAGCTGAGTTTTTCTCGGACCAGTCAAGGATAAAATCACCAAGGCAGATAATGTCATTCTTGCCTGTAACTGTAGGCAGAAACCCTAGGAGTTCAGTGATGCCTTGTGTAGCATTTCTGGGGGGGATATGAGTACAAAAAATATGGAGTTTCTTTACACCCCCAAGAAGCAGTAGGAAGTGTAGGATTTCACCGTTTGGTAGGAGGGGGTCCTGCAGAAAGGTAATGTTTAGGTGAGTTTTGAAGTAGAGGGCAAGGCCACCTCCCCTTTTAGTGCCAGGATGGTCGATACAAAGCATGTTGTATCCAGGAAAGTGGCACTGAGAGTCAGGCACTGTGGGCTTAAGCCAGGTTTCTGTGATGGCGAGGATATCCGGGACGTTAGTATAGACCCAAGCCTATGGGTCAAGCTGTGTCTGTCACACTGGCAGAACAGCTCACTAGATGTACCTTTATTTCAGTTGGAAACTGTGTCTGAGTCATACTTCAAAGGTATCCAAGTTAAGGGTCATGTGCTCAGCTGTTTTACTATGTGAATAAGCAGGGAGTGCTTTCATTCAATAGAAGGCATCCAGACATGGAGGAGGGTGGGTTGTGTCAGTTGCCTTCAATTTTGCTTGCTGGGGCCTTCTTGTAAAAGAAAATAGGGTGTTGGGGGAAAGGAAGGGGGGAGTTCAGTGCTGCCAGGGTAGTGTGTGGAAATGTTGTTTTGTTTTGATGAGAGAAAAGCGTTAAAGATGGTGGTTGGCCATGGAGACAGGTGGGTTGTGCTGCTTGCAGAAACATAAAATTGTGGGAGCTGAGAGAGAGGTGGGAGGGATTGGGATTTTAGCAGACGGTGGAGGGAAGAGGGTTGTATTTTAAAGGCTTGGGCTGAGTAGGAATTGTTTTTTCTTATTACAAATAATTTTCCTTGAATAGGAATAGGTACGAATAGTGGCACTATTCACTATTCATATCTGAATATTGAATAGTGCAATACCCATGGTATTCAGGAAATACTTTGTGTTACTAGCATGCCCCAGGCCCAAATTCAAGTCTCATAATTCCTGTTTTCTCTAATGTCAGTCCTTTGCAGTGTCTTCTTTCCCACACAGGTTCCCATAACTATCTGGTTGGTAAGACAAGTGTTTATTTCCATAAGTGGTGGTGGATGGAAAGGGAAGTAAACAAACCTAAGATAACAAGTAAATTTCCTTACATGCCCTGGTACTCAAACACTCTGTTATAATGCAGTCATTACCTAACATGTTTGTTGCTGAGTTATCTCATTGAAGACAGTGGGCAGCTTTAAGAGAGGCTGGGATAGGCATGGGGGAAGTAATGATCATGGGTAGGGAGAATGGGAGGAGTGGGGAGGGAGGGAAGGGACAGTAGCTCAAACTGTGGACCCTGCAATACGAGCAGACTTGATAGACCAAATAGCCTTCTTCTGCTGGCTTCTTCATATGTTCGTATGTTTGCATGTATGTATTTGCTTTGGTTCCAGCCCCGATTCCCTCTGAGGAGGGAGCTCAGCCCCAGACCCAAATGAGTCCCACCATGCCCAGGCTTACCCCCCTTGGGCAGGGCCACTAGCTGGGCAGCCTACCCCTGAAGGACACTAGTGGTATGCTCTTACTTACATCGCCAGGGTGGGGCCACGGGAGCAGGAAACCCCCCTGACAGGCACTAGTGACAACAGGAACACTCATGGGGCATGGTGTCATATCCAGGGAACCAGAGATTTTTTTAATTGCTGTGATCTCCTGAGAGGTGGGGTATGCAATGATGCCAGCATCTGTCCCACCTCCCACTCAACCAGGTACCAGACCTCCCGCAATTTCCCTGGCCTCTGCCAGTGATCCCTGATTGGCTGGACACTCACCCCCCTCCCACCCAGAGAAGGAGATCTGCCCCTTGGGTGCTCCATCCTTCTCTGCCTGGCCAGCACTCTGACTCCTGGACCCATTCCCGAACCCGAGATGTTGGCATCGCAAGCGGTCACCTTGCCACTGCACCAGTTGGCTGGCGCTGCTGCTGAGTAATTTGATTGGTGTTTTCTGTTATTCATTGACAGTCCAAATCTCTTGTGAGCATTGCTCTTTTTAAGAAGACAGAGGATTAACATTCAGCCATCTCACCATAAACATAAAATACTTATGATACTATAATACTAGGACATATACATTAACCGTACCGTACATCTTACATGATAACCATCTGTTATTATTGATTTAGTGCCTCATTTACTGATGTGCAAGTTAAAGGTCAAATAGCTGTCAAAGAGTATACACTGATATTATATTCATAGTTTCCCATGTCTATACAGATACTGTAGTTAGAGCACCGATTACCTTCGTATCTGTTTTCAGTTACAGCTTATTATTTATTTATTTAAAAATGTTACCAGGAAGGCACTCTGAGCAGAGTACTGCTCAATTCCAGGTGTATCGGGGAGGGGGGGGCATATAGAGAGCATCAATTCAAGAATACATATAATGTACAATAGTGCAACATGAGCATTATTCATGGTATCTGGGAAATACTATGTGTTACTAGCATACCCTGGGCCCTAATTCAAGTCTCACAATTCCTGCTTTCTTAACTTATTTGTTTTATATCTTTATAATTACTTAGTGGTATTGTGAATTTTTTTTTACAAAAAAAAAAATTAATCAGATAAGCATTGGAGAGATAATCAGTGACCTCATTTACTGCTGTAGCCAGGAGGATGGGTAGGTGAGGGAGGAACAGACAGCAATGTGAGTTAATTAAACATAACTGGATTGTTGTAATAGTCCCCATACCCTTCACTTGGAAGAATTCACACAATACAGGTCCTGAAGAAATGACTGCAGCCATATGCTTATTGAATGCATTTACACAATGTTGGAGTGGCATGTGCAGCTGGGAGATCTCATCAGTTACCTCAAACCTCCGCACCCCTTCTAGTGAAGGGCATTATCCCTTGTTCAGATGGAGGGAATAATGTACCTCTCTAAGCTAGTATCCCCCCCATCAGAGTCTCAGCTCCTTGTGGTTTTACTGCTATCAAACAGATGCAGAACAACGTTTCACCTCTGTCTGCGTGTATAGCAGAAAATAGTATCTCCATAGATGACATTACATGGTTAGAATGAAGATAACATATTTATCTTCATGAGAGGCTAATTATATTACGTTATCTCATGAGAGGTGATTCCATGAGTGAGATATGTTAATATCATTGGTCTTAAATGAAAATAAATATGGTATCTTCAGTCAGGCCATGTTATGTTCTGTTTATACAGATATATGTTTTAGAATAAACATGATTGGGAATGTGTAAAAAAGTGCTTGTGATTTTGAAATGTATGACTAACTTTCAGTTTCTTTTACAGTTACAGTACTTGTTTGGAAGTGGTGTACAAGATTACTCCTACTTCTATTTAGCTCATGGCCAGTACATAATTATACAGTTTTTGTAATTCATCAATAAGTGGGGAAAAAAATGAATTTTCTCCCATTTTTTGTTAATTATAAAAAAAACAGGTATCTATAAATGAAACACAACTCATTTTGTAGATATTTTTGTGCTGAACAACTTTCATGCTCACCGTACCATACTATCATTGTCACTTTAATGCTATTCACATTTTTCATCAAAAAGTTAAAACAAATTGAAATGTCTGCCATTTTAGCCCCCGATACTCTCACAAATGATTTTCATCTGTGTAACTTAAAGTCTGTTAAAAGTACTATTTTTATCTGCAGCTACACGTCACTGTGTATTTCCCAGAAGTCATTGTGTAGATACCAGACCTAGCAGCATTGATAGCAGAGGAAGACCTGGACATTGTCACAGTCAGTGAAATGTGGTACACGAGTAAACATAATTGGGATGTTACCATACCGGGGTACACTATCTTCAGGAGAGAGAAGGAGGGGAAAAAGGGGAGAGGGGTAGCTATCTACATCAGGGAGGGGATCAAAGCAATGGAGTGAGGGGAAGACAAGAAGGGGAGGTGGCACTATGGGTCACCTTAGAGACAGGAAATGGCATCACCATCTGCACAGGAGTTAACTACAGACCTATGACTTGACTCCAGCCCAGGGGGAGGAAATAGACAGAGTATCAGTGGACACCATCCACAAAATGGCAGAAGAGGGAGAAGTGTTGCTGATGGGGGACCTGAACATGCTAAATGTTAACTGGAACACCTATGCTGCAGCCACTACCAGGAGCAGAGAAATCCTGGATGCCCTACAGGGGGCATGCCTCAGACAGCTAGTGGTGGAACCCACCTGGGAGGGAGGGAACAATATTAGAACTGGTCCTCACAAATGATGACAGAGTAACAGATCTATCACTGGACAGCCATCTAGGGTCCAGAAATCACCATCCAGTGTGGTTTAAAATCAAAACGGGGTAGAATCAAGCCATACAAAGGCAAGGGTCATAGATTTCAATAGGTCAGACTTTGCAAAAATGTGGGAACACCTCAAGAAGATCCTGTCAAGGAGGGTAGAGGAATAGTGGGAAAAACTTAATGGAGTCATAGTGGATGCAACAAGCCTCTGTGTAAATAGAGTAAAAATAAATAAAAAACACTATGGTTTTCAAAAGAAATGGCAGATAAGGTTAGGGAAAAAACAGGCATTCAGAAAATATAAGGAAAAGCAGAAGGAAGGAGACTGGGAACTGTATCAGGCAAAACAGAAGGAGGTGGGGAAGGCAGTCAGGAGCACAAAGGCACAAACTGAAGAAAGAAAAGCCCAATCAGTAAAAGAAGGTGACAAAACCTTCTTCAGGTATATTAGGTAAAGGAAAAACAAGGGAGGGATTATGAGGTTTAATGGGGGGTGTGGAGGGGGCCTAGAAAAAGCAGAAGTTCTAAATTAATACTTCTACTAAATATTTACAAAAGATGGGGAAGAGGAGGGACCAAAAATAGGGGGTAGAAACACATGAAGGAGAGTGGGACACCAGTCCATTCATGAAGGATCGAGTCCTAAAGGAACTCTCAAAACTAAAAGTGGACAAGGCAATGGGGCTGAAAGAGATGCATCCCAGAATACTGAAAGAGCTCAGAGGGGTCACCACTGACAACCCTATTCAACAAATCACTGGAGAAAGGAGTGGTACCAAAGGACTGGAGAATAGCAAATGTGTTACCACTACACAAAAGTGGGAGCAAGTTGGATGCTGGGAATTACAAGCAAGTCAGTTTGACTTTAGTGGTGGGGAAAATAATGGAATCCATGCTGAAGAAAGGATTGTGGCATATCTTAAAGCCAACAGTGCATAAGACCCAAGGCAACATGGATTCACAGCAGGAAGATCCTGTCAAACAAATCTGATATATTTCTTTGACTGGGTAACCAGGGTGGTTGATCATGGAGGGGTGGTAGACTTAGCCTACCTAGAGTTTAGAAAGGAATTTTACAGCATCCCACACAGGTGGTTAGTAAACAAGTTGGACAGTATGGGGGTGGGACCTAAGGTGGTAAATTTGGTTGGACATTGGCTGAGTAACAGGACACAGAGTATGGTGGTTAATGGAGTTCAATCCTGGGAGAGAGGAGTGACCAGCTGGGTGCCACAAGGCTCAGTGCTAGGGCCTGTCCTCTTCAATGTCTTCATTAGTGACATTGCAGAGGGTCTGGAAGGGAAGGGAAGTGAAGCCTTTTTGAAGACAACACCGAGATCTGCAATAGTGTGGACACTCCAGATGGGCAGAAAGAATTTAAAGAGACATAGGCAAGTTGGAGACTTCAAAAAAAATCAGAGCACACCCTACCCCCCCCAAAACACAACAACAACACTAACCAAAAATAGGCAACTTACTGTGTAGTTGCAAATGGAGTGGGGGTCTCTTGGTTTTCACTGTGTGAAATCACCCAGCTACCAGCATTGAGGTGGACCTCCCATCAGCTGGGTCCCCACTCTACACTGTACTGCCTGAATTGGCTTACCTAAATAGGGTGAAAAAAAAGCCAAATTGGCTTAACAAGAGTATGGACACAACCAAAGTGCTGGCAGCTGTAGGGGAGCTAGTTAAAAAGAAGACCATACTTCTATGTGTGTTCAACACAAAAACAAATAAATAACTGCTCACCCAAGGATACACAAGCTGATAATTGCAATTAAAACCATGGGGTGCTACAGACATGGCTTACTATAACAGACTTCAAATAAAAAATCAGTGCACACCCTATCCCCCCTCCAAAATGCAACAACAATACTAACCAAAAATAGGCAACTTACTGTGTAGTTGCAAATGAAGTGGGGGCCTCTTGGTTTTCACTGGCAATAGGCAAGTTGGAGGACTAGTCAAGAGTATGGCAGCTTACAATCAATGAAAAGAAGTGCAAAGTCATTCATTTGAGACACAGGAATCCTAGAGAGGAATACACAATGTGGGGTAGATACTAATGACAACACAACTGAAAATGGACCTGGGGTACTTATAATGGCTGACCTAAAAGTAGCCAAGCTGTGTGAAAAGTAGGTGGGGAGGGCCAGAGGGATGCTGTGGTGCATAGGGAGGGGCATCACCAGTAGAAAACAGGAGGTGGTGATGCCACTGTACATAAAACTGGTGAGGCCACATCTGGAATACTGTGTTCAGTTCTGGAGGCCACATATCCAAAAGGACATAGACCAAATGGATGCAGTCCAGAGAAAGGCAATGAAAATGTTGATGGGAATGCACCATAAACAGTGTAAGGAAAGACTGAAAGACCTCAACATGTATACTTTAGAGGAAAGGAGGGGGGATATGATAGAGACATTCAAATACCTCAAGGGGATAAACAAGGTACAGGAGGGCAGCATCTTCCAAAAGAAGAGATGAGGAAGAACAAGAGGTCACAATATGAGGATGGGAGGAGAGACTCAGGGATGACGTGAGGGAGTACTTTTTCACAGAAATGGTGGTGGATGTATGGAACAGCGTCCCTGTGGAGGTTGTGGGGACAAAAACAGTGGGGGAATTCAAGAATGCATGGGATAGACAGAAGGCAACCCTAGTGGTAGGAAAGAAAAGGTAAGCTGCAGATCAATTAGGATCTGCAGTTTTTAGGTGGAAATGGCCAGGCGGTCTTTACCTGCTGTCACATTCTATGTTTCTATGTTTCTATGCACTATATATGTGGCTGCAGAAGTGCTGGCTCCACAGGGCCCTGTGTTTCTACAGCCAGAAGTCTGTGTCTATGTCTTACACCTGTAGCTGCAGAAATGCAGGTGACCAAGGGCTTATGCTTCTACAACCAGAAATGTGTATATCTCTAAAAAGTGTGTACGAATATCCATGGCTACAGAAGTACTGGCCCCTGTGCCAAGGGAAGAGTCCATCCATCTGCCTATGGAAGTGCTGGGGACTCTACGCCCTGAACTTCTGTGCAGCTAAACATGCTGCAGGTACAAATCCATAAAGGTAGCACACCAGTGGTACTGCATTTGTGTCAACTGCAAACAGTTATATGTTCTTTATCTTACCTAATGATGACTATCTGTGATTGCTAGTGTGGTCTTGTCATTTTGCTGCTTGGAGGGTGGGGAGTTATGGTTGTAACCCTGATGCCACATTTCCCAGCTTTTGTGGTATTAAGTTGAACCCTAACTGATGCATTAACAGTTTTTTCCAATGACTCTTTCACTATATGTGTGTGTGTGTATATATATATATATATATATATATATATATATATATATATACACACATACACACACACACATATACATACATACACATATATATACATATGTATGTATAGGTGCTATCGCGCCCCTATAGTTAGGGTTGAGTAAGCAGTTTAATGTTAAACCCGACATTTTGCACGTTAATAATTTTGCAACCGTTCAACAGATTTGCATGACATTTCTAAGACACTATCCTATGGCATAGATCTCTTGATATACCAAGTTGTGTTTTGATAAGATTTGTGGTTTTCGTGCAGCAAAATGCCAAAAAACAAGTTTTTTGCTTTTTTTTTTTGCCCAGTTTTGCTGATTTTTGCCCATCACACTGCGGCCACACAGTATGGAATGTGGATCTGTAATTTTCAGGTTAGGAAGAAGTTTCCCCAAAGAGCAATCTGGTGTTGGTTTGGTGAAATAATATTAATAAGTTCCAAAGTTATTTAATTTTGAATTTTCGGGTTATGAGCATGCTCAGTTCAGTCTTTGGAATAGGTATATGTTTTGTTAAAGAGGATTTGCCTCACGATCAAGGATTTTGTCACCTCACAAATGGGGATTTATAAAATCCCTGTTCGTGAGGAAAAATTCAGTTTGTGCAAGCGACATCTTGTTTTAATTTTTTCCCACAAATAAAATGTTGTAACTTGTCCCATGGATGTGTTCTGAGGTAATTGAAGTATGGGTTGTGTTCAGGGTGATGCCTTTTACAAACCCATTCCTTTGGTTCACTTCAGTTTTATTAAAAAGTGGCAATTTTTATTTAAAAAATCCTTGTTCTTCACTCACTTCCGATCCTTGTTTGCGAAGTGACAAAATCTTTGCTTGCAAGCCGCTCCTTGTTCGCAAGCTGTCAAAATCCTTGATTGCAATTTCTGGACTAGCTGGCCCTATCTCACAAAAAAGGATTGGCTCGCGAACAGGGATTTTGTCAGCTCACAAAAGAGGAATGGCTTGCAAAGGAGGATTTTGACAGCTAGCAAAAGGGGGGTTGTTTTTTTAAATCCTCTTTCACCAGCTGTCATAATCCCCTTTCGCGAGCTGCCAAAATCCCTTTTCATGAGCCAATCCCTTTCCGTGAGCTGTCAAAATCCTTGTTTGTGAGATCAGAACCAGATGGCCAAAATCTCACAAATGAGGAATTCTCATGCAAAGGGATTTTGACAGCTCAAGAACAGGGATTCATCTCGCGAACAGTATTTTGACATCTCACAAACAAGGAATTTAAAAACATTCCCAGTGTACTGCTAATAAATGGTTTGGTCTTTTGGCTTGAAATTTGCAGGGTACAAAAAGGGTGCCCCACTGATGTGAATTATGCTATTTAGGTGCAAAACTTTTCATCAGTTCCATAGCTATGCCATTATGAAGTTGAGAAATTTCCCACAGGATAATATTGTGGCGAACATGGCACCTATCAGTGCCTATATCTCAAAAACGCTTAGCGATATGGATTTTTTGCTTTGTGCAGCTTAGTACACCTTTAGGTGTACTAAGCTTGTGTGCAGTTTATCAGTACATGAATACAACTGCAGTGGAATTTTTTCAAAGATTGCTATGGTTATTGAGATATTGCACAATTTGCAGAACAAGGATTACTGGGTGTTTACTCACCTGGTAAAGGTGATTGTGTTGGTTGGCATCCATGGCACTCCAGACATTACCTCATGGGTTTTAGCCCACCTGATAGGCTAGTGATGCACATGACCCTAGATCAAATTTCTGCTATATCCAGGTCCCAGAAGCCCCTGCTCTCCAGTTCGAATCTTCCATAGCTGAAATCAAGGTTAGTAAGAAATGCAAAGGGGAAAAAGAAGCAATAACAATGCAAGGCAGACTAACATGATGCCATGAAAGAAAAAAGGCTAACTATGACGTAGTCTCAGAGACCAGTAGGTCAAATTTATTTTACCTATTATTTACAATCTAAACTCGATCCCGAAGAGACCGACTGAGATTCTCACTGCAACTTCTTTCCATCCCTCTCCCAAGGCTGCCGGAGGCTAATGAATTTCCTTTTGGTCCCGGTCACTCTGAGCACTCTGACAGGAGGGCCTTGGAGTGCCATGGATGCCAACCAACACAATCACCTTTACCAGGTGAGTAAGCACCCATTGTGATTGGTTGGGCATCCATGGCACTCACGATACCTCATGGGTAGATAAGAAGCAGTGAAGTACCCAAGGGCAGGAGCAGAGTGGTCTAAGAGTGAGGGCTGAAGTTGCCGCTAGGAGGATCTGTGTGGTGAAAGTGGGCTGGATGGCATGCAGATGCTCGAGTCTGTAGTGTCTAGCCAACGTGTGCAGGGAAGTCCAAGTAGCCGCCCTGCATATGTCTTCGGAAGACACGCTGGCCCTTTCTGCCCAGGATGTGGTGACTGCCCTGGTAGAGTGGGCCCTGATACCCAGAGGAGGTATAATTTGCTTTGTTAGGTAAGCATTGTGAACGGTTCTCCTTAGCCAACTGGCGATCGTGGACTTAGAGGCTGCCCTGCCTTGCCTTTGGCCCTTCGTGACAACAAATAACCTCTCCGTCTTGCGGAGGGGCCGCGTTCTGTCTATGTAGATGGAGAGGGTGGAACCAACATCCAGGTGGTGTGGGATCAGGTGAGTGCCCTGCTGTATGTCCGCAAGGAAGGTGGGCAGCTCAATGGGCTGTTCCCTGTGGAAAGCTGTGGACACCTTGGGCTGAAAGGCTGGCACCGTTCGGAGATGGACTCCTTGAGGAGTGAAGTTCGTATAAGGTTCCGAGCATGATAGAGCCCCCAACTCTCCGATCTGTCTGGCGGAGCAGATGGCCACTAGGAAGCATGTCTTGAGGCCAACCCAGAATAGGTCTGCCTCCCGAAATGGTTTGTAGGGGGCCGAACTGAGTGAGTCGAGTACTAGTGGGAGATCCCAAGGTGCGATAGTTGGTCACGTCTTAGGTCGAAGTATCTCCACCACTTTTAGAAAATGCAGAGTGTCGGGGTGAGCTCCCGGACTGTGCCCCCTGATGGGCCCAGTAGCCGCTCCTATGGCTGACAGCTGTACCCTGAGGGAAGAGTGAGCCAGGCCCTTGTCCACTCCTTGCTGCAAGAATAGCAAGATGGTAGCCATGTCAGCCTGCTCGGGCATCTTACCCCTTTCTTCACACCACCGCGAGAATATAGACCATTGTCTACTGTAGGTGGAGGTGGTGGAGGTCCGTCTGGACTGTAACATGGTACTGATGACGGAATCGTGGTAGCCTGCCTCTATTAGTCTCCTCCCTTTCAGGAGCCAGGCCATGAGCTTCAGTGTCCGCAAGGCCAGGTGGAATACTGGGCCCTGGGGGAGCATGTCTGCTCGGTGAGGAAGTCTGAGGCTGGCCATGGACATCTTGCGCATGGAGGCGAACCATGTCCTTCGTGGCCAATATGGGGCCACCAGGATGATGGTGAGACGGGATGCCCCTATCTTGGCTAGGACCTGGGGAATTAGGGGGAGAGGCGGGAACACATAAGCATGATCCTGACTCCAAGGCTGGGATAGGGCGTCGGTTCCCTGGGAGTGACTCTCCCTGAATCGAGAGTAATAATCCTTGACCTGTGAGTTCTCCCGTGTTGCCATGAGATCCATGGTTACGGGTCCCCAAGCCCTTTGGATCATCTGAAACAGATCGGGGTGCAGACGCCATTCCCCTGGGTGCACCTGTTGTCTGATGAGCCAATCCGCGCGTACGTTGAGTTTTACTGCAAGGTGTACAGTGCCTAGATGGCAGAGGTTTGATTGAGCCCAATTCAGGACTGATGTTGCCTCTCTCAACATGGCTCTGCTCCTGGTTCCGCCCTGCTTTGCGATGTAGGCCACTGTGACCTGACTGTCGGAGTGTGTCAGGACCGACTGACCGCGTATGAGAGGTTTGAAGGCCTTGCGCGCATGGTATACTGCCCTCATCTCCAGAATGTTATGGACAGCTTGGATTCCCTTAGTGACCACAGACCCTGGGCCGTTGAGTCTCCCAGACAGGCCCCCCAGCCGGACAGGCTCACGTCCATCTCTATTGTGGCCGTGTAGGAGGCCTCCAAGGGGACTCCCTTGGTGAGGTTTGACTCTACTGTCCACCATGCTAGTGAGAGTCTCACTGATGGTGGTAGTGGGACAGTGACCTGCAGGTTGAGTTCGTTTGGAGCTCCCTGAGTGAGGATGTATGTCTGGAGTGGGCGCATATGCCACCTGGCCCAGGGTACGAGGTCTATGCATGACGCCATGCATCCTAACAACTGGGCTATGCGACCCATGGTTGTCTGGTGGTGGGCCTTCATCTGGCGGGCCAGGGTCATCAGGTTGGTGACCCTCAAGGGGGACAGCTTTGCCCAACTGTGGGCCGAGTTGATCAACGCACCCAGATGTTCGATCTGCTGCGTGGGGTTGAGATGGTTCTTTTCCCGATTGACCACCCAACCGTGCTCCTCGAGCGCCTGTAAGGCAGTCGCTGTGTCCTGCAGTGCCTGATCCCTGGAACATGCTCGAATGAGCCAGTCATCCAGGTATGGTATGATATCCAGTCCCTGTTCTCTGAGTCTGGCCACCAGGACTATGGAGACCTTGGTGAAGACTCTCGGGGCTGACGTGAAGCCGAATGGTAAGGCCTGGTACTGGAAGTGGTGGCCCAGGATGTGAAAATGAAGGAACTGCCTGTGTCTTTGAATGATAGGAATGTGGAGGTATGCGTCCTTGAGATCTATGGATGTCAGGAAGTCACCTAACCGGAGACTGCGTAGGGTTGAACATATTGTCTCCATTTTGAATCTGTGACACACCACACGCTGGTTGAGATGTTTTAGGTCTAGAATAGGTCTTAGTTCCCCTGGCTTCTTGGGTACGAGGAAGAATATTGAGTAAACCCCTAGATTTTGTTCCTGTCGGGGCACGGGTTGGATGGCCCTGTTTTGGACTAGATCCAACAGGATGCATTGAACCTGGTGAGGGGTAACCCTTCTCTTGGCTAAGGTGGAGGATATGAATCTGTGGGAGATTTGGTGGTGGGATAGTTCTATGGAGTACCCCCGTGTGACCACCTCCCGGACCCACCTGTCTGAGGTTGTGTTGAGCCACCGGTGTGAGAATAATGAGAGTCTTTGACCCACGGGTGGGTAGGGTCCCTGACTGCTAGCAGTTGGAGGGGTGTAGTCACTGTTGTTTTCCCCTGTAACCTTTACCTCATCCCCGAACTTTTGCCCATGGGCTCTGAAGAAGGAAGGATGATAGGCCTGTGGATAGGGGTTATGGGAACTGTGGGATGCCCCACTGCCTCAAAGGGACCATTGTGTTGTGCTGAGTCCCTGCGGGGTTGGTATGGCCTATTTCCACTCTGAAATCTCCACCTTGAAGAGGGAAGATAATTGTACCTAGGTTTACTTTTGAGGAGGTCTCTACCCTCCTCCTTTTGTTTTAGGTAATCCTGTAGCCCTTCACCAAATATGTACTTCCCCCCCCAGAGGCAAATTCTGCAACAAGTTTTTAGATTCATTGTCAGCATCCCACAATTTTAGCCATAATGCTTTCCGGGCACGATTGGTGACAGCCGTGGCCCTGGTGTGGCGGCGAAGGGTGTCCACTGCCATGTTGGCCAGGTACCTAGCGGCATCTAAGGTGCATTCTAAGAGTTCTGCCTCCCTGGATTTTGGGTCGGCTTGTTCCTGAAGTTTCTCGAGCCAACGGATCTGAGCCCGGGCTGTATAGATGGCAGTAGTAGCCGCTTTTGCTGCTGTGCCCTCAATTTCAAATGCCCTCTTTAGCATGTCTTCCACCTTCTTGTCTGTAGGGTCTTTTAGGGCTATTGTCAGACATGGTAGCACTGTCCTTTTGTTGAGGGCCGCTACCTGGGGATCGATGGTGGGGGCTTTACACCAGGGACCAGATTTTTCCTCTTGTACCGGGTACATTCTGTCCAGGTTTTTCTTGTTGGGCATTCTGCCTGGTTCCGTGGATCGCCATTCTTTATTGAAGATCTCTTCAATGGCTGGGCATACTGGAAAAGTCTCAGGGTTCGACACCTTCAGCTGTATCATGGGATCAAGTTTCGACTCGGGCTTACTCTCTTCGATGTCGAACCCCATCGTGGTTTTGATAATCTTCATAAGCCCTGGGACCGTGTCAAAGGAGCACAATTTTGAAGTGAGGGATGGTGTGGTGGGGTGTTCTGCTTCATCTTCATCAGATTCTACCCCTTCCTCCTCCTCGGGAGTGTCCTTGTCCTCCTCGGCGTCCTCACAAGGATTCTCCGGCAATGTGTCGTCGCGTTCCGGAAGTTCCTCCGGTTGCCCCCCTGCCTTGTCCGGTTCCGGGATCACTGGAAAGGTTCTGTGATGGGTGAGGGACTCGAGTTTTTCCATTATTTTTAACATAAAGTTCTGTTGACTTTCCATCATGGTGACAGCGGCCTGCTGATTCTGGATCAGGAGGGAATCAGGGTCCATCCATGTGGGGCCGCTGGGCCCCGGCTTACTGGGCCCCATGGGGGGTGTTTGTTCTGTGGACGAGTCATCATCATCGAGTAGGCAGGCGGTGCAGAGGGGCCCCAGGGTTTGAGGCAGGAGGGCAGCGCTGCAAGTGGAACACTTCTTTGCTTTAACCATCTGGGAGAGAAGAGAAAGAGAGAGAACGGCCTTAGATCAGATCTGTATACTGCCCCGTGGGGGAGCCTACTGTCCCCGTGACTCAGCACAGAAACGGCAGTCTCCTGGCATCTGTGGAGCTCCCTTGAGAAGCGGCCGGAGGGTGGGGGATTGCTGTGTGAGGGAACCCCCCCGTGGAGTGGGAGGCCGATTCTGCCCGAAGAATTTGCTGCGGAGAAAACCAGGTGTGCATGGGTCATTATGGGGAGGGACCCATGATTTAGCAGCTTAGGTGGTCCAGGGGGTGCCATCCCCTATGCCTGGGTCACTGTGTGAGGGACCCAGGCAGAGAAGAGACAGGCACCTGTGTGCCTTAGTGACCATGGTCTGGGAGGGACCCCTCAGGTGCGGTCACGCGCGCTGCCCCAGGTGTGATGCTCCAACTTGGAGCAAGGAATTTATATAGCTGAAGGGCCTTTTAAGAATTATCCTCTTAAAGGGAAGAGAACCCTGCCCCCTTGGCGCTGGAGCCAGTGATCTCACCTACCATGCCACTCAGCCTGTAAGAGACCGGAGATACGATGGGAGGCACTAGGGCTACGGGAGCAGGCCCTAGGCAGGCTGACTACTGCAAGGTCTCCCCCCCTCTGGGAGGGGAGGAAACGCTGGACGTAGGCCCAGGACCCCCACGGAGAGAACGCTCTCCGCAGACAGAGCTCACCTCAGGGAGTGACCGACCCCCCCGTACTAACCCTCCTCCTCCTGCTCTGGTACTTAGTAGCACCGGTGGGAGAGGGGGTGGCCTGGAGTACTGAGGAAGGCCCAGGGGAGTGGAGGAACCATATGGAGGTGGAGGGTCAGAGGTCTACCTCGCACAATGTGCGGAACCAGCGTGCGGGCCTAGGGTGGTGGATGGAGCTGGAAGCACACCCTTCGAGGTTCGTGCAGGCCAGCGGGGAATCCGGGGAGCAGATGGGGCCTCCGATGGAGCAGAGGCAAGAAAAAACCGAATGCCAGCAGGCGTGGGGCAGGGGGGAAGGGAGAATAGGAAGGAGACCATGTGGGGGTCTAGAGGCTCAGGCGGCTGCTGTAGGCCCAAAGGCCCAAAGAGCAGGGAATCCTGCTACTCGCTCACAAGCGACCAAACAACCAGGGATTTTTTGGGGGGAACAAACAAGGAGGTCGAGGGAATATTTTGAAATCGGGAGACCAGACCCCCCCCCAGATGTTACGCACGCGATATCGTGACGTTCTTCCATCCTTTTCTCAAACAACATCAATTAACCTCGCAAAACAACACCAGAAGAGGGATTTCGAGGGAGACCATCCCTTCAAATAGCGAAAGGCACTTTCTAACTTACAGGAAAGAAAAAAACGTTACACCGGCGTTTGCAATGTTTTGTTTTTTTTTTTCACTAAAGGCATTGCAACAAACAAACAAAAAGGTACAACAGGCTATTTCTTGCATTAAAGGCATTGCAATAATCAAAGGAACAACAACAGGGCTTAAGGCACTGAACAGGGATAAGCTGTAACAATTAATTCCAGACCAAAATCTGTCTTTGCAGAGGTTATATCCCAATCTCCTACACATCTATAATGTATAATGTCCCAAGATGGACAAAACAACAAGTACCAATCAAATCGCTTGCATTTCTTTTTCTCTAGAGTAGTCCAGATTCCTACAAGTTTAAGGCCTACCTTGTATGAAGCAGACAGGGATTCCTGGTGTGCTAGTTGCCTGATCAGATGCACAATTCAGACTGGAGAGCAGGGACTTCTGGGACCTGGATATACCAGAAATTTGATCTAGGGTCATGTGCATCACTAGCCTATCAGGTGGGCTAAAACCCATGAGGTAATGTCTGGAGTGCCATGGATGCCCAATCAATCACAATTGGAATGTGTCTAGGTCTGCGCTATGTCTCTATAATTATAGGTAAGCGAGAGGCCCTGCGCTCTCACATATGGTTAACATTATGCAGTAATGGGACTGCTGGATCACCCATTATGCAGTAAAGGGAGCACAGGGCCCTCTGGGCCTTGCTCTCCCACATGGAGATGACAGTTTATTACAATGTCTATGCACTTATGGGTGCTCCCAAAAGTATATAAGGGTAAGATTACACTTTCTCAAAAAGTAAGGAAATTCATTGCAAAAACTTCATTAATGCATCAGTTAGGGTTGAAGAGACAAAAGCAGAGAAATGAGGCATTAGGGTTGACACCCTAATAACCCCCCACACCCTACCACCTGATCCCACCCCCACCCACCACAGACAAATAGGTGATGGGGTGTGCCTTGGGGTCATCAGGCCCAACTCTCACTCCATTCTCCTATACCGTATCATGTGAGCTTTGTTTCACATGGAATTGGATGAGAGTTAGGGCTGATGACTCCAAGGCACACCCCATCACCTGTTGGTCTGTGGTGGGTAGGGTGGGGTAGGGTGGTAGGGTGTGAAGGGTGTTAGGGTGTCAGCCCTAATGCCTCATTTTCCCACTTTTGTCACTTCAATCCTAACTGATGCATTAACAAAGTTTTTTGCAATGAATATATGTGTGTGTGTGTGTGTGTGTGTGTGTATATATATTTATATATATAAAAGACAAAGAACCTCTGTGTGCAAACACTGAGGCAATGGTTACCCTGGAGGGAATTTGGCCGAGAAGCCAAGTTTAAAAGAAATACAAAATCACACATGCCCACACAATGCAAAGCATTATGG
Organism: Neoceratodus forsteri; assembly: GCA_016271365.2. Lineage (NCBI taxonomy): Eukaryota > Metazoa > Chordata > Ceratodontiformes > Ceratodontidae > Neoceratodus > Neoceratodus forsteri. Next base: position 1,198,109,195 of record CM028131.1, on the reverse strand, counting down.
GCTGCATATGCAAATCACCACAGAATATTATGCTGGTTCAACTTTAAGCAGAAATGCATGGTGCCGATATGCCTCTCACACAGTTTGCAAAGGGTGTCAACAGAAGACATAGACACATGTTTCATCCTACCAGGACTCATCAGTATGCCTCATCTGTTTGACACCCCAGTGGAATGAACCAGCTACCCTGAGATGGTCTATCTGGGTTATGTTGTGGTGAACCCAATTAAAACAAAAAGCTATTTAAAAGACAAAGAGCCTCTGTGTGCAAGCACTGAAGCAATGGTTACCCCAAAGGGCATTTGTCCGGGAAGCCAAGTTTCAAAGAAATTCAAAATCACACATGCCTGTACAATGCAAGGCATTATGGGCTGCATATGCAAATCACCACAGAATATTATGCTGGTTCAACTTTAAGCAGAACTGCATGGTGCTGAAAGGCCTCTCACACAGTATATATATATTGTATGTATATATATATATATATATATATATATATATATATGAAGAAGAAGAATCATTATTTATATAGCACTTTTCATACACAGTATCCCAAAGCACTTTACAAGCAATGCTAGACTGGTAGTGAAGTGACTGAATGTGTGGTGGCAGCCATATCGCACATCATCACCCACCCACAGCCTGGATAATTGCATGAACCAGTTTATGGGAAGGGGAATGTTGGCCAGGATACCTGGAATGTTCCCTGCTCTTTATGAAGACTACTCTGGGTTCTTTTACTTCCACCTGGACACCCACCAGGACAGAACCAGGATGGGCAGAAGAGGCCTCAGTTTAATGTCTCATCCAAAGGATGGCACACCCCAACAGTACAGCATCTCCCAATACTGCACTCAGATGCCAGCGATTTTTAGGTACAAGTCCATCCTGGTGTGGGACGAGAACCCATGACCTTCTGGTCCAGACGCAGATGTGCTACCAACTGAGCCATGCTGACACCTATATATATATATATATATATATATTGCTAAAAACTTCATTAATGTATGACTTAGGGTTGTATCTACAACCACAAAAGTAGGGAAATGTGGAGTTAGGGTTTCCAACCATAACACCTCCCCCCTCACCACTCACACCTGGCATACACTAACAGGAGTCGGGTGTCTTCCTTGGGCTTGTTAGCCGAAATGCTCACCACCCCCACCCCAGTCTTGCAGACACTGACAGGTGTTGGGGGTGTCCCTTGGGGTCATCGGCACTAAAGCTCCACTTACATACAAAATGAACTGGTTTTCAGTTTTCCCTGACTACTCCTTTTCCATACAGCAGAGACAATGCAATTTTTTGGGTTATAGACAGGAACTGCTTGAAATGGGTGTTGAGTTTAAGCTTCTTGCTTCAGCCAAGCTTTATGTAAAATGTAATGGAACAACATATATTTTTTATAATTTAGATCAGATGGCAGCATTTATTAGATCATAATATGATCAGAATGAGATAAATGAGACAGATTCCCTGACACCATCTCAAGAAGAAATGTTAAGTATGGCAACATAAATATGGTTTTATTATTTTTGTTGGCAGCTGAATAATTAGCAATGTTGTAGTGACTAAAGGAGCATTGGAGGGGGGGGGATAAATGTTTTTCTCTGTTAATGAGCTTTTCTTTTGTGAGAACTGTTTTCATATATTAATGATTGATGCTTCTTGAGCAGGTATAGTGTTTAAAGATTAGCCATGATTGTATAAATGACTCAAATACTGAATAATCTATAGTTTGCTGCTAGAAAGTTCATAAAATGTTGTATATAAATACCCCCCATCCCCATTAAATAGCATTTTTGGTCTAGACATGCCACACAATGTAAAATAACAGTAAGATTAATGTATGTTATTTTTGATTGTATGATTTTGTTATTTTGTTGTATTATGAATTAAAAAATCATTACAATGTAAGTATAAAAAAGTATAACTAGTACATTGATGTTATACGGTATTAAGTAAATATGCAGTGGATGGAGTCAAAATATGCAATTTGTCATCACTTTTGAGGGGGGTAGGACTTTTATAATTCACTCCTGCCCTTCCCACTTGAAGATAAATTTCATATTTTGAATTACATCATTGCATTTCTTATACATATGCAGTTTCTTGGTTATAAATGTCCCTATTCATTCTGTTTTATGTTCAAGGAAGACAAGTCACAACCCAAGGTTTGCCATTTTTATAGTCAAGTGGGTCAACAACAAATATTTAAATTTGAGGTGCAAGGCATACAATTACAAATTGAAACCATGCCCTCATACATATTAATACAAAAATACTTCTATATTAAAAGACAGAGTCAATGTTTATCCAAAAAAAGTAGATGTAAAACTTTTTTGTGACCCAGGGCACAAAACCTTTCTTATACTGATCTGTCCTGCTCACATTTTCATCCCATTTACTCTTTTTTTCTCATGGAATCCTAGCAGGATGATTTATGTTTAAAAAGGGAATTTAATATGTGTCATCAGTTTCCAATATCCCTGAACAGATGTTCACACCTATTCAATCTGCTCTTAGTGAGAGGTTCAAATGCTGAATTTTATATTGCTCAATCTATATCTACCCCTGGGCCATACTTTATATGCATGGCTTTTCTTTGGATACCCTCCAAAGTTTTATGTTCCTGCTGTCATAATGAGTGCCATACAGTGTTTATTTATTTTGCTAACCAGGTAAAGCCTGTTGAAACATAGAGAATGTCTATTTTTCAGGCATAGCCTGAATGGGCAAGCATGACTTATAGGGAAAAAAACATAGATATATGTACAATATATACAACAATATCTACAACACATTAGTATAAAAATTCAAGAGAAGCACTCCCAATGGACTACAGTAGTCCTAGCAGTTAGGATATACTGTAAGTGCATTACCAAATGTACAGTATCCTTATTCTAACATTAAGTGCTCTTCTGATTTATAGCATGTACAATTATCAAGTCCGAAGGTCTAGCACCTGCCCTTTTAAGCACAAGAAGATAATATAACCTTTTTATCGCTGACAATGATATCACTGAAAATGCATCGTACTCTTTAGTTCATGCCAGATGGTTACTCATAGAAGGCCAGCATGATCAACCCTCTATATTGTGAACGGATCAGTGATGATGGCTGGTTACCACTGTGGGGCAGTTTTCTTTTTATGGGTGACTGTTCAGTACTATATCCTTTCTTTTGGTGATGAGGGGGGAAGGTAGTGTGGGTTGACAGTGTGTGGTGAAGTAAAGGTGTTGAACAGAACACACATTATTTGAATGGGACTGGAGTAGGTGAGGTGGGAAATTGGGAATTGTGATTATTCAGCACTGGAATGGGTGAGATTATTTTACAATATAATTAATCATAAGATTAAAAGAAACTTTGCTGTGCAAATGAGGGAGAAGGGAGATGGGTGCTACTAGGGTGGGGGATGTAACACATGGATTTGAACTGGTGGTGAGGGACAGTGTTGGTTTTATGCTGTATGAGGATTGGGTGCATTTTTTTTAATGATAGCAATGAAAAATTTGACCCATACATTTGTATTCTATTTTAGATTGCCCCTTATCTTCAGACTTGTATGATATCCTCATTATCAATTTTGAGTCTGCTTTACCACTCTTTTTATAGTTGACATAATAAAATCTGCACTTGTTTTAATAAGTCTTGGACCAGGTTTTTATCAGTATTTTTTGCTGTTTTTGAATACTCATTTTTTAAGATCAATTTTGATTTGACTATAATGAACTAGTATGCAGCAGACACTACTCACTGACCTTATGGCACAACAGGTGTACAAAAACAGCTGAGAATGCTGATGAAAACCTGGTTCAGAATCAAGCTATGTTAAAAGGAGTGCTCATTTTATTATTTCAAATTTGAAAAAAATTGCTAAAGCAGACTCAAAATTGCGAAAGAAGAGACTCATAAGAGTCAAGAGATAAGTAGCAATCTAAAATTGAATAGCAAAGTATAGGTAACAATTTTCACCGCTATCATGCATTGCTACTTTACATTAATGGAGATTTAAAATAAAAAGCAGAATTTTACTGTGCGTAGGAGCCAGGATGTTGGGAACTTCACCCTGCTATATATAGTGCAAAGTTCTCAACTTCACCATAACTATGCCTTCAAGGTTTAAATTCCTAATAGGTCTAGCAAGCAAGAAGTAGGAATCCAGTGTATCCTTTTCTTGTAAGCCAATTCCTCTAAGAGGGCATGTTTGTAATGTTTAAGGTATGGATATACAGTTGTAGCCATTACTATTGTCAGATATTTCCTGAAATATTTATTTATTTATTTTTTATTTATGTCTTTGATAATTGGCTGAGCAAACTGATCCAGAGGACCATTTTCAGCTGTGACCCAGGCCACCAGGGTGGCAAACACAACAAACATCAATACAATATAGAGATACATTAGAACAAAACAGGACTGCTGAAAACACTTGGTATGCGGTCACATTACATAGTGCAAGTATTTCAGGGAAATCAGTACATACTTGTGTAGTGACATACATTAAGTGGCTATGCAAAATAAAAGGCTTAACATAGGGAGTATGGCAAAGTATTACATACAATGTACATACAGTCACCAGGGAGCAAAAGAAATAAATAAATACAATTAAGCCAAGGTTCACTCTATCACCAGGTAGGGTTGCCACCTGTCAGTTTTTTTATCTGGTTATCAGGTTTCCAGGGTCCCTATCAGGTAATCCGGTTTTGCTCTGTGCTGGTCAGGTTTTTGATTCATTTTGAGTGTTCACATACTTTTGAAACAAATGTTGTCATATTATTAATTGTTTCAGCTGCATGTCCAGCTTACAAACAAGTTCTGCAGTCAATATAGCCCTTTGTCTGTGAAAGCATTCAGCATGGGAGGTGTAAAGTATGGCCACTAACACCATCAGCACTTACGTAACCTGATCTTTTCCACTGCATCTTAAAGTGGCATTGCAGCACAGCTGCCCCCACCTTTTGTAACATTAACAGAGCCAGTTGTCTTCCACCTTGATTTGCTGGTAAACATTTTCATCTCTAACAGAATTTAGGCCTTTTTAAATGTGTTATTTTTTTTTTCCTCAAGAAAAAAGTGTGGTCACTTCTTTGGCTTTGAAATAGTACTGTGGACATGAACAGGGAATGGAGCCAGAAAAAGATACAAAGTACACATTACAGGAAACCATTTATTATGTATTATTAAATAATTAGGAAGAATCTAGGAAAGTAACTTAAACAGGTACAGTGTCTTAAATTTTTTGTTGAATTAATCAATCAATCAGAATCTTTATTAAGCTTTGTCTTTTATTGATATAACAAGTGGCTTTCTAGGAGAAACAATGCATGATGAATCATGAAAATGGGTGGGGCTGGGGTGGAGCTTAGGATCCAGTTTTTGCCTCATCCAAAGGTGGCAACCCTATCACCAGGAGTGGTATAGGCACTAGTCATAGGCAAAAATGCAACTTAAATTAAGTTGCAGAACCTGCTAACAGTTCAGAATTAATCAGGTAGTCATATCCAGATTGAACAGAGGAGCAGAACAGTGCAAGAGGGTAGGAGCACTGGAGGTAGGGTGAGGACACAAAAAGGTGGTATGCCAGGATGCAGACCCTGGTACCACCTGGGGAACAGCTGCAGGTACAAGTGGCCTCAGCCAGGAGCCATGCCCTTAAGTTTGCCTTGAACGACTGATGGGAGGGGGATGATCAGATGGACAAAGGAAGTCTATTCCAGAGGGAAGGGGCAGAGACAGAGAAGACTTTACTACCCATGGTAGTAGTAGTGTGAGGGACTTCCAGTGGGGGAACAGAGGAGGCCTGAAGACTCTGAGAGACCACTCTGTCAGTGAGTAGGGAGGTGTAGGGGGACAGTTGATGGTTCCTGAGTGAACAGTCAATGAGGCTGCTCATAGCAAAGTCAAAACAGCCCAGTAGAGAGAGCCACCCTTGGGAATGGTATAGCGAGCAGTGGTGGGTGGTATATGGGGCTTGAAGGGCAAAGCGGCAGATGGAGTTGAATGTGGAATGTAAGTGGATCCATAGGGTTTCTGAGATATCACTAGAGAAATTCTTGCCTGTCTACAGTACTGATTTAGGGCCACCAGAGAGAATCACACAATATCTGGAAATATCTGACATGAAAATGGCTGCAACTGTACTGTAGTTCACTGTGTGAACTTTAGCAGGCCAGAATTCATGGACATTGTGAGGATTGTCCAGACTTTGCCACCAGCTAGCTGTAGTTTGGATCTGGGCCCTACACCACTATTGGTAGGTTGTGTAGATGTTTTCTGCCTGATTCTTGTTGAAATCGTCTTGAGTTCCTTGGAGAAGGGGGTCTTTCCTGATCCCCTCAAGGAGGTGGTCTTTCAACCACTCCTTAAAAAATTCTGCTTGGATCCAGAGTGTCTAACAAACTACAGACCTGTCTCTAATCTACCCTTTGTGGGTAAGGTTATTAAGAAGGTGGTTGTGTTACAGCTGGATGACCATCTTACAACCCACAATGTCTATGATGCTCTCCAATCTGGGTTCAGGAAAAGACATAGCACCAAGACTGCCCTTGTTCGAGTTTTAAATGACCTCCTAGTAGTGAGAGATCGAAAGACTCGTACTGTTTTAGTCCTTCTTGATCTCTCGGTGGCTTTTGACACTGTAGACCATGGTGTGCTTTTGAAGTGCTTGAGGCTTTTCTGTGGATTGTCTGCAACAATCCTAAGTCGGTTCCGATCTTTCCTCTTGGGCAAGTCTCAGAGGGTTGTCACTGGAATTTATTCTTCTGATGCCCTCCCCCTGTCCTGTGGGGTGCTGCAGGGCTCCATGTTGGCACCCATGTTGTTTGCAGTGTATATTCTGCCACTGGGAGTTATCACTAGGCTATACAGTTTGGGTTTTCACTATTATGCAGATGATACCCAACTGTATTTCTCCTTTATTCCCGGACAGGATGATGTGATCTCCGTGATCAACAACTGTCTGGCCGAAATCAAAAATTGCATTAGCACTAGCTGGCTGAGGTTAAATCCGGATCAGACTGAGGTGTTGGTTGTGGACTGGGGTCGTCTGGAGGTGGGTCTTGGGGCAGGGCACCATTTGGGCTTATGGCTTGGCGGCGTCCAGCTCATGAGCTCAAACCGGGTGCGTAACCTGGGCATTACTTTTGACAGCAGTTTGACCCTGAAATCACAGGTGTCTGCCATTGTCAAATCTTCCTTTTACCATCTAAGGAATATCGCCAGGATGAAACACCTGGTTCCTCTGCTGACCTTCCTACATTGGTCCACGCCTTCATAACCACCTGCCTTGATTACTACAATGCCCTTTACTTAGGGCTTCTGGGAGTTGATATCCATCACTTGCAGCTAGTGCAGAATGCGGCAGCCAGGCTACTGATTGATACATCTAGGTCTAGTCATATAACGCCTGTGCTGTACAATGGTGGATCACCTTTAAAGTCAGTTTACTGACCTATAAAGCCCTACTCAAACAGGGACCCCATTACCTGCAAGAGCTTCTTACTCCCTACTGCCCTTCCCCCTAACTCTGATCTGCTGATGAGGGATTGCTACAGGTTCCCAGTGTTCAGTTAAAACATCTGGGGGACATGCTTTTTCTCATGCTGCCCCTACCCTGTGGAATTCTCTACCTTGTCGGTTGTGGGAATGCCAGGCCGTCTCAAGTTTTAAATCAGAGCTTAAAACATATTTGTTTTATAAGGCCTTTTCTGATTTTTTTTGAATTTATTTTATTATTTGTTATATTGAATGTTTACTTTATTGTACGGCACCTTGGTATTTGAAAGGCACTTGAGAAATACATTTTACTTACTTACTTACTTACTTACACCTACTAACAATTTTTTGATATGCCCCTGACCACAGACAAAATGTGTGTGTATGCTCATTTGGCATAATGAGCTTCTAAAATTATTAATACAATGATGTTAGCCAAATATCATCAAGAGAGAGATACTTTCTCTCCCCTAGCCAGCAGTAAGAGGGAGGTCCCACACAGAAGAACAACACCAGTCCTGATGTGCTGCAGGGCCAGGAGAGAAGTGATCATTACTGGCAGCAAGGGTTAAGACTAGTGAGCAGTGGGGCCATAAGGCCTGAAGGAGTGGCAGACCAAGGGCATAAGAGGCACAAAACAAGAACCCAAGTCACTTCTCAAAAACAGGAGGGAAATTTTCCCCATGTCCTATCCAAATTTTTTATATTCATTAACCCACCATCAAATTATGCTGTTCAGTTTGAACCAGTTTGTATCTCTGCCCAACACCACTCCCCCAAGACAAGACTGAAAATAGGAATAGACTTTGAAATCCTCCCTTTCCAGTTAAACAAAAAGAAAATGTAAAAAGGGGCTACTGAAATGTCATGGAAGAGACTATTCCATCTTAGAAGCTGTTTCTGAACAGCTTCTTGTTAATGTAGAAAGGTCAGGGGGATAGACCACTACTGACTGTGAGTGCATCTCTGAACTATGAAACAAGGGATTCCAAATATGAATCCCATCAATGCCAGGTACTCATTGTGTGAACATAAACAAGTTACTTGTCCACTACTTGCTTTCATTCGGTGCCCCCGGCTGTTTTGCTGAGTAGATGCAGGAACTTACAGAAAACAAAATGTTGCATTTCAGTTGAGGCTATCATCTTTAAATACAGTGATGCAATCTTTCTAAGGTTTCAATGGGATTTTTCTATAGTTGTCAGTGTCAGTTGCTCAGCAGGTTGCACACTCACCTCTGATGCCTGAAGATCGAAAAGTTGTAGGTTCTAGTCCAACACCAAGCACGTGGGATAAATCCCCATACTGACACTGTAGTGCATCAAGAGGGAGATGCTGCACTCCTGAGGTGCTGTCTTTTATATGAGACATTAAATCAAGATCCCATCTACCTGTTCTGGTGGTTGTTCAGGTGGAAGTTAAAGATCCCATGGCACTTCTTGAACAGAGTAGGGAAATGTTTTTATTGAAAAAAAAATACTAAAGCAAATTAAAACAAAATTTAAATTAAAAACAGTTCAAACCAAGGAAAATTATATCAGTACATATGTGGTGAATACACAAAGAAAAAAAACTGAAAAAGAAAAAAAAATCAAATTAAACATTTAAAAACCAAGTACAATTGTTCCAGTACAGTCTAAAGGTAGACTCCATAACCTTACATTGTTCTGCATTATAGACTGAAGTTAGACTGTACATTATCTGTGTCAGCAATTGCAATGCAGTGATCTCTTTTTGTTGCAACAAAAAGGCACATCTAGCCTGCCACATGTAAAACTAGCAAATTGCAAAGATGATCCTTAAAGTACTGCGTTGATACTTTGAAAATCTTGGTGGAAATAGGCCAAGTATTAATATGTCATAATTGATAGGGGGCAGACACCTGTCTCCCCATTTCTTCAAAAATAATGACCAAAACATGAGAAAAAGGACATAATAAAAAGAAATGCTGCATAGTATCCAAGGTGTCCATGCAAGAGGGGCATGGACACATTTGCTCCTCAATAGCTTTATGCTTCTGTGTGCTTCTAACACCAAGCCTGCCATGGCAAAACAGCTATGTGACATCCCTAAATTTTAGTGGGATCCATTTACCTGTCGACTGTGAAAATATTGCATTCAGGACTTCTTCAGTTCCACACATAATCTTGAGAACTTCATAGAGATGATCCCACAGAATGGTAGCATATAATTTTTTCCTGGTATTTGAAACAATAAATTGAGTTGTAAGATTCCATTGTCTATGTTTGGTAAAAATTGGGAATAGAAATGTGGGTAAATTAAAAGCCTAAGGTGTGTGGGTACCACAAATGGGTCCTTGTTCCATCTTTCTTGAATTACTGTAATCCAGCTATGGAGAAGAACATACCAAGGGAGGGAATCTCCCTTCAGAAATGGACAAATATTACAATAAATGAATAAACTATGAAATAAAACTACAGGGTATAACATTTGAGTTCCACCATAGCAATAATCGTGATACGTATATATTCTTTTTATAGGGTTGAGCCTAATACCCCAAAAGCCCTGAAAGAAAATATTTGTAACCTTTACTTCTATGGCCAAAGGAATACCAAATTGCAGAGCATCTCTCCAAATATAATTTCCTTTGCCCTCAGCAACATGGTTTCCAGTAGGGGCACAGCACTACCATGGCCTTTGCCCTCTTCACCAACCATGTGCTGAGGAAGCTATCTAGTGCAGTGTTTGTCGATCTGTCCAAGGCATTTGACTTTGTAAATCACAGCTTCCTGATAGCGAAACTTGACAGCCTTAGTTTCACCCCTGCTTCCACTGTTTGGCTCACTAACTACCTCTCTGGTAGAACACAGATGGTTTGCCTTGATGATGCCACCTCTGCTCCTTGCCTGTCTCTGTGGGTGTCCCCCAAGGATTTGTATTTGGCCCTCTCCTCTTTTCCCTCTTCATTAACTCTCTCCCGTTTGAGAGCCTATCCTATAACTCACTCCTGTATGCCAACAGCAATATTATACAAAAGTGACCCCTTCCCCTCCTCACTATCCTCCAATCTTACCGATGATTTCTACAAAACACATTGTTGGTTCACCAACAAATTGTTGGTCAACGCTGCAAAAAAAAGGCATGCTTTTCAGTTCCAAACCAAAACTCTCCACCCTTGCCCACAATGGTGACCTTCTCACTGTCAAATCCCCAGAAGGAGCTCCCCTTGACACTGTTCCCACCTTCAGGTAACTGGGGGTAATCCTGGACCCATTCCTATCCTACACTGATCATATTGCCTCACTGATCAGGTGCATCAACCAGAAGATAGGGCTCTGGTAGCACCTGATCAACCACCTCTCGCCGGAAGCCCACCTTGCTATTGCCCATGGCAACCTCCTCCTCCCACTCCTTGATTATGTCTACACAGCATGCTCCCTCACCTCCATTACCAACCTAAACTACCTGGATGCTACTTACAATCATATATGCCATCTTGCCCTCTGCACCCCTCTCCTCACTCACCGCTGTTCTCTTTACCAGTCCCTTAACTGGTTCCCTCCACATGTGCAGCACTCCTTCCTGCTGGCCCAGAACACTGTTGCTACCTTGCACAATCCCTCCTACTCTCCACTATCCTTTCTTATCCAGCCCAGAATCTACTTCTGCAATCTATATCAGTCTTCCCACCTCTAACTAGAATGTCCTAACATGGCGGGGGAAGGGGTTGCTGTGGAGCCTAAGCAGTGAGCAGCAGTTTTCACCAGCTCCAATACAGGATTAAATGATCTACCTTAGTCCTACCTTTTCCACCCCAGGAAATTGAAAATTGATAGCACCAGCAGAAAAAGCGACCTCAAATTAGCTAAAATGGGCAATCTGAAGAAAGATAAATCAGTCAGAGGAGCCGGGAAAAGTAAAGGAGTTACTGGGGCCTTGTGACCTGAGGACAGCACACAGGCCGATGAAACATCCAGCTCTAGTGAGACCATTGGAACTTTGGGGCATAAGTTCCAATTGCTGATTGCTTCTGTGATCCCTCTCAACCAAAAGGTTGATGACTTTAATGGCAGAGTGGCGGTCCTCTAAACTGCTGTGGATGGGTTGAAGGGAGAAATGAAAGACATGCATAAAAAAGTAGAGAACTCCTTGGATGTGTCCGCCATCATGGTGAAAGAAAATCAACACCTAAGGCCCAGACTGGAAGCTCTCAAAACCAGAGCCAGTCAGCAAATATTTGAATACTAGAATTACCCGAGGGTTCTGAAGGGGACCACCCAATCATGTTTATTTCCAACTAGCTTACCAGCAAGTTACTGCCAGAGGGCTCAGATGGGTAGTGGGAGATCCAGACAGTCTATCGGATCACACCCCAAGGTTATCCACAAACTTAAGTGGAACCTAGGACCTTGATGTTAATCACCTCTGGTGCTGGGGTGAGGTATAAGATCCTTCATCATGCCCATTGCGCAGCTTTCTTAACTCAAGATGAAAACCTGGTCCACATTTTCCCAGACATTAGTTATGCCACCAGGCAATGCAGAAAGAAATTTGATGGAGTTCGGAGGGCTCTACGGGAGCTGGGAGTGCCACATTTTATTATTATCCCAGCACAGCTTCAGATTGTGCATGGCAGTAAAACTTATATTTTTACAGATCCTGTGGGAGCTGGAAAATGGACCGATCACAGAGCAGCTGAATCTTGTACCCGTGGGGATGACTCTGAAGATGAGGATGTACCCTGAGTGGAACTGAAGGAGATGCAGGCCTATTCTAAATGTGATATAGGACATTGAGTTTACTGATCACGTCAGGTAGTGAATTGAACTACTGTTGTGGGATTTATTTTAACAGTTTTGTAAACTCATCTCAAGTTGAATGCTGTTCTTTTTTGAGTGTTACATATTAAACACAATGTCTTCTTAGATGGGCTTAATTTTTCTAAAGATTGCCTGTTGGACTTAGGAAGAGATGCTCCTTTATGGATGGAGTGTGGGGGAGGTGCTTGGAGGCAGTTCTTTATTCTTTATTTTATAATTTAAAAAATGTGTTACCTGCTGCATGAAAAGCATATTGAAAGTTTTTTAACATTTGGACATAATGCATGGCCCCAACTGTCCCATATGGGGTGCTGTATTGCTTTGGACTGGAGTTGCTGGACAATCCTATTGCATGAAGGAACTGCCATGAAGCTCATGGGCTTGTTTACACAGCATAAACGTGGCTTTGTTTATTGGAATATCTGAAATCTAGAATACCCCAATGATGTAATAATATGTAGCAGATGCAAATGTTAACCTTTGATTAAGGGAGTTATCTCCCCAAAGTTATTCTGCAAGATGGTAGTTGGTCTGTTTGCTACATGGCGTTAACAGATGTCATGTCTATGATAAATTAATAAAAATAAAGTATAAAAAAAAAGAATGTCCTAACATAACTATGAGGATGGGCCCATGAGCCTTCTTCGCAGCTGGACACTCACTGCGGAATGACCTCCCTTCCTTCCTCCCTTCCTCCCTATGTTACCTGGACCTCCCCCTCTAAATCTAAATTCTCTATAAAGAACGCACTTTCTATCCTCCATGGCCTGCATCTGCCTACAGGCCACTAGCATGGCTGCACCTTCTTTGTATCCCACCTTTACCCCTCCCCCCATCTAGTGCTCCACTGTCCTCTTCTGCCCTGAATACTATTGTTCTACCTTTTGTTGAATGATGGAGAAACTTTACCCTCTTTATTTAAATGTTATATACCATGAGATGCTCCATTATTGATGTATCTGGTTCTGTTTACCTTTTACTTTCTCTGTTAGCTTGACCTACACTGGGTTCCCTGTTATATTTCCTGTATGATCCACGCTGTTCTCTCACTGTATTTTATGCTGTTTGTGCCAGTTTCTGGCCCGTGCTGTGCCTGAGAAAGGTCTTCGGATCAGTGAACTGACCCAATTGTCAAATGAATAGATAAATAAATAAGAAATGTGTTTGCCAGATGAAAAAAGAAAGGAAGAATAAGTGTTTTTATTTAAAAAAAAAACTTTTCCTTTTTGAAATGGTTTTATGTTTCCATGTGTGGACTATACCTACTGCCTTAGAAGCAACAATGTCCCAGTTAAAAGTTGCACCATCTGAGCTTCCAAAATATAAACCAAGGATTTTTATAGGTGTTGTGGAAAGAGGTATATAGTATTAGCAATATGCTGTGTTTGGTTAGTATCATTCAAGAGGTTAATTCGCATACCACTACTTTTATGATAATTCAATTTTGACCCGGAAATGAGTTCAAAGGCAGATATAATAGAAACTAGGTCCAAATGCATAATAGTGTCTGTGGTACATATGAAGATGTCATCTGCATAGGCACACACCATGGGTGCCAAATGCCCATTTGAAAGCCTAAGTCTAGGTATGGTGGGATGATTCAGAAGTTTTCCAAGTAACGGGTCAATCTGTAAAGCATACAAAAAAGGGCTTAAGGGGCAACCTTGTCAGATCCCTTTTGTTCCTAAAAAAACTGAACCAGTGACTCCATTTATATATGGTTGGATCCATGCATTTTTATATAATGTGTATCCAAAAGATGAATTTCTGGGGTATAGGATAAGAATGTAATACATGATTGAAAGCTTTCTCCTTGTCTAAAGACAGCAGAAGTTCCATCAATGATAAGATCCCTCAAAAAATGAGGTTATGGAAAATTGACCAAGAGGGGATCGCAAAGGATTGTACAGGATAAATTACCATATCTGCTAAGGACAATCTCTTCTGTAAGATGGAAGCCAACATTTTGTAGTCCACATTTAGGAGACTTATAGGTCTCCAATTTTTCAGATAATTTTTATCTCCTTTTTTAAATAATAATATTAATAGGGAGTGTGCCATTTGACCTGATAATTGTTGTGTAATAACTCATTGAAAAACAAAGTCAAAATTTGAGCCAGATACTGAACATATTTTTGGTAAAACTCAGCAGTCAGGCCATCATTACCAGGTGATGATTTGTTTTTTAATTACTTAACAGCTTGGGTAGTTTCTTCAAGCGTAATGTCTAAGACCAACTTCTCCTGCATTTCCTTAGTAATAGCTGGGATTTCTAAATCATGTAGGTAAGTAGCATCCCAAACAGCAGGAGAAAGAGTACTAAACATATTTTTCCAAAAGTTCTGGGTAATTTCCATAATTTTTTGAGGGTCATTTTGAATGTTCTGCTGGACAGTATCAAATTCTGCCTCTAGTTTGGTACTATTTACTCTGTCCTGATAACTTTTAAAAATGTGTAAGACAGGTTTTTGGCCTTGTGTGCCATATTGGGCCTCCATTTTCAGGCACTCGGCCTTATTATATTGGTATGACACCATTTCAACTATTATGGTCCATTTCTTCCTTTAAGTCTATTTTATCTTCATAAGTCTGTGAAATATAAGAAAATACATAGATACATAGATACATAGACAGTGTCGGCAGATAAGGGCCTATGGCCCACCCAGTCTGCCCATTTGAGCTTGTAAGTTCAGTTTGTTTTCATAGAAGTCTGTTGCCCCTTACCCCTGACCTCTAGAATTCCTTTATGTCTATCCCATGCATTCTTAAATCCTGTGATTGTTTCAGCCCCCACCACTTCCTCTGGCAGGGTGTTCCACTTGTCCACCACCGTTGCTCTGAAGAAATTCTTTCTCATGTTTCCTCTGAATCGCCTCCCTCCAACTTCATCCCATGCCTCTAGTCCTGGAACATCTTTTTCGCTTAAAAATAGTGTTTTCCTGCACCTGGTTCCTCCCTGTAAGATACTTGTATGTCTCTATCATATCCCCTCTCTCCCTCCTCTCCTCCAGGGAGTACATGTTCAGTTCCTTCAACCTGTCTTCATAGGACTTGTGATGCAATCCATGCACCATCTTTGTTGCCCTCCTCTGAACCTTCTCTACCCTGTCTATGTCCTTACGTAGGTATGGTCTCCAGAACTGTACACTGTACTCCAGGTGGGGCCTCACTAGTGTCTTGTATAGCGGAATTATGACCTCCCTTTTCCTGCTGGTGATGCCCCTGCCTATACATCCCAGCATCCTATTTGCTTTACCTGCTGCCTTGTCACACTGTTTCCCTACCTTGAGGTTATCAGAGATGACAACCCCAAGATCCCTTTCCTTGCTATATCCTCGCCCCCCAACTGATATATTGTGCCAGGGTATTTGTGCCCCATATGCATTATCTTGCACTTCTTTGCATTGAATTTCAACTGCCAAACCCTTGACCATTCTTCAAGTTTCTGCAGGTCGCTTCTCATTCTGTCTACACCCTCTGGTGTGTCTACTCTGTTACACAGCTTTGTGTCATCAGCGAACAGTGAAATTCTGCCTTCTAGATCCTGCGCAATGTCACTGATGAAGATGTTGAATAGGACCGGTCCCAGCACTGATCCCTGTGGTACCCCACTGGTCACTCTTCCCTCTGTGGAGTGACAGCCATTTACGACCACCCTCTGTGTCCTGCCACCCAGCCAGTTACCTACCCACCACACTACTGTCCTGCCCACACCCATATTCCCCAGTTTATGTAATAGTTTTCTATGTGGCACAGTGTCAAAGGCCTTGCTGAAGTCCAGATAGGCCATGTCCACTGCCCTCCCCGATCCACCTCCCTAGTCACCCAGTCAAAAAATTCAGTGAGGTTGGTCTGACATGACCTCCTGGTGAAACCATGCTGCCTTGGGTCCTGTAGTCCATTGACAACCAGATGTTCCACTAATCTCTCCTTCAGTAGTGCTTCCATGATCTTCCCCACTACCGAGGTGAGGCTGACTGGTCTGTAGTTCCCTGCTTCCTCTTTGTTCCCACTTCTTTGTATAAGGGGACTACATCTGCTGTCCTCCAGTCTTGGGTACCTCCCTGTTTCCAGTGATCGGCTAAACAGGATAGCCAGAGGTTCAGCCGCCACCTCTTAGTTCTTCAAGGACCCTGGGGTGCACCCCATCTGGCCTCATTGCTTTATCAACTCTTATTACTTCCAGTTCCTTCAGGACCCTTTCTCGTGTAAAGGGACTTGTGTCCATTTCTGCACCATTCTCACCCCTTGTACTCCCTTCAGACCCATTACCCCCTTCCGCAGTAAAGACTGAGCAGAAATACCTGTTCAGTATGTCAGCTTTACTGTTGTCATCCTCCACACGGCTCCCATCCTCCCCCTTCAGTCTCACTATCCCTCCCTTTGTCTTTCTTTTTTCACTTATGTACCTGTAAAAGGTTTTGTCCCCTCTACCCACTGATTTTGCAATGTGTTCTTCTGTCTGAGCTTTGGCTTCCCTTACTGACCTCCCTGCCTCCCTTTGCTTCTCCTGGTACTTCTCCCATCCCTTCTGCCTGTGTCTTTTGTATTGCCTGAATGCAATCTTTTGGCTTTCACTTTCTTTGCTACCCTTTGGAAAACCATAATGGTCTCCTCTTCCTTTTCCTCTTGCTAATCTGCTTAATGCATAATTCTGTTGTTCTTGTAATCCCCATTTTAAATACTGCCTACTGTTCCTCAACCCCTGATTCCTGTCCCATTCCCCTTAATGCCTCTTTCAAGTATCTCCCCATTTCCCAAAGTCTGCCCCCTAAAATCCAGGATACGTGTTTTTGTGTGGTTTGGTTCTATAATAAATAAATGTTGTCTTAAACTTAAGCATTTAAAGTAAGATGTCTGGCTTTTTATTTTGACAATTGAAAAAAAACTTTTAAAATCAGAGTTAGTGTCTTGCCACCAATCTTCTAGTGTACCATAAGCTTCCATTATTGAGACCTGTGCCTTTATATGTTCTGTGCAATGAAGTTCTATATTGGGGTCAAGCAAAAGATTATTGCTTAGTTTCCATCTAGAATTTGTTGAAGGCAGTTTGGCATTGCTTAACTTACAAGATAAGGTGACTGCCAGGTGGTCCTAGGTTTCACATGGGATTGTGAAGGCTTGATGGACCTGTATGTTTTTAAATAGAAACAGATAATCAATGCAAGTAGCTAATGTGCCTTTTACATATGTCTTTGAACCTGTAGAGTGTTTTTCCAAAAACTCATTTTTTAAGCCTGCTTTAGCAATAACTGAGTTTAAACAATTCATGCCTCCAAATATTTTTTTGTAGTCTCAACCTTATCATTTAGGGTTAGGCCTGAATTGAAACCCCACCCCACCCCCCAAAAAACAACATACTTCTACTGATGTGTAGATAGGGTTGTAGTTTACAAAATAATTCAGTTCATGGGTGGGAGACTATATTGGAGCCCTGTCTAGGATCAAGAGACATTTATATCTAGAGGGGAGGAAAGGGCTATATGCTAAAAGATGGGCAGTACTGGAGGCAATCTATTCCCAGTAAGAGCCGCGTGGCCAGAAGTGGGTCTGTCTGTCGGGCTGTGACTAGTTTAAGTTTGACTGGAATGAGAATATAGAGATGCTAATGGGGTGTGCATGTATATAGTTGTAATGTACATAGTTTACACAGTCAGTTTCGGGCTGTGTGCCTGAGGTTCCAGGTTCTGTTGCATGTCTGTTTTGTTCTGTATTAAAAAGATGAATAAAGAGGTGATTTAAAAAAAATAATAATAATTCAGTTCATAAAGTAATTCCCTGAGGGGAATAAACATTAATTAATTTGAATTTTGCTGATGCATACCATACATCTAATAGAAGTGCCCTTCCTGAGTAAATGTCCACAAGTCTTTTAATCTGGAAGTCAAAACCCTTAAACAAGATTCCTGACCCCATTACAGACATCTGTGCCTTGTGACCAATAGGAGGCTCCCATGTTCCAAGCCTGCTGAACTTGGGAGATTTCATGGAGTGTCTTTATTCTAGTATTCTGAAGGAAAAATATGTTATTTGACAGATCCTTTAATATTTGTAAAGTGGTCAACCATTTTTTTGTAAAATTTTATAGTTCACACATTCAAAGTTAGAGGCAAAAAATGTTGACCACTATACATGTCATGAAATCAGAAATCATCAGTCTGGTGCTTTCTCCCAAGGAGACTTCCTTTGGCTTTTTATTTTCTTTGAGATGGAAAGTTCAATCTGAGAATCAGAGGAGACCTCCATCCTAGAAGATGCTATAAAGGATGTGTCAGAGTCCTCTCCCTCTCCCTCTTCTTCTGTGTCTCCCCAGTTTTTCCTTTCAGTTAGTGCCTGGAATCAATTTCTGGTAACAACTGATGGCTTTGGGGATAAAAGAAAACTGCCTTTCTTTTGCCTTTTCGCCTTTTTGTGGGCTTAACCAAGGTCAAATACTGTTACTGCAATGGATTGGGGGGGGGCATTTTTGATACTATAGCATCTGGACTAGGCTAGGGAATGTCATCCCCCAGTGAAAGGGGGGCAGTGTTCTGGGGAATCTGAGGGGCAGGGGTAGAGACTGTAACATAGGAAGGTTGTTCAGGAGGATTATTCAACTTTGTTGTGGGCATGCAGTGTAATGAATCCAGAGTATCTGCTTCCTCAGAACGGGGGTAGTTCTAGCCAAGTGAACATGAACCCGAATTTCTGTGATAAGTTTCTCCTGGTCTGGGGGGCGCACAGTCTATCCATTTGTGATCTTCCCAGTGACACAGCCTATAAGAGTGGCCAATTTCATCACAAAGGTTGCATTTAAAATGATTTGGGCAACCAAGACTGATGTGACCATGTTCTAGGCAAAGATTACAGTGGGGTTTATCATATACTGAGCTCAGGTGGGTTCTAGCACCACACTTGTGGCAGGTTTTTGGTTGGCCTGGATAGAAACAATCTATGCCAATGTGAAAACTGCCTGGTAAATGTAAAATGTCAGTGTTGGTTTGCTTTAATTTAACTTTTATCTTCCAACCCCCCTGTCCAAACTAAATCTTCATCCAGGATAGGTGTGGGATAATCCAGACTATCACACCTTTACTTAAACCAATATTGAACCTCAGCAATGCTGATGTCTTCATTTCTAAACAGGAGAATGATTGTCTTAACTATAGGTTTTGTGTGGAGGATGGAAAAAAAAAAGTAGCCATAAAGGGTTGTCTTTCACCAGAGGATATTTTTGCCAAAACTTTTCTAGAGCAATAAAGTTTTTAAAGCTTATATCGTATATTGCCTCCCCTTTCACATGAATAAAGGAGAGTAATTCCTGTGCACAGATATCCATAGTTTCTTTAAAGATCAAATGTTCATATTTCATAAAAGCTTGAATTCACTTGAATTCAAGTCCTTGGGTCATGACTAGCGTTTCCTGAAAATGTTATGCTGTTTGGTTTTGTGGTTTTCTTTAAATCAGCATCTGTTAATGTGCTCTGCAGTAACTGAAAACAGTGAAGATTTGTATGTCCCTATAAGTGAGGCCTGCAGAGTGATTACATCATTTTGGTCTAGCCTGCAGCTTCAGCAGTTAAGTCTCTGATTGACTGAAAAAGCTGTTGCACTTTCCAGTCAGAGCAGTCTGTAAAGCTAGATGTTTCACTCCAAGTTTGTCACTAACCCATCTGGTTTGTGTTTAGATAATGTAGATTAGCTTGATATCTACCATTCTGTTCTAATAAAAAGTAAATCATTTGAGTTTCAGTGCTGAACTGTAGTGGTATAAATGTTTGTGAGAAATCACCTTGTCTGTATCACAGCTGTCAGTTATTTCTCATCAAAACGCTATGTTGTTTTCTGGCTATGTAACACAGGGTTGTTTAATGGGTATAAAATAAATCTAAATTTTGTTAATTCATAGAAGTACTGTGTCTTTGATGTAGCCTCCATAAATAGATTCATGTGAGAATGATTTTGTTTTTATGTCAGCTTGACAAACAGGTGTGTGCCACACTCTACTATTCCAGGAACATGTACTGTTAAAACTCACAAAATTCAGTCCTTTGATAGTTTCTTTGTGAAAATACATCATGTATGTGTATAACTAGAAATACTATATGACATCCTGAAGCCCTTGTTTCCTGTTCAACAGTTGAGACAGCAGCACTGTGCTGCCCCTGTCCTGTGCCACACAAGCACCCTGTCTCCTGTCCCTATCTGAGGCTGCTGCACCCTGCTACCCACTGTCTTCTCCACACAGTTGGGGCTGTTGCACCCTGCTGCCTCCTACACAAACAGGTGAGGCTGCTGCACCCTGATTCCCTCTGTCCCCCACCCCTACAGTCAGGGCCAATGCACCCAGTTTCCCCCGTTCATGTCTCCACAGTCAGGCTGCTATGCTCTGCTAAGCCCTGGAGTACCAGGTCCTGTGCCTTCACAGTTGGGGATGCTGCACCATGCTGCACCAGGCCACAAGAGGTGGGGTATTTGCTGCACCTGCTACCCACTTCCACTGCCCCAACCTGGCAAGGCTTCTGCACCACACACATCCTGTCCCACAGTCAGGGCTGCTGTACCCTGATGCCCCATGTGTCCTGCCATACAGTTGAGGCTTCTGTACCATGCTGTCCTTTCTTTCTGCCACCACATGCAAGGCTGCTGCACCCTGTGCTTGTATACACAGTCAATGCTGCTGTGGCCTACTGTGTCCTAGAGCCCCATGCCTCCACAGTTAAGGCTGCTGCACCATGCTGCCATTTCCATAAGACAAGGCAGAGCATGTGCTGCACCCTGTCCCCTGCCACCACAGTTAGGGCAGTTTCTTCCTGTAGCTCCCTGCCACCAAAATCAGATCCTTTGCTACACCGTGCTGCCCATGTCTCTTGTCCCAAACAGGCATGTCTGCTGCTCAGTGTCCCAACTTTTGAGCTGCTGTACCCTGATGCCTTCCCTGTCTCATGCCTGAACAGTTAGGGCTGCTGCACCCTACTACCCTCTGTCACCCACCCTATAACACAAGGTGAAAGTATTTTTTGGTTTTTTGTTTTGAGCAGTTTGGACAGTGTACCAAAGGATGTGTCTCTGGTAGCAGGGAGCAGCATGGTGTAGCAATCCTATCTGTGGAGGAAAGAGGCTTAATGGCACAGCAGGGCACAGTGGTGGCAGGGGACAGAGGACAGCATGTTGCACAAGCCTTGACTGTGAGGCAGGACACAATGGGGCATCAGGGTACAGCAGCCCTGACTGTGAGACAGGGTGCACATGGTGCAGCAGCCTTATTCATCTGGGGCAATGGAAATGGGTAGCAGGGTATAGCAAAATTCCCACCTTTGGTGGCCTGTGGCAGCATGGTGCAGCAACCCTAATTGTGGAGGAGAGACCCTGGGACTGTAGGGCTTAGCAGGGCACAGCAGCCTTGTCTGTGGACACAGGAACCAGGGGGCAACATGGTGCAATGGCCATGACTATGGAGGTAGGGGACAGAGGAAAGCAAGGTGCAGCAGCCTCAGCTGAGGGGCAGGAGACAGGGGCATCAGGATGCTATATACTGTTTCTAGTTATACACATGCATGATGTATTTTCACACAGAAACCCTCAAAGAACTGAATTTTATGAGTTCATACAGTACATGTTCATGAAATAGCAGACTGTGGCAGTCACTTGTTTGTCAATTTGACATAAAAACAAATTTGTTCTCACATGAACCTATTTATGGAGGCTACATCAATGACACACTACTTCTATGAATTAACAATATTTAGATTTATTTTATATCCATTAAACAACCCTGTGTTATATAGCCAGAAAACAATTTAGAGTTTTAATGAGAAAGAATTGACAGCTGTGATACAAGAAGGTGATTTCTCACAAACATTTATACCACTTCAGTTCAGCACTATAACTCAAATGATGACTTTTTTATGAGACCAGAATGATATATTTTAAGCTCATTTATCTAAACACACACACCAGATGGGTTAGTAACAAACTTGGAGTGAAAACAATTAGCTCTACAGACTGCTCTGACTGGCAAGTGCAACAGTTTCTTTAGTCAATCAGGAGCTTAATTGCTGAAGCAGCAGGCTAGACCAAAATGATATAATCACTCAGCAGGCCTTACTGATAGGGACAGAAAAATCTTCACTGTTTTCAGTTACTGCACAGCACATTAACAGATGCTGATTTAAGGAAAACCACAAAACCAAACAGCATGAAATTTTCAGGAAACACTAGTCACGACACGCGGACTTGAATTTAAGTTTTTATTAAAAATATAAAAAAATGGTTCATTTGATCTTTAAGCATTTTGTGTAACACTGTACGTCTATCAGGTGCAGCCTGAGCATCCCCAATAAATGCTAAACTAATGGCATTCTGCTGCTGGGCTGGCTGCCCAATGTTATAGAAAGGGTTTGATATTTTAAACAGTTTGGAGGTAACTTGCTCAGTTTCAGAAGCAAGT
Organism: Neoceratodus forsteri; assembly: GCA_016271365.2. Classification (NCBI taxonomy): domain Eukaryota; kingdom Metazoa; phylum Chordata; order Ceratodontiformes; family Ceratodontidae; genus Neoceratodus; species Neoceratodus forsteri. Next base: position 1,198,086,485 of record CM028131.1, on the reverse strand, counting down.
GTTTCCAGCATCTCATTATTGTTTAGTCCTGTAGCAGTTGTTTCAGTATGTTGAGAAGATTCATCTTGAGGCTTTGTAGGGTGATCACCCGTATGATCCTGAGATGATATGGTAACTGGATGTTGACAAGAAGAAGGAACTATAGAGGTGTCTTCTGAAAGTACTTTGGGGGTATTTATGTGACCCCAATGATGTTTTTTGAACTGGGATGGTAAACCATCTGGTATTGTAGATTCCTTCAACATGTTTGCGTTCCCAATTATTTCTGCTGCTTGCACCGGGCCCAGTGAACTCCAACCATCTTCTGTAGGATTTTTGAGCCATCCTGCTGCTTCTAATGTGGCCACCTGACTCCAAACAGAAGCTCCGGGATGTTCCTCTGTAGTTCTTCCTTTCCATACGTTCAAAGAGGTGGGGGGTATGCTATTTACTATTTTTGGAGGCAGAGTCAGAAAGCGGGTCTGCAGTGTTATTAATGTTGAATGATAGTTTTCTTCCCTTTTCTGTTATTAAAGCTCAGTTTTTGTTGCCCCTTCATTTTGAGTTTAGTTATTTACAGATTAAGCATGTTATTACAGCCCAGTTTGGTTAGGGTCCCTCACGTTCTCCTCAGAATTTTAAAATTCAGGACTGTCTTTCTATATCTCTGCAACTCCACCCAATATCAACATTTTATAAATTATTTCAGAATGTTGATCCAATGCACCTCTCTGGTATTTGCTACTATTGGCAGCCACCTCTATCTGTACCTGATGACCCACAGGCTTGGAGGTGCATTTGGCATTCTCTTTATAACTATATTAAATAGAATCGCTATCGCCTTCTACAATTCAAACTATTACAGAATCTATATTACACTCCCATGCAACTGCACCAGATGGGTAAGCTCCCTTCTCCTTTATGATAAAGCACTGAGTGCAACTGGGGTGGAAATGTTGGACCTGAAGACTAGATTGCAGAGGGACTTCGACAGCACTGGGGAGTGGTTCACCAGGTCGAGGCTTATCATGAATATGAAGAAAACTAAGGTTTTATACTTCGGTAATAGTGGAAAACCTATGTTAAACATATCATCTTTAAATAATAATACATTAATAGAACAGATGACAGAATATTGATATTTGGCAATAATTTTGATGTAGAACTAAATTTCTCTAGACATATTAAGGAGGTGCTTAACAATGCTGGTAAAAAAGTGGGTGCCCTTAGATGTACATCAAGATGTTTAGATCTAAAGGCTAGGAAAGCAATTGTTGAACAGATGATATTGCCCTCAATTGAATATGGAAGTAATGTTTATAGAGCTGCACCTAACCAAATGTGGGACAAACTAGACAAAATCCAGTATAGACATGCAAGATTTGTGCTGGGATGTAATTTTAAGACATGTCATTGCGTTATGTTGAAAAATTTAGGGTGGCAAACTTTAGAATCTAGAAATAGTGAAATGTGGTTAAGACTATTGCATACATTTTTTTACAAAATATTCAGCGCATTATATTTCAGGTACTGCTTTAACAAAAAAGTTTAACCAACTCGGGCTTTATCAAGATTTGTACATGAAAATAAGATAGCTGTTAATTATAGTAAAACAAGGTATGAAGACAAAACTTTAAAATATCAAGCTGCTATGTATTGAGAACTACATCTCAACTACAATTCAGTTTTGAATTGAAGGCTATTTTTCCCTTAATATGCAACTGTTAATTCAGTTTTATGGATTTTATATCTTCAGTTGGAAGTAATGCATTTTAAGCTGCATGTTTGTAAATTATAATGTATATTTGTACAATTTTGTGCATGAAATATAATGTTTTTCTTTATGCTGAAACATCATAAACAGGACTGTTTTGTAAACAGGAGTTTATACCCCTTATGACATGTACTTATCATGTATATAAATAAACATTTTATCTATCTATATGTCTAAATCAGTCACCTTAAACGTGTCTTATGGGACTGTGAAAAAATCTCCCCTTTTTGGGAGTCCGTTAGGGTGTCCTTAGATCCTTTCTTGGGATTGGAGATGTATTTTCTTCTCAAAATGTGCCTGGTGGACTTCTTTCCTCCTGAGCTAATAGGCCCATGGAAAGCTCACATAGCTTTGATTTCTATTACAGCCAAACTGATTATAGCTTGACACTGGCTAGATGAAGTAACACCTACATATCGTGAATAGTATCAGGAAATTCTTCAAGCCATAGCATTGGAACGACACATTGCTTCTTTATCACACCGGCTTGACCTATTTAGAGACAGATGGGAAGTATTGTAGGCTTTACTGAGCCATCCAGAGCAGTTGCAGGGAACCCTATCTAGTTAAAAGTGAATTGTTCTCTGAGCACCCCTTATTCTAGTTGGCTTAGGTGGGGGGTTGGGGGACCAGTTGTTGGTTTGTTGTATTTCTTTCTATTCAAAACTCCTTATTGTTAAGTTTGTTACTACCTATTGTAAACATTGTCCAGGTTTCAATTACTGTTCATTATTGCATTCCATGTTATTCAATAAAGTATATTAAAAAAAAAAAGTTATGAATGTCATCCGTAATTTGTGATGGAATTGACAAGGTATCGATAGTAGTAGAAGTTGACTATCCTGACAAAGCCAATGCATTTTCAACATTGTACTGTATTAGTTTCAATAAGGAAACTTTGTGGATTTTCATAGTGGTTCACAATAAGTCTTCTGGTGATATCTTTTGCAAAGCAATGCTGTTCAAAGGACCCACCACATCAGGCAAGGCAGTGCCACTGGATCCAGATGTGCTTGCCACATGTTTTTCTGAATTTACTACTGTTGCATTTCCTAACTGTGATGTGCTTGGACACCCAACACAACCTTCACAGTTGCCTGAGGCATAGAAGTAAGCATCTATGCCATACTAACATCTTTAGGGTTTCCCAATCCATTTCTACTGATGTTTCCTACTCCTCCACCTTGCTCCTACATGTCCATCTTGGAGATGACAGACAAGTGCTCCCCCTACCAAAGAGTAGGGGGATTTTTATTAAAAAAAGGGGGACTACATAGAATCATCAAGACAAAAATAAACCAAAAACAGCTTAAAGATACAGTAATCCACTCAGAAAGCATTCTGTTACATCATATGTAAAGAGGTGTACAGTCAATATACACATATACAATTGTCATACACTATTTAAAAAAATCTGGGACCTACCCTGGAGCCAAATGAGCACAATTTACCCACAAATTATTAAATTATTCCCTAGGGTGCATTCTGATATCCTTTTGCATAACAGTCTGTGAGGCCATATGTACATTCTTAAATAGCTCTATATGGGACACAAGTCTCTGCTTTGTAACCCACACACATCTGGCTTGCCAGATATAATACAGAAGTACCACAAACATTATATGCAATGTATCTTCATTGTATTTACCCCATCCCCCAGAAGAAAGGCTGTACAGAAGCTCTGAATAAGTCATTTGTGTGTACATAGAGGTTCCCCTCCACCCACACACACACACACACACGCCACACACACACACACACACACACACACACACACACACACACACACTCGTTAGCCACATAACACCACAGTGTTTTAAGATAAGGACATTCTAAAAAAGGTGTTCTTGTGTCTGAAGTGTTTGAATGCAAGTATATTTTAGACCGTATCTGTCAATGAGCTGCTTATGTTTATTATTATTTCTCATGCTCAGTCTTCCATAATTGCCCAACCAAACTATATCCCAGACAAACACTGGTAATCTGGGGTTAGTTAACTGTTTTAATGCACTCTTTATTTTAGTTGATGGGCAGTAGGGGAAAGCAACCTCTTCTCTCCTAGTAACCTGTATGATTCAATAAATAACAGAGTTTAAAAAAAACTGTATGATAACATTATATATGGACTTCCTATCCAGAGTTTGTAACTGTATATTGGAAATACTAATATTTATATATAATATTCTTTAAAACTTCTGACCCATATGTGGGCAATGATGAAATTCTATTCAATAACCTGGGCTGCCTCTGTCCCCAAGGTGCCAAACAAGAAGATAACCAAGTCAACATAAAGGGTTTCCATATTTTGCCCCAGGCCTCAATGCTAACCCAATATTATAACTGGCAAAAATACTATTATAAAAGGCTACTGGGTTGATCACATTAACTCCACCTTTCTGTATTTTTCTATATGTAAATTCTCTCTTTATAGGATTTAATCTGCTGCCCCACAGGGCTTGGAAGAACACGCTGTATAATGCTGTCACCACCTTTTGGGGGGGGGGTATAACTCACATATAAAAAAATTGGTATCAGTAGTGTTTCACTTAATAAAAATCACTTTTGTTCAGTTATCTGTTGGCCTTTCCAGTTAGATACTAGCCTACTGGCTCTCACTAAACCCTTTTCCAAACTGGTCATGGCCATATCGTCTGAACCAAATTTTATACCTAGTATAGTAATAGGGCCCTGTGTAATTGCAAACCCCGCAAAATAGTTGTCATCTGGCAAAGGGGTGGTGCCCAAGGTTACTCTCTGACTTTTCCTATAATTTATTTGTGAGCCAGATATCTCAGAAAATGTGTCTAATGTTTCTGTTAAAGATGTCTCACAAGTGTCAGGTGCTAGGGTCAACATAATATCATTCATGTATGCTAGTATCTTAGAAACAGAAATATAGACTTTGATGGCAAATAAGGACAGCTTAGCCCACCAAGTATGTCAATTTCCGTACCTACTGGATAAGCTGTAGAGCCTAGTTAACCAACAGCCTATTTCTTCCTACCCCCCACACAAAAATTGCATTATGTCTGTCCCATGCATTCTTGAATTCACCCACAGTTTTAGACCCCTCAACCTCCTCAGGAAGGCTGTTCCGTGCATCCACCACCCGCTCTGTGAAAAAATACTTCCTCACATTACTCCTGAGTCATCCCCCCTCTCTCTTCAAATTGTGTCCTCTTGTTCTTCAACATCTCTTTTTCTCAAAGATGCTACCCTCTTGGACCTTGTTGATTCCCTTGAGGTACTTTAAAGTTTCTATCATGTCCCCCCTCTCCCTCCTTTCCTCAAGGGTATACATAGTAATCTCCTTTAGTCTCTCCTTGTATGGCTTCTCTTGCAGACCCTGCACCATTTTAGTTGTCCTCCTCTGGACTGCCTCCATCCTGTCTATGTCCTTGCCGAGATGGGGTCTCCAGAACTGGATGCAGTACTGCAGATGGGGTTTCACTAACTGTCTGTACAAAGGGATAACAACTTCCTGTTTTCTTCTAGTGATGCCTCTCCCTATACATCCCAGTATCCTTCCAGCCCTCCCTACTGCCTTCTCACATTGCTTGCCAACCTTAAGTTCATCTGATATGATTACCCCCAGGTCCCTTTCCAATTTTGTTGTTGTTACTACCCCCCCCCATAGTATACGCTTCCTCTGGGTTTTTGTTTCCCAGCTGCATTATTTTGCACTTCTTTGCATTGAATCCAAGCTACCTTACTTCTGACCATTCCTCCAACCTTGTCAAGTCCCTTCTCATCCTTTCCATGCCTCCTTGTATATCAACCCTGTTGCAGATCATTGTGTCATCTGCAAAGAGGAATACTTTTCTTTCCAGTCCCTCTGCAATGTCACTTACAAAGACATTAAAAAGGACTGGACCCAGTACTGAACCCTGTGGTACCCCATTAATAGACCCCCTTTCTTCAGATTGGACTTCATTTGCTATTACCTTTTGTGTCCTGTTGTCCAGTCAATGTTTTACCAAGGCTACCACCCTGGGACCCACTCCCAGGCTGGCTAATTTGTTTATGAATCTTTTGTATGGGACTGTGTCAAATGCCTTGCTAAAGTATAGGTAGGCCATGTCCACAGCCTCTCTCTGGTCTACTACTTCGGTCACCCAGTCAAAGAAATTGATTAGATTCATCTGACATGACCTTCCAGCTGTGAACCCATGCCACCTTGGGTTCTGTGCCCCACTGGCCTCTAGGTACTCAGCAATTCTTTCCTTCAGAAGTGATTCCATCACTTTCCCTACCACAGAGGTCAAACTGACAGGTCTGTAGTTTCCTGCCTCTGTCTTGCTCCCACTTTTGTGAAGGGGAATCATATCCACCCTCCTCCAGTCCTCAGGTACCACACCATCCTCTCATGATTTGTTAAAAAGGAAGTCAGTGGTGTCACTAGTTCTCCCCTTAATTCTGTTAGAATTCTGGGGTGAATCCCATCAGGCCCCATTGCTTTGTCCACCCCCACTGCTTTGTCTTCACTGACGACAGCCCAGGTGCTGGAGGAAGACCTTTAATACTTTGATTAGTAATAATATTTCTAACCAAAATATCTATTCCAAATGCATATAAAGGGGCTGAGTGGACATCCTTTCCTGACCCCTCTTCTGACTGGTATTCTTCTCCCATACCATCCATTTTCATTGGGAATGAGCACTGTTTTGCTATACATATATAAGCCAATCTATAAAAACTCCTGGTAAGCCAAAGGCCTTCAATACAGCAAATAGATAGTTGTGAGCTAGTCTATCGAATGCTTTCTCTTGATCAAGACCTAACACATACCCCTGTTGATCTGTTGTTTTCCCCTTCTGAAAAAGTTCCCTTAATACAATGAGATTATCCTGCTGGTGTGTATATGGAATGGCGCAGGTTTGCACAGGGTTAATCATGTTGCTCAAAAGGATCTTGCTTAGTATTTTAAAATATCTGTATTAAGCAAACTCAGTGGTCTCCAATTATGCAATTCATTGCGTGCCCCTTTTTTATATAATAAAATGAGAACTGCTTCATTCATGGAGTTCACTAAATTGGCAGTCTTCAACAAATGGTTTTACAGAATCATTTATACTGGAGCACATTCCTCTATAAATTGTTTGTACATGTCTGTGCCATTGCCATCAGATCCAAGAGCAATGACTTTTCTCAGACTTGAAATGGAAGCTTGTACCTCCCCCAGGGTTATCTCACCGGATAGATTTTGGGAGTCCTGCTCTGTTACCTGAGGCAGGCTTAAATGTTCAAAATGTCTATGTGACCAAGTTGTCTGAGGTGTGGTCCCAAATAGGGATTCTACATTCTGCTCTACTAAGATCAAAATGCCAGATGGGGAGGATATTACTTGATCTGTCTCTGTTCTCATCTCTGAAATTACTCTGTGTCCCACACGTTCTTTATGCTCTTTAAAAGGATCCAAGGACCCCTTTTTAATATGTGAGCTAAATCTAAGTTACTGTTCTAATGATTTGGCACAGTTGTATTGAATGTCTACTATCTGTTTCTTAATTATTTTTATTTGGATACTATAATCAGTTTTAGTAATCTCTGTCTGTGAAACTAATTTTTGCAGTTGGTTTCTTAACTGCAAATATTTCAAATCGTCCCTATTAGTATGATCTCTAGCTTGAGATTGTAACAGTGTTTGCCATGAGTCTTTTGTGTCTTCCCACCAATCTGTTAGTTCCTCATAGCACCCCACTACCAACAGTCTTGCCTTATATTCTTTTCTCCATGCTTTTTGTATCTCTGGTTTGTCTAACAAAGTTTCATTATGTCTCCAGCTATTTTTCTTACATATAGGGGAGTTCTCCCACCCCACCTGAACTGTGATAGTGTTGTGGTCAGAAAAGTCCTAAGACTGAGTATGGAGAGTCTGCACTCTAAGGGTAGGGGAAATAAATATGAAGTCAATACATGTAGAGAAGGGACCTCTGAAATATGTGTGCCCCCTGTAGGGTAAATTAATCTATATGCTTCCTGCAATCCAGCAGTACTAACAATATTATGTAAGGTTAGAGAATCACAAAATCAGTTGCTGGTTTTCAAACCCCTATCTGTTTGTTTAACCCACAATTAAAATCCCCTGCCCAAACAATCAGGTGAGAGGAATGCAAAAAGGGTTGGACTTCTTTAAACAGGGCAACTGTCTGAGCCTTCATTTTAGGGGCATATGAAGAAAACATACGGAACCTCTCTTGATGAAAATTTCCATCTAACAATAAAGCCCCTCAAGGGTGGATATCTGCCAGCCTTGAGACTTATAGTTCTGGGTTAGTAAATAAGATACCTATGCCATCACTCAAGTCTTCACCCATTGACCAATAGGCAGAACCTCAAGCCCAAAGTTGTGAGGCCTGGAGGAGTCTGCCAATATTATCTATTATCCTGAAGGCAAAATATGTCACTATTTATTTTCTCCAAAGAATGGAATGCCACCATTCTTTTTTTGGCCCCTTTGATGCTATTAACATTGAGGGTCGTGATGGTGAGAGAATGCATAGAGGGTTATTTTTAGAAGGAAAATGAACATTGCATACGTATCATTAAGGACTTTTAGAGACTTTACTACATCTAGTTTGTTTTGCAATAGAGTCAGCCTCCACCCTCTCTTCAGTGTCTGAGGTGATATCTGTGGTGATAGAGGCCATGGAAGAAGTATCAGAACCTTCATCCCCTAAATCCCCCAATTGTTTATCAGCTGATAGTGTAGCATATTTGTTCCCTGACTTCCATGTCGGCTGAGCTTTATATTTTTCTTTTTTCCCTCCCATGACTCTTGGAGTTAAGGATTTCCCCAGTCTAGTCCTTTTCTTTGAAACCACTTTTTTAAAAGCTGAGTCCTGGTTGGGGGGGGGCATAAATACATAAACTGATTCTTCAGGCATTTGTGGTGCTTCATGTAAGTCCACTGTGACTTCTACCCTAGCAGGACCTGGGTCTGAGGCACCTACCACCATTTGTTCACATGTGGAATCTGTTGTGTCTGTCTGCTGTGGGGTACTAGCATTATCTTGTGCAGGTTCATTCTCCTCTGCCTTTTTGCTGGAAGTTAAGTTGTCCTGCTTGGCAACACTTTTGGCCTGCATTTGCTGAGCCCTGTTAATAAGGCCTTCATGAGAGGGGCAGTCTTCCCTGTTGTTTGAGGCCCATAGACACCTGCCATAGGCGTGACCTATTTGTTCACATAAGTTGCATTTAAATAAGTTTAAGCAGTTAGCAAAAACATGACCATATTCTAAGTAATGATTACATTTTGCAGTGTCACAGGCTGAGTTCAAATGGGTTCTAGCACCATCTCTGAAGCAAGATCATGGTTGCCCAGGATCAAACAGGGTCCCCCTATCTTTTCGTAAAAATAAACTATTGGTTTAGTGAACTGGGCCATTATTCATTGAAAACAACATAACTCTTATCTTCCACCCCCATTCCAAATCTGTTCACTGTCCAGGATGGGGGAGGGTCTGTCTAATATCTCGCACCTTTGTCTAAGCCAGAAAAGAATACATTTCACATTTACCCCTCATTCTTGAACATAACAATAATGTTTTTCACCAAAGGTTTGATAAGGGGCACAGCTAAAAACAGAATCTATACGGGAGTGTTTTTAAGAGTTTGGTATTGTGACCAAAATCTATCCAATCCAGTTTGCATTTCCTATGTGAATTAGAGCAAAAATTTCTGATGAAAAAAATGTCATTGAACCTTTTAACAACATTTTAGCCAGGTATAGTTTGTCAGAGGGGTTTTCTAGTCCCCCTTTGTATATCAACCTAACAGCTTTTCTCCTTGGAGCTGGTTCTCTCTTGTTCTGGAAAAGATCAGAGAACCTAAACATAGGCTCCAGCCAAGCTCTCAGGCCAGGGTGTCTTAAAATAGTCTATGTTGGACGTAAACTTGTCGGGTAATTTTCCTGATGCTCACTGTCCAGAGCTTCTGGGGGATGATTTGTTGGAGAAACAACTGCAGCTCCCACTGGGTCTAAGGACTCCTTCTTGTTAGTTGTGCCAAAACTAGCCAATACAGGAAGTGAATCTGCAGTATCCCAGGGTTTATCTACTTTGTTTTCATTTACAATATGTTTCTCTACCAATGTGGTGGCCACCATTTTATCATTTGCTATAGTCTTGCACATTGTATTAAATTCTTGTACCTTGCTGTTGCCTTGGTTTGGGATCCATTGTCCCTCTGATGAAAGAATCCAGCCTGCATCCTCTAGTGTGTGAATGGGGAACCAATTTTCTGGCCCAATCTCTGTGTTCATGGTTGGCGAGTTGTGATCCAAAACTAGTTCTGTTGCCTCATCCAGAGGTGCAGTCTTTTCCTTCCCGACCTGTGTATACTGAGTGTCCTGCCTTTCCAGTTTTGGCAAAGGCACTTTGTAGCCAGATGAGTCTTGTTTGTTGCAAGCATCTCCAGTGGGCTGCTGAAGGCTGAGCCTTCATCAGCATTTCTGGTCCAGCCCCATCGGGGCCCTTTGAACTTTTTCTTGTGGCTCTGGGCACATGGCCTTCAAGTTGTTTTCACTGCCAGTCACATTTGCAGAGTCTGAACCGGATGCACTTTTTCAAACTGTTTATTTGACTGAGACCACAGGTGGATCCGCCGTCTCCTTTGATGTAGCTGCGTCATCCTGTAGCTGATCTTCACTGATGGGAAAAGTACTGCACTTGACAGGTACTCGTTTGTTTCACAGCATATCCATTTGTAACTGAAATTCCTTTTTTCCTTGCATAAACTTTTGTTCTTCTGCATCAAGCTGTAATTGTAACAGCTCTTTTTGACTAACAGTTTTTTGTGGAGGCAGTGTCAGGCAGATTTAAGGCATTTGCCTCATTTTGTACAGAGTCCAAGTTCTCGCTTATATCCTCTGTGGATACAAAGAATTTGGGTTCTGCTTCCTCCTCCTGAAATTCATCCAAAATCATAGCATTTTTAACAGTCTGTAAGGTATTAAGGACAGGGGAGAAGGCCTGCTCCCCTTCCTTCATTGCATTCATTCTCCTCCATCTCCTCCTGAGTGGCCATCTTGGTCTGGCGTTTATTACAGGGAGATCAAACCGAAAAACAATTGACACAAATTTTACAATAAAATAAAATGAAGCGAAAGTTTTGTACAGTCAAATCTAGTTCAGTGCTCATGGCTAATGCAAAGGAAAGGGTAAAAAGGAGAAATAAAAAATCAGCATCCTGCTGGGAAAGGGGGGAGGGATAGGAACAATTACCAGGAAATATTTAATATTTACAAGAAAAAGAATATTAAGAAATCAAATAAGGAAAAGAACATGGAAGCAATATGCATACATAGTTCGGAAGGAAGAAGGAAAGAAAAACATGTTTATAGTATACTAAGTATGAGTTAACTTAAACTGAGCTAGAAAAAAAACAATTATATCATAGAGACATCTGAATCTGTGGTCCATAACAGATTCCTCCAGGCCTTATTTAAACACACTTGTGTCATGGTTTTAGATTCATCAAATTATATAGCCTACAGTTCCAAGGTAATTTTAACTATTAATTCAATATGCATTATATTCTTTTGTTGTAAAGCGAATAAACGCCTGGAGTTCCAGACGAATCATTTAATAACAGTAAAACCACATGCAGAGTATCCCTATCACAAGTACGCCAAAGGGTGGGGTATTGTCTAAAGAAAAGCATGTTATGTGTTACTGCAGAAAAATTAGGTACTGACTAGAAATCCGCCAATGATTGCCAAAAACCTTGAAAGTAATTGCAGTGGAAATATAGGTGATCTACTGTTTCAGTTTGTTGGTTGCAAATGGACCTACAACAAAATCTGTGCTCAGGTTGTTTGTGTTTATGATTACTTTTTACGTTAATCTGTCTGTGGCAAGAAAGCCAATGGATATCCCACATCTTTGGTGGGATCCTAGTACAGGTTAAGAGGTCCCGTAAAGGAACGGGGGGGGGGGTGATAGATGGGAAAGTCACTGATTCTGTGTAAAAAAGAGTAATAATATTTGTTTACAGGCCTTTCCTATGTGACATCAGGATCTGGCTGCTGCTAATTTTCCAGCTCCTAAATTTGAAAAAACATCCCTGCACATAAGGTGGGGTCAGAATCGAAGAGGCCAGAACTTTTAGTGTTCCTGTATCCCATTTTTTAAACCAAGGTTGGCAAGTGATGAACCATAAATTACTTCAACTCTCTCCTGTGTGGAAGAGCACAGGTAGGACATTTGCATAGAAAAAGATTGTGTAGAAAATGACTAGAGGATTAATCATGTGTAGGCAGCTTTTCTGTATTGCGAGATATAAAATGTTTCTTTTAATTGAGTTGAGGTGACTGCCCCAGACTGCCTGTAAAGAAATGCTGTACAACATGATTTCCAGGGATTTAGGTGGAGGGAAAACATAACTTATAAAAATAATGGAACTAAGAACATCTTGATTAAAACTAACCTCTTTTTCTTCCCTATTTTCCATTGATTCCAATGGCTACTAGGGCTTTGCTCTGGTTCACTTTGGGCTCCCAGTTGAACACGTCCATAGCCATTCCGCCATGGGTAATTCCCATATCTGGACCTATAGTCCAATAGGAAGGACCTGCATACTAAGCCTTGATGACTTGGAAGAGTTCCAGGAGTCTGACATGTGTGAGTCACTATTTTTAATGCACTGTATATTGTATACTAGCATTTAAAAAAAAATGTTTACTCTTCAAAGGCCACCTGTGATGACATCATACATATTAGGTATTTAAGGTGAGCCCTTTTTAAACTACATAGATACTTTAATAAAGGAATTGTTTAATTCTGGAATGCATCAGGATGTATATTTCAGAACTGGCACTTTGAAAATAATTTTCTATACTTGTTTGGACATTTATTGTGAGCAGCTTCTTCATTTATGGATGATGAGTGCAGGATAATTACTTACACTGCCTATTGGTCTTTTATCCTGGCACCCCACTCCAGTGTAGCCTCTCTCTATTTTGTTTCCATGTGTGGGTGTTAATTCCTGACCCATAATCTGGTCATGTTGGGGATGTCTGCGGTCACTTGGTTTTGTCAGCATTTTTATTTTTCATCTGTTTTTTTCCCCTTTGGTCACATCTGACCAGACATCAGTGGCAGAAGTCTCAATACCAGAGGGTAAATCTGCCAAGGAAGAGCTCAGGGAAGAGGTGTCAGACTCATTCCCCAAGGTGCTGGCTGCATCATGTAAAACCTCAAACCTGTTTTCTAATGGGTTGTTCATACTTTTTTTAACCTTGGATGGGGGTGGTTGTCTCTCATGTCTATTTCTAGTAATCATTCACCGTTTGTCTGTTTCTAGAGGTGGAGAGGGGAGGCATTTTACATGCTGTATCAGCCTGAACTGAATGCAGGTTAGGGGGATATGCTATGGAGTCATCCCGAACCAGGAGGGCTGGATCTCCAATGTCCTCTGAGGACTGGGTGGCAGGGCAGTTGAATCTGGCATCCGTTCTTCAGCAGTCTTAGAAGAGGGAGTGGGGTTCACACTTGAGGGCTCTTCTCTTAACATAAGGTGGGAAGGTACAGGGGATCTGAAAGAGGCATGATTTGGGGTTTAGCTGAGCATTGTGCTAGGGCTATTATCAGGCATTGTTCTTTATTGTTGGTCTACTGTTCTTGATTGTGGGATGTCCATGGACATGTATTATATATATGGCCCTTCTTATCACAAAGATTGCATAATGGCTCTTAAATACAGTGAGCATTGATGTGACCTAGGGTGTTACAAAGGGTATACCATAATTTGTCACACAAAATACTTAAGGGGGTGCGGGACCCACACCGGTAGCAGGCTTTTAGCTGGTTTGCATAAAATAAGATGCCTCTATCCCTCCCCAGAAAAAAAAAATCCGGAGGTGTGTCAAACCAGCATCAGTTGAATGCAACATCACCCTTATGTGCCACCCCAAAGTCCAAATTTGTTCCAAGTCCAAAATTGCTTCTGGGGCCCCTAGAACTGTGCAGCATTGTTTGAGCCAATAAACTAAATCCATAACACTGACCCATTCATTCCTGAAGAGAACAGTAATATTCCTGAAGGTAGGTTTCATTAAAGAAATGGCCTCAAAGGGGGCCCAGACTGGCATGCTCTTCAAGGTATGGTAGTGTGCCCAGATTTTCTCTCTAAGCCACTGGAGAGGTTAAAGCTCATGTCAAAAGTTATCTAGCCAGAGACATGTGTGAGACCATACACTTCTGTTGCATGGAACCCCATAGAATTTTTCAAGAGTGTTCTGACCATAAATTTCCTTTCTGGAAAATGGTCTATGCCACCCTTGTAGAGGAGCCAGACCACATTATGTCACTAAGATGGATACATAGGAGGTTAAAAAGAAAGCATGATCCCTAGGCGTTGAGCCCCTTGGGGACTGTCCAGGGGGGTCAGTTCTTGATGTACCAGGTCCAGAGGATGAAAAAGAGCCAATGGCAGCAGTCTGGTCTTGAGGAGTTTGTGCTGGGTGTTGTGGCTCAGGGAGATCAAAGGTCACTATTGTGTGGTCTTGTAAGTGTCCCTCAGTAGGAGGATTCATGGAAAGATTCAAAACTGTGTTCTGAGTAAGAGTAAAGCCATCAGGCAGTTCAAGAGGAGAGTGGCAGCCTTGGCTCACCTCCTCCATTTCAGTTTCTAAGGTTGATCCTGCAGTAGGCAGGTGTGTTGCAGAGAATGAAGTTGTTGTAGGCTGTGTTTGTTTAATAGCGACATCAGCCTGAGAGCATGATGAAGTCTTAAAACTCAAAGCTTGTGGTATTATAATCGGGGGGGGGGGATGGAAATCCATTTCCCTGTGCCTTTAACTTGACCCACCCTGCCTCCCTCAGGATGCTATCTACAGACCATTCAGTATTTTTTTCCTGACGCTGTTTCAGTATGTAAGTGTCTCGGGGTATGTCTTAGGCCAGATAAAACTTTCTCTGTTTGTGCCATTCCCAACAAAGAACCCCTTTGTTGACCTGCAAATACCAATAAATGTGCTGTTTTTTCCCCCATTCTCTAGTCTGGAAACAGTATTCATTCGGTAATATACCTGGCTGTAGGTGTGTTACAAGAGGTGAAGTCAGTGTCTGGGGGTGAGCCAGTACTGTCGCAGGCAACAAGGAAGTTGATTCTCCAGGGGGAATGGGTTCATTCTGCCTGTCACATGATCTGGTAGTGGAAGATTTTGTTTCTTTCAGCTTCTGAGTCAGGACACTCATTTCGGCTTCAAACTAGCTTTTTCTTTAAAAAATGCACCTCTTCTGCTGTGAGTCATGCCATAAGGAGTTTTTTCCAATCCTCATCAGGAGACTGTGCTACATCCTTGGTTTTGTCTCTCGGTGAGTCAGGTAATCCATCCAATGGGTCAACAGATATCTGTGATTATTCTTTGCATTTGTTGACATTCCACCACAGAGGCTACTGCATCTGGGTGCCCTAGGGCATCAAAAAACAGGTCGCCACTTGAGGTGCTGAGACAGGGGAGGAGACCCACTCCCCAGCCTCCACAATGTCCATCTCCTCTGAGGGAAGTTCGGTTGTGGCCATCCTGGCAACCAGAGGGTTCCCCTACAGGAGAGTTGGGGAATTTCCCTGGTTCATTTTCAGATAGTAATCATCTGTATCCCCCCACCCGGTCGCCCCTGAAAAAGGGACTTCTAGTCTCAGTAGGCCTACCCAGTCAAAAAATTGAAATCAATCACTAAATAAATGAATGAATAAATAAATAAAATGTTAAAATAGACAGTCTGCAATTTGAGAGCAATGACTTGTACAGTACTTTTACCAAAATAAACCTCATCAATGAGGGGAAGAGGCCAGTCTGTTTACTTTTCATTAGCAATTTTCACCATGTGAAAAGATTAACTGCAATTCCACTGTTTCTACTTTGATTTGAATGTCCAAATATTTATACAGCAGTTACATTTTGTCTCCTTATTTGGAGTGAGTGTTGGAGCTTTCTAAGCAATCTGTGTTGAGCCCAGCTGCCGCAGCTTGCCATTAGTTGTTTTTTTTTCTGTTAACCACTGGGGCTATTTACAATAGTTTCTGCCATTGACTGTATGTAAGGGGCATTTAGAGTGAATAGACAGATGCCTGTGTTTTATATTGTCCAATTTAGTTTCCTCGTTGCCCTGTTTATTTTGCTTTTTATTCTTTTTTTTTTGTCAGACAAAAGGGTGCCATCCAGAAACAAAGAGATACAGTGTTGCAGAGAGTAAAGTAATTCCCCATTACACAACAATATTTCTGCAAGTCATATCTCTTCAGAGTTTTTACTTGCAGGATTTTCCCAGATGTATTTTTAGCCACGACTGTGTATTAACTTTGAACTACATGTACCCTATAAAATCAGTTTTCCTGACAGAAGAGATGGGTCCTTTCTTTCCAGTGGAAAAAATGTAATCATAAAATATATATTGTAAATGAACAAATAGTTTTCTCCATGACTCACTTATAGATAACTGCAGATGTAATGACTGTTAACCACTATAATTTTCTTCAGAAAACAAGGATGAGCTTGTTTTCTATAGTCTTCTTTTTATAGCCTTTCCTTCTAACAATCTTTCTGAGGTTTCGGTGGGATTTCTGTATAGCTGAATGCTGTTCCTCCCACCTCCTACCCCCACACACACACATGGGGACTGTATGGCAGGTTGATTTAATGTCTTCTGACATTTTATCCATTGTTTGAGATGTGAGGCAGAATCTGCTCCTCCTGCAGTACTCACCACTTTCATAGACTAAGATGACAATCAAAGGATGCATTTCCCCTTAGAGTGCATTCCATTGAAAAGCTTTTTTGGAAAAACAGGTATGTAGAAAGTGACCCAGACACAAGGACTCTTCCCACAGACAAGAGTTGACATTTTGTTGAAAGCAAAGCGATTTAAATGGGAGCTGAAATGTGCAGATGTAATAAACCCTTTCATACTTGTGTGTCAGTTGTCAGACTGTACTGTACAGCCATTTCAATACTGCTTACATAAATGTCTCTCAAGGAAACAATTACATCACTCAAGCAATGAATCTGACTTGGTGAATACTCTGTACAGCCGCAACATATGAACACAGCTTTGTTCTTGGCACGGAGATAACCACACTAGTAGTTGTATTCTTTATCACTCACTAACTAGCTACCTTTCATTTGTAGAATGAAGTTCCAGAAGTGTTTGCTAGTCAAAAAGACATTCCTAGGCCTAACACCCCCAGCTTTATCAAATTGCTTCTGCACCGTCTCCAACCACCACAACACCAGGAATATGGACAGTAATGCACTTATGCCTCCTTGCCAGCGTACTCAGCTGGGCAAATGGCTATTTGCCATCAGAGCTGGTAACTGGTTTAACAAACTGCCTGATACACTGCTAAATCTCCCCAAGATGAATCAGTTTAAGAGATCATTGCAGTCTGCGCTTGCAGTCCAGTGCAATTGCAGCCATTAAACTCATGTAATATGTGGATCATCCTGAATAATACTATACTAAATTATACAAAAATGTCCCAGTAACACATCACTAGTCTCAATAATACTATCGTGAAAGGTGATAATACTATCATTTTTGCTGATAATACTACAGTTCAAAGGTAAACTCCAACTGTAGTATTATCAATGGATCCATATATTACAAAAAAAAAAGAAAAACAGAAGGATAAGTGTTTTACAAGGCAGTAATACCATCTCGAGGTGTTGGGGACTTTAGGACCTCTCGAGCTTCGCTCTCGAAGTTCCAAGTCCCCAAAACCTCTTGATGGTATTACTGCCTTGTAATACACACTTATCTATTATTCTATTTTTATTCGGTTCCTCTCTGTACATATCCTAGGACATTTTATACAATCATCTGTATGGATATTTTCAAAACCATGTAATTGTTCTGTCTTAAGTGATTTGAGCCTGACTCAACTACATTTCCTCTAGATCTGCTTATTGTAGTTGTTATGTCTTTTGTGACTGTATTTGATGAGGAACCTTTGTAAGGTGAGCATTTAAGCTCAAAGGTACTCTCTGGAGTTTTCAGTAAAGAAATAAATACACACAGGCTTAAATAAAAATGGAGACAGTAGGTTTTCTGCTTGACAAAAAGAGTATTGTTTGAATTGGTGTAATAATGTAAAACTGCATTATGAAACAATGTAGAAATAATGTTCAGAACAAATAGCCTCTGTGGCACATGTATACTGCCAACTTCATAGAGCTAAGGCATTTGGGATTATTTTAGAAATATCACATCATAATATATTGCATTTTTAATAAAAAGATAGTTAATTAGACTGTATTTATTTTTCCGTTTAGTGAATTTTTATGTATTGGTCCATTTTATAATCACAATAAAGCACTCCAAGGCATGAGCAACTGTGGGATCTAACCATTTTTTGTTTAGCTTAGGGTACTTGGGTATGCTTTGCTACACACCACATGAGACGTGGGTACATTCTACAATAACCCACACCCTGCTGTGTCTTATTGCTTGATTTTACATAACAACTGCCATGCTTGACGGTCAGGGTAATTTATTTTCATTTTATTTTTGATGTCAAATGTGCATGAGTGATTATGGATGTCATAGAAGAAACTGGAATGAATTATAACCCCATTCTGCATGTTTCCACAGACATTATCATCTAAGTAATTTCTTGCTTAAAATCAGAGCACTGCTAGAGAAATTACTGTAAAGAAGTGGTTATCTACAACTGTACTTCAAGACATACCATTAATCAGAGTACCTGCTTATAATTAGCATCAAATGCCTCTTGTACAGCTTTCATGAACAAAATGTCTTTTGTTCCTGTTTAGTCTGTTTTTATATCTTATGCATGTTGTTTTTCCATGAAGCCTATAGTAGTTATAAAAGGCATCTGATATATTTTACCCATGCAGTGCAAACACAGTAAAAAATATGAAAATAATGGACTTAAAAAGGGAAAAGACTAACATTGATGTTATTGGCTGTATATCGCTCTGCAGCAGGAAATACCATTGCAATGGACTAATGAGCAGTTCAAGGATTATCTAATGGGCAGCTCCCATTGCACCATTATTGGTGGTGTCCTCTCTGAATCCTGCCCCATCAAATATGATATCCCCCAAGGGTCCAACCTGGACCCTCTTCTCTTCTGTCTGGTTGTTAACTCCCTGCCTGACATCTGCACCACCTCTGAACTGATTCTCTATTGTGATGATGCAGCCCTTTTCTGTCAGAACAGAAACCCCAATGCTCATTAACAAACTCCAATTAGATTTCAGCAGACTTCACACCTGGTTCATGTCCAAAGGTCTTGTACACAACTCCAAAAAAACTAAGTTAATGGTTTTCTCTAGCCCCCGCAAACCCCTTGGCTTTGACCTCTCCCTCTATGACAACCTTGGTAACTCCATTGAAAGAGTCAATGAATTCCAGTACCTTGGCTTGCTCCTGGATAGCCACCTCAATTTCAATGCTCACACTAGCCTCACAATCAAAAAAAGCCCACCAACACCTTGGTATCTTCCACTGAACCAAAAATTACCTCAACAGGGAATCCAAATCCCTCTTAGTCTCCAGCTTCCTCCTTCCTGTCTTCGATTATGGTTCACCTTTCTCCCTTCCCCACCACTCCATCAAAAATTTCTCCAGACTTCGAAGCTCCTACCACAACACTATCCGCTTTGCCTCTGGTCTCCGTAAACTCACACACTACTGTGACCTTTATAAGCTCACCAGTCATCCCTCCCTTGAGGCCCACCTCAACTGCAAGAAGGCCACCTACTTCTTCAAACTTTCCCATGGACTGCTCCCTAATTGCCTCACCTCTCTCTTCCAGACAGCTACCACCACCAGGAACACTAGACTGTCCTCCACTCTCTCTTTCACTGTTCCTTTCTGCCAGACCACTCAAGGACAGAAAACACTCTCTTTTATGGGACCCAAGCTCTTCAACTCTCTCCCTTCAGAACTAAAACTCTGTCCCTCCACAAATGCCTTCAAATACAATATCAGGAGACATTTGTCTCCCACCTGCACCTGCTCACAGCCCTAATCTTGCTACCCTTCTGCACTCTTTTCCCCTCACCCTCTGGTTATTCACCTCTGGCACTTATCCTCTCTTTCTAGCACTTGTAGTATTGTTAATCCACCTAGGTTAGTTTTTAGATTGCTAAATTTTCTGTTTCCCACTTGTGGAAGTGTTGGGATAGTAGACAAAACACAACTCCAGAAGTGTTGGAAGGAACTCAGATGTCCAAGTATTTATTTAAAGCAACCAAATACTGGCTCAAATAACAACGAACTTCTAATGACAAAATAAAGACAAAATTCCAAAAATTAATTTAGATACAGCTCCAGAAAACAGCTAGAGCAGTTTTGCTGTCTGGAAGACCAACACAAGACTGACTTTAATTGACTTTTGAGCTCATTTTAAGGGAAGAAGTGGTCATGTGACTCGAAACCCCTCCCCTGGGTTCAACAGTAACAAATCTTTTGTTTAAACTAGATTTCTTTTAGTCTTACATACATCAGCTATATTTAGATATTATATAAAATCATATCTATTACCCTAAATTCCATTTTTACAACATAAGAAACTAGTTTCACATTTTAAACTCTTCCCACATTAGAATAAGTCATAAATATGAACACAAAGGGGCCAGCCGGCTCTTAGAAAGGAAGAAGAAGGAGAAGCAGGAAAGAGAAAGGAAGCAAGCTGAAACAGTTCAAGTAAACAAAAAAAAAACTACTTTTTAAACATAACTTAATGCACTCAGAGTTTTAACTCCGACTATCCATAGGTTTTTAGCTCTTTACAATTTTATACATATGTACTTTAAACACTCAAATCACTCTCTAGTTTTTATTTAACAACATGAGCTTAAGCAGTCCTGTTTTCGGAATAAATTGTCCCTTCATTTAATTTTGCTTCGTTTATCTAAAAACGCAAGGCTCAATATGGCATTTTACTAACAAAGGATGGGAGCTGAACTTCGCACTGCAAAACGCCAACTTTTACATACCGCGGGTGGCGTAACAGCAGAAACAGAGTTGCAATCTAGATGTGAGCCTATTTTTAGCACTTTGGACTGAGAGTTGCTTAACACAGGGAAAAAAATGTCCTCGCTCCTCGGTCCTAATGCTGTGAGAGAGATGACTATCCTCTCGCACATTCAAGAGGGGAAGCACACCAGGGCAAACAGTGTTACTGGGAAAATGGGAAAATTCATTACCGGAGATTCCTCCTCGAACCTACGCATGTTTGAGAGGGGGAAAAAAAAAACTCTGTTAAAATTGAACTATTTAAAACATATGTCTCCTTGCAAAATGGAGACAGGAAAACCTGAAGCTCATACTATACTCGATACCCTGTAATATTTGAAGAATGAAAGAGGGGGTGTACGCTTTGAATTCAGGAGTTAGTGTGCAAACTAAAACAATATAACCTTACGGAAGAAAAGTGTGATGTGTAGGTGGCCAATCTACACATCATACTTAGAACAACAAAACGAGAAAAACAAGGGACTTTTAGGGCTGTTGAGCAACAGACTTATAATAAAAGAAAAATAAAGATTGCCAGCTCCTGAAGACAAGCGAGTGCAGGGGAAACCCCTCCCTTTGACATACCTCCCCCGTTTTGTACAAAACACATTCTTTTTAATGTGTTTTTGTACCTGTTATATCCCTTTAATAATTCAGATCCCTCATTAAGCTGGAGGGATGGAGCTCAAGCCCACCCACTCTTAAAGCTCCACCCCGGGGTCCCTTTTGATTATAGAACTACAATAAGTTCAAGAATACATTCAAAAAAAAATAGATTCACTCTAAACCTATCTTTACCCTGGGGTCTGATTTTATTACTCTGGGGTGGGTATTCCAGCACCGAATCTGGACAAGTAGTCTGGGTTCTTGTGAGCCGAACCCGCTTTATGTTTTATTGTAAAATTATAAGGTTGTAAGGTAAGATACCGTCTCAGAATACGCGGATTCTTGTCCTTCATCACCATAAGCCAGCAAAGGGGATTATGATCTGTTATTAATTTAAATTGAGCTCCCCATAGATAGAATTTTAGGGTTTCTATGGCCCAGCATACGGCTAGGCATTCCTTTTCTATAGTAGCATATTTTATTTCTCGTGCATGTAGCTTCCTACTTATATATAACACAGGATGTTCCTGGCCATCTATTATTTGGGAAAGTACAGCCCCTATACCAGTAGCTGAGGAGTCGGTCTGTACTATAAAAGGCTTAGTAAAGTCCGGGCTTACTAGTAATGGCTCTGCACATAATAAAGCTTTAATATTACAGAAGGCTGTCTCACATTCTTGGGTCCATTTTACTTTAGTGGGATTCCTTTTCTTTGTAAGATCAGTCAAAGGACTGGCTATGGAGGCGAAGTTGGGTATAAATCGCCTGTAATATCCAGCCAATCCTAGGAAGGATCTTACTTGCTTCTTTGTTTTGGGTCTCGGACTTTTTGCCACTGCATCAATTTTATTGATTTCTGGCTTTATACATCCTTTTCCTATCACAAACCCAAGATATTTGGTCTCTTGCATAGCCAATGCACATTTCTCTGGGTTAACAGTAAGCCCCGCATGTTTCAATGTTTGTAGGATTGCTTCCTGATGTTGTTTATGATCTTCCCATGTGGGACTATAGATGATGACATCATCAAGGTAAGCAGCACTATAGCTCACATGAGGTTGTAAAAGTTTATCCATCAATCTCTGAAATGTGGCAGGGGCACCATGTAGCCCAAAAGGCATCATAATGAATTGAAAAAGACCTTTTGGGGTACTAAAAGCTGTTTTCTCTTTTGATATTTCATCTAGTGGTATCTGCCAGTATCCCTTGGATAAATCAAGTGTACTCAAATAATGTGCTTTCCCTAACCGATCAACTATGTCATCGATACGGGGCATGGGGTAACTGTCAAATTTTGAGATGGCGTTCAATTTCCGGAAGTCTAAACAAAGGTGTATTCCCCCTTCCTTTTTGTTTACTATCACCATAGGAAATGACCAGTCACTATTAGATGGTTCTATAACATTTAATTTTAACATTTTGTCTATTTCTACCAGCACTTCTTGTCTTAACTTCTCTGGGAATCTATAGGGTTTTATCCGTATTGGGTTTGAATTTAGAACCTCTATGTGGTGATAAATCAAATTGGTCCATCCAGGGGTATTGGTAAAAACATCCTGATTAATATGTAAAATATGCTCTAATTCTTGCGATTGGGTTTTAGTTAGATTGGGGTTTGTTTGTATATCTATCATAGAACCCTTCCCATCCAATCATTTATATGCCATTTCTAGTTCACTCTCGCCAGGTTCAGGACATATATAACAGACCTCGTTGGTTGTCTCTTGTCATGGTTTCAATAAATTAACATGGTATACCTTTCTTTTCATTTTCTTGTCAGGAGTCTCTATTTCATATGTTACCGGACCACATTGCTTATTCACTGTGTATGGCCCTTGCCATTTCATTTCAAGTTTATTATCTGAGGAAGGGAGAAGTAGTAGTACACGATCCCCTGTCTGAAAAGATTTTTGTCCTACCCCTCGATCATAAAAAAGGTTTTGTTTTGCTTGCTGTTGGAGTTCTTTTCTATGGGCTAGGTCTACATATTTAACTAATTTTTTTCTCAGCTTGTTGGCAAAGTCAAGTGTCGATGTGGGACCCACCTCCCGTCCTTCCTCCCTTTGCTCTTTTACTACATCTAGGGGGCCCCTAGGGTTCCTGTCGTACAATAATTCAAATGGGGAGTATCCGGTCGAGGCCTGTGGCACTTCTCTAAAAGCAAACATTAAGAAGGGTAAATACTGATCCCAATCTTTCCTTCCTCTTGTGTATATTTTTAACATTTGTTTTAATGTCTGGTTAAACGTTCACCAGACCATCCTTTGTGGATGATAGGGGAGTGTGAATAGCATGTACATTCAGAGCCTGATATAATCACTTTAATATTTGTGAGCAGAAATTACTCCCTCTGTCTGTGAGTATTTCTCTTGGAACACCCAATCGGCTAAATATCTTAATAAGCTCTTCGGCTATCCTGTTGGCAGTTATAGTTCGCAGGGGGATAGCTTCTGGGTATTTTGTGTGATAATCACAAACCACTAAAATGAAACGATTCCCTTTTTTTTAGTTTTTTACAGGGGGCCCACTATATCCATCGCTATACCCTCGAAAGGGTGGTTTATGATTGGCAGGGGTTGTAGTGTAACAGTGTCCCTTTTTCCTATTTTAGCTACTAACTGGCATTCAGGACAGGAGAGACAGTACTGTTCTACATCTTTATGAATACCAGGCCAGAAGAACTGGTATAAGATTCGAGCTGTTGTACGGTCTCTTCCTAAATGTCCAGCAAGGGGGCTATCATGTGCCAGCTGTAACAACTGTGCCCTATTCTTCCTAGGTACTAATAATTGGTCCACCTGTTCCTCTGTTCTAGGGTGAGTACAAATACGATATAGTAAGTTGTGCTTCACCCTGTAACAGGGATGCTCCTCCATCCCTTCTTGAGATACCTGTGAAAACAAAGGGATTAAAGTCTCATCTATTTTTTGTTCATTTTCAAAATCACACTTTCTTGTCAAGACAGTCCTATCAATCTCTTCACTGTCCACCTTAAAGGCATGAGCTTTAGTCCAATGTAATTTATCTTGTCTTCGTTCCCTTTTTGTCTTCCTGGTTTTCCCTGGGGCTCCAAAAACATCGTCGTCCAAGGGTGGCAAAGGGAATGTTTCACCTTCCTTAGATTGTGCCCGTGTGGTAGCAGCAGCCAAATATATCTCAAAGTCAGGATGATCTTGGCCTAGTAATACCGGAACTGGTAGTAATGGTACTACCCTGACATCTAATACCCTTTTTGGGTGAGCAGTCTGTAATTCTACAGATGTTGTTGGGTATTGATGTACGTCCCCATGGATGCAAATCACCCCTGTTTGCACAGCATTCTGGGGATGTCATTCAACCAATTCTGGACGAACCAAGGTTTGCTTACTCCCCGAGTCAATAAGTCCCAAGACTGTTTGTGTTCCAATTTGTATAGGAATGACATATTGTCTCAGATTAGCTAGGGCTAGATGTACATTTCCAGGTTGTTTTCTTGGACAAAACTGAGCAATATGACCTCTTTCATGACAGTCCCGGCATATGATCTCTGATAGGGGTGGTCTAGTTGGTCGAATCCCACCCCGGGCTATCTGTTGTCTAACAGAGGAGCTAGTATTGACATTTGGGGCCACAGGAGAGGGTAAAACAGAAGAAGGTAAAAAAGCAGTAGGTCTCACCATAGAAGTGCCAGTAGGTGGCGTCTTCTTCCGATATGAACGGGCTGTCAAATAATCCTCGGCTAGAGAAATGGCCTTCTCTGATGTGTCAGGGTGGTGTTCTTTAACCCAGAGCTGTACATCCTGAGGTAACACTCTTATATATTGTTCCACCACAATGGCTTCCATAATTTGATTTATGGTCTTAGTCCTGGGTTGTAACAATTTAGTGCAGAAATCATTCAGTCGTACATATATTTCTCTGGGATGATCCGTTGGTTGAAATCAAAGTGTACGAAACCTTTCTCGATACGTTTCAGCACTGATGTCATATCTTCACAATATTTCCCTTTTTACCGCATCATAGTTCCCCACTAATTGACTGTCCATGTTTCCATAAGCCAATTGGGCTTTCCCAGTAAGGTAAGAATCCAGACGGAGAACCCTCTGTCCTCTAGGCCATCCACAGGCCCCAGCAATCTGCTCAAAGGTAGTTAGATATGTTTCAATATCATCCTGCTCACCCAATTTGGTGAATTTAATGTCCTTTGGTGCCTCTGGTGCTGTTGCAGGACTCCTTCCAACACTAACGGTTTGAATGGCCCTCAATGTCTCTTGCCATCGTCTGTCATTTCTTTCCTGCTCCTTCTCTCTCTCTTTCTGTTCCTTTTCCCTCTCCTTGTCTGTGGCCAACTGTTTTATACAGAGCCACTTCAATAATTCATGCAACTGTTCTGGTGGCTCTTCTTCTGGCACCGTCCCAGTAGGTAGGGCCCCAGCAGTTGCCCCTTGAGGAGCTTCCATCTCCTCCCATAACATCTGCTCAGTTTTGAATCTGTCTTTCTTCTGTTCTGGTAGTCCCAACCATAGCGGTTCTCCCGACTTATCTACCATCGTCCTGGTCAGGACACCTTTGGGTTGGGTAACTGCTTACTCTTCTCTGGTGTCTTTCTCCATCCCTGGATTGGTCTAGTGCTGTCTTGGAAAATCGCCAAAACTGACCTCAATCCCACTTCTGACACCAATTGTGGAAGTGTTGGGATAGTAGACAAAACACAACTCCAGAAGTGTTGGAAGGAACTCAGACATCCAAGTATTTATTTAAAGCAACCAAATACTGGCTCAAATAACAATGAACTTCTAACGACAAAATAAATACAAAATTCCAAAAATTCATATAGATACAGCTCCAGAAAACAGCTAGAGCAGTGTTGCTGTCTGGAAGACCAACACAAGACTGACTTTAATTGACTTTTGAGCTCATTTTAAGGGAAGAAGTGGTCATGTGACTAGAAACCCCTCCCTGTTTCAACAGTAACAAATCATTTGTTTAAACTAGATTTCTTTTAGTCTTACATACATCAGCTATATTTAGATATTATATAAAATCATATCTATTACCCTAAATTCCATTTTTACAACATAAGAAACTAGTTTCACATTTTAAACTTCTCCCACATTAGAATAAGTCATAAATATGAACACAAAGGGGTCGGCCGGCTCTTAGAAAGGAAGAAGAAGGAGAAGCAGGAAAGAGAAAGGAAGCAAGCTGAAACAGTTCAAGTAAACAAAAAAAAAACTACTTTTTAAACATAACTTAATGCACTCAGAGTTTTAACTCTGACTATCCATAGGTTTTTAGCTCTTTACAATTTTATACATATGTACTTTAAACACTCAAATCACTCTCTAGTTTTTATTTAACAACATGAGCTTAAGCAGTCCTGTTTTCGGGAATAAATTGTCCCTTCATTTAATTTTGCTTCGTTTATCTAAAAATGCAAGGCTCAATATGGCATTTTACTAACAAAGGATGGGAGCTGAACTTCGCACTGCAAAATGCCAACTTTTACATACCGCGGGTGGCGTAACAGCAGAAGCAGAGTTGCAATCTAGACGTGAGCCTATTTTTAGCGCTTTGGACTGAGAGTTGCTTAACACAGGGAAAAAAATGTCCTCGCTCCTCAGTCCTAATGCTGTGAGAGAGATGACTATCCTCTCGCACATTCATGAGGGACAGCGCACCAGGGCGAACAGTGTTACTGGGAAAATGGGAAAATTCATTACCGGAGATTCCTCCTCGAACCTATGCATGTTCGAGGGGGGGGGGACAAACTCCGGTAAAATTGAAGTGTTTAAAACTTACGTCTCCTTGCAAAATGGAGACAGGAAAACCTGAAGCTCATACTATACTCAATACCCTGTAATATTTGCAGAACGAAAGAGGGGGTGTACGCTTTAAATTCAGGAGTTAGTGTACACACTAAAACAATATAACCTTACGGAAGAAAAGTGTGATGTGTAGGTGGCCAATCTGCACATCACACTTAGAACAACAAAACGAGAAAAACAAGGGACTTTTAGGGCTGTTGAGCAACAGACTTATAATAAAAGAAAAATAAAGATTGCCAGCTCCTGAAGACAAGCGAGTGCAGGGGAAACCCCTCCCTTTGACACCACTGTTAGATTATCAAAACAAAATGGTTATATTAAATGCACGCTGAAAATAGAAAATACAGTTAAAAATCTACGTTTCGGCCTTAGGTCTTCTTCAGGAAATATCTAAAAGAGAAAAAAAACAAGTTATATTATATTTTTGTTAAACCCTCATTGAATGCTTAATGTCACCTTGTATCTGTTAATTCACCAAGGCTAGTTCATGGTTTGCCCTTTAGTCTATATTTTCCTGATTTTATGTACCATTGTATTAACCCTTGCTGTTAGTTAAATGTTTTAACCTATGTCATGTCTCATGATTCTTGTATGTAACTGGAAGCTTGTGTAAATGGGCAGCAATGCTCACGTGCCTTTCCAGTATAACCAATAAAAATGAATGAAAAAATTAAATGAAACCAGTTCTGTATTACAGTGTACCTAATAAGGATAAGGTAAGTTGCTAAGAGCCAATGTTGGTTCAGTTTCCTCTTGGGGACTGAAAATTAGGTTTGATTTCATCAGTCTGGCCAAACCATTTTGTCTCCAAATACAGTCATTGGCATAAGGTAAAAACTGACTAAAAGTAGGAGGGGGAACAATTTGGTGTCAGCAATAATTACGAAATACTGTACAGTAGCTTGGCAGGTGCTACTGGTATGCATCTGCTCAGCTGTGGATTATCATTTGTGGTGGTGTGATACAGTCTGCAATGAGTGACTCCTGTGTCCCAGTTCAAAACTGTAGTAATTGTTAGCACTAATTGCTAAGTTCAAGGCTTACTCTCTGTACTCTTCATTTTACAGTTTCTCTAAGGTGTAGGCTTGCAGGACTGTTTGCAGGATCATTCTCATGTACTGTCCTTTGGGGCAAAGGATTGAATGCCTACAGGAACTGGTGGACTTCATGGTTGATCTGATCTTGGATGCCACCAGACTTCTTTTGCTGGGGAACTTCAATGCCTAGGTTGTGGATGAAGCCTATTTTAGACAACAGTTCCTCCAGTTGATGATGTTACTGGGCCATGCACAGGCTGGGACATCCCAACAAGACCATACCTAAGACTTGATCTTCTCATTAGGTCTTGACATTTGCAACATCAGGGTTGATCCGGTTGTTTCTTCAGATCATCATGTTGTGCAATTCCTTTGAGGGGACACCTGAATAATCCCCCCTTCATGGATATTAATTCTGTCCTAAGCACAATCTGGAGTCTAGCAAATTCCTGGCAGTATTGGACATCTCGAGTATCATGACTACTTGTGCTCAGTGAGCTGAGAATGTCATGCAGAACTTTAATAGGACTCTTCCAGAAGTCTTAAACTCCCAGGCACCCTACCATGTCCATCCTTTACCTTTCCACTGCAGTTCTCCATAGTACTGTGGTTAGTTGAGATGGCTGAAGATTAAGGAATGGAGTTAAGAGCTTTCTGGTGGTGGTCTCAAGCAGTGGAGGACAGGCGGGTGCTGAGGACTTATTATAATGAGTATCAACAGGTAAATAAAATGGTACAGGGCCTGCATCAGAAGACCTATGAAGAGATACTTAAGGAATTAAACTTATACTCCCTGGAGGACAGGAGGAGGTGGGGGATATGATTGAGACATTAAAATATCTCAGGGGAATAAACAAGGTGAAAGAGGAGAGTATTTTCCAGAAAAAAACATGTTCTTGGACTAGATGCCACAATAAGAAATTGGAGGGGGGTAGGTTCAGGTGTAAAGTGAGGAAGTTCTTCTTCACGGAAAGAGTGGTGGAAGATTAAAACAGCTCCCAGCGGAGGTGGTTGGGGAAAATACAGTTATAGGCTTTAAGTATGCATGGGATAAACACATGAGTATCTTGGATAATGGAGGGGTTGGATGATGGCCCCCCAGTAGTGGTTTGGGTAGCATTATTACGGGGGATTGTATGGTCAGACTAGGTGAGCCAAGAGGTCCTTATCTGCCAATAGAATCTATGAATCAAGAAAAAGTCACAATTCCTGTCGATGGTATTTGTAACAGGGAAACATCAGCTAGCTTAACTCTTTCACACAGTGGACATGTTTCATGATCCACCTTGTCTCCAGTCTGGAAGAATACCTTCTGAATAAAAATAAAACATATTTAATTGGTTCATCCTTGATAAGGTATTCTCTAGTTGGGCTGTGATTTCCATAAACAGCCTGTTACAGGCTTGCAATGTACAGCCCAGAAGGGGCATGTGTGATCTGGCAGCTTGAGGGGAGGTTTTGTCAGTTTGGGGGATGAAATGTTCCAGATGATCTCAGGGCTGTGCCCTTCTTACTGTATACTGGACTCAGTGCATACTTGAAAGCAGCTGAACTGCCAGGAGATCCTGACACCAATTATCACTGAGATTTCCAGGTGTTCCTTAAAGGACAGAGTCATCTCAACTATCCTGAAGAAGGTGGTAGTGAGATCCCTTCTAAGAATGTCATTCTTGGAACCCAACATCCTAGTGATTTACTAGCCTGTCTTGAACCTTCCCTTTCCGGGGAAGGTAGTCAGGAAGGTAGTGGTGCTGCTGGAGGCTTACCTGGAAAAATATTACAACTGTAAGACACTCTTGTCAAGAATTTGACTATGTCACAACATGGAGAGTGCACTTATTAAGGTGTTCTGTGATGTTCTCATTGCAAGAGACAGAGCATTCTGACCTATCTTGGTCCTTCTTGATCTCTTGTTGGTGTTTGACGTGGTGGACTATGGAGTGTTGTTGGATCATCTAAGGAGCTTTTTGGGACTCACTAGTATGATGTTACAGTGATTTGAGTCCTACGTCATGGGTAGTGCACAGCAGGTTGTTCCAGATAACTTCATCTATGGAACAGCTGTGCTCAACTGTGGAGTGCTGCAGGGCTCTATCCTTGACCCTATACTGTTTGCTGTTTATATGATGCAAATAGGTGACATCATAAATGGTATCGTTTGGAGTTTCATTACAATGCTGATGATACCCAGCTGTATCTGTCTTGCGTTCCTAATGGGGATGATAAGGTCTCAGTGGTGTGGAATTGTCTTCATGAAATCAATGACTGGATGGCTTCCAACTGGCTGAGCTTTTACCCTGGGAAGACAGCAGTGTTGCAGCTTCCTTTGGGCTGGCAAAGTTGGGTGATGATAATATCTTACATCTTTCAATAGCATCAGACTTGCGGTAGAGCTGTGGGTAGGTTAGAATTCTCAGGGTCATTATAAACTATAATCTGACACTAGAATAGCAGGTGTTAGCTGTAGTCTGTAGTGGCTTTTCCATCTACATAACATCACCTGGATAAAACTATATCTTGTGCCAAGGGAACTAGTCACAATATTACATGTCGCCATAATGGTACCCGGTCAAGTGAGCGCTACCAGAATAGCACTGCAATTCACAGAGGTAGTCTGGTAAGCGCTCAAACGGACAGCGAGTGGGGATTTGCAGTGATTGCTGTAAGTGCTTGTCGCTGTCTGTGGTGCTGGGAAAGGAGAAGAACATTGGGATCCAGGGGGCTGGCTGAGCTGCACCCATGGCATGGAGGGCTGGGGTATCAAGCAGCTCAGCCAGCACTAGTGGAGACCAGGGTTCTAATCCTGGTCTCCAAGCTTTTAGCATTCCTCTGGACTTAGTTTTACTTTTACATGGGATCATAACAGCCCCATGAATTTCAGCTTTCCCAGGAATCTGCTCCTCCTTGGAGTGAGAATCGAAAAGACTTGGGGTGTGGGGGCAGAGTCCCCCGGGAAAAAATACTGGCTCCGTTTTTACCACGCACTCCTAGCAGACGCTATGTTTGTCAGCACTATTTGGACCCAGTGTCCTTTGCAACACCCAGACTGGATTAATGTAATGTTCTGTACCTAGGGTTACCTGGAGGTTTGCTGCACCACCTGCAGCTGGTGCAGAACAAAGCAGCTCAGCTGACTGCTGGGACCTCTCAGTGAACATATTACACCACTGCTGCATAATGTGCACTGGCTGCCTAGTTAGTGATGCATCAGCTTCCAGATTGGCTTGATAACTTTACAAGGCCCTACAAAGTTTGGGCCCTGCTTGCCTGAAAGAGCTCATGTCCTTATGCACCCTGTCTGCCCTCTTCACTTCATGAAGGTGGGCTTTTTGGTTGTACCTCACTTAATGCTCAAGTTATCAGGGCATAGGGCCTTTGGGGTGGCCATGCCTTCAGTTTAGAATTCTTTGCCACTCCATGTTCGTGCTGCCTTTTTGGTGGAGATCTTTGAAGAAGCTTATTTAATTGAGCTGGACTACAGTACTTTTATGGGAACACCTGCTGTATTTGATGTAGTATTATTTATTATTATTTTTAAATTGTACTGTGCATGTGAATAGTTTATTTGTAAGGTGCCCTGAATCTCAAGGATAGAGCACCATAGCAGTAAACTTGTCACACCTACTGTCTTGCCAATTACTACCTTCTCACTGGCCCCATATATTTTCAAAATTTGTAATACAGTACCCCTTCCCCCCTCCAAAAATAAAAGTTATGAATCCAAGAACAAAAACACAAACTGAAAGGCAATAAATGCAGGGCATTACATTTACTTTCCCAATGTTTCACCATGCATGAATATAAAGTTTTTCTTTATTTTTTTTCTACTTTTTTGTCTTTTAACATTTTAATGTTTTTTTTAGTTTTTATATTGATTAAACTGAAGTAACAAATGACATCTGTTGCTCACTGGAAGTTAAACTTGTTGCAGTCAACTGAAGACATGAGGTCACAAGACAGAAGATGTTACTCATTTGTGTGCTGCCATTACTGATGACTCATTTGGTGTTGGGGTCACTGTACACTGAGGGTGGGTTGGGTGACATGATGGGTCTTATTTAAATGTAAATGACTGCTTGTGATCCACACATTACACGTGATGACATTGAGCTTGCTGAGTATGACATTGTGAAAGTTGTACTGGCTTCAGAAGGACTTAAGGTGGCAGTGGTGAGAGTCATAGTCTTTGCAGTGATAGTGTTGCAGGAAGTGTTGAGCCAGACTGCCAATGCTAATGGGAGTCGGGGGAGAGTAGTCAGCAGACGGTATGGAAGCTGCAGTAGCTGTGACTTGTTGGAAATGGGAATAATCAAATAGATAACTGAAGCTGACCAAGAGTAAGTTGAGTTTGAGAAAGGGTAAGAATTCAATATTATCAGGCTGTAGACTGGAGCAATATGGTGAGGCTTTATCACCAGTTATGCTAAAACATCTCTCCGAAGCGACCAATGTTGAAGAGCATACAAGAACATACAAAGCAAGTTTAGCAAGTGCAGCCCAAATAACTTTGCTTATCTTGCCAGAATTTTATGGGCTTATTACTTTGGCGAGATAGTGGCTCTACAAAATAAGCCCCCGTGTTGTATTCTGGTGAGATGACTGGGCCTTCCTCCAAAATGTCTGTGCCCATCAGAATATCTCCAGTGTGATTCTTCCACAGTACTGTTGGGAAGAATCACACTGGAGTCTTCTGATAATTCTGAAAATCGCCCACTTTGATTTGATTGGATCGTGCATCAACCTATAGGATGGACGAGGAATACCCACTGGTTTTGAGTGCGAAGTACTATAAAAGTACTTATACAAGCCGGGAGAGGAGATACAGTAGACAAGCAGTCACGAGAAAGATGACCTCTTTCTTGAGTGATGTCCTCTCTAGCTAGTTCCTGGTGACCCTTACTATGGTGTAGGAGGTAACAGCAAAACTTATTTTGGTGTTATTCAGTACTCACACTTTTTTTTTGCTGCAATATATTCATTACATGACATTGAACTGCAATTGTTTCTTGCTATAATATGAATCTTATAGGCCATATGACATGGGCCTAAACACTTAACAATTGATGTACTTCACTAATATGATCCTGGACTTCAATTGACATGACATTCAGTGCCCTTTATTGACCCGACCCTTGGAGTAATCTGCCATCCCTGGTGGGGCTGTGGAGTACTATGAAGGGTACTCATACAATCACCTTTACCAGATGAGTAAATCCCATTATATTTTGTACCCTTTATAGTACTCCACAGTCAAAACCAGTGGGACATTAGTAGCAGTGTATATAGAGAACATGATTACTCTTGGGTGGGCGAAGATAAGGCAGATTAGTACACCGTTATAGGGACTGAGCTCCTTCCCTCAGTACAGTTTTAGCCAAAAAATTATCCTTTCGGCAGACGTTACGTCTAGCCGATAATGTCTGGTGAATGTATGTATTGAGGACCAGACCAGTTGACTACTGAGCAAATGTCTGATATTGACACATTCCCTCTCTCCACCCAGGATGTTGCAATTGCCCTGGTGGAATGTGCTTTGATCCCTTGGGTGGGGCCTACCCTGCTGCCCTGTAGGCCTCACTAATGGTCTGTTTAATCCGTCTAGCAATGGTGTCCTTAGAGACTACCCTGCACAACTTTCTGTCCTTTGATCAGGATGAACAGCCTGTCGGTCTTGCATATGTCGCTTGTCATGCTAAGGTATTTCCTCAGTTGATGACCCACATCTAGTGGATGAGGGTAAGTCATATCTGTGGTGACACCTATCTCTATGTAGGGCAGCAGTATGTCCTGGTCACTGTGATGTGTGGTTGCCACCTTGGACAGGAAGGAAAGGTACAGTCCTAAGAATGACCCTGTCACTGTGAGACATTATGAAGGGCTCCCTACCTGATAAGACCTGTATCTCGCCTATCCTCCTGGCAGAGCAGACTGCTACCAGGAAGGCTGTTTTAAGTGTATGTCAGTGAAGGGAGTCTTGCTGGAGAATTGGGGATTGTAGGGTGTCTAATACTGTATTGAGTTGCTACGGTGGGCATCTCTGTTTGACCCTTGGTGATTCTACTGTTATGGCTTTAAGCAACCTGATTGTGTCTGGGTGTGAGACGATATGCCCTACTCCTGGCAATGCATCCCTTATGGAAGAGATTGCTGATGCCTGAATCCTGAGTGATGTGGGGCTTAGGCCCTTAGTGGCTCCTTCATTTAAAAAAATCCAGAATTTGTGGCAACCCTGCCATAGATGGTGAAGTTCCCATCTCCTTGCACCATTTGTGAAAGATTTGCCATTGTCTGTGGTAAGTCTTGTTAGTATATTGTCTCTGGGATTGCACCAGGTGGTTCACCACTCTTGTGTGATAGCCTAGGTTCGACAGTCTGTTCCTTTCAACAGCCAGGCCATCAGATTCAGGCTGGATGTGTTTGGGTGGAGGATTGGGCCTTGGGGCAGGAGATCTAATCATTGGGGTAAGGCCATTGGTGGGCTCACAGCCATTGCTTGAATGAGTGAAAACCATGGTCTCCTGGGCCAGTTGGGTACCAACATCAGTACTGACGCCCCCAGGCTTCGAAGTTTGTGAAGGACCATGGATATCATTGAGAGAGGTGGAAACACACAGGCTCATCTGAAGGTTCATGAAACTGAGAGGGTATCTAGTTCCAGTGCCTTGGGGTCCGAAAATATGGAGTGGTAATTTGGTAGTTGCATGTTGTGGTGCGATCTTGGGAGGGTCACTGCTGGAGGGATCCCTTTCAAATCATGAGGGCTTGGGCTAAATTTCTTCAGTGGGCAAGGTCACTATGGGAAGGACCCCAGCCTTTATGCTGTTCCATTGTGGGAAGCCACCGCTGTTGGGTCAGGACCAGCTACTGGAGGGGGTACCTTTCCCTTGCAGATTATTCTGTTGCGTTTTAGCCCAGCTGCTGCAGTCTAGAATTATTAATGTCCTGTGTAGAGTTAGTAGGCTCAGGACCTGATACTGGAGGGAGTACCTTCCCTTTTGCAGATTATTCTGTTATCTTTTAGCCCCAGTTGCTACAGTCTAAATTTACTGTTACTGTATCGAAATACAGTTACCCAGATCACATTTGAGATACTGCTACAAATTACTTGATTGCATGCAGTTAGTGATTACATCGAGCTATGTTGGTCACCAGACTGAAGTCATCCAGGCATGGAATGATGTGTACCCCTTGCTGCCTTAGGTGCATTGCTCGGATCCCCAGAGTCATAGTGAATACTCGGAGTGCTGCTGCCAGACAAAACAGTAGGCAGGTGTATCAAAGATGCTGTCCCAGACAAGAGCCATTTGTCACCCTGTTCCACTAAGGGCAGTGTCCCTAGTAAGAGGTCTGAGTGGCAATTTATCTGAAGGGTAGGAACATCTCATCCCAGTCAGGTGGATTGTGGACACAATTACCAGACACTGATGTGGACAGCTATGAATAGAGAGTGATGAAAAAACACATCCTAATCTCTCTAGACCAAGGCATGTGAGGCATATGATACTCCAGGTCATGGGAAGTGATTGCACTACATTCTTTGATTGAAGAACTGAATGGGACTGAAGGGCATTGAGCCCATGAAAGTACAAAGCAGGTCATGTAATATCTGAGACCTGGAACCCCCAGTATGGAAATGAAATCCTGTGGGAATCAGGGGGCCGGCCGCTCGAGAGATGTCTCGCCCCATCCAACCAGATTATAGCTTTGGTTCTGTCCTGGCTCTGATCGACAACATCCTAGGGCCCCCCGCCCCCAGGTAAGGGAATGTGCTAGTCACAACCAGTCCTGTAACAGGAGTACTTGTCTGGCTTGTTATATAGCCAGCTGTCAGGTAGTGTGGCTGTCGACTAGCATAGGAGGAACAGTTCCAATACAGGGTGTAGAATGGCCCCAGGGGGTCAGAGAATGCTGACAGATAAGGGCTGTTGAGGTCAGGACTGATGAAGGCAGCCCACAGTGAGTGGCCCGCCTATTGGGACATCCAAAACATGAGTCAAGGTAATGGACTATATCCTGACCACTGCGTAAGGGCCCATCAGTCAGTACTCTCCTCTGTTTACAGCACTGGCCTTGCTTACCTCATGTGAGAACTGTGATGCCACTGTTGAGAAGGCATCCTGCATAAAGTGTTGTCAGCCAGTCAGCCTGCCTGCCCCCAGCAAAGGACGCCAGATTATGATGGTATTATAGTCTTGATTAAATATGTCCCAGTAGAGATGAGTATGGCCATTGATCCTTGAGTGGTCCTGCCCAGGGCATGGATTTTCCATGGCTCCTTGCCGACGGGGAGCCATCGTCTGTCCTGTGCTCATCCTGAGTGAGACCCTACGAAGTATGGTCTTGCTGTACTTCTGGTGAACCGAGCCTTGGAGGTTATCAGGGAGGTGACAGTGTATGCCTGCGAGATGCTATCCGATTCACTGGGTCGATGTCCATTACTCCGTAAGGGGGTGGGTAAACTCCTCAGGGGAACAAAGCTACTTCACCTGGGGGAATGTCCCTGAGCCGAACGGGCTTGCCCGATAGTCAAGTTTGGCAGTCAGATGAAATGCTGAAGACAACCACAGGTCACGTGCTGCCTGGCACATTTATTCTGCATCTCACTAGGTATTGCGCTCAAATGAGGGCTGTAGGATTCAAAAGCAAGTCCCCAGAATTCCAGCTCAGAGTATTAAAGTACTGCACTATACTGCCTCCCTGCTCAGCATTGTTCCTGGGCATGTTAGTGTCCCCCGAAGATACAGAGTGCCTGTCTAGGACAGGATTATGTGACTGGGGAAAAATTGCAGTTTAGAATAGGGGACCCAGGCAAGATGGTGGTGACGCGTTCTCATGGAAAAATGCCAGGTTTGGGAGCACTGTATGATGTGTTCTTGTCCCCATTAAGATGGCGCTATAATCTTGCTAGATTACACGCATGGTTGCAAAGCTCCTCCAGCTCTTGTGGCTCCAGATCTTGCAGGAGGCCACAGAGCATCATGGGGCTTCTCAGACTCGATTGGAAAGAGGGAGAAATGGCCATGAGCTGTCTCAGGGGCACGGAGGACTTGGATTTATTACCCATGGGACAAAGAGAGTTCATGAAGAGCTCTGGAATGGTG
This sequence comes from Neoceratodus forsteri, assembly GCA_016271365.2. Taxonomy (NCBI): domain Eukaryota; kingdom Metazoa; phylum Chordata; order Ceratodontiformes; family Ceratodontidae; genus Neoceratodus; species Neoceratodus forsteri. Next base: position 1,198,049,192 of record CM028131.1, on the reverse strand, counting down.
CAAATGGGACTCAGAGAGGAAATGGCAACACAGGGGTGGTTCCTGGAGCTCATTCGCCCAGTGATGCAACAGGAGATGGCCCAGAGGTGCAGCTAAGACCTGAGGTATTTTAAATGAAAGAAAATGTGCTGCTCCAAATGACTTAATCACAGTCACAGTTTTCCAATGTGTGAGTGGCTGTTGTGGGTTTCAATCCCAGGGCTATTGGGTCTACAACTTGATGCTTGAATCCTCTAAGCTATACTGCCTGCCCATGCATCATGCTGCCCAGTAATGGCTTTGTATGTTTGTATCTCTGGCTCCAGCATTTGGAGGAGGGACTACAGGAGGCCCTCATCCCACGCTGTTTAGGGGTTGTAGTCTGATACATGGCAGTGTTTGGGAAGTCACTGCAGGAGATACCTCTGCTAGATCATGGGCTGTTGTGCTTGGGTAGGGGCCATTATGGGAGGGACCCTAGTCCAGAAGCTGGCTTTTTGGCTGATGTTGGTTCAGGACCCACTGCAGGAGGGGGTACCTGCCCCTATGCTGCTTTATATTAAAGATGCTGCAGCTGCTGATTGTCCCTTCAGTTTGGGACAAAGCCTTTTGAATTGGCTGACAAGGGACCCAGGCAAGATGGTGGTGGGCAGTTCTCACAGGAAACCACAAGGACTGAGGCTCTGTATATTGTGCCTGTCCCAGTTAAATGGTGCCGAAATCACGTGACATTTCATGCAAGATTTTCATGCTCCTCCAGCTCTATGGCTCCAGTTATCGTGAGAGCTGCAGAGCATCATGGGGCTGCACGTTCTGGGGGATGGTGAAAGGGAACATGTCTGGGAGCTGTCTCAGGGCTGGAGTACCTGGATTTATGGCCCTTCGAGACAAAGGGACTACAGGGAGAGTCTCAAATTGGCATGAATCAGTGCCTGAAAAATGCAGAGGATAGCAAGAAGGGACCTGGTTGTTTCCCTGCTCACACTCCACAGGGTAGAGCACAGAGTTGCAGCAGCACCACATGTATCAGGTAGGCTGCTTGCTGCCACATTTAAATGGCCCCAGATTCTTATGGTCAGGTGAGGGGATACAGGAGGCCCTCGTTCCAGGTTCCTTTCTTCCTATGGGAGCAATTTGACTTGTTGGCAGTGCCCAAAGTGGTTGCTGCTGGATGGGCCTCTCCGAGTGGTGTTTTTGGGGTTCTTAGAGGGTAGGGATTGCTGTGGGGGGATCTAAGCCCTGAGCTGTACAAAAGGCGGAAGTGGGCAGATGCTGTGGGATCAGGAGCCTGCTACAGGAGGGGGTACCTGTCCCCTGCACAGTGCTGCATAGGTTATTCCACAGAATCCGATAGTCTTTTTAGCCCTGTTGCTTCTGTCTGAGCTGAATTCCTTAGGAATGTATAGGTTACCCGAAGTAAAAAAATAGATGCTGCTTACAGTGGACTGCATACAGTTAGCATTATACTGAGCTGTGCTGGCTACCAGGCTGCTTGTGTTACTTAGAAATAAAAGGAAATGTACCTGTAATGATGGTCAAAATTGTTGAAAGTTGAAAGCTGTTGGGAGCAGTTAGGATGTGACCAACCTATCTTGATGCAGGAAGTAAACTGGAGATATTCTGATAAGCACAGAGGTATGTCCTCGCCCACTTTGATTTGATTGGATCGTGCATCAACCTATAGGATGGACGAGGAATACCCACTGGTTTTGACTGTGGAGTACTATAAAAGGTACGAAATATAATGAATAATATATCTTGCTTGTGCTGCTGAGATGAGCTGGGTGAACTAGTGTAGTGTCATGATTATCACTGTCATTCTCACCCCCACCACCGGTGCTGCTGCTTCGGTGACCACCACTACCACAACCAGCCTTGCTTTGTTAGGTTGTTGTAGAAGATCTCAAATAATGGTGTGTGTGTGTGGGAGTGGTGGTTCAAGTTTATAAAATGGGTAGGTAAATTACTGTGTCCTGATTGGTCAGCAGCTGTGCAATGTCAGAATACTACCACTAGTTAAAAAGGTGCTGGCAATCAGGACAGATCACACTATTTTATCAATAATTTTTGTAAAACATTTCTGACTGCCATCACAAACATGGGTGCCACCTTTACTCTCACTAAAATATTCAGCTAGGTCCTAAAATGAAACTTCCTTAAAATATTAAAATAAATAATAATTTAATTTTCTTTTACTTTAAAATCTCCTTTTAAAACACATACACCAATTATGAAAATGGAGTACTACTCATAGCTTTACTTTTTTGAACCTCTTTCCTGACCATTAAAAAAACCCTTCCTATCCTTACCTGCCTACCTGGAAAATCTCTGCTCCTCAAAAATTAACATCACCACAGTTTAAAATTAAAACAACAGCTTTTATCAAGGGGCTTTCTTCATATGTTCTTTCTTCTTATTTTATTGTATCCAAAAACACAATATGTTGCAGGACGACATTTTATGGCCACGTGTCACTTCACCCTGACCCTCCACGAAAACTGTGTTATATTTTAAGAAAAATTTAATCAAAACAAGAATTTATTCCTTACTTATAATAAGTAAACACTACTTCACCTCCATGCCACCTGTGATCATACACACAGAGCTACCAGCACTACAGCCTGCATCACACAACAACCTTCTCTTGTCAAAAATATGTATTTCTTTATTTTAAAATGTTGGTAACCAGGAGAGACACACTGAGCCAAAGCTTGTTTCCTGGTGTGACCTGGGGGAAAGGGAAAAGGAGGGTGGAAGCAAGTGAATAGTCAGGTTACAATATAAGTATGACAAACAATTATTAAAATAAAAGGTAATGAAATAACAATGATACATTGGCAAATATTGCTAGACATTTGTAGCCCAAGGTTAGCATAGGACACCAGCTGTAGAGGGAGAAACTAAAGGAGGCAGAGAAGGAGGGAAAGATTATAGGGGGATGAGGTGATGATTACTGTTGGAATTAAGAGTCAGATGGGTTAGAAAAAGTGGGGCACAGAAGGAGGCAAGTTAAGAATGTGTGGAGAGAGAGAGAGAGAGAGAGCCTTAGTCGGTTGATGGGAATGAGGAAGGATAGGAGCAAGAGGAGGGGAGGGATTGGGAAAGGGTACCTTATACAGAGTGCAGGGAAGGAGATAGGCCAAGGGAGCTTGGAAGAGAGTTCCAGAGGGAAGGGAGTCGGTAAAAGAAGGCTGCCTGCCCCAAACTGGAATGGGGATATGGGAGAGAGCTGGTAGGGGGTCCTCAGAGCATAGCTGATAAGAGGAAGGGGATGATGTGGAAAGAAGAGAGGAGAGGTAAGAGGTTAGAGACCCAAACCAGAATTTGGAAATGATGGTGGGGGTGTGTTGCTGGCAGTGTAAGTGAAGGGAAGGACGGGAGAGGAAAGAGTAGAGGGAGCAGTGGCATGTATTGGGGGAGTGTTGGTGGCAAAGTGGCAAAAGGCATTAAAAAGAGTGTCCAGTCTGGATAGGAATGAGTCAGGGGATGACCCGAAGGCCATGTCAGCATAATCAAAAACAGGAAGGATTATTTTGGTAATGAGCTCTCGGCAAGCCACAGAAGAAAGGGAGTCTTTATTTCTAAACATGGCTCTTAGCTTAGGGTGGAGTTTGGCATGGATATAGTCAATGTGTGAAGAGAAGTGAGATGACTGTCCAGCCAGACACCAAGATACTTGAACGTGTGGACTTGATCAAGGGAGGTGCCATCAAGGGTGGAAAAGGGGGTTTGGCTAATTTTGGATTGGTACCGAAAATCATGGATAGGGTTTTCTTGGTGTTAACTTTGAGTTGATTGATCTGGAACCAGCATAGCACCCTCAAGAAGTCACTCTGCAGCTGAGACTCCACTTCAGGGTTGAGGGACCAGAGCCATAGATTACTGTATCATTGGCATACATATGAATGTCAGAAGAGCCACAGACAGATAGGAGGTCATTGAGGAAAACTGAAAAAAGGTCTGGGCCCAGAATGGATACCATGAGGGCATCTGCTTGAATGGGAAAGGGGGAAACAGGGTGTCATCTGCTTGGACACACTGTGTTCGGCCCATAAGCTATGACTTGAACCAGTCTACAGCATGGGAAGAGAGATCAGCTGAGAGGAGTTTGGATATAAGAAGAGGATGGGACATGGAATCAATAGCCTTGGCTAGGTTGATGAATATAGCTGTGGTGAAGTGGCCACAGTCCTTGCCATTGAGAACTGTGTCATTGACACAAAGTAGAGAGATGACAGTGGAGTGATGTTTCCTGAAACCTGACAGAAATAGAGAGAGAAAGCCAGAGGAGCTGAGAAAGTCTGAGAGTCTAGAGAAGACAAGGGACCCCTGCAGTTTAGCCAGGGAAGGGAGAATGGATATAGGCCTGTAATTGCTAGGAGTGGAGGGTTACATCCTGGCAACTTTTCATGCCTGTGGTATAGTACTAAGAGTGAAAGAAAAGGTTCAGCAGTTGGGAGAGAGGAAGAGCTATAGCAGGGGCAGAGATCCAGAGAATACGGGGGTGTAGGCCATCCGGGCTGGATTTGTGAGGGTTGAGAGAGGTGAGGGCAAGGATGACTTCATGCACAAAAATAGAAAATAAACTAAAGCCTTCAGATAAGGAGGAGGCAGGGGAGACCGAAGGGATGTTTACCGGGCTAGAGAGGGAGGGCACGGGTAGTGAAAAAGGAACTGAGAAATGAGGCAACAGAGGAAGGGTCAGAAACAGGTGAGCCATCAACCATCAGGGTGGGGGGGACTTGGGAGGCAGTTTGAAAAGGGAGTGAAGGACCTGCCAGAATTTAGAGGGGAGTTGAGGGTCTGTTGTAGAGGTCAATTAAAGTATTGGGCTTTCGCGGTTCGTATTGCCTAAGTACAGGCATTCCTGAGTGGTCAGAGGGGGAGGAGGAGGATTTGTATCTTGCCAAGGCAAGATCATGAGATTTACAGAACTGAATGATGTCTGCAAAGATCCAGGAGTGGTTGGAACACCTGACTCTGCACCTTCTGGGCAGGGTGCAAGTGTTCCATGCCTTAATTAGAAAGTAGCAGAAGAGAAAAAGATCAGAGACAATGACAGGCGTGAAATATACTAGAGACCAGTCAGAGAAGGAAAGGACATGGAGGAATGCCTCAGTGTTTAGAATTCTGAATGAGCTAAACCAATGTTAGTTTGGAGGTGCATGAGGCATGACTAGCTTACGAACACAGTGGGTCATATAGTGATCACTAAAGGAATCTGGGAGAGTACCCACAGCACCAATGTGGTGGGGGTGGGAGGACAGCATCCAGTCCAGGAGAGAGTGATTTTGGGAGAGTGGATTGGACCTGGTGAGCTCATTGATTAGCTGGTGGAGGTTTAGGGATTTGACCTTTTCAGTGACGGACTTAAGGGTGGAGTGGGACCAATTTAGACTGAAGTCTATGAAAATTATAAGCTCACTGGAGGAGGCTAGGGAGACAAGGGACAAGATGATTTCAACAAGTGAGAAGGGAGAGATTTTTGGAGAGGCATTTAGCACAACTACAAAGATGGGGAGGGAGGAGAGGAACTTTATATTAATTAGATGGAGCTCATGTGAAGAGGGGATGGATTCATGTAAAGAAACAGAACAGGATAGGCTCTGGCAGGCATACATGGCTACATAGCTGCCTCACTTGCCATGGTCTTGGTGAGAAACATGGAAATCAGGGAGGGATAACTGGGAATCAGGAACTCTGGACAAGAGCCAGGTTTCAGAAACACAGAGAAGGTCTGGGGAGTACTGGATAACCCAGACTTTAAGGGCATCTAAATTTGGAAGCAAACTGCTATCACTTAAGTGGCAGAGTCTTAGACCTTTTGGTAGGGGAAGGGGGAAGAGGTGGAGGAGAGGCCATGGTTTTGTTGTTTGTCATCTGCAAGGAAAAGAAGGAGGAACAAGATGAAGAGGTAATGAATAGTCTTATGGGTCTTTCAATAGTGAGTAGGTTTGGGAGTGAGTTGTGGAGCGGAAGGGAGATGGAGTCTACGGAGGAGCTCTAGACTGAGGGAAAGGGAGGAAAAAAGGTCAGGGTGAAAAAAGACAGACTAGCGGTGAGGAAGGATAGGTAAAGGGGGGTTTGTGTGAGCTCTATGGGGGAGGGATAGTAAGTATTATGAGGGTAGACCAGTATGTGGGGTTGGGTATTATAGGTGTGAGGATTAAGGAAGGGCAGAGTGGAGGGAGGAGTTAGGACTGGGTGTTAGAAAACTGAAAGGAGAAGAGAATGGAAAGGATTTATGTGGGAGTAATAAACAGGTGTATTCACAGAGGTAAAGGAGAGAGGGAGAGGAATTGAGGGTGGGAGGAAATAGGTTGAGGTGGGGAGGGAGGGGGTTAAAGGGGAGAAGCAGAGCAGAGCAGGAAGACACAGGGTAGCGCAGAGGGACAGAGAGCAGGCAGGAGTGGGCAGGCAGTAGAAATAGCTTTAGGCACTGGTAGCAAGGGAGATAGTGGTGAACAGAGCTACACAAGGCAGAAGTGAGGGGACCCTAAACTGGGAGTCAGGGCAGGTTCCAAGGGAGAGAGGAGAAGAGATAAGTTCAGGGAGTAAGGAAGCTGAGAGGAGGGAGTGAAGCAAGGGAAGAGATAAGAGGACCATAGATGTGGAGTACTGATGGTTATTGTTCTAAAAAGAGCAGACCACCTCCATGCAGGGTAACATCCATAATGTTGTGAACAGAATATAAGGTACCATTCAACAGTTGTTTCAGAAAAAGGAATATGTTATTATTATACCATTCCTGTGTGATACACAATATTGCCTTTTTTCTCCTTTTCAATATAAACATTCTGTACCAGAATAAGCAGTTACATGTGCTAAAACTATAATGCTTTCTGTTTGCTGAATATAACCTAAATAGATACCGAACAGTGCTGCTTCTCTACCTGGAGGTCTAAAAATTCGCAAAAAAGTACATAGTGCCTGATATGGAAACAAGTTGGAAATGGAGATGTGTCTAGTGGGAGGAGTTTTCACTTTCTAGTGTCGCTGATTGGCTCAAATCTCCTTTCTCCATCTTAGTAAACAGTACCTCTATCAGAAATTGATTTAGTTTAGTGTACATGTTAGTTTTTAATTTAACTTCAGTTGTTACAGCCAAACCTTTAGCAATCAGGCATCAGACCTTACCCCCCTCCCTCCTTACCTCCGGCACCTTTTTGTCTCTGACTGCACTAACTCCTCTCCTCTCTCCTCTCTGCAGCATTTCCCCAGCTCCCCTCATGGGTGAAGGTCGTGAGGGCACGGCGCCCTCCCCCCGATCAAAGGACCGGCCGCATCAGGTAAAACGGCTGCCAAATTGTGCAGCTAAATATGGAAAATTAGCCTGAAATTTGCCTACAACCTTGCAGTACGAGCCCCGCTGATGCTGCGTGCCAGCTCCCCACCGCCCCCCCCACCACCCTTTGATCCACTGGGTGTCTTATACTGCATATCACGGATGTTAAAAAACAATCAGGCCATTTCTCCATCTGCAGGTTATCTGTACCACCACTAGTGGCTGCTGTATCTACTTAAACGCCCCTCTCACACCACCTGGTGTGAAACCACTGAATGCTGTATGTTGCCCAGAATTTCCCCTAATTTATCCCACTCTTTTCTCTGCCAGCTGGTTAGCCTCTCTTTCCCTCCATATGACACCCATAGGCTGTCTGTAATTATAGCTCTGTTCACCTTCACGCCATGCATTACATATACTCACGCCTAATGCTTAGGATACCTCTTTCTCTATCGCAAAATAATGTCATTACTCCTTATCCTCTCCATTACCCCTCTCCTTAGTGTTCTACCCCCCTGTTCTATGCCTGTAAAACACCTCACCACCACCTCAGACCCATTTATACCTCCCCATGTGCTCATTCCTCTCTCTGTAACCACATCTTTCCCACCTCACCCCCCACTTGCTCCTAGCCATCCAGCCCCAGAAACTGTGGCTACCCCTATGCTCTATAGTCAGGAATTTCTGCATTTTATCTGCTCCCTTTCTATCAACAAACTACCCCATCATACTGGCCGTACACTGCGTAATTACAAACTGACCCACAAAAGTGCCCTATCCAGGACCTTCATCATCTTACTGCTATTGATGGGCAACATACACCCCAGTCCTGGCCCTTGCCTTTCAACGCAACCAAAAGGGCTACGACTGGCTGCCATAAATATATGCAGCCTTCAAAAAAATCTCATCCTACTTCAAGCATGGGTCTGCCTCCACTACCCTGACGCACTCGCAGTCTCTGAAACATGGCTCTCCCCTAACATCCCTTACTCGGTTGTTTTCATACCGGGCTACACACTATTCAGATCAGATAGATTGAATATATGGGGTGGTGGTTTTGCGCTGTACCTTCGGGATGACCTACAATGTGTCCAAATTCCTGCTCTAAACCCTGTTGCAGGTGTCCAATCCCTCACCCTTAGGGTACCAGTTGGAAAATCAGGTAAATCTCTCTGCCTGATGTCAGTCTACATACCCCCCCACCACCAAAAGGAGGCGTTCTCCTCCATTCTGAACCTCATTGCACAATTTCCCAAAAAGTTGGAGGTCATTGCCCTAGGTGACTTCAGCACAAACTGGCTCGCCTCCCACACATCCCCTATCAGGGATGCAGCCACAGCCCTAAATCTCTCACAAATGGTCCTTAGCACCACTTGATTAGACCACCACAGGGGCACTAGTTCCCTTGTTGTTCTCATCCTTACCAACCACCCTGAGCACCTCCATGACATCCAGGTCCTCCCTGACGCACTCAGCGATCACTCCCCTGTTACCTGCCATTGGTCAAATAGTTGTACGCCCCCCCCACAGGATCTCCCTACATTGCCAGCTAAAGAAGGGGTCCCTGAGACATCTCCAAAACCATCTTCTCAACCTAGACTGGTCCCCTCTTGACCACCAGACATCAGTGGACGCTACCCTGTCCTTCTTAATCAGCTCCTAGCAAGCTGCCTGTGACATCTTTGCCCCCTTTGTTAAGTAACTAGAAAAAACAAAATCCTCCCCATGGGTAAACCGCTCCTTACTCGACCAAATGAAGGCTTAAGATAACCTATGGTACCATGCCATTGAGTCTGGTTGCCTCTCTGACCGTCAACTGTACCATGCTGCCCGAAACTCATGCACCTGGGCAATCCGCAAGGCTAAAGCAGCTTACTATCAATCCATCCTCACTGCCACCTGGGTTGATGGAAAGAGGTTCTGGGACAATATGAAGGAACTAAGTGGAAAGTCTCCCTCCCCTCCTCCTTCCATGATTATCGTTGACGGTGTCACCACCCAAGACCCTGACAAGATAGCTAATGCCTTAAATGTCTCTTTCTCAGACCTCAGCTCTATCCTCCCCCCTGACTTCTTTAACACTCCCACTGGACACTCTCAACCACCCTCCAGTGCTCCACCTTTTTATTTCAAAACAATCTCCCCTAGTGTTGCTCGCTCATATCTCGCCAAGTTACTTGGAAAGTAAAGACATAGTGGTGATTCACTGGATGCCAAGCTGCTCTCCTCAACCCTTGATGCAGTCCTTACCCCCCTAACAAAAATATTGAACATGTCCCTATGCCTTGGACAGTTCCCTACCTTATGGAAAAAAGTGATCATCACTCCGATTCACAAAAATGGTGACCGCACCTCCCCCAGTAACTATAGGCCCATCTCTATACTTCCTCCTCTCTCAAAAGCCCTGGAAAAAATAGCTGCAGATCAACTTATAGAATATTTGGACACACATCACCTACTGTGCAATCAACAGCATGGTTTCTGAAAAGGGCACAATACCACCACTGCCCTGCTCAAATTTACCTCCTTCCTCCATGAAGCACTCGACCAGGGAGACCTGGCTGGATCTGTCTACACTGATCTGTCCAAGGCCTTCAATACCATCAACCACAGCCTGCTAATAAACACAACCATCTCTGTTGGAGTCTCCCCAGAAACTGCAGTCTGGTTCTCCAGCTATCTCAATGGACATACCCAGCAAGTAAAAATTAATAGCACCTTCTCTGCCAGCCTCCCAGTCCATTTGGTTGTCCCTCAAGGGTCCATCCTTGGCCTTCTTCTTTTCTCCTTATACTTAAACTCCCTCCATTTAGCCTCCACTGAGCACCTGCTCCTTTTCTCTGATGATGCTGTAATTTTCAGCCAGCACCCTGACCCAACCCAGCTTCAAAACTCCTTACAGGGCTCCTTCACTGTGATAGAATCATGGTTCACCTCCCACAAACTTGTCCTCAACTACAAAAAAACAAAGGTCATGCTATTTGCCCACCCTCAACATAAAAACAGCATGACCAAATTATCCATACTTAACTCACAGGGTGCCATGTTGGATGCAGTCTCCACTTTTAAATACTATGGGGTCACTCTTGACTCTGCCCTTACTTTCTGTGAGCATATTGCATTGACCTGCTCTGCCATTAACACTAGAATCGACCTCCTCTACAAATATAGGCCCTATCTCCCCCCTATTGCCCTTCGATTAGCCATCTCTAGCTCCATCCTTCCCCTAGTAGACTATGGCATAATTATATATGGCGCCGCCTCCGACACTGCCCTGTCCAGCATAAAACAAATTCTCAACAAAGCCTGCTGGCTGGCCACAGGCTGTGATCGCCTTACACATACCTGTGACCTCTACCTACAGTCATCCTGGCTAAATTTCCAGGGGCGATTTCTCTATCAGTCCTGCCTAATGGCCAAAAAAATACAACTAGGGTTAGCTCCCCAGGGCTGTCTATCGCTCCTTCAAGAATGCATGCCGACAAGGGCCACTAGAAGCTCTAGCACTACTACTTTCAGCATCCCCTTTGCAAGGACCACTACTGGCCAAAGATCCTTTTCCTACAGGGTCTCCCACTGTATGAACTCCCTCCCAGATGCTGCCCTCAAAATCCCTAGGATAGGGCCGTTTAAGCCAGTGCTGCGTACCCATATCCTGTTAAACAGCTACTGTGATTACTAATCTGAACTACTCTTTATAGCTTTGGTTTCTCTGTTACTATCAAAACTCTGTAAATAATAGTGTCATAGATCGTTTTGCTCTACCGTTGGTGCCCTGAAATTGTTTTAGCCCATGGTTGCCTCTGTACAGTATTCTTACTCTGTGTATATCCTAACTAATGTCATTGAAGTGGAGCCTTTGTAAATGAGTCCCTGACTCAAAGGGTTGTAATTCCTAGACTGAATACAAAATAAAAATAAAAATATGGTTTGCCAACAATTTGGATGTGGTCAGCATATGCTCCCTATAAAAGTGTCATAACATCAAAGTGCTGTAGTACCAAAGGGAAACCGAGTTATTTGGGACCTTCTTGGTGGTGTCCATATCACTGGATTCTGAGATGTTCACCACATGCAAATTTGGCATCAGCCTAGAACCTAGTGTCATTTACTGATGCTGAGTACTGTAGATGACTCCCTCATACACACCACATATCCTGTTAGTGGCACTAGAGGGAAGGTGATTCTGACTGAGCAGCAGGGATCTAACTTCTTGCCCCTATCATGAATCATCAGGCTTAGGAGTGCAAAAACTGAGAGGGCTCTAATAATGTTTACAGTATGGGATAGCATGTGTGGTTAGAGAGATACAGGTCAGACATGTTTAGACATAGAGGAACTGTTGTCCCCATGGGTTGGAACTGATAGTCAAGGGGAGGCTATTAATTTTACAATATGGATTAGGGTCAGTTAGGGAGGTGGGTTATTTACAAAGATGGTGCTGGTTGGGGAGAAGTTGCCAGTAGGCCAAATATCATCATTTATTATTCTTTTCCTATATACATTTTATACTCTGTTGGACCAGGACAGGCTGGACTGCCTTTCGTCTTGCTCCTTCAACCCCCACTATCCCCAAAGCTCCCTAGGACTTAACAGCTGGCATGTGTTCCCTAAGGCTCCCCCCCATAGTGGGATCAGGAGGAGGGTCATCCTCCCCCCTGAAGTCTAACAATCCAGTTCTATCCATTGGTGTCCTGGTGGTGAGGCGGGTGAGGTATTGGTGGACAGGGCTTCATGAAAGCCTGCCCTGCCACAATTCTCTGCCAATTTTCTTCCAATCCCATTGCTGGGGCATATACATCACTGTGCATGTGTGGAGGCACGTGCACATCACAGAAACCTGCAGCAGCTCTCCATTACTGCTGTTCCTGTCCTGCATTACCACCAGGTCTCCGCCTGATGGTAGTCATTTGGTGGAGCCAGCAATCCTCCCTTTCTGGGAGATGACAGCAGTTCCTGGGACGCTCAATCCTTAATTTTTATTTATTTTATTTTATTTATTTATTACTAGGATTACAAATACCTTTGAATCAGGGGTTCTTTTACAAAGGTTCCGTGTCAGCAAAGGGTGCAAAACAAAACAGTAGTAAAATACGATACAAGTTCAGGAGGTTAGCATAATAATGAAATACAACACAATTTTGGGGATTAACATAGCAGTACCAAGCCAGTAGCAAATAATGATGTACAGTTAACAATAAACATGAGTATATATAGCAAGACACAGGTAACAAATAAACCATCCTAGGGGTGAGGGGAGAGGAGCAAGGGGTGGGGAATAAAGGAGGGGGTAAAGCAGTCAAGGATTTTACATTGTCATAAGTGCTAAGAACAGATAAAAACAGAAAAAATAAGTGCTAGGTGGCCTGGGTGAGGGAGTAACATGAGACAGTGTGATAAGGAGGGGGAGGGAGGAAGAGAGGAATGAGGCAGAGGGTAGAGGCCAGAGGGGTAGTAGAGAGGAAGCTAGATGGGGGAACAAGATGTGGGGGTGAGGAGGGAGGGATTATAAATAGGGGAAGAGGTAGGAGGGGAGAGGAGAGAAGAGAAGAAAAGTGAGAGTTGTAGGAGGGAGATGCATGGGAGGGGAAGAGGGAGACGGTGTGTGACAGGTGGTGGGGCAGGTTAGGTGCCTAGGCAGAGCAGTCACAACTGCTAAGGCCAGAGATGTGCTGGCAGAGTTTACATTTGAATGGTCCAAGCTTGTTCTCAGCTGCAATTTCAGGGGGAAGGCTATTTAACAGAAAGGGGGCCCTGGAATGGAAACCATGTTGAGCCTGGTTGGTACCGCAGAACGGAAAGATAACCATGGGTTTGAGGGAACTGCATGTAAAGCGTGCATTGGCTGCAGGTATCATTAAGGCATGTGTTGCAGGGGGTGTGATGTTAAGGCAGATTTTCTTAGCCAGTAGGCAGGACTGGTAGGCAAGTCTACTATTTAGATTAAGCCAGTCTGACTGCTTGTAGAGATCACAGGTATGCGTATGCTTCCCTGCACCAGTGACAAGTCTACAGCATTTGTTAAGGGCCGTTCTGATCCATTTTAGGGTGGTATCAATGGCGGCCCCATAGAAGACAAGCCCATAATCAATGACAGATAGGACAAAGGACGTTATGGCTGCATGCATAGCCTCATTGCTAAGGCGCGACTATGGCGGCAGAAGACCCCATTTCTTGCTTTAATTGATTTTGAGATGTGTTGAACACGTAAGTTGAAGAACATGGTGCTATGAAGAGTAATACCAAGGTATTTAAACTCCTGCACCTGCTCAAGTGGCTGCTGTAGCTCATTATGGATTGTGAGGTTTATAGATCTGTATTTGCTATGAGAGCTATGGAACAGCATGAGCTTTGTTTTTTTGTAATTCATCAACAGCTTATGTTGAACAAGCCAGGTTTCAACTAAGCTGAAGTTCATCTGAATGACCTGGGAGAGCGGGACTGGGTCGGTATGGGTGGAGAAGAGGACTGCATCATCTGCATAGAGTATCACATTATTATTGCAAGCTGCTGGAAGATTATTGATGAAAAGGCTGAATAGTAGAGGGCCAAGGATGAAGCCCTGGGGTACACCAGAGTGGACAGGGAGGGCACATGAGAGAGAGTCAGCGATTTTGACTTTTTGACTCCTTGCCAAGAGGTAGCTATCAGACCATTTGGTTACATCATCTGATAGGCCACGGGTGTAGAATCAGTGCAGCAGGAGCTGGTGGTTCACAGTGTCAAAGGTCTTGGTCAGATCAATGAACACTGCACCCAGTATGTGGCCAGAATCAAGCACCTTATGAATATGGTTGGTGAAATCAAGCAGGGTGGTGGTAGTACTATGGGCTTTTCTAAAGCCATGTTGTTGCGGGCGGAGTAAGTTTTATTTGACGAGGTGTTCAGACAGCTGGTCAGCTACAAGTCATTCCAACAACTTGGAGTGCAGGGGGAGGATAGAGAAGGGGTGGTAACTGGAGAGAAGGGACCTGTCACCACTTTTATGAACAGATGTGACAACTGCTGATTTTCAGATCTGGAGGAATTGTTTAAGAGAGAGTGAGAGATTCAGAAGTTTAGTGAGAGGTTGTAGAACGATGTCAAGGGAGAGAGAAAAATGAGTTTGAGGTCAAGGGTGTCGCTGCTGAAACCAGCTTTGCTTAGCACTTTATTAAGGTATTTTTTAGCTTCAGCCATGGACACCCTCTTAAAGAAGAAAGGGGGGTTATTATGTGGAGATTGGTTCTATTATTAAGCAGTGCAGGGCTGAGTCATCAAAGAAGTTAGGGGGAAGGACACTGCTAAGATCAGTGATGCGAGATTAAAGGAGTCCGCTATTTCTTTGTGGTCCTATATAGTGGAACTGATTACCTCAAGCATAGTGGTTGAGGTTTTGTTGGATTTTCCCATAAGGCTCATGATGTTCTCCCAGAAGGTTTTATTGTTTCCCCAGGAGTCTGTAAGTTCCCATCTGCAGTAAGCTTGTCTGGCTCTGCATATTGCTATTGTGCACTGGTTCCTAGCCGCTTTATAGAGCTGCATATTGTGCAGTTTCCCTGAGTCCATGGCTCGGTGTCAGAGATTATCTCAGCTCCACATCATGGAGATGAGTTAAGAGTTAATCCAGTCTATGGCTGCCCCTCGGTGTGCTGTGTTCATTTTCGAACATGAGTCACTGGCGTGGAACAAGATGTGGCAACTAGCACCTCAACTCTCAACACCACCAGAATGATTTACTATTATTTTAATTCGTTTTCCCACTTGACACCTCATGTCTATACACCAGTGTTGAGTCACCTGACTGCACCCTTCTGCTGTACTAGAGGGTGGGAAAGAGACTGCCTTATATAATAATGCCCTATGGGGTCCACCAACAGTATGTACATAATCTTGTGCATGGCCAGCTTCAACCCACCCACCCATCCAAGGAGCTGAGTATCTCACTCTTATGAAGTGCCCAGCCCCCGTCTCCTCCAACATGACTATAGAGCTTGCATTTGAGCGCCAGACTCTCAGGAGGCAGCACCATGGTATACCATGGTGCCACTGGGCAGGCCCCAGATATGTTTGTTTTAAGGTATGGTAGAACAGGGAGGGGGCTGGAGATGGAAAATGATGGAGTAGGTTTTGGGAAGACTCAGAACTATCCATAGCCATCTTGAGGAGCAGAAAGGCCTTTTTTCTTTTTCAACCTCTTTTTGGTTTGTTTTCGATGTGTACAGAATAGGAATATAAATTAAATTATATCCAGTTGATATTGATTATTTGAAATCCTACCAACATAACACTTACTGATCAATATTTACACAGTCCTAATAATCTTACCCTCTCTTTTTTACTGCTTTTGATGGGACTAAAACCTAACTTTGTCACTGGTTTAGTATTATCATTTTTCTCAGTAACCCAATTATTCTTGATTTAAACATGTGCCATTTGCAGTAGCTAAAGGAGCTGAGATCATGTAAATTACATTAGGTTCATTTTAACTGCTATAAAGCAATTAAGACAAACTCATGCTAAAGGGCATCCAATTAATATACTGTACATACTCAGAGAATAATGTATAGGCAACCATACACAACAAAGCTATGTTTCCATCAAGGCATTGAGATGACAGCATATGGACCATGAGAGCGAAGCTCGAGAGGTCCATGCTGTCATCTCAACCCCAAGATGGAAACACATTCCATGTTGTGTGTAGTTGCCCATATTTTTTTTTATATAGTGTCTGGTTTTGTACACAGAAATCACCTAAGTGTTACCTACCTAAATAAAAAAAAACACACACAAAAACTTTCCATTTCTTTGTTCTGCTTTATGATCAACATCAAATTTATAGACTTTTACAAGTTAAAAGGTACAAATATGGGCACTTGGTGGTTAGTAGTCAGCATAGTGCTGGGCGAATGAGGAATTTAACATTATATGACCTTTGAACTATGCTCAGAATGCGCACAACAGTTTAGAATGTGCACAACAAGGTTTTTGAGTAGGTTGATTTTTATACAGAATAAAGGCCAACCATACACTATAAATAGTTACAGGCAAAATATCAATGTAATAAAAAACAGCAATGAATTGTTGATAATTATAAAATGGAAAGAATAAATACAGGAACCCTGCTGGGCCAGACCTGTCATCTGACTGTGCATTACAACACTAGTGCAACATGACCTGGAGTCTGATCTCCTTTATGTTCCCCCAAAACTGTTTTTCACACCAAATCCACCTTATAAATACAGTAATACACTTCAGGGTGTCCATTAATGCATTTATTTATTTTGTTTTTGTTGATAAAGTAAGTACACTAGACAGGAAACTGTCTATTTTCAGGCATGATGTAGGAGGTTACAATTTGGCAAACAATCCATGGACAGCTGACAATATGGACAAGTAGCTGAAAAAAGAGATGCATGGCAACACTACAATTTGCAGAAACTTAAATGCATAAAATAATTCCACACTGATATGTGCATAATCACAAACTATACAATACCAATTGTAAATTATACCAATTATATAGGGCTTAGAAGTCTATTAAAGGGAAATGTCCACGTAAAAATGGACCCCACCTCAGTGTGAAGCAGGGCCCAATTAGAACTTATAGAAAAAGTAACTTTTACTTACCTACACTGATTTTTGATATTTGTAATTTATCTGGTTGATCCTGCCTCCCTCTCTGCCAGCATTTCACAATTCAGCACCACGAGCGGTGTGACCACAACCACCTGTGGCTCTCCTGAGAATGATGTGTTACTCGGGGATGATCTGCAGGTCTGTCCTTTAGATTTATGTATTACTGTATCTTCTAATAGCTCTGGTTTGGAGTGCACACATCTCGGGGCTATACTGAGACCAGGTATAGACTGACAGTTCACTACCAGTCTCTACCTGGTCTTGTTATAGCACCAAGACAAGTACGCTCCAAACCAGAGCTATTAGAAGATACAGGCATACATAAATCAAAAAGACAGACCTGCAGCTGATCCCCACATGCCACGTCATTCTCGGGACAGCCATGGGTGGTTGTGGGAATGTCGCTCACAGCACTGAACTTTTAAATGCTGGCACAGAGCTAGGCAGGATCAACCAGATAAATTATACATATCTAAAATTAGCAGAGGTAAAAAAAGTTACTTTTTCCATAAGTTCTAATTGGACCCTGCCTCACACTGAGGTGGGGTCCGTTTTTATGTGGATGTTTCCCCTTTAAGCAAACTCTCTTGGTTAGAAAGGTTAAGTCAAAAGATGTAAATTAATCACATATACAGTAGTTTTCAAGTAATAAATATTTCCTTAAGTTAGGTTTAAACAATTATTGAGTGGGGATTCAACAAATTCAGATCGGGAGGGAAGGACTTCATAGGGTTTGTGAGGACACTTGGCTTTTTGCCTCATGCCTCACAAAACCCCTGGGTCATACATCACAACATACATCACAACTGCTTCTTAAAATGTGTGGCAAATTTTCTGCTTCCTGAATGGATAAATCCCCCCAGAAATGTACAAATGCCACAAGTTATATAGCGAGTGTACTGCCTAAAACTAATATTAGTTTTTAAAAGTAGTCAACCATTACCTTTTACATCTGAGGCACTTTTACTTTTCCTTTTGGTTAATTAGAAGATTGTTTACCTGATGTTAGTACCGTAGGTGTGCTGTGTGGAACAACACTCTGCCTTGCAGGTGACATATCTAGCTCTGTTCCACCCATTAAACTATCAGCATTGTGACCTCACTGACTGTGACATCACTGCTGATTAGGAACAGGCACTCAGTAGCTCCAGGTCAGTCACCTGTGATGTCATTGTCAATGAGATCACAATGTAGTGGGGGAACTAGAGATAGATATGTCAGATGCCAGGCAGACAGTTATTCCACACATTCAACATGCCATTATAACATAAAAAGAAAAAAAAAACTTTCTAATGAGCTAAAGGAAAAATACTTCAGAAATAAAAAGTTACAAATTACTACTTCTTAAAAATTTATATAATTTTCCTTTCTGTCTGTTTTGGTTCTAGTAGCTCTTTGAGGTAGTAGGATTGGAATTCTGAGCCAATCACATACTGTACAGAATGTCTGGCCCACTTCAGTCATCCCTGAGTGTCATTACAAACACGGCTGCCTCCTTTACTAACTGAAAATCTTTGAGGCCTGAAAAAGTAAAAGACACTTAAATTTAAATAAATGAACAAATAAATAAATAAAAAATGTTCCTCCTCTCATGATACCTTATTTACACACATAAACATTTTTTTAAAAGGAAGTATTACTCACAATTTTGATTCTTGGTGTTTCTTTGATGAGCATGACAAATTCGCTTCCTATCCTTACCAGCTTGCAGGGTAATCTATGCAGTTTACCATGCAACTGATAAAATTGAGGAACTGGATGCTTTTAATACCTTTTGTTATGTGTGAGGGGTTAAACATTCTGGCAGAGAATTTCTGCAGAAGTCTAAATTCCTGTATTCCATAATAAGTAAACATTCCAACTAATAATTGTGCAGAAAGACAGATGACTGACAGGCGGGGAAGGGGTACTTTTTACTAGTTATATTTAGAAAAAGAAAAAAATTCATTTTTCATGAATAAAAAATTTATTTTTTTATTGTGTCTCCATTTACCCATTTGATAAGTGCAATACGACACTCCTGGGGCAGAATTCACAAAGTTTTGCCTGGGCTCAAACCCAGTTTGCTCCCTGCAAACTAGATTTGCACCTGGGTAAAGTAGGGAGGGGGGTAGCAATGCAAATGAGTGGGAGGGGACCTGCATCTCCCCGCAATCCCATTCACAAATGTTTGATCCACACAATTGCTGTTCACAAAGGCCATTGCCTGGAAGCAAATTACGACTGGGAAAAACCTGGTGATACTCCCTGCAAATCCTGGAGGGTTGCAGAGGTACTGGAGCCCCCTCGCCCATCAGAACAAAACATAAATCCCCTTTGTTGTAGCATAGTGGCCCCACCCCCTTCCTGTTCCCATTCTCATTTATAATAAAGATAAACAAATCCCTGTTTCCATAGTGTAGTGGTCCCCCCTACCCCACCAGCTCCAGTAACGGCACCCCACCCCAGTACAGCCCACTGGTCAACAAGCAGCACAGCCCTCCTCTCACCTCCACATCTGCCCACCAACTGACTCAGGAATGACAGCATACAGTATACACCACAAGTCCCTTGCGGTATATATTGTAAGCTGTCATTCACAAGTCAGTCAGCGGGCACCTGTGGAGGTGAGAGTAGGGCTGTAATTCTTTCTGACTGGTGGGCCATACCAGGGTGGGGTGCCATTACTGGAGTTGGTGGGGGGTTGGGGGGACCACTACACTATGGAAAAGAAGATCTGTCTTTTTTTTTATAATGGGATTGAGCCCCGGGGGTGGGGACCACTACACTATGGAAGAGGGGATTTGTCGCTATATACTTTTTTTTATTTAATCCACTTTATTAGATTTTATAAAAGGAAACTCAACAAGTCACAAAAACAGTAAACAAGACAAAAAACAACCCCCCTTCCCATAAACCTCCCTATCAACACCACCCACCGAACCAAGGAGTGTGCTCTAGGCCTAAAAGAAAGTAATAACTTAGAAAAGAGCTATATAGCTATCTGAGGAGCAGAAGAAGGTTGAGCAGGCTATATCATTTCAAATAAAGTGTCTATGGCTTACCCCACTTCTTGTCAAAAAGAGACGGTTTATGTCAGATACTGGGAATCATCCATTCAGTTCATAGGGAAAAGGACATCTCTTGTAGCCATTCCTGGTGGGAGAGGGAAACCTGACCCAGCCAGTGTCTAAGGACCATCTTCTTAATGGCAAGGGACATTAAAGCCATATGGTCTCTCCTTTCCTTAACAGAGATCGGACTATAATTCCAAATAATGCAAATTTCTGGTATGAAGAGTCCCGTCAGACCCAGTAAAGGGTCAGCTCTAACCTCTACAAGGTTCCAGAGAGGGGCTACCTTATCACATGACCAGAAAATGTGCAGGAGGGTACCTTCTTCCTGACCACATCTGGTGCAGGTAGGGAATGTGAGACATCCCATCCTGGCCAGCTTTACAGGAGAGTAGTATAAGTTGTTCAGGATATGAAACTGAGTGAGTTGGAGTCTGTCTTGAGAGGTATTCCTATAGAGATCTCTCCAGATATGTCCCCATTTGAGAGTAGAAAAGGAAGGAGCACATCCCATGTTTTAGGACAACTGAGAGAGATTGGTGAAATTTTATCAAGGATGAGGGAGTATATTTTAGCAATGCCATGAGGTTTTACAGCCAATTCTTGCAAAGAGTCGAGGAAGGTAGATTGATCAGTGACATCAGGAGAGGGCCCCAATATTTAGAGAAGGAGATATCTCAACTGGAAGATTTTAAAGATATGCACCGGGCCCAGGTAGAATTTCTACAAGATTTCGGGTGAAGATAGAAGGGTACCCTGAATAAGGAAATCTGTCACTTTGGCATCTGTCAATTGCAGTAATAAGAGGGAGAAAGTGTTTGCCCACCAATTTTGATATTGTTATAAAACATAAGGGGCTGAGAGGTATCTCTAGAAGGCTGAAATTTAAGATATCCACATAAATGAGAGAAAACTCTGAGAGAGGTCCCAATCATAGTGTTCTGAAGAGATTTAAGTATGGATTTCCATGAGGGAAAAAAAGAGGGAGGGGCTGGACAAGCCGGCTTCCTTAATTAAAGTGGATTCTATCTGAAGCCAACTAGGAACATAAGTAGGATCTAATTGTGCACAGTGTGGAGAGGCCCATTTAAAACACTTATAAAGGTGGCTCACCCAATAGTAAAATAAAAAGTTAGGAAGTGTAGAAGTAAGTTAGAGTATGACTTCCTGGAGGTTTTGTCTAACCAGATGAACCTAGTGACTAAAGCGTGAATGTGCTTAAAAAAGGAAAGGGGTAGCCAAAGGTTCAACATATTTAAGGGACAGAAAAGCCTGGGCAATTTGTTCATCTTAGTTATGTTGATCATGCCCCAGAGAGACAAAGGCAACGCTCTTCATCTGGCAAGGTGTTGCTGAAGGACACCAATCAAATCTTCAAGGTTAATCTTTTCCATAAGAGATTGTTCATGAGATAAAAAAAAATGCCAAGATATTTAATGTGAAGGGGAGCCCATTTCATGCCAAAAATTATTAAAATCAGATCTGTGGGTAAAGTGGTTAAGGGGGAAAATCTCAGTCTTATCTAGATTAAGTTTATAGTTGGAAAGGGATCCAAAATTGTTAATAATGTGCAGGACTTCAGCCAGTGACTCTATAGGCTGAGAAAGGTATAACAATATGTCATCCACATAGACAGAAAGCGTTTGAACAACATTGCCAATTGGAATGCCATTTATGTTAGGAGAAGATCTGAGTTGTCTAATTAGGGGTTTGAGATAAAGATAAAAAGCAAAGGGGATAAGTGGCAACCTTGTTGATTTCTTGTGTAAAAAGGGAAATGGGAGGAAAATACACCATTACAATAAATTTTGGCTGAGGGAGAAGAATAAATTACACGGATCCAGCGTAGAAAGGCTTGAGGGAAACCAAATTATTGTAGGGTGGCTAAGAGAAATGCCCAGTCCACCTTATCAAATGCCTTTTCTGCATCAAGGAAGATCAAAGCCATGGGGGTGGGAGAATACTTAGTAGCTGAAAAAATATGAATTAGCTTACGAAGATGATCGGCAGTGCAATGGCCGGGGACAAAACCAATCTGTTACGGACTAAGCAGTGCAGACCAGACCCTGCTGATCCTTGAGGCCAAGATTTTAGTCAATATTTCAAGATCATAATTTAACAGTGAGATGGGGCGGTAACTAGAAACTTGGGCCTGGGGTTTGTCGGGTTTCAGGAGAACTATCAGAGCCTCTAGAATTGTCGGGTCTAAGGATTCAGACGAGAACATGTACTGAAATAAAAGTAGAAGGAGAGGAGCTAGTTCCTTAGAAAAAACCTTATAGAAATTTTTAGGAAAGCCGTCTGGCTCTGGAGCTTTATCAAGAGCTAAGCTGTTAATGGTGGCAATGATTTCGGGTATAGAAATAGGCAGCGATAGTAGGTTACATTGGTGTTCCGAGACTTGGGGCAAAGGAATTGACTCCAGGTAGACCTCGAGCTCCCGGTCCACAGGTGGTGGGTAGCAAGGTCCATAAAGCCCACTGTAGTATCTCTCAAATTTGAGAGCGACATCACGAGGGGAAGATTTAAGGGACCTGCCTTAGGCAGAGATGGCAGGAATTAGCCTAGAGGCTTCATAATGCCTCAAACAAAAAGCTAACAACCGGCTTGCCTTCTTCCCCGGTCTATATATTTGGAACATGTTTTTAAAATAGCATATCCAGCCCTATCTCTGAGAAGATTGGCCTACTTATCTCTGAGAGACAGCAGTGAGCTGTATGTATCAGGAGGGGAAGAAGGAGCACAGAAGAAGATCTAGCATTTTCTAAATCCCGAATGTGAGACAAGAGGGTGTGCATCTCCTGATCCCAGGATCTCTTCCTCTTGGAAATGAGATGGATGAACTCCCCCCCAAGAAGACATTTAAGGGCATACCATTCATAATCCCCCCCCCCCGGGACCAAGTTAAGATTGACCTCCGTGAAAGACTGAATAAGGGATTTGATTCTGGTAACGATGAAATCCTCCTTGAGAAGTTGAGTATTTAACTTCCAGAATGTGTTTCTCTGAAAATTCGGGAAAAGGTTGATTAAAAGCAAGGCAATAGCATGATCCGAGAGGACCATTGGGGCCAACCTGGTGTCCATCACACCACGAAGCTCCAACTGACTAATAAGAATAAAGTTGAGATGAGAAGAGGAGTGGTGAGCAGTGGAGTGGAAGGTGAATTCACATACATTTGGGTGAAAGACTCTCCAGGGGTCACATAGCCCTAGCGAGTCCATAAGGTCACTAAGTGCACACTGGGGGGGAGACAAAGGACAGAGTATCCAGTTGGTATGGTCCATGTCCTGCATCAGGGTAATATTCCAGTCACCGCCAATAATAATAGGTGCCGGTAAGAAGGAAGCCAGCTTATCTGCTAGTTCCATGAAGAAAATAGGGTCCCCACTGACTGTCCATAGACACTGACCAGTATGACCTCTCTCCTATCCAGGAGGCCCTTTACCAAAATGAAGTGCCCCTGTGGGTCTGAAACAGTTTAAACTGGATGACAGTATAAGCCTCTGTCAATCAAAAAAGCTACCCCTAGTTGGCCCGGTGGCACTGAGGGCTGAGGTGTTGGACGCCTTACCTCACACCATGTCAGCGACTCATATTCAGGAGCGAACATGGGTCACTGGAGGCCAGCAGGGGAGGAGAAGGATTGAGTGTCCGATGGACTGCTCTTCTTCTCCAGGGGGGTCCTCTACTGTCGGTGCCCGTTTACCCCCTGGCAGAGGCTGGGGGACAGAGCACCATACAGTTGCTTGGGGAGGAGCTGGGAGCAGATGCCTGAAGAAAGCGCATGTGGACACATGCTCACTCCCCTCCACCGGCATCATTGCATGTCCTCAGCTTCAGGGAAGTAAACAGGGGGAAAATATGGCATCCTCATCCAGCGGCTTGATGGCCGTTCGAAGATCTCCAGCTCTGGGGTGCACCTGATCTGTATCCATATCGGGTGGGTGAGTTGGGGGCTCCCCACCACACCACTGTGGGGGGTAAGCTGCAGGGGACAAAGCAGACCCTAATTGGAGTGCAGGAGAATGGACCGCGACTGGAATCCCAGTGGAGTTGCCAGGAAGAAAGGGAGCAGACAGGTATGCCAAGGAGGAAAAAAGTACAACAACAAAAAAAATAGCTACCCCTCTACTCATAGACGTATATCCAGCAGCAAACACCTGGCCAACGAATTGTCTACAAAAACAGTTAGCCTCTTGGCTGAGTAAGTGGGTGTCTTGTAAAAAGATAACCTTACCCTGCAAGAGGGCAATGTGTTTAAGAATCTGGAACCTTTTAAGCTGGTCTCTTGCTCCTCTAACATTCCAAGTTAACATCTTAACATAATTATTAGCCATACATCCCAGATACATTAGATAACATTACAAACAAAAAACCCTATAGAGCACACTCCATTGCCCCCCCCCCAATTCCTAAATACAGTAAACCACTATACATATAGCAGCCTGTAAGGTCTAATAAACACAGAGACAGTACCTGGTCGAACTGGAACCAAAAAGAAGAAACCCTCAATGAACCCTCAATAAACTCCCACCCAGAATAAAGCTAAGCTATGCAAATGTATAGAAAACATACCCCACCACCCAAACAGCCCCCCACACTAAACTTTATACACAAACTCTCAACCCATAACCGAAAAAACACAACCCATCAGAAACCTGGAAGTGATAGAAATCATGCCATCCCAAAACCCCATGTGCCTAGAGTTGATAATTAAGTGAAAAAATAACATAAGGGTACAGCGGTGAGAGACTCTGGATGCAGGCAGAGCCTGCAAATATCCTCCATGTAAACAATCCCAGAAGGAAGTGAAAGGTGGAAAACGTTTGCTAGGAGATAGTCTCCTACAGCTTCTCCTTGTATATAAGATGGGAACCAGAATTAGGTGAAAAATAGTGGGAATAGGAGGCGAATGATTGAAGGTCCCACTCTAGGGCTGGCTAAGGCACACCCATATGTCAACCTAAGTGAGATGCGCTACATCTAAGAGGCTGAAAAGTGCTCCGATTGAACCCCCCCACCATGTCCAAGTGGTAAAGGCTCATCACAGTTAGGACTGGAATTTCACAGAACAGGTGAAAATAAAACAGGAGGAGGTGCCGCCGCCTCTGGGGGATAGCACAAGCAAGAAAATAAAGGGGGTGAAAAAGTACAGTAAACTGTACTGCAAGGGATAAGTTGAGTTGTAAACTCAGTGGCCTTGCAGCATTGACACCTTGATTAAACTGATAGGGGGTTAAAAGTAGCGTAAATTTATAACCAAGCACCCATATGACCAGCAACAAACCTTGTTTGAGCCAACAGACCAGGAAAGAAACATTCAGTAAACTCTGCAAAATGCAGTAAGCAACTACAAAGAGCTGGGGGAAACATTCCACAGTGTAATTAAACAAACCCATGTAGTTGTCCGGGGGAAGGAGAAAGTCAATGCACGAGTGTCCCAGAAAATACTGTCCTTTTAACTGAGAGACAAGGTTCCACTTGAGATCCCCAGATTTACCATACCACAGTCCCCAGGACGATGGAACAGAGCCCGCCCCCCCCCCGGCCACACAGACAGGATCAAACCTCTGGACTGCCAAGGACGAGTGCAGATCTGTGGGGTCAGCAAACAGGAGGGAGACTGGTACTGGATGAAGCAAGCAGCAGAGAGATCAGGGTCTGCATCGTTAAGAACATCTCTGGACACAACAGACAAATTCCATCAGGAGGTAGGTGAAACCTGTTGCCCAGAGGGCAAAAACAGAAGGACAGCCACAACACATTAGGTGATTTTGAAGAGGTCAGGCAGGCGAGCTGACAGATCCTCAGAAGCCTGTTCAGGGGTGTCAAATGAGTGCCATTGTCCGTTGAGTTGCACCTGCAACCAAGCAGGATACCCTATACGAAACTTGATGCTGGCAGCAATCAACTTGACCACCATCGGATGAAAGGCCGCACGTTTCTGCTTTGTTTCGCCTGGTAGGTCTTGAGTGATTCTTAGAAAGTGTCCCTCCCAGGTGATACTTTGAAGGTCCTTATACATTTGGAGGACATATTGCTTTTCAAGGTAACTGAGGAATCTGAAGATGAAGGGACATGGGGGGATCCATCTGGAGGCTTCAGGCGAAGGGAGCTATGTGCCCTCTCGATGAGATAGGATGTGTTATGAGGTGAGCGCCCAACAATTTTAGCCAGCAGTTTCTGTGTAAACAAAACAGGTGAGGAACCTTCAGCCACTTCAGGGAGCCCAAAAATTAAAAGGTTATTCGTGCGACTTCTCTCTCCTCCAGATCTTCGGTCTTATCCTGGAGTTTCTTAACTTGTTGCTAGAGACAGATGTTCTCCGGATCCGCCTTGTCCCTACAGAGCTCCAGAGAGTGTGTGTGCGGGTTTCTGTGTCGCCTACCCTCCAGCCCAAATCACCCAAATCGGCCCATAGCGATTTAAGTTCGGAGGTAATATCTTGTAGTGCTTCATGGAAAGGTTGTAACTCCTGTAGAAAGCGGTCCTCCATGAGTGGTGCTGCTGAAATGGGATGAGCAGGTTGATGGCTCGCTTGCTGCCCTTGAGCCTTAGCTTTTTTGGAGGCCTTCTCAGCAGTGTTAGGCGGAGTGTGTTGCGGCGGGGCCTGCCTCATATCTGCTTCCATCTCAGAGATTGAGAAGTACCACAGCAGTATAATCGAGACGATTAGAAGCCAGATATACTTAAGAGATGTAAAAGTTGTTTCTTAGTATTTAATGAAGCCTAAATTACCTAGAAAAGCCTGATGAAGGAGGAAGCCCAGAAGCAGAGCTACCATCCAAGTCTAGGTATCACGTGATCTTGATTCATCTATATTTTATTATAATGGAATCGGGGACCAGGGAGGGGGGAGGGGAACACTACACTATGGAAAAAGGGATTTTTTTTTATTATTATTATAATGGGACCAGGGACAAGGGTCAAGGGGAGGGAACACTACACTGTGGAAATTAGAATTTATTTTGTATTATTACGGGGATCGGGGACCAGGGAGAGGGGATGGACCCTCTACTATGGAAGAGGGGCTTTGTTATTAATGCTGACAGGAATTGGGGACTGGAGAAGAGGGGGAGGGACCCTACACTATGGAAAATGTTTGATTTGCATATCGGGTGGGTATTGGAGAGAGCGGGACATGGGGTGGGAGCTACACTATTGAATGCACTGTTTTCTGCCATCAGGGCTGCAATCAGGATGGGATGGACAACAATGGACAAAGGAGAACTGCCGTTGCCTTGGTCTTGGGCTGCAGGGGGGCGCAATCACACACTGATGGCACTCAAATGAGCCCATAATGGGCATGCTAATGGCCTCTAGAGCCTTTCATGCCCAATGGGCTCATTTGCATGCGTACCTTAGTGAATAGCACTTTAGCACCAGAGCGCTATTGGCTGCTGGGAAATATTCCTGGCTGGTTGAGGGGGCAGCACTACCACCTAGTCCACTGCTTTATCTGGGTTAGCACTGCTCCCTGCCAGCCTTATTCACTGTCAGATAGCCCACCAGGCTATCCAACTATGAATAGCACAGTTGCCCCCCAGTGTAGCATGACTTGCAGCACAAACATTTGCACTACCTTCATGAATCCTGCCACTGGTCATTGGTTGCCTGGGGTAATACACTTCCAGGTGCTAAGGACACTCAGTGGAAGTGCCTCATACCTCATTATACATCTGGGTGTGTGTTAACCCCCAGACAGCTAATGCTCTTCCATGACCTATTGCTTACTTAATGTACTACCTGTTATGTATTATTGTTTGTATATACTACTTAAAGAGCACAAACTTAAATAAATATATATCAATTTTAGTAAACTCAAGCCTCTTCAAAATATAACAAGAAAAACTCTCAGAAAACAGCATAACAACTCCTGTGACCAGATGTTAAGTTTATTTCTTTTATAATCCCCCTGTGTGGGGCTTACCTTAATATATCTCCGGGTCACCAGTCCTACCAGTCCCAGTCCATATCTGGTGCCCCTGTAATATTCCTGCTAGCTTCCCTGTTGTGAAGCCTGTAGAGGGACAGGAGGAGAGAAGAAAAGTTAAACCACCAGTCTAGTGGTTGCAAACACCACACTGACTTTGTGAGCATTCAAGCAGGACTCCTACACAAATGTGCGAGCTGGCTACGGCCAGCTCAAATGTTGAAAGTGCTATGGCACTCAATGTTTGAAGCCACCCTGCCAGCTTTGGTTCCACTTCCCTTTTGTGTGCTTCAGCCCCAAGGATATCAAAGACAGCAAAGGGGTTCAGAGGTACACTAACGGGGATCAAGAAAATAAACTGCAGAAGCATTCTTAAGTGCTGATACAGTAAAGTGCACGCTATGCCTTTAAGAGTAGCTGAGGTTGCTGTTGTCTAAATGGCTCTGCTTGTTATCTGAGGGGACAATGCTACAGTGCTAGTGACAGGCAGGGAGAGACCCTGCAAACCCCACCCTGCCACCAGACAGCAGGGAAGAGGGGCAGCAACAAGTCACTGAGGGCAATTAAGTTTAAAATAATACTGTTTGCCTATAAAATAGATTTAAAGTTTGAACTCTACATAAACTGTTTACAGCAGCAGTCATATTCATTACCCCTGACCCCTTCTTAACCAATCGGAGTCTGAGGAGCTACAAGGACTGCAGCTATGGGTCCTGGGTAGGGCGAAAGGATAATGCTCTTGGCGCCTTTTCAGGCTACCAATCAAGCGTCAAAGGGACTTATTGCATATTAATTGTGCAGAGGGACAGCTGTGTCAACCAATCAGAAGCTGCCATTATCCCCTGCAACCCTTCCAGTGCTCATAAATCCTCACAAATGGGTAATCCTCTGCCATCCCATTGGCAGATGCATGACTGTAAACCTTTTAGTTTGCTAGAGGTCAATCCCCCGGCTCTAGCCAGAAGAACCAGTTTACTTCATGCATCTACAGTGCTCAGTCACAATCTGGATTGTTCCCAACTTGGGTAAATAAATTTTTGGTTTCTCATACCCTGTGCACTATCTATTCAGGCTCGTCATCAGGAGAAACGAGTATGAACTTAGGGGCTTTTGGAACTAACATACATGCATCATAGTAATGAAATAAAAAAAAATAATAAATAAAGCAAGAAGCAGGTGAGAGGCGTAAGGCAGCTAAACTCTGCAGAAGCAGGACACAGGTGAAGCCAGACCCTCAGGTAGCATCTATTCATTACCCCTGCTCCAGTTGGTGACCCTCGAGTAGCATCCCCAACCTGGCTGTGCCATGGAGTGATCCCTCAGGTAGTGTCCACTCTGGAGGTACACACAGCAGGAAGATAAGGGCTGACACTGGCACCCTTTCTATGTGGGGGGCAGAGGCAATCTCAGTGTCTGGCATCAATCTAGAGAGAGAGCCCAGCAGCCCAGTAATCCTTGCAGGAATCCCCTTCCCATACTTTGCTCTGGTGCCTCTCTGCTCTGAAAGAATCTAGGCTCACCTGTAATGAGAATCTGCGGCCTTTGTCTAGCACTGGGATCAGCTCCTCGGGACTCAGGTGCCTCCTCTGATGGTTGAGCTCAGGCTGACTTGGCTTCCCTCTTTGTTCTTGGGTCTGGGGAGAGTTTGTGTCATTCCTGAGGCAGCCCTTTACTCCCCCACAAATTCCAGCAGTCACCATGCTGTTCCAAAGTCTCAATGCCACCTGGCAAGATGGTAGCTCTTGCGAGAAATGCGCCTGAAGTCTCATGGACACCCAGAATATGGCAGCTCATGCAAGGCATGGCAGGGTGGAACAGAATCACCTGACCAAATTGGGAGTTCTTTGGTGGTCCAAAAAGATGATTGGGCAGCAGCTGGGGGGGGGGGATAACTCAGCCCAGGCACAGATGGGCACAATAATGGGCACAAAAGTGCCGACCAGGTAAAATCTTGTCCTGAGGGAACTCATGTGAGAGGGAGTGGGCTCTCATGACACTTCAGCCATCAGGGGGACTAACTCTCACGGAATATCACAAGACCAGCGGCCATCATATGAGGATGCAAGGAGGCCGCCATATTTAGGGCAATTTGCAGGCTGAGCCAGCAGAAACACCATGATGGCACCCTGGCACACCCCAGTAGCCATATTGTGAGTGACTCACAGCCACCTTGAAGGGACCACACCACATAGCAATACCTGATATTGCCCCAGCACTGCACATAATCTGTTGCTGTTGAAAAGAGAGGAATTTGAGAGCCATGTTCCTCACACAGTTCTTTCTGTCTCCTTCCTACAGATCTGAAGGCTCACATCGGATGACTGCCATGCATGCCTGGAATGCAGCTCTGTGCTCCCAGAGACTCATGTGGGGGAGGCTTTGTGTACCGTTTGTACAGTGTCAGAGAACGGGGCTCCACAGAGTCCCAGCCTGGGTGTGGTTTCCACCCGGGGAGAAGCGGTTCCCCCCACAGCACCTTTCACATTGAATGCTACTCAAGTGGGCTTGCTTTTTCAATGGCTGGAAAAGTTGCAATCTCAACAACCACAGGAGCAGCCATAGAACACAGCCACAAAATGATTGGGGTTGGTCCAGGCCCCGCATCTGCCCAAGAAATGATGCAGGCAGGTGGAAGGGACAGAAGACTCCTCAGAGAAGAAAGTGGCCAAGCAGGACTCCAGACAACCTACAGGTAGTCTCTGCCTGCAGGAGGACATAGCAGAATTGTTAAAATGGATTTGTGTAGTACTGTAGGTCCTGGACGACCCAGAAAAAAACACTGTGCCTTGACAGACCCTCTTTCATCATCACAAGCTAAGCTGGAAGGGCTAGTCTTCCCCACATGTGCAGCCCTAGAGGCTATACTGGACAAAGAAATGGAAGCACTGGAACCTGCAAGGATCCCAGAGAAGAAAACAATTGAGATACTATACCTGCTCTCCCAACCCCTTCAGATGGCATAGCACACGGCGCCGAAGGAGGACACACCATTGTCGGCCCTGGCCAGGTGCACGGTCATAAAGATTGAGAGCACTGCAGTCCTCAAAGACCCAATGGACAAGAAAGCCAAGGAGTCACTGAGAAAAATCCAAGAGGTGACGAAAATGGCCCTGTCAGTGGGTACTGCTGTATGGTATACTAGCAGAGCCCTGCTACAATGGGTTGAGGCTATCGTGGATGAACTTCCAGAGAAGTCCTCCACACAGGACAGGCAGATTGTGCCATACAGGCTGCATGGTACCTAGTGGACATGTCGTCAGACGTCAGGAAGTTCTGCACCAGGGCCACGGTCCTGACTAACTGCGCCAGATGGGCCCTCTGGCTCAAGTTGTGGCAGGCAGATGCTAAGTCCATGGCAATGCTGATGAAGCTCCCATGTAAAGGGGGCCATCTCTTTGGTGATACCCTGACCCCGTTGCTCAGAGATAGGGCTGGGATGAAGCAGATGGCGGAAAAGAAAGATCTGTACCTTCCTTCGGGCCATCCTTTTCATCCCATGTTCAGGGGCAAAAAGGGCCAAGCAAAGTCGGCACAGAATAACCCCCAGAGAGGTGGAGCATCCAAGACTCAGTTCCAGGCCAAATCAAAGTTAAGGGGTAACTTTGGCAAATGTGGAAGTTTTCACAGCAATCAAACCTGCAAAGGCTCCTCAGGGGAAAAGCCAATGAGATCAGGGGGGCCCTGTAGAACAGTCTTCCCACTGTGGGATGACTTCAGCTGTTTGCCAATCAATAGGCCCAAACCACAAAGGACAGGTGGGTTTGGGAGTTGGCGTCTTTCCGCTACATCATAGAATTCACACAAAAGATAATTCCACACTAACTGATGACCTCCCCGATGCCCTAGGAGCCTCAAAAAGTAGCAGCAATGCAGCAGCCCTGCACAACCTCCTCCAGAGCAGGGCCATCTTGATTGTGCTGCCTCAGGAAAGGAACACTGGTGTATTTTTTTGTTCTTTATGGTCCCAAAAGTGATGGTGGGCCTATGCCCAGTGCTCAACCTGAAGTTTCTGTACACGTCTGTGGTATACAAAAAGTTCAAACATGAAAACGCTCCAGTCAACACTGATGCCGATTCAGTCAGGGGACTTCCTAACTTAAGTAGACTTAAAAGATGCTAACTTACACATTCCAATTCACCCCAGTCACCACAGCTACCTCAGATTCCAAATCAGTGGGGGTCATTTCCAATACACCTGCCTCCCTTTTGGCCTGGCTTCGGCTCCAAGAGTTTTCACAAAAATGCTGATAGTAATGACAGTGCTCTTTCGACAAAGGAGATACATGTCATTCCTTATCTAGATGATTGGCTCATTTGAGCCCAGTCACCAGCTCAAGCCCAGAAGAGCACCAAGGAGGTGGTTGAGTGCCGGCAGCAGCATGGCTGGATTGTCAACTTGAACAAGAGCCAATTGATTCTGGTGCAAGAAATCACCCACCTGGGGTCCAAGATCAACACCAGTGTGGGCAGAGTCTTCCCGGCGGAAGAAAAGATAGAGAGCATTCTCCGGCTCCTGGAGTCTTTTTGGGTACAGCCACACAGACCAGTCTGCTCGCACCTTCAGTTGCTGGGTCTGATGGCCAACATGAATGATAGCAATGCTACCATAGGCTCGACTGCACATGCGCCCACTTCAGAAGTACATTCTAGATGTGTGGGATCAATCATCCCAGGACTTTGAGCATATACTCGAACCAAGCCAGGATATACTGGGGAGCCTCACCTGGTGGTCGAACAGGAGCAACCTGTCCAAGGGCATCCCGTTGTCATTGCTCCCTGCAGTGACAATTACGATGAATGCCTGCCTCCTGGGTTGGGGAGCCATGATGGGTCAGCATGTTACTGAGGGGAAATGGTCCCCACGAGAGTCCCTTCTTCCCATCAATGTGCTGAAAATACGAGCAGTTTACAGAGCCCTGCTATTTTTCAGTCCATGGCTGACAGGTCAGCCGGTGCTGATCCGAACCAACAATCAGGTCACAATGGCTTATATAAACAAGCAAGCAAGGCAGAACAAGCAGCAGGGTAACGCTCAGGGAACGTTATGAACCTTGCATTGGAGGGAGAGTCATCTACTGATGATATCCACCACGTATTTAGGTGGAAAACTGAACTCGCAGGCCTATTGCCTAAGCCAAGTGACCCACAGCCAGGTGGAATGGCAGCTACACCCTCAGGTATTTCAGACTCTGGTCTGCATATGGGGCCCTTTCCAGGTGGACCTGATAGCCTCTCATCACAACAAACAACTGCTGCATTTTCACTGCCACCTTCCCAACAGTCAGGTCGAAGAGGTGGACACAATTGTAGCCCCATGGACATTTCAAAGGGGTTATGTTTTTCCCCACATTCCAATTATTGCAAAAGTTCTTCTCAAGATCAAGGCCATGAGGGCAACTGTTCTTCTGGTGGCTCCAGATTGGCCAAGGAGATCATGGTACTCACTGCTCAGGGTGATGTTGATAGACTCTCCTTGGCATCTGCCAAACAGACCGGACTTGCTGGTTCAGTGACCGATTCGGCATCACAATCCCCAGGTGTTGTGAATGATGGCTTGGATGTTGAAAGGACAAGACTGTTAAAGAAGGCATACCTTCTGAGAGTGGTGGACCATCTCTTGCAGTCCCGGAAGGTTTCAACTACTTAAGACTTACCAGAGACATTGGCATGTTTTCTAAAAGTGGTGTACCACAAAGGGTTTGTCACCTTCGGTGGCAGGCCTACCTCAAATTCTCAATTTCCTAAATGATGGGGCTGACAAGGGTCTAGCTTATTCCTCCCTGCAGGTCCAGATGTTGGCCATTGCAGCCGTTATGGGCCAGCTTCCTCAGGTGGGTGATATAGGGTCACACCCCGATGTTCACTTACTCCGGGCAGTTCGCATTGCGTCTCCCAGGGTTCATCCATTTTGCTCCTTGGCAGATTAAGTTGGTCCTGAATGGCTTACATAAACCCCCATTTGATTCCCAGTCACCTTATTTCATTACCCTGAGAATAGTGTTCCTCATGGCTATGTGTTCTGGCAGACGCATGGGTGCGTTGCAAGCGCTATCATGCCAGGAACTGTTCCTGACCTTCCATAATGTCAGGGTATCCCTGATGGTAGTTGTGTCCTTTGCACCAAAGGTGGTCTCACAGTTTCATGTGGAAGAGGTAATCCACCTGCCATGAAGAGGACACAGGGGGACACAGCTAGGGACCCTCACCCTTTGGTCATGGTATCCATCCTAAAAGATTATCTGTTGATGTCCAAAGGTTTTCGTAAGTCAAACAGATTGTTTGTGTTCTTTTCCAGAAGGAAAAGAGGACAGTGGCTTCTAAGGAGGCCACTGCAGGCTGGATCAGGGGGGCAATAATAGCAGGTTATCAAGGGGAGGGTCAGGATCCCCCAAAAGGTATTAGGGCACATTCCACAAGGTCCTTATCGACCGCTTGGGCTGAGAAGGGAAGTGCCTCCATACAGGATATCTGTGCAGTGGCTACTTGGTCCTCTATTCACATGTTTGTGTACCACTACAGGTTAATTGTCGCTTTGGCAAATAGGGCCACATTCAGCAGGGCGGTACTTCAGGCTGCGGCAAGTTTGGGCTAATGGAGGGGTTTGTCCCTTTACCCTCCCATAGGTCTTTTCTGGGTGCTGCTACAAAGTCCCATTTATGAGGATTTATGAGCACTGGAAAGGTTGCAGGGGATAGTGGTATTTCCTCGTCTGGTAAAGGTGATTATACCTGCAACCTTTACAGTGTTCATGCTCCCTGCCAAGATGGATGAACTCCGGACTCTGCGGCAGCCAGAACAATTATATCTCTGCCATACTGCTTTGATCCAAGGGGCCTGACTTGAGGGTTCCCTGTGTTCACAGCAAAATGGCTTGGCTTTCAGTTGGCCTCTCTGTGTGTTTCTTCATTTGAAGGGGTCAGTCCATATACTGTGGCTTGACACAATCAATACAGTATATAGGTACTTTCCATATATATATATATATATATATATATATATATATTAGAGGCAAAAACCTCCGTTTAATGCATCAGTTAGGGTTGTTCCACAGTGACAAAAAGTGAGGAAATTCGGTGTTAGGGTTGAAAAACCCCCTTGGACACCCAGCCCACCCTCCCAATCGGCATTGGGGTCATCATAACTCTCACCCCATCACACGTCTAAAGAAGCAGAGGTATAGGAGAATGGGGTGAGAGTTAGGACTGAAGACCCCAATGAGCACCCCAATGCCAGTTGGGGGGTGGGCTAGAGGTCCAAGAAGGTTTTCAACCCTAACACAGATTTATAACTTTTGTAGCTGTGTACAACCCTAACTGATGTATAAACTTTATCTCTAATTCCCTTCTTTTGAGAATGATAATGACAAATAGTGAATGTGGCTGCATGTACGGGAGCACGGGGCCCACATGATGTCTTCACACATAGTAACACAGTGCCCACAAACGCAAATGGTAATGCGCATGGTGACACAAAGTGAAACACAAAGATAAACAGAACTGAGAAACAGTGAATTTAATACAGCGACGGGACCAGCTGTATATTGTCTTCTTGTCACATAGTAACACAGTGCCCACAAACAGAAATGGTAATGCGCATAGTGCGACAAAAGCGAAACACAAAGATAAACAGTACTGTAGACACAAATGGTTAAAATTACAGAAACAGAAGCGCAAATGAAAACGCAAAGGATAACACAGAAGGTGGCGTAGACAGGAAAAGTAAGTGAAACAGGTATAGAACCAGAAGCAGAAGCATTAAGGGTAAGAGTTATGGAAATGCACACAATAGTTTTCCCCAAAAGCTGCATATAGAAAAACAGTGAGTACAAAGAATGTATGCAAAATAATGACTCTCGGAACAGAAAATGAACACTTGGAATAGTAAATTGCTTATATCTCAGAAACTGTACGACATAGAAAAAAAATGTAAAAGTCATAGAATTATCACTTTCCTGGCTAGTTTTGTGCTTAGCCTCCATTAGGGGGCTAAGCACTTTTCCAGCGAAAAGTCCGTATCTCGCACCGTTTCCAAGATACGGGCCCTAAAAAGCACAGCGAACGCCGTAATGTTATCCTATGGGAAAAAAAGAGAAGTTCGGAGTGCCATAACTTTGCCTCCCTGTAATATGTTTTCACCAAACCACTGAAAGGCACATCTGTGGGATGTTGGCTGTCTTCCCTCCAAATTTCAGCCCAAAAGACCAAACCGTTATTTTGCAGCAGGGCACCAAAGGATTGCTGCAATGCGTCGGATGCCCTAATGTTATTCTATGGGAAAAAGTGTCAAATTTAGAGTGCCATAACTTTGCCGCCATGTAATATTTTTTCAACAAAATACTGAAAGGCATGTTTGTGAGATGTCGGCTGCGTTTCCTCCAAATTTCAGCCCAAAATACCAAACTGTTCTTTTGCAGCGGGGTGCCAAAGAATTGCTGTCATTTTCCCACAGCCTAGAAAAGTACTGTAGCAATTTGCGAAAGCTGTCACAAATTCATTCGACAGTGTCACAAGTGCGAAAGTACTTTACGAAAGTACTTTTTCCAGAAATTTGAAAAACATATTTCTGGGCTGTTTTACCCCAAAATAAAGACCTGGCTAGCATCCTCAGGGTCCGACTAGGTGAATACAAAAAGAATTAGGTTGCTAGACGGTCCCAAATTTAAATGCCAAGCATTTTTATGATCACCAACTGAAAACAAAATGGCGGATTTGTGACAGTAAAAGGGCCATTTGCGAAAGTAAAAACTGCATTTGTGACACTGTTGAACTTTTTGTTAACTTTTCCCATTGACTTATAATGGGAACTTGTTTTTTGAATAACTTTTGAACCGTTTAATATTTGTTCACAAAATCTTCAAAAGGCACATCGGGGACCCCAGCCACACATTCCCTGAAGATTTTGGACCGGTCGCGCAAACTGTGTGACCTGTAGGCGCGACCGTAGAATTCCAAAAAAGCATAAATGCATGTGCAGATCACGCTTAATAACTCCACAGCCATATATCCAACTGGTACGAAACTTGGCATATCCCAAGGCATATGGGTCTTGATTGTGTATTCTAAATTTGAGGCAAATCTGTTGAACGGTTGCAAAGTTATTAAGGTGCAAAATTTTAGGTTTAACATGTAAATGGCTCCTCTACCATAATATATATATATATATGTATATATACTATAAATTTTTTCTTGTTTATACATTTAACCCTGTAAGTTACATATTATTCATTAAGCATGCCATGTACTAGCCATTGGGTTTATGGTTGTTTGTATTCAGCATATGCTAGCATTGTCACATTATGTGTTATGTCATGTGGTAGTTTTCCATTGAGTAAATTACATAATTTTTTCACATTCTGCAGACACTTGTTGGTCTAAGTCATTTGTTGATTAAGCTGTTTCTTCTCATTCTTGTGGTGTTTTTTCTTTTCGGGGTGTTGTTTTTTCCTTTGTTTTCTGCTAGGGAAGTTTCATACTTGTTCTTCTGGATGGAGCCAGGGGACTGGCCTCTAGCAGACCAAACATTTTACGATCACGCATCGGCCAATGGGATGGCGGAGGATTACCCATTTGTGAGGATTTATGAGCACTGTAAAGGTTACAGGTATAATCACCTTTACCAGGTGAGTAAATACCATTTGCCTCCTCACACGTCAGGGACAAATTCAGCTCAGGGCAATCTGGCTGAAGCTCTTGGTGAGACAGGAGGGCTTCAACTGTGTTGGAGGAAAAGTTTGGAAGTCAGCCTAAAGCTTCCACAGCCCAACTCCAGGAGATTTGCTGAAATGTTTTCTCCATCTGGAAAGCCAGATTGTGTGTCTAAAGAACTGTTCGCACCTAAAACTTTGCAGCACCTGAGAAAACCCTAAGCCTGTTGGGAGGGTGGATTGTATCCTGCAAAATGCCTGGAAGTTGTCTGGGTTAAGAAAACAGATCCCAGAGATGAAAAGCAGAAGGGAAATCCTAGCCCCCCCAAGAAAAAAACAAATCAGGGTAGTTAGTGAGGTAAACACCAAGACAGAGAAGTCAATAGAGAGAAGTGCAGGGGTAAATGGAGAAAAAGACAAAGGCAGTAAGGACAGGGATGGGGCAAAAAGGGGTAAAGCCATCAAAAAATGGAGGGTAATGAGTACCAATGCCCGTAGTATAGGTAACAAGCTCCCTGAACTGATGGCCTTAATGGAAGAGGGATGCCTGTATATCATGGCAGTCACAGAAACATGTTACACAGAGAACCATAACTGGGATGTCAACATACCAGGGTACGCAATCTACAGGAGGGACAGGGAGGGTATAAGAGGGGGAGTAGTAGCTCTCTATGTAAAGGAAAAGATCAAAGCAATGGAACTATAGGGTAAACAGGGAGGACAGGTGGCACTGTGGGTCACCCTGGAGACTAGAAATGGCACCACAATCCGCACAGGGGTTGTATACAGACCCCAGTCTCAGGGGGAGGAAATGGATAAGTAAATGATGGCAGGCATCCTTAGGATGGCAGAGAAAAGGGAGATATTGCTGATGGGGGACCTGAATATGCCAGATGTTAACTGGAGCACCTTTGCTGCAGCCACATCCAAGAGCAGGGCCATTCTCGATGCCGTACAGGGGGCATGCCTCTGACAGCTAGTGTTGGAACCTGCTCAGGAGGGAGCAATCTTAGACCTGGTACTCTCAAATGGGGATGGAGAGAGGATCTCAGATCGAGAAGTGGGTAGCCATCTGGGAATAAGTGACCACCAAACAGTGTGGTTCACGATAAACTCAGCTGTGGAGTCAAGCCATACAAAAGTAAAGGTACTGGACTTCAGGAGGGCTTATTTTGTCAAAATGGGAGAGTGCCTCAAAAAAGCATAGAAAACAGTTAAGGAGGGGTGGAGCAATGATGGGGAAACATCAAAACTGCCATCACAGAGGCAACAAGCCTTTGTGTGAAGGAAATAAACAAATCAAAATGAAAGAAAAAACACTATGGTTCTCAAAAGAGGAGGTGGGGAAGATTAGGGAGAAAAATACAGCATTCAGGAAGTATACAGAAACACAGAAGGAGCAGGACAGAGAATTGTACCAGTTAAAGTAGAAGGAAGTGGGGAAGGCAGTCAGAATAGCAAAGGCCCAAACTGAGGAAAAGATAGCCAACTCAGTTAAGAAGGGGGATAAAACCTTTTATAGGTACATTAGGGAGTGAAGAAAGACAAAGGAGGGATACTGAGGCTGCATTAAGAGGGAGGTGGGTGGGCAGAGAGGGACAGTGAAAGCAGGATACTGAATGAATACTTCTGCTCAGTATTCACAAAGGAAGAGGAGAGAGAGAAGTACCTAATCCAGTCAATAGAAGCACTCTGGATAGGGGAGTCTATATCAGTCCTTTCACAGAAGAAAGGGTTGTGAAAGGACTCCTAAAACTGATGGTGGACAAAGCAATGGGGTCTGATGAAATTCACCCCAGAATTCTAAATGAATTAAGGGGAGAACTAGTAATGCCATTGACTACCCTTCTTAATGAATCATGGAAGGATGGTGTGGTACCTGAGAACTGGAGGAGGGTGGATGTGATTCCCCTTCACAAAAGTGGGAGCAAGACAGAGGCAGGAAACTACAGACCTGTCACTTTGACCTCAGCGGTAGGGAAAATGATGGAATCACTTCTGCAGGAAAGAATTGTTGAGTACCTAGAGGCCAGTGGGGCACAGGACCCAAGACAGCATGGATTCAATGTGGGAAGGTCATGGCAGATGAATCTAATTGATTTCTTTGACCGGGTGACCAAAGTAGTAGACCAGGGAGGGGCTGTGGACATGGCCTACCTAGACTTTAGCAATGCATTTGACACAGTCCTGCACAAAAGATTAATAAACAAACTAGCCAGCCTGGGGGTGGATCCCAGGGTGGTAGCCTGGGTAAAACACTGGCTGGACAACAGGACGCAGAGGGTAATAGTAAACAGAGTCAACAGTGAAAAATGGGGGTTACTAGTGGGGTACCGCAGGGTTCAGTACTGGGTCTGGTCCTTTTTAATGTCTTTATAAGTGACATTGCAGAGGGACTGGAAGGAAAAGTATGTCTCTTTGCAGATGACACAAAGATCTGCAACAGGGTTGCTACACAAGGTGGGGTGGAAAGGATGAGAAGGGACTTGGCAAGGTTGGAGGAATGGTCAAATATATGGCAGAGTAGATTCAATGCAAAGAAGTGCAAAATAATGCACCTGGGAAACAAAAACCCAGGGGAAGAGTACACAATGGGGGGTGAGATACTGACGACAACAAAAATGGAAAGGGACCTGGGAGTAGTTATATCAGATGACCTGAAGGTGGGCAAGTAATGTGAGAATGCAGTAAGGAGGGCTGGGAGGGGGATACTGGGATGCATAGAGAGAGGCATCACTAGTAGAAAAAAGGAAGTTGTTATCACTCTGTACAGACAGTTGGTGAGACCCCATCTGGAGTACTGCTTGCAGTTCTGGAGACCCCTTCTCCACAAAGACATAGACAAGGTGGAGGCTGTCCAGAGGAAAGCAACCAAAATGGTGCAGGGTCTGCACCAGAAGACATGTGAAGAGAGACTAAAGGAGCCTAATATGTATTCCCTCAAGGAAAGGAGGGAGGGGGGGACATGATAGAAACTTTCAAGTACCTCAAGGGAATCAACAAAGTCCAAGAAGGAAGCATCTTTCAGAAAAAGGAATGTACAAGAACAAGGGGGTACAATTTGAAGGCAGAGGGGGGACGGATCAGAGGTAATGTGAGGAAGTGTTTTTTCACGGATAGAGTTGTGGATGCATGGAACAGCCTTCCTGAGGAGGTTGTGGAGTCAAAAACAGTGGGGGAATTCAAGAATGCATAGTATAGACATAAGGCAATTCTAGTGGGGGGGTAGGAGGAAGTAGACTGTTGGTTAACTAGGATCTACAGCTTATCCATTAGGTAGGCAAATGTGCAGGCTAGGTGGGCCAAGCTGTCCTTATCTACCATCAAATTCTATGTTTCTATGTTTGAGATGTCTGTAGAAGATTCTCATAGTCTGGAAAAACCATTTTGAAGTGAAGCAGCTGTTTTGTGAGTTGAGTCTGCAGTTTTGGAACTGTCTGAGAAACTGTTTGCCACCCCTAGTCCTGGGAAGTGAACAAGACTTGTGCCTCAAGATACTCATGCCTGCTTGCTGCAGAAAGGAAGAGACTGTGTGAATCCCGAGCTCCAGGAATAGAGAATGCCAGCAAGGATGCTCTGGGGAGTCAGCCATGTATTGTCACAGCTAGACAGAACCCATCATCTTCCCCTGGGAATTATATGCCTTGACGTGCGGGATAGGTGTGTAGTTCTGGTTCCAGGTTCTGGCTTAATCCAGCATTCACGAAGCAACAGCCTTGAAGGTGACAAGCTGCTAGAGCCTGCAACAATCCTGAAGGTGACAAACCACCAAACCTTGCCACAGCCAAGACTGCTGCCACTCTGTTTGTACAGCTTGAGGCCCCAGCTCAACTGATGGCACATGCCATCCTTGTAAGATCCTGTGAGACTCTCTACAGAATCATGAGTAAACACATGGCCTGCCCTGTCCGAAGGATTTGTTTAAAGCCTTTCAGCCAATTCCTATTTTATTTGACAGTGCACTAATGCCGGCCAACCCATGGCACTGGTCAGGCCTGCAACAAATTCCCTAGCTGAGTACCCAGACTAACTTTAGGAGGAATTGGTACCAGTAGGAAGGTGGGCCAATCAAATGTGTTGTTGCTGCTGGGGGTGGGCACTGCTAATAGTACTTGATGCCTTATTACCAGTTACATTCAATATTTCACTCATTACTTGTTATCACTGTTCCCCAGTTAATAAATCTTCTATTGGTGATGTTCAATACTGTCCATGAGCATATTATTAGCTACAGTCTTTAATTGCATGTGTTTTTAAGTATTACAGTTTGAAGTGGTATTCCATTTTTGGGGTGACTGGAAGGGGAGGTGGGTAGTACGGCATCCCTGGGGATTGTACCCGGTTATCAACTGACCCACTATAATTCACTCTGGGTGGAAGCACCATGCTATTTAACTTCATCTTGGGAAAGAACCCCCAGTTACCATCAGAACAGAGCCCAGGTCCCATAACCTGGTTTGAGCCCACCAGGCAGGGGTAGTAACTGTAACTAACACAGCAACAAGGTTACACTATTTTTTATTTATCCATTTGGAAAGTGGTAACTGAGAAATGCATGCTGAGCTGGTCCTTGTTCCCAGGTATGACCCAGGGGAGGGGAAAGGGGGTAAATAGTACAAAACACATGCCAATCGGAATACAGCATCAATGTCAGGGTACAAAGTAAAGTGCATACAGTGTGTAGCAATGCCAAGGTAAAAGTATGGAAACAATGGTAAAATCACAAAGTGGAACAAGGAGCAGCATAAAGGTACGATGGAGAGTGACTACAATGTCAGGGGAAAATGGTAAAAAGTACACCAATGGTGCAGTAAAGTCAAAACCAGGCAGTGGCAATACAGTCAAATACAAAGCAGTAATAGTGGTGTAACAGAAAATACGAGTGAAAGGTCCAACTTGTTGCAGTGTATGTGGCAAACATAAAGTGAGGTGAAACCCAGTCAGACAGGGAAGAAGGGGAATTGGGGTCAGGGAAGGGCTTGACAGGAACAAGACAAGGCAGAGAGATGTTTAAGGATAGGAGGGCCTCATTTGTTTAATCTAGTGCCAGGATGTGGAAGGGAAATTGTGGAGTGAGGTGACGATGTGATGGAGAGTTGGTGCAGCCTGAGCCTGAGATACTGTATTTTCAGTGCAGTCTACTCACATAGCACCCCAAGACACAGTATTTTAAACCTGTCCTGCCTATAGCACATCTTGAACTCTAGTTCTGACATTAACTTATAAATACGTCAATGACAGTGTCTATGGCCTTTCTGTTTGTGTCCTTCAGCAGGGCTTCTGGGATTCTGACCATAGGAAAAAACATGGAACCAAGCTGATCACTCTCCTTGGCTCTCAGCAGCCCTCTGGTTTAAATGATAGACTTATTTTCTACTAGCATCTTTCAGCCACCCCTTGTTTTTTCTGAAGTCTGTTTGTATCTGTACACATTTAATTTCTTTTTCATTTTCACCATAAGTCTCCATCTCTGTCTCCTTCCCTCACACTTGTCACCTTTCAGCCTTCTTACTAGGCCCTGTTAATTAGTTCCCACCTGGGGACTTCTCTAGCTCTTTCACTTCTATTATGCTTTGTCTTTCCCATCATCACCTTCTTGTTTCACAGATTCTCTCTTAATCTTGCCATTTATCACTTCTTCTCCCTGAGCCTCTCCTTTTTTCTTTCCCCACATATATATCCCTTATTTTACCTCCCCTCTACACTAACTTTGTTTTTTTCTCTTTTAGATATTTCCTGAAGAAGACCTAAGGTCGAAACATAGATTTTTAACTCTATTTTCTATTTTCAGTGTGCATTTAATATAACCATTTTGTTTTGCTTATAAATATGTAGATACACTATCTAAAGACATAGTCCTACTGTGTTTGCAGTCTTTTATAACTTCAAATAGTGCTGCAGTATCCACATCTTCATACGGAGAAAAAGCAAATAATCACTTCATCAATGAAGCAGACAAAGTCATACCTGGGTACATACATAAGAATATTCCAATTAACCCAATTTGCCTTTCAAAGGTTTGTGGGGAGACAGGGCACTATACTGACCTGCAACTAGTGTAGGGGTGTGCACTGGGTGGGGCCACATATAGAAGATAGCTGAGTTTTACACAGTTCAATAAGGGCAGAACTTGTATGAGATCTGCACTCTGTAGGAGTATGTTGAAAATAAGGTTTTACCTTAACATAATATGCTGTATAAAAATAAACATTGTATCATCACCATCATCAGAACAAATCAGGCTTTTGCCAATTCAGCCTGGTGCTGTGTCAGACATTATGTCAAATGCACTGCACAATGAGGAGTCAGGCTCAAAACTTCAACCATAAACCTCTGTTCCCCCATGGAAGAATGAGTTAACTTGCACAGTTGGCACTTAGCACACAGTTTATGGCTAAAAAGTTAAGAGATGGAATTCATTTAAATATTAACATCACCTATAGGGGCACAACTTTGAAAACTGCCAATTGTATGGCGTGAAACATGTTGGGTGACCTGTTTCGTGCTCCTGTTTTGTTTTCTGTCAAAAGCACTGTAAATGCTTTTTTTGCACAAGAATGAAGTTTTTCTACCCACTAGTAAGTATCAGTTTTATTACTGAGTGCAGTTACCAGGTAGCGACCCTATTTTCTTACCCCATTACATGCCCAGAAATGGACCCTGGTTGGGCCTCTCTTGTCATGGAAGGTCTGGTAGCACATGACATCCAATGTCATTAGCTACACTGCCATAGGGACTGGGCAGCACAACTAGAGGCAGCAAGTGGCACCTTTTTCTATACAATGCCAGGTGCTCAACGAGTTTCTCAGACTGAGCAGCCAATGCAGGACCACAATATGGTGCTTGCACCTGTGACAGTGGATTGGAGGAAAATAATGATAACTTTAGCTCTCTGCCTAGAAGTCTTGATGTGTGCTGGACAACATTCACCATTGGCCTTTCAGAGTGCCAGTGAGCATGGGACATGATTGTCCAGTCCCTTTACTCTGCACTAATCAGAGGGGACTCTGTCCCTAATAGAAACCCTCCAACCACCTCAGACTGATCATCCTAGAGAGAGGGGT
Source organism: Neoceratodus forsteri (assembly GCA_016271365.2). Lineage (NCBI taxonomy): Eukaryota > Metazoa > Chordata > Ceratodontiformes > Ceratodontidae > Neoceratodus > Neoceratodus forsteri. The sequence goes on along the minus strand of CM028131.1, from coordinate 1,198,004,614 downwards.
CCCAGGCAAAAAATATTCATCTATGCCATGAATGGAACCTCCACTTAGCCACCCCTAAGTGTCCCTGAAAGTTTAATTGCCATTACCTCCCTCCAGAGGACAGTGTCCAGACACTTGCACCACCCCTGCTAGTATCTGCTCTTGACAACTTGGGCTTGGGCAGAACCCATGTTAGCAACATCCCAGAGCAGTTCCCCACTTCTTGGCACTACAGAGCCAGCTGAAAAGACATTTTATGTAATTAGTGTTTTATTTATTTATTTACAGGCCAAGTGCTTCACTGCAAAAGCAATGAATCAATGGTTACCCTGGTAGGGTATTGGCAACAAAGACAAGTTTCACAGAAATACTAAATTACACATACCTTACTAGTGCAAAGCATCATGGGAAGTATAAGCATGGTGATTTACAGAAACCTCCCATGATGCTTTACATTATTAGGGTACTGTATGTGTAATTGGCATGCTACATAAGTTACATAAGTCCTTATATTCATTCTGCACTGGCACAGTGTGTCCTTGGGCAGGTACGATTAGGTGGAAGCACACACAAATATAGCCCACATTGAAAGCGTCAATAAATTTGCAAACATTTGGTACTAGCATATTTCTGCATTGTGCCCTTTTGTGCTATACAGAAAGGGGTACAAGTCTTTCTCTGTGCTAGTGACAGGCCAGTTCACCAGAACAAGGAAGTAGCTGGAGAGTACCCTTAATGCTGGTATGCAGAGAGGCATTATGCTATGCACAGTGGCTCTCCCATGCCCTCAACCCTCAGTTACAAGATTCTTGCCATGGTGCAACTTCAGAAAGCATTTCTTGCAGGGGCTGCAGCCTTATGAGCTATATGTCTGTTACAGCAACAGAAGAGTCAAGTGATGCACAGCACCAATGACAACAGTAACCAAAAGAAAATGGAGCTATGGTGGGGTGTTCACTGCACACCATGGATATGGACAAGGAATTCACAAGATTCCAGTGTCACTTGACCATTAAAAAGAATAGTGAAGAATGGCCTATAAACATTTATTTATCAATTTTTTTTTTGGTTACTGGGTAGGATACACTAGGCATATACATTTCTACTTACAGGTACTACCTGGGAGAGTACAGAGGGGATGAACAATAACATACATTTCACAAAAAGGAGCCAGAGAACCTGGCAGGCAATGCAGTTTCAGGACCATCCACAGATGAAAGGATGAGGAACAGAGCACTATACAAATATATATAGTAAGAGAAAAATTCTCACACTAGAGTACAATAAAATCAACATATGAAAGGCAAATAATATCCCAGAGGAGAGAGATTACCTAGCTTGACACATAAAATTTACATACACAAGGTAAATAACCTAGAGGGGAGAGTATACCTGAATGAACACAGAAGTGAACTGATTTCGCAAGTCAAGTACACAACCCCCAAGACAAATTAGGGAAGCAGATCCTAGTGCAGTGTGCTAGACTGGAAGCTAACAGAGCAATAGCAAGAAGACACACCCTTTAAATGTTTCCAGAGTGCTCCTTTGAAGAGCCCATGAGAGGGAATGCTGCAAGATCCTAGAGGGAAACAGTTCCAAAATTTTGGGATGAAGATGGAGAAAGCCTGCTCACCCATTTTTTGGAGCATTTGGCAACATGAAGGAGGGACTCATCAGAATATTGGAGTGAGTAGGATTGGTGAGGCAAATATGGGAGGATAATGATAGGGGTATGGGGTGAGGATCTTAATAGCTCGTCACTAAAGCAGTCAAGGAAGTATTTATTTTTATTTATTTTATTTTAGTATTTGGTAACCAGGTAAGACCCGTGCAAGTTCTTGTTTTCAGGGGTGACTTGGGAGCACTGGGGGGTTAAGTGACTTGCTCAGAGTCACACAGTATGCTAGTGGAGGTTGTGGGAATCAAACCCAGGTCTGCTGGATGTGCTAAGCTCATTCACAGCTTGTTATTCTAACCTCTAGGCTATGTGTCATGCCCAAATTTCCCTCATTCACTAAAAAAAATACCACCAACAGCTTAATCTGGTTCAAGGTCAGTTGGCATTCATCTGTATCCCCCTCCCCCGGGTCGTGCCGGAAAATAGGCAGGATTTGTCTAGTGCACTTACATGGTCAACAAAAACTAAATAAATAAATCAGTAAACTGCCAGCCCCAAGTAAGACTGGGAATCAAAGGGTGTGAGTAAACCCAGAGAACCACAAAAGGAGCAGTGGTGGGTTAGGAAAAGGGCCAAGAAACACAAGTGACACATTTTATTGTAGGTCACCTCCCACCTATTAGAGGCAGATTTGGGGGCATGAGAAAAGACCAGTTGGCCATATTGGGGTTGAAAGAGGAGAGCTCCCTGTGAATTTGCAAGCCTAGACTTGGGAGTGAGAGAGCATCTTGCCCAGTATGCAATCCCAAGTCTGGAGTTTTATGCTTTACAGGCTAGGGAGATAAGGTAGGAGGAATCTAGGACTGGATCAGGGATGACTTCTAGTCATTTAAATGCGTCTATGGTGGAGAAGTGGAAGCAATCCAGGCATTGAATAGGTAGGGGAGCAGTACAAGATTTGAATTTAGCCTGGGACCTAAATACCATTACTTGGGTCTTTAAGGAGTTATGAACAAATTTATGTTTAATGAGCAGGGCCAGAACCTGGGAAAAATCCTGCTATAACTGTGTATTGATTTGGAAAACTGTACATTGGTATCACCATTCAGCAGCAAACAAGTTATGGGTGATGGTGATAACTTCAGTAGCAGAGCTGTGAGCCTGGGGCACTGGCTGTGACATGTGTTGATATACAGCTGTCACAGACCAGTAGGTTAGTGGTTCCACAGCCTAGGTACAATCCCTCACTTCTGGACAGGCAATCTGCATAATTGTGCACTGCATTACTGCTACAGGAAAACATCCACCCCTTGCAGACAGCAACATCCATTTATGTATGCCACTTCTGCCGATTGGCAGTATAGGAAGCTTTGTGCACTCTGGAAAAGCAGCAGCTACACACCACTGTGACTGTATATAAGGCCTCCACTATCTAAACCCAGGGAAAGGAAAGAACATGCCACATGATGTCATTTGGTTAGCCAACTGCAGATAATCAATTTAAAACACAAGAACATTAGTGCAAAATCACTGAAGCAAGATTTACCCTGGAAGAGCACTGGCACAAAGTTAAAAAAAAAACCAAAAACAATAGACATACCCTAATGTTGCAATCAATCATGCGAGGTACATGTATCGTGATTTGTAAATATTTCTCATGATGCTTTTAATTAGTGTGGTAGGTGTAATTTGGTATACAATGTAAGCCCCTATATGCAGTCAATATGGGGATATCCTTGGCAGGAAGGATTAGGCAGAGGCAGACACAGACACAGACAAAGTCCATGAGGAAAGGATACATTTGTGACTGCTTTACAGTACATTCCTTTGTTGTGCCCCTTTGTGTAATACATAAAGGGGTCACAAGTCTTTCCTTGCACTAGCACATAGACCAGTGTGCCAGCACTGGCAAAGGGGTGGGGAGAAACTGATTTAATCAGGGATCCAAGATGCATGGAGGTGCAGTGAAATGCAAAGCAGTTTCCTCACACTCTCACCTCTGGTCACAAGGCACAGTGAGCCCTGCATATGTCACAACCTTGCAAACAGAAAGATGAGCCATTGACAATAGTAACATTAGAGTACAGGACTAGGAATAGGGGCAGCTACCTGAGGCAAGGGATGTGGACAACTAATTCAAAGAATTCTGGGGCCACTGGACTCCCAGGGATGACTGCTGAGGATGAATGGTGTGGTATACCGATGTTACCTTGACAATTTTACTTTGCCCGACACTACAGCAACAACAGCACCAGGTTGCTGAAGTGTCGGCGTGTGACCTCGGCACTGCTTTCTGGGGGATATTGCACCCCTCTCTGAAACAAGTCTGACTTGGGTAGATTATTTAAATACTAGCGGTGAGGTGCGGGGCAAAGCCCCAAAGAAACAAAGTTTGTTAGATTGCCTTTGTGCCGACCACAAATGCAGTCGCATATAAAGGAGTCACAGTAACGTCGGTCGACAACGCAATGTTACATATTCCTTTCATACGGCCATTAACTTGCAATAAAGGTATGTGGCAAGGGAGAAAATGGCTTCAGCAGCAGCAGCATTTTGTGACCAGGGCAAGGGCCACTCCATGGGCTAACTACTTTGGCTGTTGCAGTCCAGCATGTTAGTGGTCATAGAGCCTATGGGTAACCACTGACATCTGAATATGAGACTGACTGATGAATGGCCTATGATGTGGACAGCCAGTTCTGGGTACTGTAGTATCATTTTTTTGTTTGTAATATCAAAATCTGTTATGGACTGTCTGTCATGAGAGATGCTGGAATCTGGTGTTCTAGGAGTGACCTCACCCCCCAACAGGTTTCAGTTGAAAGATGAAAGCCATGAGAAAATGCTGAAACAGCATGTGAGATCACACACACACTAGTTTTAGATACCAGGAGTTACATGGCAGGCCAGAAGCTATTTACAGACTTTTTCTAAGTTAATTATAGATGTTGTTGTTAAGAGGGAAATCATAAAAAAAAAGGTTTATGACGTTAGAAGGGGAAACCAGGTTTAGAAAGGGGAAACCAGGTTTAGCAAACTGGAGCGAAGTTGTAAATGTTCCTCTGATGCCTGTGTGAGAGAGGGTACTGATTAAGATCAAAGAGATGTCATTTGAAGAACATATGAGTATGCTGAGGTTGCAGAATTTAATTCTTGAAAAAGTCATCTTGTTTTTTTTATTAAATATTTATTTTTTTATATATTCTGACAGAGGAGGATCTAGGTGACCTCACCCAAAAAGGGGTTAGCAAATACAGTTTGCGTTAAGGAATATTCTGTTTTACTTCAGAGACACTTTTATCTACACTCTGACAAGAAAACATCTGTGAGCATTTTTAAACAGGTATTTAGAAAGATAGACAAAATCTAAATATTGTTGTAGGAATTTGCACTGTTTAAACCTTGTTCTTTTAAAAGATTTGTATGTCTTGTGATATAACAGTTCTGTATTTTGTGTTTTACATATTTTTATTTATTTTAGTAAAATTCTTTTTAGAGCATACTTGGTCTGTCCTTGGATTTTCTTCCATTTGCAAGAAAAGTATATATCGTTATAGAAGACACTAGGCATAAGCTTGAATGGTGATACCAAACTGGAAAGAGAAGCATTTTAAATCTGAGATCTTTATTAAAGTTTTTAAGGGTCCATCTCTGTATACCTGGATATGTGCCCATAGGCCCCCCGAAGACAGAAATATCTGAGCTTGTGCATTGGGTACACTAGCAAGAGGTTCACAGTTTAAATCCCTCCAAGATTTGAGACCAAAGGTTGATCAGAACTCACAAAACAGATAAGAGGGTTACCTTGTTCTGTTAAACTGTTCACAAGACTGAGCTCGAAGGCTGGCACTTTGGGAGTAGAGGGCCTGACCTGCTGAGTGGGTTTGTGACAGATTGGTTGGCAGCAGTGGCATCATTTTGGTATCACAAGCTTTTATTGTTCTGTGTCAGCTTGAGACCATGAGCTCTTTTGCAAAGAAAGAAAAAAGGCAGAGTTTTATTTTAAAAGGAAACAGAACTGTATATCACTTGGCGTATGGTCAAGTTTCTACCCATTTTATTTTTTTTTCCTAAAGTGCAAGTCAGAGTAGCCATAGTCAGGGAAGAAGATGGCTTCCGACTACAGCAGGCACACTGTCGATTACTTGAAGCAGTTGTGCGGGGACAGAGGAGTCCTGTTTGAGGTGACAGCCAAAAAACAGAACCTCATAGAGGCCCTGATGGTAGCAGATACTCAGAGCAGCAAATCACAGACCGAGACTGAAAGGGACCAGACATCGAGTGTGGCAGTACTAGCAGCCAGTGCTGTGTCCAGATCCGGTGAGGATGACAGCAGGGCCACTGTCAGTGAAGGGCCACAGCAGCAGGGGAAGGTCACCAGTATCCTGAATCCAGAGGTACTCAGGCTGCAAATTGAGTTGTGCAGGATGGAGCTGGAGTTCCAGAGAGAGAGAGAGAGAGGGACCGTGAACAAAGGGAAGCAGAGGAGAAGAGGGAGCGAGAGAACTGAGTGGCAGAGCGAGAACGCTGAGAGGCAGAGTGGGAACAGCGGGAGGCAGAGCAACAACAGAGGCAAGCTGACCGTGAGGAGCATGAGTGCCAGAGAGCTGCAGAGGAGAAGAAAGAGGAGTGCCAGTGGCAACATAAACTGGAGAAGCTACAACTCCAATCAGCGGCACCAGAGCAGGTAAGTGGCTTGGGTTTAACTGGGACTGTAGGACTGGGTTACAAATTGAACTCCAAATTAATAGCCGAATTTAAAGAGGGTGAAGATATGGACACCTTTTTAAATTCTTTTGAAAAAGTTTGTATTCAGGCTAAAATTCTTACAGTGTTCTGGAGCTTCCAGCTATCCCTGCTACTTACTGGGAAAGCTCGGGATGCATTGGGTCAAATGGACAATGAGGACAGTAATAATTATAGCAAATTAAAAGCTGCACTGTTAAAAAAGTTTGAATTAACTGCTAAATCATACAGAGCTATATTCCGTAAGCTCAGGAGAAGCCCTGATATGAGCTATAAGGAGCTAGCCATGAAACAAAATCAGTTTTTAAAACGTTGGTGGGAAGTAATTGAGGCAAACTCTGTTGATAAAATTGAAAATGTGATTTTATTAGAACAGTTTTATTGGGCTTGCCCAGCAGAGCTAAAAACCTGGCTAGAGGACCAAGATGCCAAAACAGTGCAAGAGGCTGCTGAACTCTCGGACCGCTATGCCAAGAGCAGACCTGCTCTGAGAACAAATGGGGCAGGTGTGGCAGCGCAGAATAGGGGAAAAGTGTGCCTTCAGGGCAGCTAAAAGCCTCACTGCCTCCACTGAAACCAGTTAGCCCCAGGTTTCAGAGAAAAGATTTCTCTGAGAGAAGAAATGAATGTTGGTTGTGTAAAGAAACTGGGCATATTGCCAGATAGTGCCCCAAAAAGGCAAGCAATACACAACAGGGTGTTATAAAAGAAGTAAACATAGAATTTGACAGCAGATAATGACTGCTTGGCCCACCCAGTCTGCCCAGTTCCCTACCTAATGGATAAGCTGCAGATCCTAGTTAACCAGCAGCCTACATCTTTCTACCCTCACCCCCTAGAATTGCCTTATGGCTGTCCCATGCATGCTTGAATTCAGTCACTGTTTTTGACTCCACAACCTCCTCTGGAAGGCTGTTCCATGTATCCACAACCCTCTCTGTGAAAAAATACTTCCTTACGTTACCTCTGAGCCGCCCCCATCTTCCAAATTGTGCCCCTTTTTCTTGCACACCTCTTTTTGAAAGATGCTACCCTCTTGGACTTTGTTGATTCCTTGAAGTACTTGAACATTTCTATCATGTCCCCCCTCTCCCTCCTTTCCTCGAGGCTATACATATTAAGCTCCTTTAGTCTCTCTTCATATGTCTTCGGTGCAGACCGTGCACCATTTTAGTTCCCCTCCTCTGACAACTTCCATCTTGTCTATGTCCTTATGGAGACTGGGTCTCCAGAACTGCACACAGTACTCCAGATGGGGTCTCACCAGCTGTCTGTACAGAGGGATAACAACTTCCTGTTTTCTACTGGTGATGCCTCTCCCTATGCATCCCAGTATCCCCCCAGCCCTCCTTACTGCCCTCTCACATTGCTTGCCCACCTTTAAGTCATCTGATATGACTACCCCCAGGTCCCTTTCCATTTTTGTTGTTGTTAGTATCTCACCCCCCATTGTGTATACTCCCTCCCTGGGTTTTGGTTTCCCAGGTGCATTACCTTGCACTTCTTAGCATTAAATCTAAGCTGCCATACATTTGATCATTCCTCTAACCTTGCCAAGTCCCTTCTCATCCTTTCCACCCCACCTTGTGCATCAACTCTGTTGCAGATCTTTGTGTCATCTGCAAAGAGACATACTTTTCCTTCCAGTCCCTCTGCAATGTCGCTTACAAAGACATTGAAGAGGACCGGTCCTAATACTGAACCCTGTGGCACCCCAGTAGTAACCCCCCTTTCTTCAGAGTGGACTCCATTTACTATTACCCTCTGTGTCCTATTATCCAGCCAATTCTAGGTTGTTTGTGTGTCCCTGGAAGCACGCCAGTGAACATGAGGGAACACATGCACCCAGTCATGGTACATGGTGTGCAGATGCAAGGGTTAACAGACACAGGGGCATCCCTGACGTTAGTAAAGGAGGATCTGGTACAGCCTGGTCAGCTCATACCCAATAAATATGTCACTGTACATGACTTTGCGGGAGGGGAGAAAACATTGCCCCTCGCTAGTGTTCTAGACTGGGGTGAAACAGGGGGAACTGTGCAACAGGTGGCTGTAGTGAAAACATTAGCAGTGGATGTGATCCTGGGTGACAATCTCCAACAGGGGATGTATGTGCAGTTACCCATAGCCAAGCGGCAAGGGGAAATTATAGTTCCCTGAACTCCATGGAAGCCATTGTGGAAACCACTGGGAGGCTGGTTCCCCAGTCAGTGTATCCTGATATGGAGACTGATAAAAAGGGGTAGAAATTTCCCCATTAGCAAGTGACCACACAGCTACGGAAGGTTACTCCAAAGAGGGAGGGGTAACCTATTGTCAGAGGGTTGGGATTGACAGTGATCCTGAGGGCCCTGACACTAGTGCTAGGGACCCTAGTTTAGCGACTGAAGGGGACCTGTCCCATGCCTTTGGAATGTGTGAGGGGTTCACAGCTGCTCAGAGAAGTGACCCTAGTTTAGAGAAGCTGAGGGCTTTGGAAGACTCGGATGGCACACAGGGAGGTGACAGCCAACATAAGGTTTACTGAGAAAATGGACATATGTATACTCAGTCAGTGAGACAGAGGGAAGGATGCTAGGCAGGCAGCTTGTCGTTCCCCAGGGGTATCGTGAGCAGTTGCTCAAAATTGCACGATACTCCCTTGTCTGGTCATATGGGAATCATGCACACTATGCAGTGGTTAGCCTAGAATTTCTACTGGCCTTACTTCACCCAGCAGGTGAAGGAGTATTGCAGGTCTTGTCAACGGTGTCAAGAAATAGGGAAGGCAGGCAAGAAAACCTAAACTGCACTGATTCCCTTGCCCATAGTGGAGGAGCCATTTCAGAGGGTGGCAATGGATATTTTGGGGTCTTTAAATAACCCCAGCTCCTCAGGGAACAGATTCATCCTGACTGTTGTGGATTATGCCACCTGGTACCCAGAGGCAGTCGCCCTATCCTCACTGAGGACAGACAAAATGGCAGATGCCTTACTTGGGATTTTCTCCAGTGTTGGGTTTCCACAGGAGGTTATCGCCAATCGAGGGGGTTCCTTCTTTTCAGACCTGATGAAATATTTATGGGAGAAGTGTGGGGTGGTGCAGAGATGCAAGACACCGTATCACCCACAAGCCAATGGACTTGTGGAACGATTCAATGGTACCCTAAAGTCAATGCTCCGGGCATTTGCTGAACAGCATGGGAGGGACTGGTAGAAATACCTTCCCCATCTGTTGTTTGCATACAGGGAGGTGCCCCAAGAGTCAACAGGATTTTCCCCCTTCGAACTCTTATATGGACGCCGGGTTCGTGGGCCCCTAGACTTGATCCGGGAGGACTGAGAAGGCAAGCACACCACCCAGGGAACTCCCATTGTGGATTACGTCCTTAGGTTTAGGGAAATGTTGAAGGAGCTTATGTGGACAGCCCAGAGCAACCTAGCAGCTGCCCAACAGAAACAAAAAGTGTGGTATGACCACAGAGCCAGAGCTTGCTCGTACATGGTGGGTCAGGAAGTCATGGTCCTTATTCCATTCCAGAAAGACAAGCTGCAAGCTGAGTGGGCAGGACCATACAAAGTGGTTAGGAAGATAAATGATGTGAACTACATTGTGGAGTTACCTGACAGAAGACAGACAAAAAGGATGTACCATGTCAACATGATGAAGTCATATGCCAATAGGGCTGATATGGTGTTTGCAGTGCGTAGTCATGGAGAGGGGATGGACGAAGGAGGCCCCCTTCTGGACTTGCTAGAAGAAAGTAAGCAGGTGTCCTCTGTGGAGGCAGTAAAATTGTCTCCACAGCTGGCTCCAGACCAGATCCAGAAAGTAAGGGAGGTTCTAGCAGACTTTGCCCCATTGTTTAGCGCCAAGCCTGGACTAACCCCCTTAGTGACACACGATGTGAAGACAGGGACACAGACGCCCATACAGTGGACAGCATATCGGGTGTCAGAGGCTGTCCAAAAGGACATTTGGAGGGAAGTGGAGGAAATGCTGGATTTAGGGGTAATCCAGAGATCTCATAGCCCCTGGGCCTCACCCGTAGTCCTTGTACCTAAGCCAGATGGCTCAACTCATTTCTTTGTGGACTATCATGGACTGAATGCAGTCACAAAGTCCGACGCCCACCCAATGCCCTGGAAGGATGAACTCCTGAACAAGTTGGGAGGGGCGACCTACCTTACGATCATTGACCTGACAAAGGGGTATTGGCAGGTAGAGTTGACAGACAGAGCTAGGGAGAGGTTGGCCTTCATCACTCCGATAGGCTTATTTGAGTTGAAAGTAATGCCTTTCAGAATGAAGAACGCCCTAGCCACTTTCCAAAGGTTGGTGAACCAGGTGTTAAATGGTGCTGAGGAGTATGCTGTGGCGTACCTGGATGACACTGCCATCTTTAGTTCCAGTTGGGAGGAACTCCTATCAATAATGGCCGATTGCTAAGATGGAGTCTTGCTTTACAAGGGTATGATCTGACAATTGTACATAGGGCTGGAGCAAAAAAACAGAACTCAGATGGGCTGTCTAGGGTCTATGAGGAGTGAAACTGATTTGGAAAGCTCATCCCATGCTGGGGATACAGCCCCCAAATTCATTCTAGGTTGGGAGGATTGTGACGTGGACAGCCAGTTCTGAGTAGTGTAGTATCATTTTTTTTGTAATATCTAAATGGGTTATGGACTATCTGTTATGAGAGATGCTGAAATATGGTGCTCTAGGAGTGACCTCACCCCTCCAGGTTTCTGCTGAAAGATGAAAGCCATGAGAAAATGCTGAAACAGCATGTGAGATCACACACACACACCTGTTTTAGATACCAGGTGTTACATGGCAGGCCAGAACCTGTTTACAGACTTTTTCTAAGTTAATTATAGATGTTGTTGTTAAGAGGGAAATCATAAAAAAAAAATGTTTATGATGTTAGAAGGGGAAACCAGGTTTAGCAAACTGGCGCGAAGTTGTAAATGTTCCTCTGATGCCTGTGTGAGAGAGGGTACTGATTAAGATCAAAGAGTTGTCATTTGAAGAACATATGAGTATACTGAAGTTGCATAAAATTTAATTCTTGAAAAAGACATCCTGTTTTTTATTACATATATATATTTATATATATTCTGACAGAGGAGGAGCTAGGTGACCTCACCCAGAAAGGAGTTGGCAAATACAGTTTGCTTTAAGGAACATTCTGTTTTACTTCAGAGACACTTTTATCTACACTCTGACAAGGAAACATCTGTGAGCACTTTTAAACGTGTATTTAGAAAGACAGACAATTCTAAATATTGTTGTAGGAATTTGCACTGTTTAAACCTTGTTCTTTTAAAAGATTTGCATGTTTTATGATATAACAGTTCTGTATTTTGTGTTTTATATATTTTTATCTATTTTAGTAAAATTCTTTTTAGGGCATACTTGGTCTGTCTTTGAATTTTCTTCCATTTGTGAGAAAAGTATATATGGTTATAACAGACACTAGGCATAAGCTTGAATGGTGATACCAAACTGGAAAAGAAGCATTTTAAATCTGAGATCTTTATTAAAGTTTTTAAGGGCTCATCTCTGTATACCTGGATAGGTGCCCACAGGCACAAAGATATCTGGCCCCCCAAAGACAGAAATATCTGAGCCTGTGCATTGGGTACACTAGCAAGAGTTTCACAGTTTGAATCCCTCCAAGACTTAAGACCAAAGGTTGAACCGAACTCAAAAACAGATAAGAGGGTTACCTTGTTCTGTTAAACTGTTCACAAGACTGCACTCGGAGGTTGTCACTTTGGGAGTAGAGGGCCAGACCTGCTGAGTGGGTTTGTGACATGGCCTACCCAGTCCAGTAATGGGAGGAAAGTCTTAAAAATACACAGGAACCAAAAGGTCCAAGGAAGATATGCTGTGTAAAAGTAATGGCATCTCACAACACAGTATAGACTATATACATTGAACAATGTGTGGCATGTACTGTCAGGGATAAAGAAAGTGTACTGTGTGGGTATATTGCATCTAAAGTTTCATTCAGAAATGTAACAATGTACAATGTATTGTATCTTTCTTTTTTCATTTGAAAATAAAAATACAATTAAAAAAAATGAATATGAGACTCACATTAATGTATGCTGCACAACAGTTGCAGGAACAAAACGCACCCTCTGCAGACACTTGTGCATTGCTGCTTTAGTACTTCTAAGTAAAAGGAGCCTTTCACATTCCTAAATAAAACTAAAAACACACTGCTGTGATTGCATATAAGCCAACATTATCTCTGGCCAAGGAAAGGAAGGAACCTGCCTCATGACCTCATTTATCTGGGCCATTGTGAGCCAAAAATAGAAAAGCAATTTCAAATATGTAGGACATATGTGCAACAGCACTAAAATGTGATTTACTCTGGAAGTATTTTGGCAAAGTCATGTTTCAATGACATAGTACTGTAAATGGTACATATGTCACTAATGCACAGAAACATGGGAAGTCTACTGATTTGCATATTGTTCCCATGTTGCTTTGCATTAGAGGATATATATATATATATTTGGCCTACTAAATAAGTCCTTGTGCAGTCTCTATGTGGATGTTTTTGGGTAGACAGGGGGTAGGCAGAGGCACACACAAAATTAATCCATAAGTGAAGGGTAGATTTGCAACCATTTTGCAGTGTATTTTTGCATTAGGCCTCTTTGTTCTACACACAAAAGAGGTCAAAAGTCTTTCCCTGTGCTAGTGCATAGATCAGTGCACTAGCACAGAGAAAGAGGGAGTTGGAATTAATAATGACCTTGGCATGCACTGAGACAATGTGCTATACATGGTGGCTCCCCTGCCCCCTTACCTACTGGTTGTAAGGCACAGCAACCCCCTTCATGACTTGCCATCTTGTGAACCGGAACTTTTATTCCAGTAGGGGGAATGGCTAGATGGTGCACTTATATCAGTAATGGAAGGAAACAGGGCTATAGAGAGGGTATGTACTTGATCTCAGGGATGTGAGAAACCAATTCACACAATTGTTGACAGGCAAAGCAGCAAGATGTTCATGTTGCTGCTCCACTCTGTGGATCAGCTCTGCTCCTGTTGCCATTTTTCTAGCTTTCACCACTCACAAAGTTATTTGTAAGTGTCTGTGCTTCCAGTTTGTGGATTTCTTCTATAGGCATTTTATAAACTTTATATAAGTTATAGTAGAGAAATTTGAGAGCCGAGAGAGTGTTTGGGCACATAGAGCATATGAACACTGAAGCAGAAGTGCTCATTGTCTAGATGGGCAGTGTCCCTCATATGGTTTTTCTTTGTGCCCCAGCTCCACACATACTGTACGTACTCAATAACAGGGTTTATAATTTTTTGACTTAGCTTAAAATAACAAAAATGTCTTTACATTACCACCGTTAAACCAGAGATTTGTTTCTGGAAGCCCTCCCAAGTCGGTGTTTTGGAGCATGTGGGATTTTGTATTTTGGCTGGTGTGCAGGAGCAAGGCGCCTGTTAGGGCTACCAGCAACAGTAACCTGGATTTGGTACAGCGGAGGTCTTTGATCCTGTGGGGTGCACAGTGGAGTAAGAGAGTTTAAAGGGAAGAACAGAGTGTTTGTTGTACACTCACCTGATTGATGGCTGAAAGATGGATGGAACAAGGTGGAGGGGGGGCGGAGGAGTGATGCACTTTAGCACCTTAGTGTGTTTAAAGACGCATTTAAAAAAAAAAAGGTATGCCAGCCTTGCCTATGAGGTACAGGAACTGGGGATTTTAATTATAAATTTACTGTGCTCAGATACAGTGAGTGTCTTTTTCCTCTTGTTAGATATTGCTTGACTGTGGTTGTGCCTGAATTTCGAAGCCTGGGAAACCAGTTGCTGATGAAGATGCCGATATAAGGTTTCCAATGTGCTCATTTGCACCCTGGATAAACGATTAGCTCCACGATGCTTGATGACTTGGCCTAATGCTTGTGAAGCCAAGTGAAAGTGCAGGTTGTGGAATTAATGGAGGTTAGCTCACTGAAACAGAGACCCAAAAACAAGTGAATCTAACCCAAGAGACACTAGAGTGACATGACTAGAAAAATGGAGACGGAATGCTAGGAAATTGGTGAAGACTAAAGACTTGGCCTTGCAGTGTGGACATGAAGTTCTGTAGACTTTGCTTTGCTAACTTTTGTCTGATGTTTTTGATGGCTGGTGGATATCACAGGTCCCCTGTATCAACATTTTCTGTTATAAGAAAGAGATAAGAGGCCTAGGTCTTTTAAAATAGGCCTACACAAGATTGATGCAGGGTCTTCTCAATAGGAACAGTTACTTACTGGCTTAGGAACTTTGATTTAATATTGACCTATTACTATTCTGGCCATAAATAATACTAACTAAACAACTGGGAACTCCTGGCAGAATACTGGCTTTTTTGGTCTTTTCTGCATATTACAATAAAGAGATCCAAAATTCTTTTGAAACTCTGTGTGGCCTATAGGGCCTTTCATGCCTTGGTCTTATAACTGAAAGACTCAAGACACTTGGGATGATCTGGTTCGTTTCTCTTCTGAGATTTTATATTGCATGCGCTATGTGTTAGATATAAGCATGTGTCATATGACTTATTTTATATGCCTGCTGCTTAACACCGAAGCATGGTTTCTATGAAAAGCTGCCAGCTTATATTTTAAAAATATTTTCTCCATTTATATATTAAGTTTTTGTAGTAACACTGATGGGTATGAAGACCTCCAACATAGTTTTATAATATGCTTTTCTTGGTATAGCATTTTAACAAGCAATGGACATGATCTAAAGAGAGTTTTGAAAACTGTATTATAGAAATGAAAGAGAATTATCCACTATGGTAAATAACCAATTTTACTTGTGTGTTTTCCTGGAAAGTAAGTAATAATTTAGGGCCTGTCTTTTTATAAAAGGATGATATAATTATTGTACTATTGCAGAGGTGGCTCTGTGAGGCATTGGGGTGTCCCCTACTTTGTAGGTCTTGGAATATTAAATCCAGAACCTTTTATCAGGGAGGTAAAGTTAGGTTAGGGTTAAAGCAAGCAACGCTCAGTTCTGCAGGTTCCAATTACGTCCTGCTAAGCTAGGCAAATTTGTGATTAAGAACCTAGAGACTTATAAACAAGGCATTAATAGGAAATAAAACAGAAATTAAAGTTTCTGGAAGTTAAATGAGCAAAGTCTTGGATATGCCACCCCTAAATACTAGTACTTAGGTGATAGAAGTATATGTAACAGAAAGTGTTGAGCTAGTTTATAAGCTCAAGCCTAGCCAGATAGTGCAGGTAAAAGAGGGATTCCTTTTGGACAGGTTCAGTAAGTCTGTTTACAAATTGCGCCAAAAGTAAATCCTCGATTTGATGCAGAGTTTGGGAGAAATAGTGTGAAAATGGACTATAGCTAGGCATTGCAGTACATCTCAGGGCTCAAAGTTGGCTGAGCATGCCTTCTTCATCACCTGACATGCCACCCTGGCAAAAGTAAATAATGAATGATTATCCTTGGCATCTTTGGAGCCTCCCTGGTATGCCATACATGTCCTCTGCTTTTGTTGTAGATAAAATAACACAAACGTACATAAATGATTGATATTGTTCCCTTGGAATGCTGATTTTATGTGCAATTAAAATGAAGGTCATAAATACCTAAAACCTCAAAGGATTATTGGTCCTGTAATGAACTGTATATAAAATGTATTATAAATTGTATTTGGAAAATACTTTCATGCTGATGTGTGATACTGTAAATTATGTTTTGTATTGTAGAATTTCTAATGGTTTTAGCAAAATAAACAAACTAACTAAATGAATTCACACAATTCTGGGACAACTGGAGCACCAGGAGAAGCCAGTAAAGAAGAGTTTATATACATATTGGCATGGCTATCACAGTACAGTGCAAGGGGGTGGGCATAAGACTCTGGTGGTAGCACAGTGTGTGCCTGGTGCATGGGCTAAGAGGTAGCATAATGCAGCTACTGCTGTAATTTGGGTCAACACTGCAGCTGTCACAGTCCAATATATCAACTAACGTTAGGATCAGCAATTTGCATTTAGAGTATGCTAGATCTCTGTGACAAGGAAAATACACCATATTCAGACAGTGGCACCCATTTGTGTATACCAGTGTTGGTGAGTGCCAGTCATGGATTCCAGTGCCTCATTGTAGAACTCTTATTATCATGAAACCCCTGGAAAGACAAAAACATGCATAATGATGGTACCGGGTCAATACAGCTAACCAAAAACCATGTGGCAATAACCGAGTGGTGTAAAGCAAGCCTGCATTTAGAGCGACAGGGGTATAATGGTGGTAGGGAATTAGCACTACCCCTGTCACTCTATGCGTCAGCTCAGGAAGAATAAGTCACCGTTTGCTGGGGAGCCTGGTCAAGCTGCTTGCATAGTGGAGTGGCTAAGGCACCAGCACATGGTGGAATTGGAGACCTGGGACATGTTTTGGTTCAGTTCCCCCCAGTTCTCCTTCTGTTAGTTCTTTTTACATTGTTTTTTTTATTTAGTTTTCTCCCCTCCCAAGTTTCTCCCCATCCCCCCAGAGTTTGTTATTTAAGTTCTGGGTGTGTGTGTGTGGGGGGGGGGGGTGAAGCCCTCCACAAAAAACAGAAAGTACCATTATTTTCAATGGGCACGCTGTTTCTGTTTTGGTCAGTGTTTTGTCCGACTCTGTTATGGTCCACGTTGTGTTGCTTATGGTGTTTGTTGTCCCACTGTTATTGTCAGTATGGTTATGACCCCATGCCCATAATGATCTCATGTATTTGGGCCATGGTAAGCCCGAAATGGAAAAGCATTTAAAAGATGAGAACTTCACTACAAAAGCACTGATGCAAGATTTACCCTGAAAGAACATTTGTAGCAAAGCCAAGTTTCACAAAAATGCCAAATTCCACATACCTCAGTGATGCAAAGAATCATGGGATATCAATCAATCAATCAAAATCTTTAACCAGATGATCACCATTGAGCAATGCTCATTTTTGAGGTGGACCTGGGATTTTTCAATAAGATCAATATACAACAATTAAAATATATACAGTAGGAGGCATTGACAGTAAGATATGTAAGTATAAATATAGATCAAAGGACACAACACTTACAAACTGAACACAAATATATAGAATATATAGTGATCCCAGGATAAGGGTCAGTTTTAAAAGGCTAGCCTAGGAGATAACTTTAGGAGGAAAGGATTCAGAATGAATAGTGGTACCAGACAGGCCAGCAAGATCAAGAGCGGGGGGGGAAGGATGGTGGAGGGTGAAAGCATGAGGGATTATGATATGGGACTGCCACAAGTGTTAAGGTTATATGGCTCAGTCCAGAGAGAGGGTTCGATAAGGGTAAGAGAAGGAGTGAAGGGTTGGAATTCAATGCTGGATCCAAGGTCCAAAGGATGTGGAAGTGACGGATGAGGGGAATATGGAAAGGGGAGGGAGAGAAGGGAGCCAATTATTAGATGTAATCAATCCTAGCAAGTTCTGTAACAGCAGTGACTCGGAGTGCACTTAGGATATTTAGAGGGTCGAGAGTCAGGGGAAACAAGTACAAGATTCCTTGTTATGACATAGGTATGGTGATTTGAAAGCTGCTAAGCTGATAGGGTGAGTTAATATCAAGGTTTTATGTAGCTTGTTCCACATTTGAGGTAGCACGTAGCTTATGGCTGCTCTGCGATACGTGATTTAGCTTTATTTGCATATAAGGAAATATAGGAGGTACTTCTCAGAGCATACTTGTCAAGTGTGCATAACGGTAGACAGAGATATAATGGGGCAGTTTTTTTATAATGACTATATATGCATGATCATTTGCATATATTCCACAAGATGCTTTGCTTTAGTGAGGTATGTGTAATATGATCTGCTGTACTATATAAGTCCTTATATGCAATCTATATGCTGATATGCTTGTGCAGGCAGGGCTAGGTGGAGGCACACAGAAGTGTAGCTCATGGAGGAAGGGTACATTTTCCACTTTTTTCCTGTCAGACCCAAACTTCTTGTATCCCCAATATGCTGGCTGACTACACCAAGCAGCCTTATTAAAACGATCACTGTAGTGAAAAATAAAAGGCTGAACTTGCTTGATTCACCACTTGTACTAACATAAACTCTGACAGCTTTAGGGCTCCATTCTCTACACAGTACTGTACACTTGAAAAAGTGATGACATCAGAGCAGCATTGGTGATTCCTGTTACAGAAGTTATGTTTTTTTCTGAGCCATAGAATGTGCCAGTATACAGTGCTGCAAACTGCTTCAAGGTTTAGCTCCCTTCATTAAAATCTACAAATACCATTAGAATAATATTCCTGGAGCAATGATGGGTGAGGAGATGGCTGAAGATAAGGGCAAAGGTTCTTTATGACACATCAAAGTGCAGCAGTATTACAATACACAGTCAGTGTTTTCTCACTGTCTTCTACACCAACACATTTATCAGCTAGGAATATGGGAAAGGTGACAGAGAGACAGACAGACAGACAGGCGGATAGAGAGAGAGACAGACATGCAGGCATATTAAGGAAATGCAATATACTGTATAAAAAGAGCTCGACTGGGTAGGAGTACTAGCAGTGGCTGTCTGAAAAAAAAAAGCAATTGGAAATATAGGACAAGGTCACTAGCTGCCCAAGGGAAAACAATTATAGTATTTTTGGATAACTGTCACTAGCTGGTTACGAGGGTCCTGATCAGGATTTTTTAGAAGCTAGAAACCCTATTTCCTATATAGAGCCAAAAATAGTCTGCTGAAGTAGGATGTGACACCATTCGGCATTATGTCTTGGCTTGTCCTTGATGCAGCTTAGAAATGCAGCACTGTCCTAGTTTGATCTCAGAGTTTAATCTCTGCTAAAATGGCCAGTTCAAGCAATGACTGAAACAAAGGAAGATACCATTTGGAAGTAAATAATGAATATATTTATCATTCTCCAATGCTTAGATCCAGATGCCTAGGTGAAATGTGTTTTTTTCATAATTTATTTACCAAGAACATCCCAGCTAAGATGTAACATCTTGTTTCCAATGGGGTCCTGCCTCTACCAATTTCCACAGCTGGGTAGATTGGAGCACTAGGAGGTTAAGTGACTTGCTCATGGTCATATAGTAAGTATCTGGCTTTAATTGGGGGTTGCACATGTAGTCTTCTGGTGACTGTATTATAATATTAAAATAGAAAATTAAGAAATGTACTATAAGAGATTATGCCTTCATTTGGAGGCCAACAGACCATTTTCTTTTGCTGAGATCAGGAGCCCCATTTTCCCCAGAGCTCCCTGTCCTCACTCCAAGTGTTCACGGAGCACACTGGTAGCACCCAAATTTAACCACTGAGGGTGAAGGCATTCATGTCATCTGTGACCCTATCAAGTTCCACTCATTTCTTGATCACAGGGGGCGCTTCATACTGATATGCTCCTGATATGCCCCATCTGTATTTTCTCTAAAAACTCCGCTCTTGAGTCTAAACCCACAAATCCCATTCCTGTCCTTACCCCTTCCACCATGACTCTGGTGTATGGCTGTATGACTATGATTGATAGGTGGCCCACAGTCGCTATCTTGTATACCTTTCACTGTTCTTACTGATAAGCACAATTTGCACCTTATGTACCTTTGTTGTATGCTGCACACTGTCATTATGCACAATTGCTCCTTGTGAATAACTTTGCTGATATTCTCACTGATTATAAAATTATCTGTAATTTATACATTTATTCTGCTGTTCTAAGTTGGAAGTTCCACGAAAGTTTCTAATTTGATTTCCACATTTTTGTGGAAGCAAAAGTCTAACTTTTGTGGAAATTCCATCAGTGGAAGTTTTTTTCATTGCTGATGGCGCTGACTACCATTGTAGTTTAGAGGAACTTAATTCTGGTGCAGTAATGAAAATCAACATAAAAATGGTGAGAAAGTTCCACTTCTTTTTTCTTTAATGGTTCTTATTTATTCCTCCAGCCACCTTAGGTAAAAAAACTGAAGTTTTGCGACTAGCACCACTTCATCTGGGCTCGCAGTAGTTCCAATAAAAAAACACAAAATGGTAACTATTATATTAGTGTCATTTCATGTAACCAGCTACAGTACAAGTCATAAAAGGGTAGCTATCCATGACAGTATTAAGTAATTCCACAGTTGCCAAATAATATCACCAGTTCACAACTGGAAATAAAGTTCAGCTCAATGTGCCTTTACTGGTCAGCAGTTTTTAAATAAGCAAATTAAAATACACTTACATTACAGTATCTGACCAGTTGATATGATTTTCTCCTAATAATTACCTGTATGATTCTATCATTATAACTGATTGCACATATTTAAAAAAACTTTTACATATCGGACAATGAATTTTGTTATAACATTCATCATTGTATTGGTCATAATATGTCCTTCTATATTATGATAAGCTAAGCCTTATGTTGTTATCTTAATCAGAAGGCACTTTTGCATTCTTCAGTAGACTCCAGATACATAGATACATAGAAGATGATGGCAAAAAAGGACTCTGTGGCCCACTTAGTCTGCCCCTTTCCCCTACCAAATGCATTACCGCAGACTCTAGTTGATCAGTGGCTTATCCTCTCTTCCCTATTGTGAGAGTACGCTTATGTTTATCCCATGCATTCTTGAATTCCCCTATCATTTCTGCCCTCACCACCTATGCAGTGAGGCTGTTCCAAGAATTCACTACTCTTTCTTTGAAAAAGTACTTCCTCACATTTCCCCTGAGCCTACCCACTCTAGCCTCATATCATGCCCCCTTCTTTTTGTAGGCACATGATCATAATGTCATAAGACATTATGCCGCATGGCAAAATCATGCTGCCAATACAGTGCGATATTGCCATGGGGCATAAGTCTGTGCCCCCCAAACCCCCCCACTAAAGATTCTCAACTCTGGGTGGGTCCAACTCGGGGAGTGCATAAATTGTGGAAAAAAATTAAAACGTCTGGGACTGAGAATCAAACCCGGTCCCAGACACAGCGCCTGGATTCCTGCTGCTGTGGCTCAGTCCAGTGAGCCACAGCAGCTGCTTGGTGGAACCTACTCCCAGCAGAGGTCTTATCTTCTGCCTATGATTGTGTGAATAGTGCAATACTGCATACAGCAGTATACACGGTATTGCACCAGTCACTGTCATTGACAGCACTTTCTCGGGTTAGCTATAATGTCATACGCTATTAAGAGTACATCATTATGACCCATTAGGCTTCTTCTACACCTTCTTTTCTGAAAGATGCTATCCTCCTGTACCTTGTTTATATCCCTGATGTACTTAAATGTCTCTATCATATCCCTCCTTTCTCTCCTGTCCTCCAGCGAATACATATTGAGGTCCTCTAGTCCTTCCTCATATGACTTTTGGTGCAATCCTTGCTCCATTTGTGTTGCCCTTCTCTGAACTGTCTCTATTTTGTCTATGTCCTTCTGGTGATGCAGCCTCCAGAACTGGACTCAGTATTCCAGATGAGGTCTTACTAGTGATCTGTACAGTGGCATAACTACCTACTTTTTCTGCTGGTGATAACTCTCCCTATGCACCCTAGATCGTATTATATTTCCTTTTCTGTAATATGATTGCAATGAAAAATGTATGTTTCAACCTGTCTGAGCATCATATTTCTTGTTACTGTAGCTCTCAATGATTCTCATTTTTTGTTCCAACTATCAGCTTTAACCAGCAAATGTAAGCACCCTAGGGTGTGGGAGTGCATTGCTGGAAAACACAGTAAAGTCACAAAGAAAACTGGAGACAACCTCACCTCCCTCAGCACCAAATCATGCATGCTAAAAATGACAGAGATACAGTACAGTATATTCAATGTGCCTCAGATTTTATTTTGTACAAAAATCCATTGATGTGACACAATAGTGAATCAACACCATGGCACTGCTATGGCTATCCTAACAATTATATGCCAAACAGCACTTTGTCAAATGACAGGGCCTGCCACAGAGATAGTGAATTTATACCCCAAGACAGTATTTTGTGATATATAACAGAATGAGATACAGAGCACAGAATTTTGCCTGCCGAACTCGGGTAAAATGGCAGTTCCATTTCCGAAATGCTTTTTATAATTTGGGGCTAAATTCTATGGAATTCCGAAAACAAATTGCAGATTTTTGTTATATTTTTACCACAAATCTGTTTTCTGCATGTGAATTTTAATGGAGGAATAGTTTTCAGCAGTTTACTTTGAGTTGATGTTAACTGTTACATTTAGGTACAGTTTTTAAACAGGCAGCTGAAAAAATATCAGCTCAAACTTCCTGGTAGATGTCTGAGGGCTATCAGGAAGCAAGTGGGTTCTTTTCTGATGAAATTCACCAATGTCCTCCAAAAGAATTCTTATCTTATGGTTTCAGAAGTGTGTTTTGTGGAAAACAGGGCAGAACTGTGGAATTAGAGGGAAAAGTCACACCATTTAAATATTTACTCCACTGCTAAATTCTGCCATTTTGCTTCTGATAAAATTCTATGTAACTAGTCAGACTTTCACAAAGTTCTGCAGAATTCCATTCTGTCAGGATCTGAACATTCCACTCAGCACTAGTGACATACCCTAGTACTACAGCTTAACCCCAAAGTAATTACTGATTTCGAATAAACTGTATAGTTAAAAACACAAATAATGAAAAAAACTGCTGGCTGTTTTATGCTTCACATTGATCATACAACTTACTATCATAGTTTTAATTACCTGAACTTAGCTGAGTATTATATTAAAATACATTCTAGCAAATGCTTTAAAATGCATATTTAAAATATGCTAATCACCCAACACACCACCAATTCTACCATATCCAGTGAACATTGCACATGTAGTGTTGATAGGACCACTAGTTTCCTCTTCTGTACATTTAACAGCACTGTGCTTATACAAATAACAGTGCCTGTTCTCTTAACCTATGTTTCGGAAAGTTCAGACAGGAACAGAGAACATTACAACACATCTATGGAAATGTCAAAACCAGGCTATAGTGCTTTCCATGCTATACGCTAGAGAAAATATACATATTACAGCATTAATGCAAAAAGAATTCAATTTGTCTAACACCACTATACTACTGTATATACTGTAAAAGAAAACAGTCAGCAATACCGGACTACAATGTCAGCTCACTACAGGTTTCACAAGTAAAAATAATTGAAAAATGTATTGTGCCAAGCATTTAGCCAGATACTGCTGTTTCCAACAGAAACCCCTGCGCTTCGACCTTTAGGTTGTCCTAAGGGGGCAGTTTCTGGTTCTTATAACAGGATTGCTTAAATAGCCCCATACATGATGATGACGATGATATCATATGTCATGTGACTAAAAGTTATTTTAGTTTTTATCTCGTTGCCTCAATGTAGTATTTAGGCTATTTCTGCCAAATTAATGTTTGTACCTTCTGTATTATTGTTCTTAAATGGATTAGCTTGTTTTCTTTCCTTTGATCTAACAGATTTAAGTGACTGCAAAATTATTTGTATTATGTGTGCATTTTAGTCACATGAGATATGACATCAATATGTTTGGGGCTATTTAAGTAATCCATTTAAATCCAGAAACTGCCCCCTTAGAAGACCTAATGGTCGAAGTGCAGGGGTTTCTGTTGAAAACAGCAGTATTTGGCTAAATTCTTGGCACAATAAATTTTCAATTATTTTTACTTGCAAACATTGTTGCAGTGTGCCATTTGTTTGTGCTAAGTTATCTAGCTTTATTTATAACAGGCTGGCTCCCTTTTATAGTGCCTCCCTAGTTTTAGTTGCAGCACTGTTTTTTTACCATACATTACTACAGGTCCCCCCTTATACCTATTCTGGGTCTGTTACTGTTTCTTTTGTCCACCTACTCTCTTATCAGTCTACAGGAGATAACAGTTGTACCATACTGTACATTAATGTTTTTTTGCCACAGTATTTGAAAAACCTTTTGTTAAGAAAACTTCCATTTGCTCTGATCTTATTATTTTGCTACTATTTTGAATAGTTTCTTTTTAATACACTTGGAAGTCATGATTTTTATGATGCTTTATCAACATACAGTAGGCCACAACATATTTATTCTACTACGTTGCATGCATTGGCTTATATGCTGTACCTGATCTTCATATATGGTGGTCCTGTACAAAACCTAAAACATGGGGAGACTGGATATGCTGGCTTTATATCCAATCATGTAATTATATATTGTAGGTTTACACAAGTTCTTCCAGCAATCAGAGACAGTAAATTACTTTGTCACATGTGGTTTGTCAAATACTTCTGCTCCATACACTAATAAATTATCTCCTGTTTTTTACATTGTAAGTTATAATTACAGCATAACTTATGTGGGCAAAATTGAGCTGCCCCAAATTAAGGTGCCTCAGCTTAAGCAGAACCCGAGCTGAACATTGCCAGTTTGGTTTGGAATAGGTCAAGCTTATTTTCCCATTGCTGCTGTTTCAGTTGGCACTAGAACCCAGCATATGCAATATACTGTAAATGGCCACCTGAGGTTTGGTGCTGGCAGATGCGCTGATGTCTTGACATGACATTGTATAATGTGCAGTATGCATGTGTCAAAGCTGATCATGCTCATGTGGTGTGCTCTATTGTGTTAACGTTTCCTAGATGGCCCATGAATGAAAGAACTAGGTGGGTTAAAGACTCAACTATGCATGTGTGTGACATCATCATAGATGCACGGTTGTCAGCCCCTGCTCATTTTTATCAGTGGGAGAGGCAATGGCAGGAAGTAAGCTTTCAGCTGGCAAAATACATTTTTTGATACATAAAAGCCCTTTTCAAGGCTTTGGAAACAAAAGAATTGAGACAGAAGCAGAATTGTTTTTTTAGAGCCATTTTCTAGGCTATGTGGCAAAAAAAGTATTTCAGTAAGTTTTTGTCAGAGCTAAGGAGGAAAGGAGGGTTACTCTAAAAAGGAGGACTGGGAAACAAAAAGCCCTTTTAAGGGGCTGGGCTGTCATTGTAACCATAAGACAGCAGCGTAAAATTTGATTAACAACCCTTGTGAAGGCTAGCCTGAGCAGTTGAGAAGAGGAGACGAGGAAGAAATTAAAAGCCCTCACCAAGGCTCAGCAGATAAGGGAGAGTGTATTTATAAAAATGCAATTATAGCCCTGCCTGACTGACCAATTTAGAAGCAGCAGCAGGGGAACTGGGCAGGCAAATTAATGAACAGGCAGCTCATTTAGGGTAGGGGGAAGAGAAAGGTTAATAGACCATTTATAGGCAGCAGACATCAGGGTAAATAATGTTTTTAAATCCCCAGGGCCAGTCAAGGGGTATCAGTTACAGATTGTCATCCAGAAAGCAATGCTCTGTGATAAACAAGTTATACTTTTATTATGCACCCCCAAATATGGGGGTTTACCTTATGGCCATGTTCCTCCTGTTTCTGCTCCTGCTTTGGGGTGCCTCCCAGTATGCCTGCCATTTTTCCTCAGCTCTCCGCCACAGCCAAAGTCCAGTTTGTGCCCTAGGTTTCCCCAATGTAACCCCAGTGTATTTTTGCCCATTCTTGGGCTTAAGGACTAATCTGCAACCCACTGCTGCTTGCTTTAGCACTACAGTGCCAGCAGGGGTTGTGCATGCGTGTCATGCACCTTTGATCTCCCGACCACTTGGTTTGTGGTCAATCGGGAGAGTGTTTACTGGTCCCGGTGTCCCTATTTGCAAGTTGGGACTCGGAGACCTTAGCTAGGGCCAGGAGAGCCTGTTTCTCAATTTATTTAAAGAGTGCCAAGAAATGCTGTTGATCAGGGCTCATGAATATTAATGAGCAGAGCCCTGATCCTTACAAATATATATGAGGGTTCTGTCTGCCCCCGGGGAACTGCCTATTTTCAATGGCAGCTGCAGGGACAAAATGTAAATAAATAAATAAATGTAAAAATAGTGCAGCAGCTGCCATGAACATTTGGGGACAAATGTTTAGAGTGGGAAAACATTTAAATAAATGCATTTTATCGTGGCTGCACCAGTAACATTTGGGACTCAAATAGACAGACTGCCTGCTGCCTGGGGGTACTTAATTTCTACAGCAGTGACAGGCAAACAGACTGAGCAAATTGCTAAAGCTGGGCAGCATTTTTGAGGGCACACAAGCAGCTATTGAACTGTGGGGCAATTGGGCAAATAAAGCATTTAATCTGGCTGCATTAGGACTTTTATTTGAGACTGTGTAAATCTGCTGCAAGAACTGTTTGTTCAGCAGCCATTTTTAAGCAGCAACATCCATTTGGAATGCTGGGATATAAAGCCAGGACTGTGAACCAAATGCTGAACATTGCAGAGTTAGATTTATTTAAGTGTTCCCAGAAAGGGTCTATTTATTATATATGAATGTGTTTAGATTGCTAAGTGCCTTCAGGACTGGAAGAAGAGTACTCAAAGTTGGGGCTTTTTCTAATTTTGTCTGGGAGGTCCAGTATTTTGTCCATGGGAGCTGCAAGTAGCCAGCAAAGAGCCACAAGAGACTACATGTTGTATTTGAGCTTAGAGACCTACAAAACCCATTTGCTGCCAAGTGCAAGTTTGTATTGAAAAAGCCCAGGGGGCTACTGTAAACCTTTATTGCCAAGAGCAAGTGTTTGTGTCAAAAGAGACTACTGCATCTGTTGCTAGCCAGCAAAGTCTGGAAGATGATAGTGGGCTTTGCCACATGCCCAGTCAAGTCTCAAACTTCTTAAATGCTACCAAGCCTAACCTTAAGCTCAGACTATTGTGGTAAAGAAAGTTGTGCCTTAAGCTCTGGTTCTACCCGGCAAGAAAAATTAAAGATGTTCTAGAGATGGACAAATGTGCTGAATGCATAAATGTGCTGAATGTGGACTTGTAAAACATAAATGTGCTGAATGTATCAGAGTAATTTCAACCTAGAGAGGGGTGCTGCTTCAGAAGTTAAAGTGTTGTTTCCATTATCAAGCTTTAAAATTCTTGCAGTCAGTTTAGGGGTGCCTGGCTGTTGGCTTGTCTGCAGTTTGACCTCCGGGGATAGTGCCCGCTTGCTGAAAACACTCAATATTGAACTGCCTATGCATATGAAGATGTCTACATGTAAATAATGAAGGGCCATCCCTGCACTCCATGAAAAGAGACTTGTAAATAGTTCAAGATGGTAAATCCTGCAAGCTGCAGTTAAGTAAATGTTCAAGAATTCAACCTAAACTTAATCACTCTAATTCTCTTAAGGACCCCCACTAGCCAGCCAACATATAGCTTCACAGTCCATCAGGCCTGCACCATTGGAGAACTTTAATTACTGGGTACCCAGGTTGTGTGGGATTGCTGGGTCTCATACTAAATGTGGGGATTGGTATCTGTGTGAGCATAACCTTGTAAATATGTTTGATAATTAGGCAGCTAGATAGACAGTCGGGAGTCTGGCTATTTCTGAGGTTGGTAGGTGGCCATTAAGAGTGACTACAACTGATTTAAAATGCAAAATGTAATTTAATTCAAATCAATGTAATTACTGTAAATAGTATGGCCTCTGCTCCAATTTACCCTTCCTAACCCTCCTCATGTAAATAGACTTGTTGTTGATCGCTTTGAAGATACCTTGATGGCCCCTATGCACCAATGGCTGGGAAATATGCACCGGAGGTGCATATCCCACCTGCGTAGGTCTGTATCTGTGGACAGGTGCACACCAGTGGAATCCAGCACTGGCCACCACCTGTCTGTGGTTCTGCCCCATCTGGTGCACAAGACTCCACAGGGTGGCCTGGGGTTGGAGTTATGTGACCACCCAGGGATCCAATCAAATGCCCGGACTGGATCCTTCAGTGGATCCCCTATGAGGCAGGGTGCATGTTAGCTGCATGCCCCATGGATGACCAATGGATGACCAATGGCTGGCTACTGTGGAGGTGAGAGGATGGCAAAGCCGCCAGCCCTCCCCTGATGCAGCACCAGAATGGTGAACAGGGACAGGGTTGGGGATCTGTTGGTGGTACTGGGGGGGCACTGTACCCCACCATATGCCTGGGAGACTAGTGTTTGGGGGTGGGCCAGAGGTGCCGTTTGGGGAGGAAGCATCCTGGGGCTGGTGCCCCTGTGTACTGTAAGTGTTGGGTGGGGGGGCACCTGGTAGGTGCCATGCACTGATTTTCCCTGAGAAGGGTGGCACCGGGCAGCCATAGAGGGGTACAGCTGCAGTGGTCCTGGTGGTAGTGTGGGCTATCTGCCCCATCTGGGCAGAGAGACGATGTATGCATGGGGTGCATAGGGGGCTTATGGCAGGATTCTCTCTGGCATACCCTGCACCCTCCTCTGCAACACCATGGACAGCACTACATGCTGTTGTGCATGGCACATAGTGCTGGCATGCCCCTAGCCTGTGCCCTGTGTGGTGTGGTCTGTGGACTTGGGGGATTGGGTGCATTGGGGCTGCACTACCCTCATTGGTGTATCCGGCACCGGGGGGTACATTGGGTGAGGAGTGGCTAAGCGTCCAAGATATGAGGTGCATATCCACTCCTTGGGATCGTGCATAGGGGCAATTATTAGTAGTAAGTCATTAAATGGTAAAATGTATGAAATGTGAGGTTTTAAATATTGGGTCATGTCTGGGGTGGCTTGTTGGTAATGTGGGTAGGTACAGCATCCCTCAAGGTTGTTCCAGGTTTTATTCTAGCCCACTTAAAGCAATAATCTGGGTAGAGGCACTGCACTATGTACTATCTTGGGCAAGAACATGTTTAAAGGTAATTTTTGGGAATCCAGGCCCCTTAACTTTGTTCAGGCCTGCAAGGCAGGGGTTGTAACCCATGATATAGCATCGCCTTGGGGTTACACTTTCCTGCTTAACAAATTGGAGTCATTGCCATGGGATTATATTATGTTCCTGCAGTATTCTGCAGTATGTCACTGGCATGAACTATGCTATAGTAAGAGCATTTTATCTTGGCTAACTCCACTGAACCAATCCCTACTCTGGGTAGGATACAAGTCAGACCAGTCATGGTCACCAGTTACCAAGCCCTTCTCAGGAAACATGTCCATCCAATCAAGAGGCACCAATTCAAAAGTAGATGTTTAAATTAACTACGGACCCACACTGTGCCTGGGTAAGAGAGACTGGCTTGAATCCAAAACCAAAACCAGAACCAAAACTGGAGTGATCTGGTAAAACTAAAACCAGAACTAGAACCTCTCTAGTTTTGCCCACCACTGATTGTAATGGTTTCAAATACTTTAGTCAGGTTCACAGTGGATCCATACATTTTATCTATTTAAAGTGCTCAAGCAATCAGTGAAGGGCAAAAGGTACACTGTAAATCCTGCCACTCATAACACTGTGTGCCTTGAAACATTTATTTAGTGCTTAGCTTAATAACAAATGTAAAAAAAACAACAACTTTGGGCTGGAACAATAAGAGGGTGCAGCAAGATTCTTTCCTTCTACAGATCTATGTAAGGATATCATAGGAGCAGGTAGCCATTGCAGTGTAACAGGAATGCTGTGCATGAGACCCAGCACCAGTATAGGAGTACTGGTCCAATCAGAGAGCTAGAAGCACATGAATGCATGGAGCACTAATGCACATGACAGCATTGTCAGGGAGCTTCCTTTGTAAACCACACAGCTCTTTCATGCCTTTCCTGCTCAAAAAATTGCAAATAAATAAATGAGTAACTAAATAAATAAATGTCCAAGTAGGTGCTTGATTCCCTCCCAGCAGCTTCTGCTCTAAAAGTCACAGGCAGAGAGCACAAACCCATTGCCAGCAAGTCACAAGGTCCCCTACTGCTCAGTGCTGCAGTCCAGCATTGTAGGGAAAATAGTATGATGTACTTTTTACACATATGTAATTATTTCAAATTTCAGCATTAAACATGCAAACAAAAAGTTCAATAAATAATTTAAAGTTACCATATAAAAATAGTCATTCCATGTAGGAGACGATATACGGCTGACACAGGGTGTAAAATCTGGTGAAAAGGCCTTCCTCAAATATGTAGAGGAGAAGAGAGATGTTAAAGATGGGATTATCAGATTGAAGAAGGATGGTTGGGCAGAAAGAAGTGAAGAGAAAGAGAAGATGTTTAGCAAGTACTTTTGCTCTGTTTTCGCTAGAGAGAAGGATGGACCAGTGCCACAAGGGGAGCAGGGAGATTGGGAAAGGGGGAGCCATGGGTGGCACAATGGAGGAGCTTGCATGAGGGCCTAAAGGCATTGAAGGTGAGAGAGCTTCATTTTAAAATTTGTGTGAGCCTTGGTGAGTGTACTGAGGCTAGGTTTTATTATTTTAAATTGCTGGGAGTTGTGTTGAGAGCACTGGGCTGTGAGTACTGACCTCTGACCTTTCAATACTAAGGGCTGCGGCTGGAGCAGTGTCCTCAACATAAAGGGCCCTTTTGTGCACTTCAGTGGTGCTGGCCTGGTTTTTAGAGGCAAGTCTACAGCCACGGCAGTACAATTTAACTTGTGTGGGTTTTGTGAAACTGGAAGTCCCCGGATCCCCACTTACAGTCTGGAAGAGTTTTAAATGGAGTATCTGCAAACAGAGGCAAGCACTGAGCAGAGGTGACGTGCTGGCAGAGAGAAGCTTGTCTTCCAGTGTCAGCCAGGTGGAAGCCAGGTAGCCAGGAAACTGCTCCCAAAACCTCTCTTCCGAGACTGGACACCCTCTACAACTCCTTCTGCCATTTTGTACTTGATGCTCCCCCTCTTTCTCATCACTGTGACCTCTACAACTCCTTCTCCTTCCTCTCTCTTGAGGATAGGAGATGCTCCCATGGTATCTCTTTCACAGCTAAATACTTGTTTGGTTCCCTACCTTCCTATCTCTGTTCCTCATTTTTGCCACTCCCCCACTCACTCACTCAGTAGTTATGACCACCACTCATCACTATTCCCAGAAGGTCGACTACTAAAAGCCAATCTGCATTCTCCTGCCGCCTACCTAAATTATGGAACTCCATCCCCCAGCCTCTTCAACATGCCCCCTCACCCATGGCCAGGGCTGCAGCTATGAATCCTGGGGCCCTGGACAAGTCACTTGGAATGGGCCGCCGTTTCCCAAACCAGCTAATGACAGAGGTAATGCCAGCTCCTCAGGAGGGCACCTCCTAAGCTCGGGGTCCCGGACAACTTCCCTACTTACCCCCCCATTACTGCGGCCCTGCCCATGGCTCTTTCCTCTCTCCTTCATAAACTCCTTCCCCACTTCTGCACTTGCAACTAATTTTTTTCTTCCTGGCTCACCTCTATCCCATCTAATTTTTAACCCCTACTACTGGCCTACCCTACATCCTCCACCCTCTCTATGGGCGATCTAAATTTCTGAGTAATATTTTCCAGCTAAATCACCCCTTCTAGCCAATATGTTTGTCCTATTCCTAACACTGTATACTCCACCAATCACTGTTACACTATTACAGCTTATGAATTGATGTACTGTGTAATTGTACTACCTGTCTCTCTCTCTCTCTCTCTCTCTCTCTCTCTCTCTCTCTCTCTCTATATATATATATATATATATATATATATATATACTATTATAGTAAAATGCCAGCAGAATAGGCCTAATGGTCTCTCAAGTCTGCTTGATTTTCAGCACCTGCACTGAGGGCCGATTTTGGTGTCCCCCCTCCCCCCTGGGTTATACTGTCCCCAGTCCCAGATGTTCCACCCATATTAGGCCTGGTCAGATTTACCCTCCCCCGTACCTGTCCCATCCCCTCTTAAACCCGTCCATAATCTCCACCTCTAACAGCTTCCTGGGCAGTGCATTCCATGGCTCTACCACCCTTTCAGTGAAATAACATCTACTCCTCTCCCCTCCGAGCCTGCCCCATTCCAGCTTACACCATTGACCTCTTGTTGCCCCACCCTCCTTCCTTTGCAGCACCCTGACTGACCCTACTTTATTGATCCCTTTCATGTACTTAAAGACCTCTATCATGTCCCCCCATCCCTCCTCTCCTCCAGGGTGTACATGTCGAGCTCCTTGAGCCTCCCTCATAGGTCCTCTCCCCCAGGCTCCAGATAATTTTGGTTGCCCTCCTTTGGATCCTCTCTAGGAGTATAATGTCCATCTTTAAATGTGGTCTCCAAAACTGTACACAGTACTCGAGGTGTGTCCTAACCAAGCAGTTGTACAGTGGAAGAATCACTTCTGCCTTTCTGGAGGTAATCCCCCTGGTGATGAACCCCAGCATCCTATTTGCCCTTGCTGCTGCCCTCCTACAGGTCTCTGAGTTGTTCATTTTGACATCTACCACTACCCCCAGATCCCTCTCACCCTCCGTGACTTGAATTATGTCTCCTCCCAGGGTATACCCCTGGCCTGGATTTCTGACTCCCAGGTGCATAACCTTGCACTTCCCCGGATTGAATTTTAGTTTCCATTTTCCCAACCACCTTTCCAGACCCTCCAGGTCCTCCTGCAAGGCCAACCTTCCCTCCTCCCCATCCACCACTGCACATAGCTTTGAGTCATCTGCAAAGAGACTCATCTCACTCTTGATCCCCCTCCTGATGTCTGAGATATAGGAGTTGAACAGGAGTGGCCCCAACACTGACCTCTGGGGAACCCCACTAGTAACCCACCTTGGGGATGAGACTAACCCTCCAACCACCACCTTCTGAGTATGCTCAGACAGCCAATTTCCTATCCATCTTAACAACTGTCTCCCTACCCCCATTTCCTTCAGCTTAGCCAGCAGGCCACTGTGGGGTATCGAAACAAATGCCTTGCTAAAGTCCAGAAAGAGGACGTCCATTGGCCTACCCTGGTCCAGAGCCCTCGTCATCCAGTCATAGAACTCAACAAGGTTTCTCTGGCATGATCTTCCCATGACAAAGCCATGCTGTCTATCAAGCAAGTACCCAGTTTGCTCCAGTAACCCCCCC
This sequence comes from Neoceratodus forsteri, assembly GCA_016271365.2. Classification (NCBI taxonomy): domain Eukaryota; kingdom Metazoa; phylum Chordata; order Ceratodontiformes; family Ceratodontidae; genus Neoceratodus; species Neoceratodus forsteri. The sequence continues at coordinate 1,197,971,410 of CM028131.1, read as the reverse complement.
TAGCCTTTCCTTGACAATACCCTCCATCACCTTGCCGACCACCAATGTCAGGCTAATGGGCCTGTTATTTCCCACCTCCTCTCTTGATACCCCCTTGTGGATTGGCACAACATGGGCTACCCTCCAGTCTTGGGGCACCCACCCAGTCCTCAGAGAGATGTGAAAAGCTCCACTAGAGGGACTGCCAGGACATCTGCCAGTTCTCTCAGTACCCTGGGATGCATCTCGTCTGGCCCAGGTGCTTGCTCCGTCAGAAGGGACCTGAGGGTTTCCCTTACTCTCTCTACTGGGATTTCAGCCTCCACATCCTCCCCCTTTTCACCCTGCACTGCTGGACCCCACTTGTCTGTGGTGGCCACTCCCTTTCCCCAGACCCATCATGACCCCCGGTCTCTACTGGTCCCACCCATTGCTCCAGTTTGCCCCCGCTCCCCTCGCAAGACATAGTCCCTCAATCCCCCTGGTAGAAACTGAGGCAAAGTACTCATTTAAGACTTCTGCCTGTCCCTCACCTCCTGTGCCCAACCATCCCTATCCTTATCTTGCTGATCTGCCCCTTACTTTCCTTTTATCCCCTATGTATCTAAAGAACCCCTTGTCCCCCCTCTGGATCCCACTGGCCAAGGACTGCTCCTTTTTTGCCTTAGCTGCTCTCACCACCCTGGTGACTCTCTTGGCTGTCTGCTCATATTCCGCCTGATCCCTTTCTCTCCTTGAGCACTTGAAGTACCTATAGGCTGCCTTCTTTTCCCTCACCACCTCCTGTACCTCCCGGATCCACCAGCAGGGTTTTCTGGCCTTACCAAACTCATGTCTTTCCCTTGCACAGGATCTGGTAACCTCCTGTATTCCCCTCCTAATGAACCCCCACCTGCTGACAGCATCCATATCTAACCTTATCCAGTCCAGGTGATCTTTAAGGATCCTTCCCATCTCCCTGAAGTCTGCTCCCCTAAAGTCAGTTACTACCGTCCTTGTTCACCTTTCCTCCCCCCCAGGTCCAGGAAGAACCAGACTGTGGCATGATCAATCCCCGCCAACAGGTCCCTCACCTCTAGCCCCCTAATCTGTTCACTGTCCGCCAGGACCACATCCAGTGTCTGGGCCTCCCTAGTTGACTCACCCACCTGTTGTGTCAGAAATGCATCCTGGAAAACATCCAGCAGCCTGTTCTCTGGCCACTGGTGATATCATAGTCCCTCAATCTGTTCCTGGCATGTTGAGGTCCCCCATTACCACTACCCTTCCCTTTCTCATCTACAGTGTCCCTCGAGATTTGCCACCAAACTTTCTTCCAGCACCTCCGCCAGTGCTGGTGGTCTGTATACCACTCCAACCTTTACTCTCTTACCCCCCTGCATCAGCAAGGTGAACCAAATAGCCTCCACTTTCTCCTCCGCCTCCTCTACCCCTCCAATACCCATGCCATTTCTGACTAACAGTGCTACACCACCCCCACTTCCCTCCACCTATCTTTTCTGAACATAGTGTAGCCCTCCAGAATTAGGTCGCATTCATGCCCTTGAGCAGCCCAGGTCTCAGTGACTGCTGCCACATCTAACTTCCCTTCAACTAGCATTGCCTTGAGCTTAGACATTTTATTTCCTAAGCTCCAGGCATTTCAGGACCACTCTCCACCCCTTTTCCCTCCTCTCCTTTCTCCTCCTTGAGCTCCCATTTCTTAGCTCCTGCACCCTACCTGGTGACCCATTTCCATATCTCCCTAGCCCCCTAGAGGAGTGGAGACCATGTCCCTCATTTATTCTACCTGCTGGCACTGCCCCTTTTTTGACCCCCACGCAAGTTTAAACCCCACCTTTCACTGATGAACCCAGCTAGTTTGAGCTTAAGGATTTCCTTCCCCTACAAATTGAGGTGGAGCCTGTCCCTAGTGTACAGCCCCTTATCCTCCAAGGTCTCCCCCCAGTCCCCCACCAGGCCATACCTCCAATTCCCCACACCACTCCCTAAGCCACTGATTTATCTCCCTAATCTTCATCTTGTTTTCCCCACTAGACCTTGGCACCAGCAGGATTTTCGAAAAGGAGATCTTACAGCCTATGGCAAAGCATACCCTGGCTAACTCCCGGAATATTGCCTGAATTTCTAGTTCACTATTACCATTTATGCCATTTGTTCCCAAGTGCACTAGAATGTCTGGGGTCCCCCTGCATTCCCTTGCCAGTGATTACAACTCATGCTTGGCCTTGTGCACCATCAGGCCTGGGTGGCACTTGGTTCTGAGCAGACAGGTTTTACCCTCCTCCTGCTCCTCTCACTGGATGCCTCTGATCATGGAGTCCCCCGATAGTAGTACTCTAACCTTCCCCTTGCCTCTCTGTTAACCCCTCATTTTCCCCCTCTTTCCATGCCCCTCCTCATCCCTTCATACAGATTCTCCCCTCAACTGGCTCTTCACACCTCTCACAATCTAGGTGTTGAAGGTAGCCCCTTCATTATTGTCCCTGGTCACCTCCTCTACCTGTGTCCTTGCCTTCTTTATCCCCCACACCCAAGTATCTTTCTCTGTATCTCTTTCCCTACTCCTTACTAATCCATCCATCCTATCCGTTTGCCTACTTGGCTTTCTGCTAGCTATCATCCCATTTACGTCCTGTGCCTTCCTGTCTGCCATGCTCCCCTGTTCCATATCATCAGCCTCCGTCTTGTTCCCCTGATCCTCCTTTTTCTTCTCCTCTCCTACCCATCTTCCCCATCCTGTCTGGGACCCACTCTATTGTGCCCTTGCCTCTTGCCCCTTCACCCTTTCTATCCGTTCCCTGCCCCAGCTTCACTAGCAGCAGCATCATCATCATCCTCCTCCCCCACACACCCCTCTTCTACCAATGGAAGTAGAGTGTTAAAATAATTGGTGAACCTTAGCCCATCCCCAGTGCCCCCGTCCCTACTGCCCCTCTCGGTTTCCTTTGGACATCCCCAGACTCTTGCCTACTGCTGTGGAAATTTCCACCTTTTGGGCCCCCCTTGCCTCCTATATCTCCAATCCCCTCCCCCCAGCACCCCCAGCTACCTTCAGATCCTCTCTACCTCCTCCTTAAGCTGTGCTAGCTGGTAGCACACGGTGCATCTCCCAAATTTCCATTCCCAGTCCAGTATCATGGCTGCACCATACCCTGTGCACCCAACCACCCATCCAAAGATACCTGCTCTAGTGATATGTTGCCCTTCCCCATCATCACAGCAGTTTTTTCTAGGCCAAATGACCAACTCAGCGGCTCTACAGTTTCTTGATCTACCAGTATCTATACCTAGGTGACCCCCCCCCAAATACAGCATGCAGACTTTTAAACTTGCAACGCTTGAGTGGCTGAACTTTTCACTACCTGACTATTAGCCTTAAGACTTCGCTTATAGGGGAAGTTTACAACTCCCTAAGCTCCTCCCTTCCAGCCTTTAAACCCAACCCCCAGTGGTTCTTCCATATTTAAGAAAGGCTAATACAAGGGGTGGGTGGGAGAGCTTTCCTAGAAAGATTTTAAGGAGTTAGGCCAAATTTAAAACACAACAGCAAAACTTACAAAACCTGATGGCAAAGATAAGTTAGCTCTCCAGAACCTCACCGCATCTTCAAACTTCCACTGCTACTTCTGCCTACAACAAGAAGATATAAGAATTAACTAATCCTAGCCCAGCCTCTAACAGAAAGTTTACCTGACATATTCCAATTGAAGGCCCGCCACAATATCCAACTATCACACTAATCAAAATTCATTGTGGATGCTGCACTCCTATTTGAGATCTACCTATGCTTTTTCCCTGCCCCGTGGCTGCATTATTGGATAGAACTACATGAGCTGCACCTGAAGCCTCTTCCTCCAATTGCAGGGCAGGTGTTCCTCTATAAATGAGCTATGCTCAGGGGAGGGATTAGGGCCTACACCCAACTCTCACAAGACTGTATCAGCCCCTCACTGCACTTCCAAGCACTACAACCTCCTCCGGAGGAAGGTCCCATACAAACACTGTATTAAACAAGTCAGCACTATGGATCCCCCCACACCACACAACACTTATTTAACAAATCAGCACTCCTGCCCTAAATTTCACAGACTGATAAGAATTTAAAGCTTATCCAGCAATTAAACTCCTTTCCCCAACTGCTCAGTAAAAGCAGGTTCACACAACCTCTACCAGACCCCAACTGTTTCTGCAGTACTGCTGTGTAAGAAGCCCTGGTATTTAAGCCCCAATGAGCTGTAAATTGATCCTGGATGAGAAGAACAGAAACTTCCAGAAAGCTGCTCACAATACCTATAGAAAAGATAAATGAATATCAAGTTTCCACTATGGATCCCCCACACCACACACCACTTATTAAACAAGTCAGCACTCCTGCCCCAATGTCCACAGACTGATAAGAATTTAAAGCTTATCCAGCAACTAAAATCCTTCCCCCAACTGCTCAGCAAAAGCAGGTTCACACAGTCTCTGCCAGATCCCAACTGTTTCTGCAGCACTGCTATGTGAGAAACCCTGGTATTTAAGCCCCAATGAGCTGTAAATTGATCCTGGCTGAGAAGGACAGAAACTTCCAGAAAGCTGCTCACAATACCTATAGAAAAGATAAATGAATATCAAGTTTCAACTATGGATCCCCCACACCACACACCACTTATTAAACAAGTCAACACTCCTGCCCCAAAGTCCACAGACTGATAAGAATTTAAAGCTTATCCAGCAACTAAAATCCTTCCCCCCAACTGCTCAGCAAAAGCAGGTTCACACAGTCTCTGCCAGATCCCAACTGTTTCTGCAGTACTGCTATGTGAGAAACCCTGGTATTTAAGCCCCAATGAGCTGTAAATTGATCCTGGCTGAGAAGGACAGAAACTTCCAGAAAGCTGCTCGCAATACCTATAGAAAAGATACATGAATATCCAGCTTCCACTATGGATCCCCCACTCCACACAAAACTTATTAAACAAGTCAACACTCCTGCCCTAAAGTCCACAGACTGATAAGAATTTAAAGCTTATCCAGCAACTAAAATCCTTTCCCCAACTGCTCAGCAAAAACAGGTTCACACAACCTCTGCCAGACTCCAACTGTTTGCTGTAAAACCCCCTTCCCTTGATTGCTACACTGTATTATGTTTTTGCCTGTATGTGTATTTATTGCTGCATTTTCCCCCTTTCCCCCAGATCGCACCTGGAAATGGGCCTTGGCTCAGTGTGCCCCCCTGGTGAAAGATTTTTAAATAAATAAATAAATAACTCTGCTAGTTTTAGAGTCTGCTGGTGCTCTACTCTGTCTTATATAAAACTTAGGTATGGAATACCATATGACTTACCCAAACTACTCTCAGTAAGTAATGGATTCAAATATAGTGACACTAACTGATGGGGAACTGGCTATTAGGTTTGTGTTATGTGGCAAAGTTAGGATAGAACCTGGTAAGGAATATGTCCCATTCTTGTGTAGGCAAAGCTTGGAAAACAAGCACTTAAAAGCTAGAATTGCTAATTTAGTATTGGAAGTTATAAGCCTTAGAAAGCAATTTGCAGGCAACATTACTTTTGAAAATACTGTGCAAAGCAACAGAGTGAAAAATAAGAGGCTGGGGGATGAATGGAGCATTGTACATGAAAATAAAGACTGTAAAAAGGGCAGGAAAGCAATGGGGTTTGCTCTAGAACCAGAAAATCAATTTACACTATTAATAGAAACATAGAAATTGTCAGCAGGTAAGGACCACTAAGTCCATCCAGTCTGCCTGTAAGCTCTACACTTGTTTGCAGCCACTGACTGTAACTGGTCAGTGGCTTTTCACTACTTCTTCTCATCTCTTAGGTTCCCTTATGCCTGTACCAGGCATGTTTAAATCCCTCCACTGTGCTCACTCCCACCGCCTCCTGTGGCAGACTATTCCATGCATCCACCACCCTCTCCATGAAGAAAACCTTCCTCACATTTCCCCTTAACCTGCCACCTTCCAGTTTCATATCATGCCCCCTTGATTTTGCATGCCTCCTATAATAGAAGATGTCTCCCTCTGCACCTTGCTTAAACCCTTAAGGTACTTGAATATTTCTGTCATGTCCCCTGATCCCACCACTTCTCCAGTGAGTACATATTGAGGTCCTTTTTTATGTCTCCTCATATGATTTCTGGTGCAAGCCCTGTACTATCTAAGGCACCCTTCTCTGGATCGCCTCCACCCAGTCAATGTCCCTACGAAGCCGTGGCCTCCAGAATTTCACACAGTACTCCAGATGAGGCCTCACTAGTGTTTTATACAATGGCATCACTACTTCCCACCTTCTGTTAGTGATACCTCTGCCTATTCTCCCCAGCATGCCACTGACCCTCCCTACATCCTTTGTACTCTGCTTAGACACTGTTAGGTCATTTGAAATGATAACCTCCAGGTTCCTTTCTTTCTTGGTAATCGTCAGTGATCCCCCTCCCCATCATGTAGCTCTCCCCAGGGTTCTTTCATCCCAGGTGCATTGTTTTGCACTTCTTTGAACTAAACCTCAGCGGCCACACCTCAGATCATTTTTCAAGCTTCCCCAGGTCTGTCCTCATTTTCTCCACCCCGTCTGGAGCATCCGCCGTGTTGCAGATCTTGGTGTCATCTGCAAACAGGTAGACCTTTCCCCTCCAGTCCTTCTGCAATGTCAGTAATGAAGACATTAAACAGGACTGGCCCTAGGACTGATCCCTGAGGTAACCCGGCAGGTCACCCCCTCTCCCTGGTTTGGATCCCATTTACTACCACCCTCTGCCTCCTGTCTGCTAGCCAGACCCAGTCTGTTAGACCTGTCTGTTAGCCAGACCCTATCAGTTAGCCAGTAAGCCTTACTGAAACTATAGAGGATCATTCTCAGGAGCTCTTAGATATAATGAGTGAAAAAAAAGATACCTACAGTGACATGCCATAGTAATGAATCTCCTTTAGAAACCATGATGGAAAATTATAATATGGAGGATGTACCAAAGCAAATCTATATACTTGGAAATTCAACCATGTAAAATATACCAATAGATATACCACTGAGGGGAATAAAGAAAATGTTATTAGTAATAGTTTTTCAGGTGCAAAGTTAAGTGACATTCAGAATATGCCTGTCTATTCATACTCATCTGTATTGCTCCCTTATGCCTATCCCATGCCTGTCTGAGGCCCTGCACTGTATTCATATTCACCACTTCCTGAGGAAGACTGTTCCGTGCATCCACCACTCTTTCTGTGAAAAATAACTTTCTCACATTACCCCTTAATTGGCCTCCCTTTAATCTCATGCTGTGTCCTCTTCTCCTTCTATTTTTCTTATACTGAAACATGTTAGACTCTTTCACTTTGTTAATACCCTTTAGATGTTTGAATGTTTTGATCATATCACCTCTCTCTCTCTCTCTCTCCCTCCTTTGCTCTAGGGTATACAAATTGCGCTCCATCATTCTGTCCTCATATGTTTTCTGATACAGTCCCTACACCATTTTGGTTGCCCTTCTCTGGACTCCCTCCATTTTGTTAATGTCCTTGTGCCAGTGCGGCCTCCAGTACTGCATGCAGTACTCCAGATGGGCCTAACCATTGTCTTGTAAAGAGGGATAATTACCTCCCTCTTACAACTTATAATACCCCTACTAATATACCCCAACATCCCTCTAGCCTTACCTACTGTTTTAGTGGTCTGCTTGGATGATTTCAGGTCATCTGTGATGATGATGCCCAAGTCTCTTTTTTCCCTTGTGATTGCCAGCAACTCCCCTCCCAACCTATATGTGGCTTCAGGGTTTCTCTTCCCTATGTGCATGGTCTTGCACTTCTTTGTGTTAAACCACAGTTGTCACTCTTCAGACCATTTTGCCAGTTTATCCAGATCTCTTCTCATTCTGCCCACCCCATCTGGATCATCTATATTGTTGCAGATCTTGGTGTCATCTGCAAACAGACAAGCCTTACCCTCCAGTCCATCTGCAATGTCACTTATGAAGATATTGAAGAGCGCTGGCCCCAGGACTGATCCCTGAGGTACCCCACTTGTGACTTGCATCTCTTCTGACTGTATACCATTTACCACCACTCTCTGTTTTCTGCCTGCCAACCAGTTTGCCACCCAGTTAACCAACTTCTGACCCACCCCGAGCCTACCAGCTTATTAATCAATCTTCTATGTGGAACAGTATCGAAAGCTTTACTGAAGTCAAAGTAGGCGACATCAGCTGCACCCCCTTGGTCCACCACTCTGGTTACCCAGTCAAAGAAATCCATGATATTAGTTTGACAGAACCTTCCTGTTGTAAACCCATGCTGTTTTGGAACCTGTGCTCCTATGGATTCCAGATGTTGCACTATCCTTTCCTTAAGGAGTGCCTCCATAATCTTGCCCATTACTGAGGTAAGACTGACTGGTCAGTAGTTCCCTGCCTCCTCCCAGCTACCACTCTTGAGGAGCGGGATCACATGAGCCCTTCTCCAGTCTTCTGGGACCTCTCTTGTGCTCAGAGACTCACTAAGCAGTTCTGCCAGTGGCTCTGCTAGTTCCACCCTTAGCTCCTTTAGTACCCTGGGATGTATGCCATCAGGTTCCATTGCCTTGTGCACCCTGAGCTTAGCAAGCTCTTGTAAGACCCTTTCTTTTTGTGAAGGACTTGTGCACACCTCCCTCCCCCCTGTGTCCATGGTGCTGAGTTGTGGGCCCTGCCCTACCTTATCCTCAGTAAATACTGAGCAGAAGTATCTATTTAGGATAGATGCTTTTCCTTGGTCCTTCTCCACATGCACACCCTTATCCCCTTTGATCTTAGCAATACCCCCTCTGAACCTTCTCCTTTCACTAATATATCTATGGAAAGTCTTGTCCTCTTCTTTTACTCTTTGTGCTAGTGTTTCCTTGGTGTGGGCCTTTGCCTGCCTTACTGCCCTCCCTGCTTCCCTTAGGGAAGTTTGGCATGCCTCCCTATCTTCATCCCGCTGTGTTCCCTTATACTTCCTGAAGGACAGCCTTTTGGCTCTGACCTTTTCTGCTACTGTTTTTGAGAACCAAAGTGGTTTCCTCCTTCTGTTGCTCTTGCTTTTCTCCCTAACACAATGGGATGTTCCTTCAAGTATTGCATCCTTAAGGCTTGCCCACTTTGCCTGTACCCCCTCACCTGTATTTCTTCCTGCCAGGGATAGCTTAACTCTGTTGGCCATCTTATCAAAGTCAGCTCCTCTGAAGTCCCATATTTTTTTGCCTTGGAATGGGATGATTTAGTTCTAGTGGCCAAATTGAACCATACCATGTGATGGTCACTGGTCCCCAAGTGACCTTCTACCTGGAGATCTGTGATCCTTTCCCCATTAGTCAGTACTAGATCTAGGATAGCCCTGTCTCTTGTGGGTTGTTGTACCAGTTGTTTGAGGCCCTCCCCCTGCAGGCAATCCACTATGTGTCTAGTTCTGGTGGATGTTCCTGAGGTATTGATCAATCTGTATCTGGCATGTTGAAGTCTCCCATTATCAGAACCTCCCCTTTAGCTGTCATGTTTTGTATATCTTCTAACAGTAATGTGTCTATATCCTCCCCCCTGGTCTGGATGCCTTTAGATATTTAAAGATTTTAAAGGAAAGCTGTCCGGGTTGATACTATTTATTGGACCAACAACTGTCTTGTATAAGATGGTATAGTACACAAGCATACAGTATGTATCTGTATACATATGTATTGAAGTGAGCGGTGCAGTGCCACACTTTTACTCTAAATGAAGCCATGCTATGTCTGCCATATTCCCGGTTCCCAGAGATTACAAAATTAAAATAAAGCTTACAGCTGGTAAAACAAAGGCTTTTCCGTGTGAAAAGCTTAATCAGGGTAAGCCTCTAGGGGAGGGGAATTGAATATTTAGACATTTTTCCTTTAAGCTTTGTATACATCCCTTCAAAAGGAAAATTGTGCATTCATTTTTTCAGAAATCCTACCTGTGCAATCCTATCCTAGGGCAAATCATAAAATCTCCTACTGGCTTTCAACAATGTTTAGCACTGGTATCACTCCAATCAACTCTCTCCGAATGCCAAAAAGATGGTCGCTGTGACCTTTGGCACCAGGCAAAAGCTCAGCGGGCGCACTGCTACCTGTTCCTTCCATACCCTAGGCAGTTCCTTACTGGAAGATGTCTTCTCTTTCAAATACCTCAGGCTATTGCTCGACAGGAACCTCAACTTTGCTGGTTATGCTGACACAATCCACAAGAAGCTTCTTCCCAAACTCAGTGCTTTGTACAGACACCAAATCTGCCTTCCCTCGACGGCCCACAGGGAGATCATCCAGAAGATGATCCTCGCTACCCTTGACTTTGGAGACATAGTCTACAGTTCTGCCCCCAAATCCACCCTTTCCAGACTGGACACTCTATTCAACTCCTTCTGCCATTTTGCTCTTGACTGTCTGCCTTATTCCCACCACTGTTACCTTTACACCTCTCTTGTCTTCCTCTCTTTTAGTGCCAGATGCCTTGCCCATAGCACTTCTTTAATTGGAAAGTTCTGGTTTGGCTCTATGCCTCCCTGCTTCTGCTCCCTCCTTTCTGTCTCTTTACTGGTGAAAAAATTGAGATCCGTGAAATAATATTCTGTGGGACAGCATTCTTTTCCACAGAAAATCATTCTGCAACTATTTTCTGCTGTGTAATTTCACCATTCCATTTTTGGCCCTATAGGAAACGAAAGTGATGTGGAACAGATATGAGTCAGAGTACTCCAAAAAGATAACAGCAAAATTATCATAGGGGTATGTTATAGAATCTGCTGGTGCTCTATTCTGTCTTATATAAAACTTAGGTATGGAATACTGTACCATATGACTTTCCCAAACTACTCTCTGTAAGTAAAGGATTCAAATATAGTGACACTAACTGGTGGGGAACTGGGTATTTAGTGTGAGTTATGTGGCAAATTTAGGATAAAACTTAGTATGGAATATACCTCATTCTCGTGTAGGCAATGTTTGGAAATCAATGACTTAAAAGCTACAATTTCTAATTTAGAACTGAAAGTTATAAGTCTTAGAAATCAATTAGCAGGCAACATTACTTTTGAATGTCATTTCAGATATGGGGTTAGGAAACAGGACACTAACACAAGATGATTTTAACCTACCAGATATCAACTGAAATACACTAAATGTATTATCAACACTAGATATGAAATGAATTGACATCAGTATAATCAACAACCTAGAACAATATGTTAAACAAAACACTAGAGGTTTAAAATTACTAGATTTAGTTATTAGCAACATGGAGGAGGAAATAATTGACTGTAAGGTCAGAGAACCCCTGGGAGACAGTGACCACAATATGGTACAGTTAACAATTAAAGGCAATTGGAGGTCACAGATAGGTTTAACCAAAGTAAAATTCTATAATAAGGCAAGGTATGATGAAATGAGAAACTTCGTGAGAGAATGGGATTGGAAAACAGAGTTACATGAACTCCAACTCAAGGGACTGTGGAACAAGATTAAAATCAAACTAGAAAGTTGTATGAATGCACATGTCTGGGAAAAATTAAAATATAATAAAAATGACAAAATTCCAAACTGATTCGATAACAAGATCCCCCCTCCCCAACTCCTCCCTGTTTACCTAGCTTGGCATCTTAGACCTGGACTTCTTCCTCTGTAACTTTGTACAAGAGTTGGTGGCTTCTGCTAACCAGAAATGGGATACTATCAAACTCAGGTTAGCAGAAGCCACCAATGCATGCACAAAGCTACAGAGCAAGAAGTTCAGGTCTAACAGGCCAAGCTGATTAAACAGGGAGGTATTGGGGATGGTGAAGTGTAACCCCTCACCCCTGCCTTTTTGCCAAAATGACAGGCGGCATGCTGTTGAAGCTGACAGCAGTACCTGGTGGGGACCTGGGTTCGGGAAGGATGAGGTTACTCGGCACAGGGGGACCTAGGTTTGGCTACTCTGCACAGGGGCACCCAAGTAAATCTGAATACAGGAAGCAATAACTGTAATGTCCAGGACCAGGAATGGGATTCTTCAGTGTGGCTTTTATTCACATCCAAGCTGAACAAACAAAGCATAGACGGACCCCCATGGGGCTACATTTCCTGGTAATGCAGATTAGAGACTACAGAACACTTTATCACCATTTCCAGCCCTCAGGCTCTGAACTCACCAGGCACACAGCCTGGACTTGCACGCAGCTTTGGGTACACAGCCCAACTTGTACACACTTGGGTTTTCCCCACTGGCCCAGCTCCCCTGCTGGCCACTTGATCCGTGGTCCATTTGAGGAATGAACCAATTATCTTGTTCACGGTCCATTTGAGGAATGAACCAATTATCCTGTCATGGCTCCCCACACCACACTAGAGTCTGCGACTCCTACAGAGAATTTTTCTTACAATCCCATGTCTGGGTACTTCCCCCATCACTGGTCAAGTGCCTGAGGCAAAGTAGAAAACCACAGAAGAAATCCGTAGAGGTAGACCTGGTCACTAAAGATGGGGGGCCACCCACCTCCAGCTCCCACAGCCCATACCCAGCCATTTATCTGGAAAACTGAACAATTCCTTTACTGAACTTTCAAATGTAGATTAAGGGTAGACGTCTGTTACATCTCCTCTACATATTATTTGCATCCCAACAAACTCAAAAACTTGAAACTACTTTTACTTTGCTTGGCCCATTTCTCTAGGCTTCCCAGTATTTAGTAGTTCAATCCCCACATTGTCACACAAGTCCCAGGGTGAAAACATAGGCCCTTTTAGCCAGAGCAGACACTCACCCTTATGTTGCAGGTGCCCCACATAAGGTGGAGACACACACCTTATTACTGAAAAGTGGCCCTCTGTCAGGGCTGAGGCTTCTAGAGCTTTTACTGAGCTGCTTAACAGCCAGCTCCCTACTTCCAACTTCACTTACTGAAGACAAACTGCAGACTCTCCTTTGAAAACTTCCAACATTCTATCTAACTCCCTTTGCTGCAGATTCCAATGTGGCTTATGCAGCTGTGAAAGTTCTATTGGTGATGTCATCCCTCAGTCTCAGCTGAGACTGAGAACAGAGTGAGACAGTGTGAAACCCATTTAACTGGAGTTTCACAAGCTGCCTTCCCTGCCTACCACTAGGTCTTACTGGGATTCTAGTAACCATGGGTAACAAGGGGGTTACACTCACCCTTGACCAGGAAAATGACTGTCCGCAGTCATTATTTACCCGGCCTCAGGCCATCCCACCTTATGTGCTACCTGGGGAGGGGGGTGATCAGGCCCCTTCCTACCATGTGCAAGCACAGGCAGGAAACACTAAGGGCCTAGAGACCTGTAGCTGATATATCAGCCTCTACACTATCCACTTACTATGGACACCTAGTGGCTCTGGTAGAACCATCCAGAGCATTGCCCTGATAGATCAGCACTGTGGTCCCTACTGCAGGTCAGGGCCATAGCCTGTCTATCCCCCCTAACCCTCTATGGAAAACCTATCTGCCTTTAACCTAATACCCCCAAAACAAAAATAACCTGAGGACTTCCCCGACCTTGGGCAACCTGCAACCACACACCATTAAAATACCACTTTATTGCCTCCTCCCTACCCCCACAACCACACCTGTGGAAGGAAAGGGTTAATACAGTAACCATAACAATAACACCACAGTACTTTAAATTACTATACACTAAAGCACTGGTGAGGAACTCCGATGAGCCCCTCCTCCTCTTCTTGTCTTCTCTTCTGTCTTCCCAGGAACACCTGTAAGAAAAAGAAAGACAACACACACTCCTAATCTGCATACACAGCCTTCCTAGACCCCTACCATCAAAACACTGAAAAATCCCAAAAAGATTTTTTTTTTTTTTTTTTTTTTTAGAAAAAGGTAGAAAAGCAGTATTTACATTAGAAAACAACAACATTATTTACAATACACATTTGGGGGATGGAGTGCCCTAAAAGTCCCAACTAGTGACCACAATGCCCAAAGGCTAGTCCAATAAAGAGTCTCTCCTGGGCCGGAGCCCGGTGAAGCACAGTTCTAACAGGCCAAAGTCCCGAAGGGGAGAGTCTTTGAGAACAGTTCACACATTTTGAAGTCTGCTAGTGTAGGGTGTGTACTGCAATGTCATAAAGATAGAAATGTTCAGACTTACCAGCCACTTGTAGTATGAAAAATTCTTAACCGACCTGCACCTCTGACAAAAACGCTCCCTGGCAATATTTCTTCTGATACAGCTGGGCGGACATCTTCCGGGAACCACAGGAGGGCACATCTGGAAACTGCTGGGTTGGTGTCATCTCTGGAGATGGAACCTTAGAACAGGAACAAAAAGAAAACAGCTGGTCCAACGTCATCTGATTACCAGACGATGAACAGGATACAGCTGGGCTGGTGTCCTCTCTGGATCTGAAGTCATCTGGTGGGCCAGTCAATGGTTTCTGGAAAGGCCAGTACACTGTAGACTGATGAATGTGGGGCACCTGAGTCCTGGATGTCCATATTGGTGGATCAATAAAGGCACTTCACAGTCTGGTGTGGCAGTATTGACTACCACTGCTCGGCTCTCCGTTTTGTAGGCACAGACACATTTGCTGAGAGGTCCTTGCACTGAGGCCAATAGTACTGGGGGTCAGGAGCTTGAATTATTACCCCATCTGGGCGCACATAATTCACACAGTGGGAGATTTCACATCCCTCTCCATCCACCACTCTCACTCTGTCTATAAACAGTGTCCTGCCTCTCTTCCACTGGGTATACTTTTTGTGGAACAGTCTATTCTTTACATACTTGTTGGCCCCAGGATGCACACTTTTCATTGCCTCATCCCAGATCCAGGATTTCCTGCAGTTCTCAATCTCCTCCCAGACTTTCCGAGGAAAGATAGGAAAGGTCATACCATAGATCTCATTTGCCTTCCTACGAACCAGTCTCTCCTCTTTACTTGCTTTGGTCAATCAAAGACCGCTGGCCTGGCTTGAGGGTGGCCAGTCCTTGTTCTGCCAGCTACGCATCCTTAAAGAAAGTAGAAACGGATCCCTGACTTCTTCCTCCGGTAAAGCCAGGGCAGTGGCATCACCACTTTCTTCCATGAATTGCTCCTAGACAAGATCTTGAGGCTGTGTACCTGTTCCTTTTTTACAAGGCCACATAGGTTCCCCCTCATCTTCCTCTTCACTGAGGATCTGAGCCCAGGAGTGAGCAGTCGTCCTCACTCCTGAGACTATCCACTCATCACTAGGTGCGGAGGTCGACACCTCCCACTCAAAGGCCTCCCACATTTCATCTTCACCTAAGAGACTTGGGCTAGGCCCCCCTCCAGGGGTCTATTGATGCTCTATCTGAACTTTCCTTTTGGGATCCAGCATCCGAAACTTCAACTTCTGGTTCTGTCTCTAACTCTGCACCCTATAGCTTTGTGCCACACTCCCCCGAGGGGCCTTCCTCCACAGGCTCCACCTGGTGCTGTGTGCTGCCAACTGCAGATTCCTGAATTTTTGTCCATGTGGGAGCCAAACAAATTGGAGGCGCTTTATACTAGCCATATTTTACTAGGCATCCAGCACAGTGAGGAATCATGAAGACGTCCCTTCCAGCTCTCAAGCATATTTGGCATGCATGCACTGGAAGATTAGGAATTGCCACATGAGGAGGAGGCAGTTGCCCTCCATAGCACCACTTTTCAATATCCCTCAGTCTATTTACTGCTGCTGTTACTGCAACCCGGGCATAATACGGGTAACGTGCTGGTTCTGAGGCCATAACTGCAGAAAAACAAACAAACGTTCACTGTAACTGAAAGTCCCACTTTATCGAACACACTCTTTAGCTATAAAATGGCTCCTCTGCTGCTGTGTTAACTTTACTACCCCACCCTGTAATGGCAGCGGCAGCACTCCTGTGCATCAACATTCAGAATCTGGGTCAAGCCACTGCGCACCCGATTTACACAAACTACTGGTAACTTTTGCACAAACTGCACAACTTGCTCTGTTCTGGCTTTAAACACATTTACAGGATTTTCCACTGACTTTTCACATGCTGGTATCATTTCTTTTATTACAGTCCCTTAAAGCTTCAGGTTTTTAGCACAGGATTGCCTGTATTTCTAGTGCTGCACATTGGCTACAACCCACAGTCTCTCTCTGGCTGCAAACTTTAAACTGAGGCTAACTTCATTAATATGCACACACTCAATGGATTAACAGACTTGCACTTGCTGGCAGGACTTTACACAGTCATTACTTGCAAAGCAACTACACTGCTGCACACACATTTATATGGCATAGGGCTGAAAATCACTGTTTGAGCAGTTTCTTGGTTGTTACTTACTGTTATCAGTAGCAATTTACTGCGATGGGGAAAAACTGCCTGCAGGCAGTTCTTGGAGGCCTAAGAACAGAAACGGGTGGGCAGTCCTACCGATCATCTTTTCAACCACCACTCTTGCAATTTCAGCGATCCATTAGTGGGTTGAGCCCGATTTTAAACAACAAAGTAAATTTTTATAAGGTTTACAGAGATTTTAACACTCCACGACACTCCTCCACTAGCCAGTACACGCACTCCACTCACACTCCCTCTCAAATGCTGGGGCAGTCTCTGTAGAGCTGGCTGAGGGGCAGGACTGATTGCAGCCTGACCAACCACACGACGCCATGCAAATGAGCCTCTTCTTCCTCGCGAGGGCTCGTCTCCTCACGGCGATCGTCGAGCAGGCAAATTTAAACTGCAGAATGCAACTTTTTTTTCCTCACCAACTGACTCCACAGCGGGAGCCCATTTCAACCATTTAACATAGCCATTAAACCTGCAGTCTCTCATTTCTTCCAGAAAGCATTTCCAATGTCCAGGGCAGAATTTTCCTGTTGCTACCCCTAGTCTTCCATACTTTTCTTTACCACAGTTCATTTTTAAAGCAGGCAAAAATGCTGTAAACAATTTTTTGATAAAGGACAAGGGCACACTCTTTGGCTTTACTGCTCCTTGGTAAACAGTTGGCAATTTTAAACAGCAGCACAAGATTCACAGCACACAGCAACACACTAGGGAAATTGCTTCAGCTTTTAGGACTACCCACTGCCAGATAGCCAAAACGCTAGCCCCCTTGCCCAAGCACCTTCATCCCTGAACAAAATCCAAAGCGGTGCCTCCATTTTTGTAACCCCTCACCCCTGCCTTTTTGCCAAAACGATAGGTGGCATGCTGTTGAAGCTGACAGCAGTACCTGGTGGGGACCTGGGTTCGGGAGGATGAGGTTACTTTCGGCACAGGGGAGACTAGGTTTGGCTACCCTGCACAGGGGCACCCAAGTAAATCCGAACACAGGAAGCAATAACTGTAATGTCCAGGACCAGGAATGGGATTCTTCAGTGTGGCTTTTATTCACATCCAAGCTGAACAAACAAAGCATAGATGGACCCCCATGGGGCTACATTTCCTGGTAATGCAGATTAGAGATGACAGAACACTTTATCACCATTTCCAGCCCTCAGGCTCTGAACCCACCAGGCACACAGCCTGGACTTGCATGCAGCTTAGGGTACACAGCCCGACTTGTACACGCTTGGGTTTTCACCACTGGCCCGGCTCTCCTGCCAGCCACTTGATCTGCGGTCCATTTGAGGAATGAACCAATTATCCTGTTCACGGTCCATTTGAGGAATGAACCAATTATCCTGTCATGGCTCCCCACACCACACTAGAGTCTGTGACTCCTAGAGAGAATTTTTCTTACAATCCCACATCTGGGTACTTCCCCCATCACTGGCCAAGTGCCTGAGGCAAAGTAGAAAAC